>CAWUFW010002877.1:0-1200000 GCA_963921515.1 Calotriton arnoldi | reverse complement strand
ATCCTCACTCTGGAGTGTATGTTAGATGTCTACTTTGTTGCTTTTTAATTGTGGTAATGGTATTTGGTGAAATCTGTGTTTAATACTTCTCAAAAAAGGTCTTAGGACGAGCTGAAAAGCATGGACCAGTCTATTCAACGATTAAACACAGATTTCAATGTTTTTCAAACTCAGTGTTGTAGTTGGAATTAAAGATGTAGATCAAGAATTTTCAATACATACATGTGTAAAATAAGAAACCATTAAATAATAGTGAATGCAAATTATCAACTAGACCGCCAATAAGTGTGCTTGACAGTAGAAAAGAGTTGGTCTCTAGAGAGCCAAGTAGGAGTCAAAAATGCCATTTCAAAACACGGCTGAAGTTTACAAATCCAAAAACGCAACCCATTGGCATAGATCTTCCTCATCTAAATTCACTGGTGCTGTGGATTGCATCACTAGGCATAATGAACCACTCAACTATGGAGGACAGGTGAGAACATGGAAAATGCCATGATGCAAGAGACGAAAACCTATGCTATTTTAGCCCACATGAACATAACAATCAAAAACTCTTTTCAATCACTCTACTGGAGAGGGGCGTGGCTGAACTGCCCCCAAGATGGCCGCGGGCTTCTGAAGATCCGAGCGGAATCGGAGCTCTTTTGTGTCCAGAGACAGCAATTCCGGGCATTCATTGATGCTGTTTTATAAGCAGCCACGGGGAACCAGGAAAAGGTATTTTTCTAGGCACTGTGAGTGCCGGTTTATCTACTTTTACCCCGCGACGCTCCTCCTCACATTTGGCAGCTGAGGCCGCCATTTTAGGTCGCTTCAGCGCGTCGGAGCCTGGGCTTTCCGCTCCAACTTCAATGGGCCACCAACTGTGCTGCATACAGAGAAGAATGTGAATTCTTTAATTTTTCCTCTTTAAGCTGGCTGTGATTTGGGATTTATTTCACAAGGCATTCTTAGGGATTTGGATGGTCTCTCCTCTTCTTTTTTTTCCCCCTTTTTTTTGACTGAGCTGTAGTCCTCATCATCTTCTGGTCAGAAAGTTTCGACCTTGGCAGGTAATATGCCCTCAATGCGCAAAGATGCTGGCACTGCGTCCAAGCGTCATAAGAAAGACTCTGGTTCACCCACAAAATCTCCTTTACCACTGACTCTGGATGATCTTATGGACAAGATTAAGCTTTTCAAGCCCTTTGTCATTGAAACCAATACTACGCTTCAGCGGTTAGATTAAAAAATGGTGAACCTTGAATATAGGATGTCGGGCGTGGAACAACGTGTTAGCAATATACAGGATGTCGCTACTAAAATTGAGGACATGACCAAGGAAATAGAGCTTTTAAAACAGCATACTGAAAATTTGGAAAATTGCAACCGTTGCAACAACCTTTGAATTTATGGTATTTCTGAGGGGGCCGAGGGTTCAGATATGCTGGCTTTTCTCAAGCTCAATATTCCCAAGATAGTGGGCCTTAAGGATCCTACCACTCTGAATCTACAACGTGCTCATAGAGTTGGCGCCAAATCTTTGTCGTCTACCTCTGTTCGTCCAAGAGGAATAATAGTGTTGTTTTTGGAATATACAGGGCTCGTTAGGGTTCTAGTAGCGGCCAAACAGAGGAAGCAAATGCTTTGGTCCGGTCAAAGTTTTTTTTGTCAAAGGATGTGCCCTGTGCAATTGCGGCTCGTCGGAGGAAATTTCTCTCACTTCGTCCTGCATTACGTTCCATGAATGCGAGATATGGTGTAGTGCATTTCTGCTTTTTCAAAGTGACTTACAAAGAACGTACCTTCTCATTAGAGGCTCCTGAGGATCTTCGAAAGTTCATCTCTCAGCACAAGGGCGAAGAAATGGAGTTTGGGAAATAATTATATGTTTTTGTTTTAGTTCGCTTACAGATTTGTCCTTTTGTACACTGCTTGTTCTTCTTTGATTTTTATTTTTCTATTGTATTTCTTTTGGATGTAACTTTTTCTAGTTTCAGATTGATAGAGCGAAATGTTCTTGTGAATTGTAGGGGTGCATCATAATCACTGATAGGCTGCACCCACATGTATTCAGACATATATTCGTATATATTCAGTTGTATACTCATGCATGTTTAGTAAAGAATGAATAGTTCACTAATATTAAGTGAATCAGCAGCATAATGGTGTTAGGATAATGATGTAATGTAATGCTTATCGAATGATGTGGACATAATGCATAGAGAAATTAGTTCATGTGTAATTTAGTTGCAGTAGTTTAAACGTGCACCATATTAAAGTTGCACATGTAATTTATGTTCGCATATGTATTGTAATGAAAATGCTTATAGAAAGAAAGGTGTGTTTAAAATGGTGTAAAGGCCTGACTGCATATACGAGAGGGAAAGGCCTGGTTTGTTCTTATGTTAGCTTATTTCGTAGGCAGTGAAAAGATTCTCTTGGTAAGGCTCTCTGGGCACAAACGGTAGATTTAATTAGCACAGTAGAAGGTTTCTGTTGAACGTATCTTTTGTTGCAGGTGCAAGGACAAATGTCTCGTTAGTAAAGACTAACTCTTTGTTTTCAAAAGTTAGAGAGATGGGAGGCATGGTACGGGGAGTGCAATGGAATTTAGGGATGATACTTTCAGCGGAGAAGGTGCCTGGGACTCAAGGTCATCGCAACCGTCCAGGATGAAGTAACCGTTTCGATGGAAAAGTACAAGAAAGAAGACCTGGCCAAGGAGGCGTGACCAAGGCGTGTACAATTGTATTAGGGTTTTGTATTAGGGATAGTGCCCTGAGGGAGGAGGCCAGAGAAGAGGTAGGGGAGACCAGAGAGAAGGACAGAGCTGAGCTTAGGTATTATGTGATTGCACTTCTTAGGAAGTCTTCACAGCTGACTCCTTTTATTCACTCTTGCCTGAGAAAATCGTTATGCAGGGATGTCACTAAGTGTTAGTGTAGGGACAGCAATTGATTTAAAGCTTGCTTAGATAAATGAAGAGCAACGTAGAAATTGGAGCAATCATAGCTTGGTTGATCCTTCTAGAACTTTCTATTCTCTTTATTCTGAGTCGGATGAGACTCCTGCGTAGGTTATTATTTGTATTAGTGCCCATCTATTTCTTTAACCTCGTGTTGAGGTGCTTGCATGTCCAGTTATTTTTGGCGATAATAAACTCTTAACTTGAATTCAGAGTCAGTGGTCCTTTCAGACAAACTCGAATGCTGTTATGTAACCAGACGAGATTCTCTCCTTTACACTATTCAACAGGTAAAAAGATCTTGGCGACCAGAAGGTTCTTATAGATAATTAGATAAGAATCGGCGTTATCAGTTGGTAGCAGAGTAGGATGGTTATCTTTGATGGTAAGGGGAGATCTAGAGCAAGATAGGAGATTAAGTTGCCCCATAGAGCCCGAGTGACGCAGATCCAGAGGACCGCGGGAGAAAGATGTCGGAGGTCGGAGGTCGTTGAAAACTGACGGAGAGTGACGGTGCGGCGGAAGTAGCAGTTCGTGGTAGAGTGAGTATGAAAAGAGTGGTGTTTGGTAGATTGCGGTGTTTTATTGTTGTGTGATGTCTTGCGGAGTTGGAACGAGAGTTGTGTGATTGAGAAACTGACCGTGAGCGCGGCGGGACCGGGAGATTTATTGTGGTGTAGAATACACCCAGAGTTGAGAACGTTGACCAGAGGTTGTGGGGGTCACGAGACGTCATTGACAGACCCACTGAAGATAGGGAACACATGTGTGAGTGTGTGAATAACCAACGCAGGTCGTAGGTTATTGTGTGCAGAACATCGAGTGATTGAATCCTATCGAGTGTGTTAGAGGCGATTGTCCGGTCGTTTTGCCGGATTGAGGTCAACAAGCTCAAGAGGCTGATCGGTCATTGGTAAGACTGACGGCCAGAGAGGTAATTGTTCGGTAGGACGGACATTATTTCAGAGTATGATTGGGACAGGTGCGAGTGAGAACGAGTGAATTAGAAAGGAGGGGAACTGCTGCGAGCGGAGGAAAAGTGACGTCAGACGAGTGCCGCGCTGCGATAGGCCGGTTGGTGTGAGCCGCGCTGGCATTGGTGGAGTGAAATCAAGAAGCAAGAGCTGACATTTTGAGTGCAAATACAAAGTTGATTCATCATGAAATGTTTTAAAGTTTTACGGGAACTTTGTAGAGGTGATAGACATGTGGTTGTTCGGGAAGGAGAGGAAGCTCCTCCCGAGGATACACCAGCACATTATATGGCAAAGAATGTAGGATTGCATACTATAATTTGGCTTGAGAATTGGCATAAAATGACAGAAGCAGAAGGAGAATTGTCGTTCCCACGCTATGGTACTTTCAGGTTAGAGGTGCTGTACCAGCTAAAAAGTATAATGGCTTCCTTACGACCACTACCTAGACCAACACAGTTTGAGGCACTACATGCGTGGATAAGAGCAGCGTATGATAGGAAGAAAGACAGAAGCCAAGAAAGGGTGAAGAAATCAGTCAGGGCATTTCAAGACGCAAGGTGGGATGCATTGGAGAAAAGGTGGAGAGTGGAAACGATCGAAGGAGATAAGTTGTACCCATTGTTAGTACAAAATGGGAAAATAATAAGAATCGATGAGGACGACAGTGATCTAGATGACAGCTTGTTGTATAGGATGTTGGCAGAGAGGCCACCACCATTTAATCCAGACCTAGAAGAGGGAAAGCCGACTCCAGCAGTAACAATTTATGGGAGCCAGAATCAGACTAGCATGAGAGTAGTGGGAAGGATTTCCACAGGAACGGAAGGGGCAACAACGTCTATGATAACACAGCCTCCTGTTGGGAGCACAAGATTACCGGACTCCTTGACAGTACCGGTTACCATTGGCCCTATAGTACCGGTATATGACCCAGATCGAGTGAGAGAAGGGAGCTCCGTACAGATGGGAAGGGAAGAAGTAACCAACGAGAGTGGGAATGGGTTTGGAGTACGAGTGGTTCATTTCCCCAGGCCAGTGGAGACAAGTACGCCATTACCGGCTACTGCAGACTCTTCCTTTAGACAAGAAGAGGAGAGACCAGAAAGACCAAGGTCTTTGCGGGAATCCAAGTCAGCTTTGAGGATGTGGACACCAACAGCGACAAACCAAAGTGATAGGATACAAGGAGATAGGGCACAGAACGTCTCGGAAGACAGACCAAGTTCCAGGAATATGATGGAAGGGAATAGGTCACAAGGACAGAATAGTGACTGTGATGAGCGGGATGGCTCGGGTTGTTGAGATGTACTGAGGAGTGCGGTACAGGCAAGGTTACTAGACGTAGTGAGATTGAAAGCAGAGGTAGACGAGATGATTAATGGAGGTCTGCCCTTGGAAAGGATAGAAATTTATGGATCAGATGAGCTGCTGTTTGTAGCAAAAGATGTGACTCGAAAAGCTAGGATGGCACATGATAGATTGAAGGAATTGGCCAAAAGATATGAGGTAGACTTGAATAAAACTAAAAGCGCTGCAGGGGCCACATAGACTACAGTACAGTGACCAGGAGCTGGAGGAGAAAAGACTAACAGGATTAAGGACACATACCAGAGATTTGATCGTAGGGATGAGGATATGGATTTTGTTGGACAAATGGGAAGAAAGGTGGTCCAAGAAGAAACCAGTAAAGAAAGCTGAGGGGAAACGCCGCCTCCAGGAGGGGGCGACGGGTGTTGGAAATTTTCCTTTACGGGAAGTACAGAATGGAGGAGTACGTGCATGTGCCGTGGAATAGAGGTGATTTGGCTGCATTTACAAATGATTTTCCTCGGCTGAGGGAGAAACCAGTAGAGTGGTACAAGCAGGTTGAGCGGTTTGTGAAAATTTCAAAAGTATTGTGGATTGATTTGAACACCTTGTTTGACATAGTGGTACCGGGAGATTTGTGGACAGCTTGTAAAGTCGCTATCGAGTGGCCGACTTCGGAACCGGATAGAGAGGCGGTTACAAATGGTCCATCACCCCTAGTTATGAAAAAGTATGAGCAGGTGATTACATGGTTGAAACTGAAGATTTCACCCCAAGATATAGATTGGGTTAAGATAGATCGGACTGTACAGGAACCCAAAGAAACGGTGCATGAATATTACGAAAGACTTCTGCAAGCTTTTAAACAGTATAGTGGGTTAGATATCTTGGACCCCAAGGATATGGGACAGTTTGTCTCAAAGTTTGTACTGGGTCTGAGAGTGGAAATCAGCCTCATGATACAGCACCATTTGATCTGCTGGCAGAACAAGCCACTAGATGAAATATTGAGGTATGCGAGATACTGTAGTGATGAGGTGTAATCGAAACATCGAAAGCTAAAAGACAAATTGATGCTTGTCCAGATGCAGACAGCACAGGGTCAGCCTAGTGGAGGGACCTTAGGAAGAAAACAAGGAAATTTCCAGGGGAACCAGAATGGGCAAGCCATGGGAAAGGGAAAACCAGTAGACCCCAAGACAGGAGTGGACGTGGCCACACTGAAGAAGACCACGGCGTGTCATCTTTGTCGCCAGGTCGGACATTGGAAACGCGAGTGTCCTTTGAACCCAGCTAATCAGTCGCAGGAAGAGGAAGAGGGGGCTCAGGCACCCGCGCAAGAGGTAGTTAACACAGTAACGAGGCCTAGGACGATGAAAGGGGGGTATACAGCTCTCACGCCCAGGTTCCCCAGGCTCCAAGGATTACACAAGGAATATGAACGTACCAACAGATGCCCCTGTTCGAAGACTATGACGAGAGTAGCTTAGACCCTTTATCCTGACGGTGCCTGAGGGGGGAGGAAGACTGCACGCTTGGAGCGGTCTTGGAGGTAGTCCAGAGAGGACCTTTTGTGGAGGCAGATATTGAGGGTCATCCTGCCACACTTTTGGTTGATACTGGTGCTACCCGGTCTACTGTAAGATCAGCAGTAGTCCCTAACCTACCCCTCTCGGGACAATCAATCCAGGTTGTTGGAGTAGCGAACAAGAGAATAAGCAGCCCATTGACAGAACCGATCCTAGTAAAGATAGGTTCCTTCCAAACTAGACATCAGTTTGTAGTATGTGATACGAGTCCAGTTTGCCTTTTGGGAAGAGATCTGTTGTGCAAGTTGAACTGCACGATTTATTGTACGCCACGGGGAGTGGAGGTCCAGACGAGAGATGACGATGCTGACTTTAAAATTACCAATCTTTGTATAGATCTGTACCCAATGGTGACTGTGGAAGAACTTCCACCTGATCTGAGAGATGCAGTGTCATCTGTGGTGTGGGATTTCGCAGGCGACGAAATAGGTCTAATCAGAGGGGTTGAACCAGTGCGGATTGAGGTGAAACAGAACGTTGATTTCCCCAGGACACCTCAATACAACCTGTCGCCAGAAACGATTGCAGGGATAAGACCTGTGATCGAGACTTTCATTGAGAAAGGCATTTTGAAAGAGATCAGAGGTAGCCCCTGTAATTCACCCATTATGGGACTACAGAAACCGAGCGGGAAATACAGGATCGTGCAAGACCTGCGAAAGGTCAACACGATAGTTGTCCCTTGTTGTCCAGTGGTACCGAATCCTTCAGTAATATTGTTCCAGATCCCATGTGAAGCCGAGTGGTTTACGGTCATCGATTTGTGTCAAGCCTTCTTTTCGATACCGCTCCACGAGGAAAGCCAATTTCTTTTTGCGTTCAGGCTGGAAAATCGAGTGTTAACATGGTGTCGTATCCCTCAAGGGTATACGGAAAGTCCATCGATCTTTAACCAGATCCTGAAGAAGAACCTTGAGAGTCTTGTGTTACCGCAGAACTCAGTTCTCGTGCAATACATAGATGACTTGCTCATTGCCTCAGAAACAGAAGATGCTTGCAGAATTGACACGGTAGCTCTGTTGAACCACTTAGCAGAGAATGGACATAAGGTGTCCCCGAACAAGCTGCAGTACTGTTTGAATGAGGTACAGTACTTGGGACACAGATTGGAAAAAGGCAAGAGGAAGGTGTCACCGGATCGAATTGAGGCAATAATGAGCATGACAGTACCCACCACACAGAGAGAAGTTAGGATGTTCCTGGGAATGGTTGGCTACTGTCGACAGTGGATTCCTAGTTTCTCCTTGAGAGCAAAGCCTCTGCAGAGGCTTACACACAAGGATGTGAGTGATCCGGTACCATGGGACGAGGAGTGCTTGATGTCATTCCTGAAACTGAGAGAGGAATTGTGCAGTGCTCCGGCACTGGGAATGCCTGATTACAACAAGGCCTTTTCATTGTTCTGTTATGAGAGGGAAGGATGTGCATTAGCAGTGTTAGCTCAGAACCATGGAGGTGTCCGTAGACCAGTTGCCTATTTTTCAGCTACTCTAGATCCAGTAGCTTCTGCGTTGCCCGGATGTCTAAGATCCGTTGCTGCAACAGGTGTCAGCATTGAAAGATGTGAAAGCATTGTAATGGGACATCCATTGACTGTACATGTGCCACACTCGGTTGAGTTGTTGATGACCAGGACCAAGACACAGCACCTAACGAACAATAGGTTAACGAGGTACGAGCAAGTCATACTTGCCGCAGAGAATGTGACTCTGAAAAGGTGCTCTGTCTTGAACCCTGCGACATTGATGCCTACACCGAACACAGATGATGAAGATTGTGCGGACCATGATTGTCTCGATGTGACCGAGCTTTGCACCAAACCGAGACCTGACATTGTCGATGAACCATTGGCTGACCCAGATGAAATTTTCTTTGTCGATGGTTCATGCTTAAGAGACAGTGTGGGGCAATTGAGAGCAGCGTTTGCTGTATGTACCATTTCAGGAGTGGTCGAGGCTGCTTGCCTAGAAGGAGTACGTTCCGCGCAGGTAGCTGAGATCATTGCCTTGACCCGTGCCTGTTTGGCCGCGGATCGAATTCGAATCACGATTTACACAGACAGCCAATATGGGTTTGGCGTGGTGCACGACTTCGGGCAGTTATGGTCTCAGAGGGGATTTTTGACATCATCTGGCTCACCCATTCGGAATGGAGAATATGTAAGACAACTGTTGGATGCATTACAGCATCCGAAAGAAATTGCTGTGGTAAAGTGTTAAGCCCATGGGAAAGGGGAGGACTTTGTGTCATTGGGTAACAATTACGCGGACGAGGTCGCCCGTTTCTGTGCAGAACAAGGATGCATATTCACAGATAGATACGCAGGGGAGAGCCAAGAAAGAACCGAGCTCAGCATAATGTTGGCCATGGCAGACACTTGGGAAGAGCTTAAGCGATTGCAGGATGAAGTTTCAGACCAGGAGAGAGAGGGATGGATCAAAGCTGGTTGAGAGAAAGGAGATGTGGATGTGTGGGTATCCAACGATGGGAGAGCCGTGTTGCCTGAAGAATTGTTGAGTCCGATGGCAAGACTGATACATGGACAGGCACACCTTGGTAGAGACGCAATGATGAGTGTTTAGACAGACGTGGTATAACCCACGGTTCCGAGCAATGGCTGAGACGGTATGTCAGAGGTGTGTTACGTGTCAGCAGATGAACGCTGGAAAGAAAACTGTAGTTACATTGAGTCACATTGGGAGGTCAGGTGGGCCTTTCAACAGAATACAGTTAGACTTCGTGGAAATGCCTAAGTGCAATGGGTTGAGGTACATTTTAGTGCTGGTATGTGTATTCTCACGGTGGGTGGAGGCTTACCCCACACGCAGGTGTGACACTCTCACAGTGGCTAAGTTATTGTTGAGGGAGCTCATCCCTAGATTCGGGATCCCGACCTCTTTGGAATCAGATAGAGGAAGGCACTTCCACAGTGAAATCATGAAGTTACTTTGTGCTGCATTGAACATTGACCAGAGACTCCACTGTAGTTACAGACCAGAGGCTTCTGGGATGGTGGAACAAGTTAATGGAACTTTGAAGGCCCGGATGGCAAAAATGTGTTCTTCGACATCCCTGAAATGGCCCGACGCTTTGCCGCTCGTGCTGATGAGCATGCGAAGTGTCCCAGACAGAAAGACCGGGTTGTCCCCCATGAGATATTAATGGGGAGGGCAATGAGATTGCCAGCAGTACCAGCTACAGCCTTGATAAGCATCACTGATGATTTGATTCTCGATTATTGTAAAGGACTCTCTGATGTGGTCCGTTCTGTATCCCAGCAGGTGCAAGCAGCAGTGGTCCCAGCCTCGAGTGATCTGTGCCACGACTTGTGTCCCGGTGACTGGGTGCTCATCCGGAAGCACGTGAGGAAGAGTTGCTTGGATGCCCGCTGGCGTGGCCCATATCAAGTGATACTTATCACGAACACAGCAGTGAAGTGTGGAGGATTGCCGAACTGGGTGCATGCCTCCCATACCCGCAGAGTTTCAGCACCCTTGGAAGAAACAGCTCCTCTCGTAAATGAAAATCCAGCTGATGTGGCAGGGCCACATGGGAGGACAAGTCAAGCTGTAAGGGTCGCTGACACAGCTGGTGGTGCACTAGAGCAAGCCGAAGGGGGTTTCCACAGTTCGAACCCTGACTCAGACACCGAAGACAGAAATGGTGCAGTGGGCGGAGAAGAGTCAGATTCAGCATAAAGAGGAAGTAGTGCACTGGGTATAGAAGGGGAAGGCAGACGAACGAACAGAAGTGCAGAAAGTTGGCCTGAAAGACAGAGGCGACTGAACCTGAGGTTAGCACCTGAAAGAGACCTTGCTCCAGTATCCGAAGCATCTGAAACGGAAGCAAGTGACGAAGACCAAGCACAAGACAGTCGGCGAAGGTCAAAGAGAACAAGAGTGCCTTGTCGCAGATACTCTACCCCTGAGTGGACTTACACTGTGTTTGATGCAGGGGGTGGTGAGCACGGGAAGACTGAGGTCAGTGCAGGTGGTCCGTTGGAGCCCGAATGTGGTGGTGAAGGTGGTGCTGCAGTTGCCAGGGCTCGAAATAGAAGGAACACTGACCCTCACGGTTCCGAGTCCCCCGCTTCTGAGTGAAGTCCAAAACTTGGTTCTGCATCGACTCGAATTCCCACCTTTTGGAGTTGAGCCGTTTTCACATGAAGTGTTGATTTTGCGTCTTGAACTTTTGTATCACGTTCTGGTATTGCTCAATGAGGATCTTATTGTGGATCAACTATAAACTGTAAATAAAAGTCTAAAAGAAGAAGATAACCTAGGTCCGAGTGGAAGAAGAATAAACTTAGGGACTTTCCACAGAAGAGGAACGAAAACTAGGGAAGTCTTTTTCTGGACTGTGTAAATAAGATTGTGATCGAAAAGGGAAAATCCGGAGATTTCATGGTTGCTCGAGCTGGTTAAGCAAGTCACAAATAAAGGACAGAGACTTTTTCAGGGTTCTTTGCTATAACCAAGACTTTTGAGAACTTTCGAAACCATGGAGCCGGGAGATCCCAATCGTAGATCTAAATGGATTATAGGCATCCTTATAAGTAGTGTAATAGTTTCTATAATCATAGTAGTTATAGTCTCATACACTGGTTTGCACAAGCTAGAAGTAGAGGGGGTGACAGGGACACCTACACCTATTACACCTAGCCAGAAGGGGGTAGACAGGGCAGCTGACAGAGCTTTGCTATTAGAAGAAAGTCGTAGATTACATGTAGATTTATCTAAAGGTGATTTTAAGTTGAATGCATATGCTAAGTTGTTGTATGAGTATGTTGATGTGATGGATGCGAAAGATTGTTATGTGTGTATGCAGTTGCCTACTTCAGTGGACGAGGGTATTAGGTATCACCATCTTCCACTGACTTATGGTATTTCATGTAGTCTTTTGCTTAGTTTATTTTATGAGAGAGATCAGTTTGAGTATTTCTTTTCCAATTTCGATGCAGTGCTTCCTGAAGTCCCAGCTTACAAGCATTTGAATAAATATGACTATTATAAGACGGAAGGTAGACTCAGGAAGTACTTCATACCGAGTTTGGAATTGGACACAGCATTCGCACACAGACACAATCTGACTTGTTTGATGTCAGATGTAGAGAGAAAGTTTGTAGATCAGGTTGAGGATAGGTATAGAAAGCTGACTCACTCCCGAGACTTGGGGTATCACAGGACTGATTGGACAGAGGAAGAAAAGTTGCATAAGACCAAGGGAAGCTATGGTCCTATAGCGTTAGATAAGGAGCAGAGGGGTAAGTTGTGTATAAGGCGTTATCAGACTTACTACGAGAAGGTAGCAGTGGGACAAAGTACTTGTGATCACGTTTTCACCATGGCAGACGTGGCAAAAGATTTTCTCCAAGGTCCTGTACAAGTGATACCAACGGTGTATTACGTATGTGGGAAGAATGCTTATGTGAGGTTGCCTGCAAATTGGTATGGAACATGTTATTTGGCAATAATATTTCCAAAGATTTACCATACAGAAGATTTAGATCTTCTTGAAGGTGGAGAGCATTCACGAGCGAGGAGAGCTGCAAGTGCAGGAATTGTCGTGGGAGATATCTTTGGAGCTATGATACCCAGTCTGGGAGTGATCTTGAATGATGTAAAAATTCGGAGGTTAGCGACAGTGGTGGATGAATTTTCAATGAATACAGCAAAGTCGTTGGTGTTGGTGGAAGGAGAGATGTTGTCGATAAGGGGAATGGTTTTGCAGAATCGCCTTGCTTTGGATGTCTTATTGGCAAAAGAGGGCGGAGTCTGTAAAATGTTGAAGGTTCAAGAGTGCTGCACTTATATACCAGACCGTAGCAAAGATCTGGAGAAATATATAAGTAACATCACTACAATCCACACAAAAATATCGGATTTGACCGAAGAGGGGGCCTGGGAAAAGGTCGGCAAGGGTTTTGGTCAAGTGGGAGGTTGGTTTGCGAATCTAGGAAAGGGATTCCTTGGGTATTTTCTGAGACCCCTCCTTATCTTGGTGGGTTGTGTGGTTGGTTTGTTTGATCAAGGCCTACAAGTGGTATCGGGCAGGCCGAGTCAAGAGAGCTTTGAGGGAAAATGAGATGAGATTGGCAAGACTGCAGGACAGTCAGTATCAAAGGCTCAAGAGCATGGAGAAACTAAGATCAGGGAAGATGGCAACAAGTTCTGTTTAGGTCGGTTCTTTCTCCAAGGGAGTAGAATGAAATGTGATGACAGGAGTCATCAAAGGGGGAACTGATAGAGCGAAATGTTCTTGTGAATTGTAGGGGTGCATCATAATCACTGATAGGCTGCACCCACATGTATTCAGACATATATTCGTATATATTCAGTTGTATACTCATGCATGTTTAGTAAAGAATGAATAGTTCACTAATATTAAGTGAATCAGCAGCATAATGGTGTTAGGATAATGATGTAATGTAATGCTTATCGAATGATGTGGACATAATGCATAGAGAAATTAGTTCATGTGTAATTTAGTTGCAGTAGTTTAAACGTGCACCATATTAAAGTTGCACATGTAATTTATGTTCGCATATGTATTGTAATGAAAATGCTTATAGAAAGAAAGGTGTGTTTAAAATGGTGTAAAGGCCTGACTGCATATACGAGAGGGAAAGGCCTGGTTTGTTCTTATGTTAGCTTATTTCGTAGGCAGTGAAAAGATTCTCTTGGTAAGGCTCTCTGGGCACAAACGGTAGATTTAATTAGCACAGTAGAAGGTTTCTGTTGAACGTATCTTTTGTTGCAGGTGCAAGGACACATGTCTCGTTAGTAAAGACTAACTCTTTGTTTTCAAAAGTTAGAGAGATGGGAGGCATGGTACGGGGAGTGCAATGGAATTTAGGGATGATACTTTCAGCGGAGAAGGTGCCTGGGACTCAAGGTCATCGCAACCGTCCAGGATGAAGTAACCGTTTCGATGGAAAAGTACAAGAAAGAAGACCTGGCCAAGGAGGCGTGACCAAGGCGTGTACAATTGTATTAGGGTTTTGTATTAGGGATAGTGCCCTGAGGAGGAGGCCAGAGAAGAGGTAGGGGAGACCAGAGAGAAGGACAGAGCTGAGCTTAGGTATTATGTGATTGCACTTCTTAGGAAGTCTTCACAGCTGACACCTTTTATTCACTCTTGCCTGAGAAAATCGTTATGCAGGGATGTCACTAAGTGTTAGTGTAGGGACAGCAATTGATTTAAAGCTTGCTTAGATAAATGAAGAGCAACGTAGAAATTGGAGCAATCATAGCTTGGTTGATCCTTCTAGAACTTTCTATTCTCTTTATTCTGAGTCGGATGAGACTCCTGCGTAGGTTATTATTTGTATTAGTGCCCATCTATTTCTTTAACCTCGTGTTGAGGTGCTTGCATGTCCAGTTATTTTTGGCGATAATAAACTCTTAACTTGAATTCGGAGTCAGTGGTCCTTTCAGACAAACCGAATGCTGTTATGTAACCAGACGAGATTCTCTCCTTTACACTATTCAACAGGTAAAAAGATCTTGGCGACCAGAAGGTTCTTATAGATAATTAGATAAGAATCTGCGTTATCAAGATGTTAATGGCTTTTCTCCTTTTTTCAGATATCTTTGTTTAACCGGGATCCGTATCCTAGCTGTGTTCACCCCCATGTGCTTCCTCTCCCTGCCCTTTTGTTTCTATCCTATCTACATTAGTTGGTAAGTTCCCTTTATCAGTCTATTAGAATTGTTCTGTTATATTACTTTCAATTGTATTTCAACTGATACTGTTCTATGTTTTTTTTTTGCCACCTCATGCTTTACCTTCTGGATGATGACTCCGTTGCTTTAGTGTTCTTTTTTCGGCTGCTATGTTTCTGCGGTTCGTCTTTTTTCTTACATTTCTCCACCCCTATCTGTTATTGTCTATACACCGGAAGTGTGTACCTTCCGTTATGGCTGAGGCCATTTGGTTTCTTGCTATCCTCACCTTTCTTATCAACAATTTTCAAGTTCTTGTCTTTCTTAATTTCTATCCTTATCTTTTTTTTGTTGTTTTATTTATTCTTTATTGCTATAATACAGTTGTTTTGCTCAGTTCAGTGGCTTGGCATCATATCTTATTATGCACTGTAAAATTTATCAATTTTAGAGCATGTCTAAATTATACGTTTTTCTGTGTTCAAATGGTTAATAGTTTGTGAGTGGTTTCCTGGAATGTTAAAGGATTATGTAATCCCACTAAGAAGCAGAGAGTACTTGCCCATTTATCCAGGTTACAATGTAAAATTGTTATGTTACAAGAAACGCATTTCACTGACACAGACATTCATACATTGAAAAAGTTCTGTGTAGGCCAGATTTTTGCTCCCCTGCACAAAAGAACAAGCATTGGCATAGCCAATAGGTCTCGCCTTTGGGACCTTATAAGTGTTTAGTTATCCAGCACAATATCCTTGGTGCAACTACATCAAGTGTTTCATGGCTAAACACTTATAAGGTCCCAAAGGCGAGACCTATTGGCTATGCCAATGCTTGTTTTTGTACCTTGCGGAATGATTGTGGGGCTGTATGACAGGAGTATTTGGAAATGAGGTGTGCTGTGCAAGTGTGCAGGTACGATGAATGTGCGCTACGTGCTATTTTGAAACTTAAAAGGAGCTGCTGTTTCATGAGTGTATGGTTGTTGGCTGGGTTTCGTCTGTGTGTATAAAAAGGGCACATGTTCGGAAGGGGTCTGTGTGCTAGATGCTTATGGAGAAGGCTGTAGTGTACTGTATGGATATAGCGCAGGCACAAGCCTTGTCTGTATGAAAGGAAAAAGTGTGTAGGATCTGCACATGGAAGGGAATCGTATGACATGATAAGGAGGCTGTGTGCTGCAGTGATATATGGAAAGGAACTTTATGCCCCACGTGTTTATGAATGTAGTAGTCTGCTGCATGTTTTATGGTAAAGTAGTGTGCAACATACATATATTGCAGGGGCTGCATGCAAATGCGTGCTTTAAAGGCGATGACGTCACGGGATAGTGAAGAGCACTGTGTGCTACATATGTACTTTAAAGACAGTAGTGTGCTGCTTCTGTAGGAAGTATTATGCTGCATGTGTCTACTCAAAGGTATTGTGTGCTTCCTTTGTACTTCAGAGGATGAACTGTACAGGATGTGTTCCTACCCCACCCACCCCCCCTAAAGTGGTACCACGGGGCATAATGAAAGCAAGAACTAAGCCTACCCCTCAAAACTGTGAATATATAGCAAATTAGCTCCCTAACTGAAGTCTAGTGACCCCACACCCTGGGCCTCAGCGCCACTGAACTTACTGCAGTATTCATAGACTGTAATATTAGCAGTGTCCTTATACACAGGTCCACACACATGCTCTAAATGTACTGGAAGATTGGACGATGCGTACGGAGATAATCAAAATCAAATCATTGGAAATGCAATTGATGAATAGAACAATAGTGCAAGTAAAATTAAAGCGGGCAACTGCTGTACAAGAAAAACACTTTCCAAATAATAACTGTGACAGCTTTGTTTCAAACATTCCGTCACCAAATATGGAGAGACTGGCAAAAAAAGGTGAACCGTTTATAGCGATGCATGAGAGGGAGAGATAGAGTAATTATCGGATGCGAGTGCTCGTTACCAGCAGCAGCAGGGCGATCCAGAAAAGTCCATTTGGTCACTCCAGGATGTCTTGTAATTCCCGTTTGGAAGTCTCAAAAGAGGCTGCAGCGTGGGCCCAAGAGCAGTAAAGTCGTAGGGGCTGGGGTAAGCCGCTGCAAAAATCGCATACAGAAGGCTTGGTCATTTACACAAGTTGAGCGTCACTTGGTGAACAATAGCTGGTGAGGCGGCTTCAGGGCTTCATAGTTACGTGAAGCATGCCTTATGCCTGCAATAAATGAGCAAATGAGAGCTGGAAAGGAATTTGCTTGAAAAGCCCCACCCTTCAGCAGGCATTGTTGGGGGGGAGGGGGTGGGGGTGGAGGACTGCTTGTTAGAACAAGCGTGCGCGCCTCGCGCTAAAAGTAAAAAAAACAAAAAAACAAGAGAAAGTACTCTATGAAAGCGTGAAGCATAGAAGAGTTGGCAATCGTGGGTCTGTTGAAAAGGGAAGGCGAAATACCTGGGAAGATAAATCAACAGTGGAGGGAAAGACAGGAGAGGATGGCAGCTGAGCTGTAAGAACAAGCCCGGGAGTTGTGTGCGCGCGCGCGCGCTAAAAGGAAATTTTAAAAAAGCACGCGAGTGGTGCGCGCGCGGCGGCAAAAGTGAAAGCAGCTGCAGCGTCCTGCGAGTGTAAGGGTGCCCGCGACCATGAAGAGAGAGGAAAGCCAGATGGCGCCTGTGCACGTAACCGTGCGCGTAACCGCACGCTTTAGGCCACACAAAAAGCGTGTGGTCGGATTTTTAAAGCCCACTTACTAAAAGTCTCGCCAGAGCAGCGCATGCGCTGGCTCAGGCGAGACCTAAAAAGAATGGGGTCATTACTTTATTTTATAAGTCATTGTCTGTTACTATTGAAAATGAAGAAAAGGATGAGAATGGCAGATGGCTTCTGCTCCATACAATTGTACCCCCATTTCTTTATTTAACATTTATAGCCCCACTGGTATGGACGTTCAGTTATGGGAACACACATCTCACATTTTACACTCTATCTCCCACACTCATCTTATTTTGGGTAGTGATTGTAACCAAATTATGGATCCCTTTATCAACAGAAAATCCTGTGTTCGATTTGTCCCCAATAGAATGCAAAAGACATTCAAGAATGCAATACAGTCTAGAGGCCTGGTTGATGCATGGCAGATTTACAATCCAGAAAATTTAGAATTCACAATACATTCCCCTACACATGATTCTAAGTCCAGAATAAATTACTCCCTGCTGTAGTTCATGCTGAGATTGGATCTATCTTAATATCAGAGCACACACCGGTTTATATTGATCTCATAGTTTCTGAAGTCTTTTCTAAACCTAAAAGATGGCGCTTTAACAACTATCTTTTGAAAGACCAAACTTTTATAGATTCTTTTGAAATCTTACAAACACACAAATTGGACAGTGGACCAAAAACAACCAATAAGGCACCAATCACATGCAATCACCAATGAAAGTCATTGAAAAACAAAATGAGTCCTGCGTGCAAATCTCCAAACGTGCCCCCTGTCCAAGAGCACTCCCCAATTCCCAGGGACAACAGAATGAAACAACCAAGTCAGAGCTGCACCGCTTAGCGACAATGTTCAAATATCATATAAGTGGTAGATTTTATACAAAGCCATGAAGCCGTTGTACACGGATCAAATTTTTTCTTTTCCTTTATTGATTTATTCTTTAAAAGACAGACAGCCAACGCGTTTCGTCCTAGAAAAAGGACTTCTTCAGGGCGATATTCAATCTGTGTAACAAATTAGAAATAAGTAGATACTGTAGTAACCTTGAGCAATTTTATAGTTTGGCATAGGTGGCAATCACACCCTTGCATCATGCTTATCCGATAGCACACAAAAACTGGAAACCATGTGGTATGATAGCCACAGTGGTGTGTTGTTGTGGTACAATTGTCACTCCCTAGCACATATCCAGAGCTTGGCGAGAGTACTTAGTATGAGATGGTAACACGCCGCATGGTAAATGGCGTGCTCCTGACGCCAGGTTGGGCGGCAGGAGCACGCCATTTACCATGCGGCGTGTTACCATCTCATACTAAGTACTCTCGCCAAGCTCTGGATATGTGCTAGGGAGTGACAATTGTACCACAACAACCCACCACTGTGGCTATCAAACCACATGGTTTCCAGTTTTTGTGTGCTATCGGATAAGCATGATGCAAGGTTGTGATTGCCACCTACGCTAAACTATAAAATTGCTCAAGATTACTACAGTATCTACTTATTTCTAATTTGTTACACAGATTGAATATCGCCTGAAGAAGTCCTTTTCTAGGACGAAACGCGTTGGCTGTCTGTCTTTAAAGAATAAATCAATAAAGGAAAAGAAAAAATTTGATCCGTGTACAACGGCTTCATGGCTTCGTATAAAATCTACCACTTATATGATATTTGAACATTGTCGCTAAACGGTGCAGCTCTGACTTGGTTGTTTCATTCTTTTGAAATGTCTTTGAAGGATTATTTTGATTTGAATATAACTCCGGACTTATCTTTTCACTTTATCTGGGATGCCTTTAAGGCATCGGCTAGAGCTCATATTATTGATTTTGTTGCATCCAAAAAGAAGAAGTCTTTACAGGAATCTGCACTCTTATATTCATCTATTAAAAAGTTAGAACATGAATATTATACCTCTAACAATGATACTTCCCTTAAACATCTTATCCAAGCCAAACTGGCTTTTAATAAACAATCTACTGAGGAGGCTTCTGGTGTGCTTCTAAAAATGTATTCCAAATTTTATGAAGGCAAAAGTAGAGCAGGTAAATTGTTAGCGAACTATCTTAAAGTTAAATCCCAAAAATCTAAAATAACAAACATTGTGGATGACAAAGGGATCAATCACTTCAAAGATGACGAAATCCTAAAGCGTTTTACAGGCCTTTATCAAAATTTGTAAACACCAGAATTCTCCCCTTCTGATGCTGATATAGACTCTTTCTTTGATTCTCTTCCTCCCGGTTCTCATCTGCCTCAAGATTTCTCCATGCTGGATAAAGTTATCTCTCTAGCGGATATTAAATCTGCTTTAGCTAAATTACCTACGGATAAAGCTCCTGGCCCAGATGGGTTTACAACTGAATTTTATTTAATATTTTCTCACATTTTACTTTCTCATCTCATTTCTTTGTATAACAATTTTTCTTTGAACAACGAGGCCCGTGGTACATTTCTGGAAGCAATGCTATGCCTGATTCCAAACAAAGATAAGGACCTCTCTTCATGTGCCAACTATCAACCCCTTTCTCTTATAAATGTGGATTGCAAGATTTTTGCTAAAACTTTAGCACTAGGACTCAATCAATATATTCCAGATCTCATTGGAATTAAACAGGCTGGGTTTTTTGTTTTTTTAATTTTATTTGCTTTTCAAAGGTAACAACAACAAACAGCGCATGGCTTGCTGAGCACAATTCCCGCCCGCCATCCCCCCACACAAATGACAATTTTAGCTTAGCAATATGTTGGTGCTATGTGAACAGGTATTCAGTCTATTCCTCCATTCAGAGTAGATTGGTCCCTTGTTCTTAGGTAGTCCAATAAGCAGCGCCCATATGTCCCTGGGCCGCAATGTCAGTGGTAATTCTTCGGCATATGTTTCCAAATTTTCTTTGCAATACACCAGGTCCTTTATCCACTGTTCAAGCAGCGGAGCTGTCCTACCCTCCCAGTGCATTAACACCCTCCTTCTTGCAAGCAGCAACGCAATTACTACAAATTTACCCACTGTGCCTTTAAAATGGGGAGTCAGACCCAGTAAACAAACGTGAGGGGTGCACTGTATGGTGACGGCTGTCATGGTCTGCAAGTGTTTTATTACCGCTGTCCAGAACTTGTTAATACATGGGCAATCCCATGCTAAGTGCATGAAGTCTGCCCCCCATGTCTTCCACCTCTTGCATGAGTCATTATCCCTGATTCCATATTTGTGCAACCGAGCGGGTGTGTGGTAAACTTGATGTAAGTATTTAAAGTGGATGATAGGCAGGATGCCGTTCGAGGTCAGTGCTTCTGTCAATTGGCAGCAATGCTCCCACTCTACTTCAGTAAGTGGAGGATTGATAGTCTCATTCCAGTGGGCGAGACTTTTGTTAGTGTCGATAGTGACTTCATCTCGGGCCGCACCATGTAGCTTAGTGATTAGTTTATGCTGAGTGGGACTAGTTAAGAGTACCTGTAGTGTTTGCAGTGTTGGTGGTTCTTCTGGGTAGGTGCGGTATAAAGCCTGGATAGCCCCCCGGAGTCTGTGATATATAAACATGAACAGTGGGTTTTTGTTTTGTATATATTGTACAACTTCTGTGGTGATAAATTTGCTATTGGGGTATAGATCCTGCATTTTTGTAATTCCTACGCGCTTTAGAGTGGACATGGCTCCCGTTTCCTGCGTGACTGATAAGGCTGAATGGTGCGCTAGTGGGAGCATTGGGGCATATAGGGGAAGCTTAGCTGCCTTCCGCCCTATGGTCTGCCAGGCGGCAATCGTGCAGTCTATGTTGTTAATTTCAGCTCTGGGTGTCCCCCGTTTAGAGTGCGTCAGGATGCTGTGTAGTGGGATTGGGTGTGCATCTCCGTCTTCCACTGCTATATGCGGGATAAATGCATGGGGGCCGTACCAATAATGCGCATATTGCGCTTGAGCGCAGAGATAATATAAGTGCAGGTACACTAAATCCCCCCTTCTTGTAGTCCAGAGTGAGTGTGTCCCACGCTACTCGGGGTTGCCTACCACCCACACCAGTTTCACCAGTTGGGAGCGGACGTCTTTAAAGAACTGGTTGGACAGGATTATGGGTATATTACAGAACAAATATAAAAACCGCAGCAATACAATCATTTTAATCAGTGCAATTCGATCGGCGAGTGAGAGCGGAAGTTTTATCCAGCTGGATACTAGCTGTTCTAGTTTCGTGTATGCCTTGCCATAATTTTCCTTCACTACCAGCTCTGGGTCCCTGTGAACCCATATCCCTAGGTACTGAACTGGGTCCATAGACCAGACGAGGAGGTACTCCAGATCGTATGGCGTTGTACATTCAGTTAAGGATACTATAAGAGATTTACCCCAGTTTATAGTAAGCACAGAGAAACGCCCGAATCTAGTATATTCGTGAAGTAGCGGTGCCAGATACCGCTGAGGTTCCCTAACAAACAGCACCATATTGTCGGCATACAGGGAAATGCCTATGGGCCGCAGTGCGGAACGCAGTGACGACTCTTTGTGGCGTTGTCTAATGATGCAAGCCAGTGGCTCCAGCATCAGGGAAAACAATAAGGGGGAGAGGGGACATCCTTGTCTCGTCCCCCTGCAGATCCGTATGGGCTCCAATGTCAAGCCATCCACCTGTAGTCTTGTCGTTGGATCTGTGTACAACAGCCGAACCCATCTGCAGTAGAACTTGGGTAGCCCCATTCTCTGCAATATCCTGAACATATAGCCCCACTCAATGGAGTCAAATGCTTTGGCAGCATCTAGCATGACTGCCACAGCTTGAAGGTCGGGATTCAGGAGATGATACATGGCAAATATTGTGCGCAGATTGTGCGATGTGGACCTGTCCTGCATAAAACCGGATTGGTCCGGTAAGACCATGTTTGTCAGTAGGGGCTGGACTCTGGTAGCCAATATCTTGGCCAGTATTTTGCCCTCGGTATTTATGAGGGATAGCGGTCGATATGACTCGCAGCGCGACGGCGGCTTATCCTTTTTTAGAAGAGTGATTATTAGGGCTTCCCTGAGCGTGGGTGGCAGTCTACCTTTCTCGTAAGCCTCCTTGTACATATCTAGTAGGTGCGGTATGAGCTCATCTGCATATTCTTTATAAAACTCACCCGTGAGCCCATCTGGCCCCGGGGCTTTTTTATTCGGGAGGGCGCGAATTGCTTCGCGTATATTGGCTGCCACAATCGGTTGACACAAGTACTCTCATTGCCCATTTGATAACCAGGCAATTGCGATGTCATCTAGGTAATCATTGAGCTCCCTAGGATCTGTCTCACCTCTTGAGGCGTACAGATCTGCATAAAACTTCTGAAATGTGCGGCTATTTCATGCAGTGCGTAGTGGTTCACCTCTGTATCATCTGTGATTTTTAGTATGGAGTGTTGGTCGTTTCTGCCCTTGATTTTTGCAGCTAGATTGTGGCTTGGCCTCCCGCCTTCACCATATGCCCGGGCAACATGCCTCTTGGACAGGTAGCGCACTTCTCCAGCGGTAAGTTCATTGTACTCGAGCACCAATTCTTTAATTCTCGCTAGAGAACGTGCTTGCGGGTTGGCTTCCTGTTCCAGCTCAAGTTGCTTCAGTGCCGCCTCCACCCTTGCAAGCTGCCCCCTAATAGCTTTCAAAATGCCCGCTGCTGGGCTAATGCATGTTCCTCTATTGGTGGCCTTAAAGGCCTCCCACAGCGTGGCTGCTTCTCTAACCGAGCCCTTATTTATAGTAAAGTACTGCGAGATGGCTTCACTGATTGTTTCTTTGTACACCGGGTCCAGCAGCGCCTCTGACCTGAATCTCCAGGTGAACTGACGGGGGATACTACCAGGTATCTGTAGTGTGAGCTTGACTGGATTATGATCTGATAAGGTTCTGGGCAATCTACCAACATCCGTCACCCAGGAGTTCACCACCCTGCTTAGTAGCCAGTAATCTAGTTGCGACCAACTACCGTGTGCAGTGGATGTGTGTGTGCCTTCCAGTCTGTCCAAATTTCGCACCCTCCATGCATCAAAGAGGCCAAACTCGAGCATCCCTCCCCTTATAACGTGTGCCGCCTTGGGTGAGTGCCCCTCCTTTTGACTGGATTTAAAATTACCGGGGTCCAGGTGTGTGTTAAGGTCACCACCCCATATAATTTCTGATTCTGGCCAATCTCTCAGCACCTTGAGTATGCCTGCAAAGAACCCTGGCTCGTCCGTGTTTGGGCCATATGCGTTCACTAGTGTGACTGGTGTCCCATGCAGTTTCCCAAAGACCATGGCGTATCGACCGTTCTCGTCTGCAATGGATCGAATCACCGTGAACGGGACACCTTTCTTTATGAGTATGAGTACCCCTCTTGCGTATGAGGAGTAGGAGGATGCAAGTCTGAACCCCGCCTAGTGGGAGCCCACCCTGGAGTCAGTGCCACTGTAACATTATGTCTATCTAGGTGAGTGATTACCTGTCTGATTTTCTTGGGGGAGTTCAGCCCTCGCACATTCCAGGTCAAAAATGAGATCTTCACATTATGAGACCCTTCCATACCACCTAGCCAAACATCCAAGTGCAACGCCCTGAGGAGGGAGCGGATTACAGTGTAGAAAGAGCAGTGTGAGCAACAGCAAGCCATATGCAACATTCCCAAATTCCCAAGCCCCCCCTGTCCCTACCCACCCACAACAGCATCCCAAACATGCTGAAGACAAAGACCTCAACACCCCAGAATCCCAAACAATAAACAGTACTCATCAAGGCAGATAGGGTTCTCCCGCCGGGGGGTCATCAGGAGCCCGGTCACCCTCCTGACGGAGGTGGCCAGATGAAGCAGACACCAGTAACCCCTTAATCTGCTCGTGGATACTGGTGGTGAGTCCGAACAGGTTCCATGTAGTTCAAGCTTGAAGTTGCCACCGCGTAGGCATGGTCTCCATGCAGCTGACTAGTCTGAGTCCTCTGCATCCTGTGATCGCTGAACACGCTTTGCCTTTGCGATTCTTTAAGGAATTCCTGTACAACTTTCGGGGAGTTGTAGATTTCCTTGCGTCTTTCATATTCCATCCGTAGCTTGGCCGGATATAGCATGACGTAAGTGATATTCACCTTTTGCAGTTGTTTCTTCACCGTGAGGTACTCCCTCCTGGCCGCCTGCACCATTGCTGTGAAGTCAGGGTAGAAAGCTACTTGAAAGCCTTGGTAGTTGAGATCTGGTTTCTCACGGGCCATAAGGAGAATCGCCTCACAGCCTTGCTAGTTTAACAGTTTAGAGATGACCGGGCGCGGGGGTGCACCCGGAGGTGGCCTCGCCACTAGCGACCTGTGGGCGCGCTCCACTACCAGGAGAGAGGAGAGATTCTCCCGGCCGAATAGTTCCGTAATCATCTGTTCCCCGTAGATCTCCATCCTACCTGTGTTCGTGGTTTCTGGAATGCCCATTATTCGCACGTTGCTGCGCCGTGAGCATGCCTCCAAGTCTTCGTTTTTGGCTTGGATGATGCTGAGGAGTTTTTCCATTTCAGAACACTTGCTGGACGTGACTTGGATGTCATCTTCTGCTGTGGAGAGCCGCTGCTCAGCTGCAGAAATTCTGGAAGCTTGTTTGTCTAATTTGGCCGACATCGAGTCCATGCGCTGATTTAGGGTGTCCATTTTACTGTCAATAGAGTGGAGGCTCTGCTGCATGGCCTGCAGTGTCGCCGCGAGCTGCGGGGAGCCCTTAGGATCAGGATCAGATTCCGAGTCCCGCTGATCATCCTGCGCTGATCTCGACGATTTCTTTGAATCAAAGGTGAGGCGTGATTGACCTTTCTCAGGTTTGCCCATTATGTTTAACTGAGCCGTTCCAATGCAGATAGCCGCGTCGTCTGATGGGTAGCTAAGGCCTGACTTAAGTAGCTGTATGCTTCGCAGCGAGGGAGCCGGGGGGGCAGTAGCGAGTGGAAGACTGACCTGGGCGCTCGCTCAGCCCCTAGCTACGCTGTCGGCCTCTAGGGTTGAGTCCGTCCACCAGGGCCTGCACACTGTGTTTAATCAGCCGCTGCCCATAGCCCACCTCAGCCGCACATAGAACGTCCGCTTATGTGGGCGCACAGTCACAGGCCGTTCACAAATGTCCCGCGGGGGGGATACACCAGGCCGGTGAGTCTTTATTGCACCCACGGGCTGCAGAAGCGAGCCCCCGCCCCCGGAGCCCGGCGGACGATCACCAGTAGCCCCGCTGACGCTCCACCAACACCGGGTCCTCACCTCAAGTCAGCAGTATGGCGTCCGCGAGCACGAGCCGCTTCCATTTCCTGCAGCATGCAGCTGCCAGTCAGCCAGTCGCCCATATCCCCGATCGGGTCTCAGGCAGAGTCTTTCGCCGCCCGGGCGCCGGGTCTGTTCCGGCGCGGGCAATTGAAAATCGGCCCACACACGGCCCACTCCACTACAGCGCCGGGCGGCACTCGTCTAGGCCTCCAGGCAGTGCGGCCCAATGGCCCGTTCTGCAGCTCCCACAGGCAGCAGCACTCACCGCGGGCCAGACCTTCGCAGCGCCACCACCGCTGGGCGTATTTCTCAAGCAAACCCCCTTGGGCAGTATTTGCCGGGCGGCCCGCAGTCCCGCAGCCACCCCGATGATCCTGCGGTGAAGGCCGAGACAGAGGCCCAGTCCAGCGCGGTCCGCTCCGCAATCACCGCGAGCACGATCGCTTCCAGCAGTCAGCAATTATCCGGCTTTTTGCGGTCTCAGGATTAGCAGACCCCCTCGGTACACTGCGCAAGACTCTTTTTATAGGTGAGGGTGCTGGATGGATGTATTATAGACGGATATTAATTGCCTGGCCAGCGGAGCTGCACTAATGTGTGGCCATCTTGCTTCGGGCTCACTAGCGCCCCCAGGCTGGGTTTGTTAAGGGTAGATATATGACTGGTAATTCCAGAACTTTTCAAAACATTATCCACCTTGCATCAAAGAGTTCCACTCCCATTGCCGCTATTACTCTGAATGCGGAGAAGGCCTTTGATTGTGTTGATTGGCGTTTTATGTTAAGAGCTCTCAAATGGCATGGTTTTGGCCCTAAAATACATTAGTCTTCTTTACTCCTCCCCTTCTACCTCTGTTTTTGTAAATGGTATTCAATCCTATTTTTCTCTTCATCGAGGAACCAGACAAGGTTGCCCCTTATCACCTTTACTTTTTATTCTATCCCTAGAACCATTTTTACATATGCTACATCATTCCTCCTCCTTTCCGGGCTTTGTTCATAAACATGCGGAGATCAAATTTACAGCCTATGCTGATGACATTACTTTATACGTTTCAGATCCATTTTGATTCCTGCCTTTACAGATCTTTTGAACATTTCTACACAAAGGTCTCTGGCATTAAGTTAAATTTTACAAAGTCTGAGGTCATTCCCTTACATACATTTTGCCTAAGGGAAATGTTTGTAGAAACCAATTTTAAGTAGACTTCTGGTTCTATTAAGTGCTTAGGAATCAGATATTCTCCTTCTTTTACTAAAACTGTCCTGATTAATTTAGAGGAAGCCCTTCAAAAAATACTCCATATGTCTGAGAAATGGTCTCCTTTGTATTTATCATGTTGGGGTAGGTTAGATACAATAAAAATGATGATGCTCCCTGTTCTCAACTTTTATTTATCTATGCTCCCTCATAAAATTCCTCTGAAATTTTGTAAATCTCTCAATAGTTCACTTAGTAAATTTTTATGGAATGGACGTAAATTTTGAATCTCCATGGCTTGTCTGTGTAAACCTAAGTATCAGGGAGGGGTCAATTTTCCTAACTTGCGTCAGTAGCATTTGTCTTTTTTGATTAAACAAGTCTTACCTCATATTCATTTTACTAGTGAATCATCACAGATAGTTTGGCAATTTTTGGAAGATTCTTTGCTTTCTCCTTTTCCCTTTCATTCTCTTGTCCACTTTTCTCATCCACCTCTTTCTTTTGCATCACCCACCATTACATATTCCATCTCTACCCTTTTTCCAATTTTTACTAAATATTTCGCAACAATATATGATTTTTTAGAATCCTCAATATGACACAATAAACTCATTAAGATATCAAATCGCACACTTTTTTGGAAAGATTGGGTTGCGAATGGAATACTTCAGGTTAAGCACCTTTTTCAAAGTACGCGCCTTCTCTCCCCTCATGAACTGCAAGTAGAATTTGCTCTCTCAGCTGCTTCTCTTCGTAAGTATGAATTACTACAGACCTCTTTAACACAACACATTTCTTCTCTTTCACAAGTTCTTTCCTCTACATCTTATCTGTCTCCTCCTCAATCTATTCTATCTCTCCCTTTTAAGGCTTCCTATATATACAAATATCTTCACTACTCTACAGCAAACCGTCCCAAAAGCAAAACTGAGATTTTATGGAAATCGGATCTACAATGCTCTTTTTCAGCACTTACCTGGAACTCCATATGGAGCAAAACACATCACGCTTCATGTAATGCTAGCACTACATAAACCTTATATTATTTTTATCATAGACTATTCCTGACCTCTACTTCTGTTTGTAAATATAACCCTAGCCTATCAAATTCATGTTGGACCAGCACTAGCACTCCTGGTACATTTTTGCATGTATTTTTTATTGCCCATATATTCTTTCCTTCTGTAAACAAATCTGTAAGATGATTTCGATTATGTGCTCTGTAAACTTCCCGCTTGATATTAAGTCAATTTTCTTAAGCTCTTCTTCACCTATTTGAATTGGTACTCGTAAACTGGGTAAGTTTGCGGACCATTTTATTGCAATCGCGTTTCAAATCATTACTTCCAACTGGAAAGATGCCACCCAAGTTACTTTTAATGGATGGTGGAATTTACTTTGTCATCACCATAGGCTGCACAGAGCCTCTGCATCATCGGCTCTTTAATTATTTCAGAAGGACATTTCCTGGTCACCTCTCACCACATCTCTCTCTACTCCTCCTGTAAGCATGCGAGATAGCAATTCTATCTTCCAACCAACTTGAACTAATTATTTATTGCTGATAATTTAGCTTGTTGCTAATTGTTATTCACTGTTTTCTTCTTTATATATTTGGTTGCCTGATGCCGTCCACTATATGAATATTAGAAGTTTTCTGTATTACTAAGTTTACTATTCTTTTTCTTTCTTGTTGACATTCACTTCAATATTTCGTTTACATCTTGTTTTTTCTTTATTCTTCACTTTCTCTTTCTCTTTCTCCTTTCCTTTCTCTCTCTTTCCTCTTACTCTACAATACAAAAAAACAATTTTATTACGGTACTTTATTCTTTATTCAGAAAGTTCCTCTTTTGCATTTGATTTGTTTAATCTATAACGCTTTATCTTCAATATTTTCTTAATATGGTTGATGTTTTCATTGTATATAATTCCATTACTATATTATATTATTTCTTTTTTTTCGTTATTGACATAATTCACTAAGTTGTACCCCTTTTGTTGAACTTATGCTAATAAACCTTTCACTCTACTGGACATCTGACAAGGAAATTCAGCAAAGCTGGTGAAGGGCACTCCGGAGGGCCATGGAACTAAAAAAGTAAACTTGTGAAACTAGGCTCGAAGACTTAGTTACTTTCTGATATTAAAAAAAACAAAAATCAATAATGGACATATTGTTCCTTTACAAAATAATCATAAAGAGGTTCATAAGAAAGCGAACCATGTTATGAGTATACAGCAGATCTTTTTCCCTCACTCATTTGGAGGAAATACAGTCAGCTTTGCCAAGCTTACAAAGCATCATCCAAAGATCATACCTGATGTCCAACTTGAGTCAACCAAAACAAGCTAAAACCTATTGTGCGACTATGAAAAACAAAAGCTAATTCAGCTTTTGACCACATATAAAATATCACACGATTGAATGTGTCATCACATGCACTGCACCGTTGCCCCACACAGAAATAGAAATATTATCAGGCAGCTATTGGCCACTCAGTGACTCAGCACTATATTAAAAAAAATGCAAACATTATTAGGCATATTGCTTAAGAAGCATGTGTTACTGATGGAGCGGGGTCGCTTATGTGAGATAGTTAATGTTGTGGCATGTATGTGTACATCATCGGTAGTCACAATAATGGAAGCAGGAAATTTTTGTGAGTTGTCCTTCTAGAGCTTTTAATTGTGCTCTGAAGTGATGCGATAGTGTTATATGAAACAATGAATGAAGTTGTAGGGGGGTACACAGCACATACTGTTGAAGACTTGGAGTCAACCAGTTTCCACAATCTTTCTCGTTCTACAAACTTTTAAATTGAAAACAACGCAATATTAAACACCTTTAGCCAGAAGGAAGGTACTTTGGTCAGGACGCCCTGTGCTAGAAGGCAAAAAGGATGGACCTGCAAATTAGGCTGGCTGCCTCGTGGATGTATAAATGGAGCCCCCAGGAGGGCGACAGACCCATATTCCCCCGTCCTCCCAACACACACACCATAAAGGCCTGGATTACGTCCCGCTGCTGCTGTGGTTACCATTTTTTGGTCATCTCGCTAATGACCAAAATATAAGTGGTAAACAGTTGGCATGCTCAAGCAGGAATGAAATCCCGACATGTGACGCATGAGAAAATTCAGCGCTTTCATGGCAGACAGCTTAAAACACAAGCATTTTCAATGCAATAGGTCTCACGTTTGCGAGTGTTTAAGCTCTTGGCATTGTAAATGACAATGTCTTCTATTTATGTGTTTTTAAAAGCAACATATATATAAAAGGCATTGTTATTTTTAATGCCAATAGCTCAAACGCTCGTAAATGCGTGACCATTTTAATGATGGGCGCGCCCCTTTCTTAGACGCTGCTCACCGTATTCAGATTACAGTGAGCAGCGTCTAAAGAAAGGGGCACGACCAACATTAAAGTGAAAGCACGTATAGGGTGCTTTCACCCAAAGTTAAAAAAAGAATTAATTTAGAGAGGTTCTATAGCACGGCCGCTAAAGTGAAAGCAGCCCGGGCTGTTAATTAAATAAATAAATAAGCGTGGCTACTAATGTGAAAGCGTCCAGCGCTGTAAAATAAATAATTTAATAAGCACAGCCGCTAAAGTGAAAGCGAACCACGCCGTAAATTAAATAATTAAATAAGCGCGGCCGCTATTGTTAAAGCGTACCGCGCTGTAATTTAAATAAGTACATTACTAAAAGCGTTCAGTATGCTGCAATGCCGTGTGTGGAATAGGGGAATATCATTAAAGAAAATAGTGCTCACCGACGTATAAAGCAGACCGTGTAACATCACAAGTAAAAAGTCCAGTCTTTATGGGAGGTTACAAATGCAGACAAGGCGTTACCAAGGAGGGACTATTAAGCCTATTCAAAAATAAAAAGCAACTATTTTGCAATGACAGAAACAGGAGGCAATTGAAAAGATGGGCGTGAAATGGGCGAAGCTTCTATACCTAACCTCAATACAGCATGCCTCGCAGGGCAGCGCATGTGCTGCCCAGGCTCGACCTAAAAAAACATACAGCGGTAAGGGGGATTACCCCAACCCTCCTTAGGCCTGGTGGGGTGGACACAGACGGTCCCCCCGGACCAAAAAGCTCCCCTCAATGAGCCTCATTGAGATCCAGGTACCATTATTTAATAATGGGGCGGGGGTTGCCCCCCCCTCATCTGAGAATCATTGGGGGTCCAGGACCCCATGCCTTATATTTGAATAATGTGGAGCGAAGTGCGTGGCCCCCCTTCCCAAGCTTCAAGAGACCCTGTGGACTCCATCCCCCAGTGCCAGTATTTTAATAATGTAGAAGAGGGGCATGTGATCCCTCCTCCACCAAGCCATGGTATGGCCCCTCGGACCCCCTGGAAAACTTCTTATCTCTGCCTGAGAGCATGGGCAGAGAAGTCTTCTTGTGCTTCTTGCCAGGTGGGAGAACAACATTTTCTCCCTGCCCAAGCTCTCCGGCAGGGAAGCACAGAATTTCTCCTGCCCAGTGGGAGCAGAAAGAAAAGCTGCTCGCGCAGGGTGGGAGCAATGCTGGCTCCCACTAGCACCCGGGATGGATCTTAGCAGGAAATCAGGCAGGATTGCGGGGGCCTTGGGGCTCCCCCCGCAGCCCTCAACATTGAATATGTTGTAGGGTGCCCCAGGTAGGCACCCCTAAGTAAAAAGAAAAGTGCCTGTTTTCTGCGTGGCCCCAGAGAATGGGACTTACTTGCAGGGAGGTGCGTGGTCAAGGGATCCTGGACTCCCCTCGCAGGCCCAACATAAAAAATTATCTGGAGTGGCATTGGGGCGGCATTGGGGCAACCCTGTAATTTCTTTATTAAACAGAGTACTTTTACCGGCTCCTGCAGGGCTTGCAGTGGGCTGCAGGGACCCTGGGGCTCTTCCCGCAGCCCCCAACACAAATTAAAGGTGTGGGACTCCCAGGTGGGACCGGAACACCCACACATTTTTTTTTTATTTAAAAAGGAAGAATAATAATTGAGCAGCCGGAGCTGTTCATTTATTATTTACTACTCCTAGCAAGGAGCCCCCATAATGGGCTCATTTACATATATTTTAGGGCACGAGTTATAGTTACTTGAGATAACTATAATGGTGAATTTCATTGGTTTTGTTTTTTTAAAATGGCATGTTTTAACTGACCTTTCATCTTTAACCTTTGTTTTTTTCAGTGAATACACACATGTGTGTGTGTGTGTTTGTGTGTGTGTGAGCAGGTGTGGGTGTGTATGTGTGTGTCAGAGTTTCCACCGATAAGGCATTTTATGTTTTTTTAATTACTTTTTCACAGTTCGAAGCATTTGCATGAAAATTTGGAAAGAAAGTGCACCTATTTGTAGTTCGGCATGAAAGATTTTGTGCAGATCCATTAGAAGTGGGGTAAATGGAATGTAATTCTGTCATGACACCTGTAAGATTTCTGCTTCCACAGATGACCTTCTCCTTAATCTCACTAAGGAGCAGGCTTCCAGATTAATATGATGAAGTCTGAGGGCTCTTCCCTCGTCAGAGGAAACACTTTGGTAGACTCATTGAACACCGCTATATGACTAAACCTTTACTTGTGGCATGAAAGAACCACACTCTCTCCTGTGTGGAAGCTATTCTGCACTTAAAACAGCCTTATTACCTCACATTCTGTACTTATTCTGTGATTATTCCTTGAGGTGGGTGGTCACCAACCTGAAATAATATTCCAATGTCTTACAGTTAGTAATACAATGGAAAAAAACAAAGTTTAGCAACAGATTACAAATTAAAACTGAAAATCCTCTGAAATCTCATGTTTATCGGTAGTTCCGCAATCCATAACTCACTCACCAGCCATGCAAATCATAACTCTCCACGCTGATTTTTTCCTTAATCTTTTTCAGGAGGATCCGTGGCATGCATGAAAAGTCCAAAATCTGCAAATGGCAGCTGCAACAGAAATGTTTCTGTGATGGTCAACAGACAGAGTGCGCAAATTTATGGATCTGGCACTGGATCTGTGAATCCATAGTTGGTGAAAGGACAACATTTTCTGTTGTCTAACAATGCATATATATGTGGACATGTAAAAAAACATTTAAGCCCATATAATAGGCAGGGTGAGCATATCCTGCTCCTCCTGCCCCCCCAGAACACAGTGTAAGGATCCCCAAAAGGTCTCCCTGTGGTTAAAGAATCACAGATTCTAAAATGGTACCTAGGGTCCATGGTATCTGTGAATCTTGAAAAGGATCCAGAAACAGTGTAAACTTAAGGCATGAGTATTGCCAACACAAGTCACGCTCTTCACCCACCAATTCCTCACCATTTGGGGGTTTATGATCATTGATTTTGAACTTTAGACCTGCAGAAAGAAGGGCATGGATCAGACAAGCTTTCTCTAGGTTGGTGGCAGGCGCGGTCGGTGGTAGGAGTGCCGGTCGGGCGGTGACCTGGGGCGGGGGAGGGGCAGGGTGGGGGGTAGTAAACTACGGATTAAGGCCGAATACAGGTAAGTAAACATTTAAATAAATAAAATGAATTTCGTTGCGCGCACTGCATCGCATTTGGTAGATTGGTGTAGCAAACCTGCTGTCTTGAGTTTTTGTGGTGACCAGTACCAGTAATGAAGAATTTTGAAGAGAGTAAATTTCATTCTGGCCTCTCTGATTCCCTTATCCATGTTCATAATAACATCCGCCCATTCCTCATCGGAATAAGCTACAGTAATTAACCCTTGCCATTTGACGTGAAGTTGTGCTAGTAATGGGTACGAGTGTAATTTATGCACTATGAGATTATAAAATCCAGAGACTGCGCCTTTGAATTTCCCCATAACGTTTAAGTATTGTAACACTTAGGAATCCTCAACTATCCATGGATATGGTCCTAGTCTATGAAATAGGGCTTGTTTTAGTTGTAAGTATTTCCCCTTTTGGGAGGTAGGGAGTTGACATTCTATCTGAAGCATTTCAAAGGTTTTAAGCTCACCTTCTAAAGTGAGTAAATGATCCAACATTAGAATACCTGCTCTCTCCCATATATCCCAGGAAATAGTCTGTTTACCTATTATAATATCAGCGTTATGCCATATGGGGGCCTTCCATGTAGTCTTGAGTTACTCTTAAGGTGGTTTCTGGGCATGTATCCAAATCTTAAGCATAGAAGTTGGAAGTTTGTAAAGCAGGTGATTTATGAGTGTAAAACATTTGCAAAAATGAAGTTGCCTGTACAGTTTGTCTTTCAATGAGAACCCATAGTGAGGGATCATCCTGTCTGGGCCAAAGATAAACTGAGATAAATGGAGGGCTGTATAGTAACGCTCAATGCATGGTAAACTGAGGGCCCCATATCGCCTGTGAGCAATCCATTTGGGAATTTAAGTCTAGGTCTCAGAGATCCCCAAAGAAAGGTTTTAATACCTTTGTCAATATCTCGCAATATTGATATTTTAACTGCCAAAGGCAACATACCTAAAACATAAGTAAAACGGGGCACTATAATCATTTTCACTGCCTGTACTCTACCCTAAAAGGACAGGTTAGGTTGGGACCAATTTTCATACTTTGACTACTATAATCATTTTCACTGCCTGTACTTTACCCCAAAAGGATAGGTTAGGATGGGACCATTTTTCATACTCTGACTTCGTTTTGGCAATAAGCAGATCTAAGTTATCTTGAATCATACGTTCTAGAACTGTGTTGATATAAATACCTAGATTCTTCAGGCGGTCCAGTTTCCATTGAAAATTATAGCCCAAAATAGCTGCTTTCGTTGTACCCCTGGACAATGTGAGAGCTTCACTCTTATTCCAATTGACTTTATAGCCAGAAATGATCGAGAAGCAAGAAATGGTAGACATGAGTGTTGGGAGTGAAGTAGGCAGATCAGTAAGTGTGAGCAATATGTCATCTGCATAAAGAAGTATTTTTGAGATCCCTGAGGGTGTAGGAATGCCTGCTATTTGTGAACACTGTCTTATTGCCGCAGCCAGTGGTTCAAGTGCAAGAAGGAATACAAGGGGCGAATAAAGGGCAACCTAATCCCAAAGTATGTAGTGTACGGAACATATAGCTCCATTCAATATGGTCAAAGCCTTCTCGGCATCTAAGGATAAGGCTACTCTGTCTTCTCCAGCATCCTTGGAAAGCCAGAGTACGTGAGCCAAAGTGCGTAGATGGTAACAAGAGTTTCTGCCTGGCGTGAATCCCACTGAGAATTATGTATGAGTTTAGTGATAACTTGTTTGAGTCTTTTGGCGAGAATGGTGGCTAATATCTTTGAATCTGTATTCAGAAGGGAAATTGGACGATAGCTACTGCAGTATAATGGATCTTTCTCAGGTTTGGGAAGGACCCTTATGATAGCTTTATTTGTGAATGAGGAGAGGCTACCAGTTTCCTCTGCTTCTTTATAGGCATCATAAAGAGCGTCTATTGCTTCTGGTTTTACCCAATGGTAAAATTCCCCAGGAAAACCATCTTCTCCAGGTACTTTATTGTATGGAAGATTGAAGATTGCTTGGGCAATTTCATCCTTTGTTATTTCACCTGCCAGTATGAGCTGATCCTGTTCATTGAGGCAGGGGAGTGTTATTTTATCAAAAAATTCCTGATCTTTGTGGTGATCATCATCAACCTCTGAGCTATATAACTTCTCATAATAATCTGCATGTTTCCTCTTTTGTATTGATTGTATGGCGTTTTTATTGTAGTTTAGACTTATATATTTATTATGGTTTTTATACTGATGCCACTTATGGTGCTATCGGTTTGATTCTTGTTAAACTAATGTGGTACCAGATGTCAACTGATTTTGAAGCACTAGGCACTTTAAACCTAGGTATGTCCCTGATGAGGGTCGATACCATATACTGCCACTTATGGTGCTATCTGTTTGATCTTTGCCAAAATATTGTGGTACTAGATGTTAATTGATTCTGAAGCACTTGGCACTATAAACCTGGGTATGTCCCGGATGAGGGTAGACACCATATATTGCTGTTACTATTGTATATGGATACCTGTTTTACCCATGTTTTATCTTTTATCGTCTGGTTTTTTATTACTATTGCACAGTTTGTATTGGAAGTGGCACTTGAAATAAGTTATATTCCTCTGATGCTGGGGGTGCTCACAGCCTTTAGCCTCAACTGAAATGTTGTATTTGGCAATAATACGATCTATGCCTATGTGTTGTTATTGATATTTTAATGTTTTGTTGGAAACTTTGATGGTTGTAATAACCGAATAAAGTAAAGTACTACTAATCTGCAAATATATTAGCTATTTCTTGAGTCTCAGTTATTAGCTTACCTTCAGAGTTATAAATAGCTGGAATAGCTGTCATAGCTTCTCTCTGTTTTAATCGTACCACTAGTAAATGACTAGCTTTTTCTTGATCGTAATTTCGATCCTTAAGTCTATATAACATATATATTTATGTTATAGAAGTATATAGTGTATTAAGCTCCATTTTAATCTTTTCCAATCTACATTTGGAAGCTTCAGTTGGATTGTTAAAATGATCATATGTCAGGGTTTTGATATCATTTTCTAAAGTGGTCTGCTGTCCTGTTCTACGTTTATTCGCTATGGCAGAGTCTCTCATAATGTGCCCCCTAATGGTGGCTTTTGCAGCTGCCCATAAAATTTGGGCAGAAGAATCTGAACCTTTGTTGTCTTTCACATAAGTAGTCAAATGTGATTGTAATTGGGATTTTTCTGTCGGTAGTTTGTATCGGGATATGTTTAAACACCATGGTTTCCTACAAAGGCATTTCAGACCCCAATCAAGCTGTAGACTGATAGGAGCATGATCTGAAAGTGCAATTTCTAAAATGTCACAATCAAGTACTTGTGGTATGATAGAATGGGAAATAAGGAAATAGTCTATTCTAGAACAGGAATCATGTACTGCAGTGTGATATGTAAACCCCTTATCTGAAGGATGTAGTAAACGTCAAATGTCAGTCATCCCATGATCTTCACGGATGTCTCCCAGTATCGCTCTGTCTCTGCCATGTGTCGTGTCTAGGGGGCCCGTTCTGTCTATGATCACATCCGGGGCAAGATTCTAGTCACCCCCCCCAGAGCTATTTTAGAAATTCCCATTTCCGTTAGAATTCAGCTTAGATGAAGGAAAAAAGGAGCTTTGTTCTCAACGGGGGCATAAATTGAACCCACTCCAAATATGTTATCACCGATTTTAAGCTTGGCTAAAACAAACTGACCATCTTCATCTGACCAGGACTGTAGTATTTGACATTGCAGTGTTTTCCGTATCAGAATGGCTACACCACATTTTCTAGTAGTAGTAGTATGGGATATAGGATCTCCTGACGTGTGAGAAGGGGGTTTGCAACTGTAAAGAATCTGGCCTACTTAATCTCGTTTTTATTTTTCTGATTCTATAGCGGATAGATGGGTCGCTTGAATGAGAGCAATATCTGTATGTTTGGAGGCTAAATAGGAAAGAATTTTCTTCCTTCCTTTTAATGTAATTAGTAAAGCCATTGACATTGATGGACACAATGTGCATTGGACTGGTTGTCATGATGCTGACTGGAAATGTTAGAGTATGTTTGTATTGTGTGAGAAAGGATCAAAAGGGTAAAAAGGGAAAAATTTATGTTTCACAGTCATGTTTGGACTTTGGTTATGTAAAATCAATAAAATATGTTTTAAAAAATAAAAAAGGGTAAAAGGGAAAGGAAGGTTGATAAATGATGTGGGAATGTGGTAATGAAAAAGTTTGAAGCGAAAAACTATCCAGAGTGTAATAAACCTGAAACCACTATGTGCAAATATAATCACAAAATATTGTTAATACTAAACTCGAAATGGTGTAAGTACACCGTTCTAACTGCTAGAAAGGAAAAAAACACTACAGACCAAACAATGTATATCTTTCGTCGGTGGGTCTAAACCTCAGTGTGAGACGCAGTCTCCGCAGGGGAGAAAAGAAAACCACTCATGGTAAACAGATTATGAAAAGAACCACGCCATGGAGTTATAAAGTCCATCTAGGAGTTTGCGTATTATGAGATATACATGGTGTATTGAACAACAATGTAGGAGAAAAGGAAATGAATCTTATCCGTCCGAGGTAATAACTGCAGTAAAACAGTAATAAAATTATATTAATACATAGCAGGCATTTATACTCATGTAGCTGGAAGAAGCAACAGTGGAAGGTTTGGCATCAGATACTTTATCAAAAGACGTGGCTGACTTCAAAGGTGATCTCGATTTGTCTCTCAAACGAAAGTTTTAAAATCCCACCATGATATCCTTTCCTGAGACTCTCAACATTGATGGATGCACAAGTATAAACCATGTAATAACAGTGACTGGCTTCCTGTTTTTACAGACAAACCATAAATGTAGGGACTCTTACTTAAGTACATACTCACCATAATAATAACCCTGGATAATGGGAATCATCTTTTGCTTATCTCCAGCTCCTTCAAAAAATGCAGTTAAAAGTTTCACAATATAACAGTCATGGTGCACACCAATGTTAAAATCCTGCCATATTTTCAATTAATAAATATTAAGTAAGCTCAAGAGTTTCATGAACCACAGCTGGTAATATACACAGAACATAACTTTACCCTACCACTGTAGGACCACACTATCACTAGAGGCTTCCCTTAACTCCCACCCAGTTGAGACCTCCAGCGCACTGAATTATTTGCCAACATAAAACCCAGCTTTCATGAAGCCCATCTCCTTGACCCATAACATGTTCTAATACTCACACAGCTTCATGCTTTAGGCATTTTCAGTCTAATAACTAAAACCTAGTCACATGGTGGTTCTAATTGTAGCCTGTTCGGCATTAACTCAATCATGTTCTTTGACAACATTCTTTTTGTGAATATTGATAATCTGTTATGACTAGTTGGTGGGTCCAAAGGCATACAGGGGTTACTTGGCCTCAACTGAGATAATTTACCACAGTGTCGTGTGGGGGGTGCTTATTACTGTTACTCTACATTGGACACAAAGCACACACTTCAGTGCTTGAATCTGGAGGTAGCATCAGTAGAGCAGGCAGATGATATGAGTTGGAAAATCAGAACTCAGTAACACATATAATAACACAGAAAAACCACTTTCCAGTCAGTGTTTTACTTGAAAAAGGAAAATACTTTGGTGCACACACAGCTAATAACTATGAATAAATTACAAATATATACGGAATATACAATTGAAAAAACAGTGTATCAAATAGTTAACAAGTTCTTAATGCGAATAACAATTTAAAACCTCACCACAGGTGGCATCATGGATAGTCAGAGTACTAAACCTTCTACAACTAGCCTGTTTCTGTTGTCTATGAGATACCATGTTAAGATATGCGTACCTGTAGGTCCAAACAGATAAAACTATGAATACCCTTTTCTAGGTCTATTCAACAACATGAACTCTTCCCCATCACAAGTAATACTGACTGCTTCAAGGTAATAAAAATCAATACAAAAGGTATTATGCATTTGACAAAGCCTTCACAGGTATACATGCTTTGTCATTAACGTCATGACTCAGCCTAACACCACACAGTGGTTCATGAAGATCTAAAAGAGTAAAAACATTAACATAAGGTCTCCTTCTGGATACACGTATGATAAATTTGTCCAGACCTGACAAAATACATGTTACTACTAACAATGAAATATACAACAAGGCGGTTGAAGGAATGCTTGAATTAACCTTATTACCTACTTAGGTTCAATCAATGAGGTATAGGTTGAACCCTGTGCACAGTGAGCATGCAACGCACGTCTTTCCCATTGCACACAGGACATCTACTTCAACAAACAACATGGTGATGGAAAGTATGCCTGGACTAATCTTAGCCACTGGTGATTGCTGAGGGAGGCATTCCAGACCATTATTTTTCACCCACTATGCCACTCTTGACTATGACCTGCAAATTAGTCTAGTCCTACTCCAAAGAGAAGCAGTCCAGTCTGAACTGCCAGGCCACATCGCCTCCAGACAGGAACACAAGCAAACCTACACTGGTTGTAAGCTACTGAGGTCTCATCTGTGAGGTATAGCATGAGTTGTGGGGCACTGTGACAGAATGGAGTACTGGATCACAGCCTGGAGTAATTACCAGTGGTTGAGAATAATTCAAGTTATCCACCCATCACCTTTTTGTTTTCCTCAGTGCAATGCTCTAATATTTTGAGCTGTGTTTATTTCAACATCAGATTTATCACATTTCTCTTGTCAAACAAAAAACCCAATGTGATCATAACAAATTCAGAATGCAATCTAGACATTGATCACTCTTAAATCATAAGTGTCAGTTGATCTAATTAGTAAACTCATAGTTGGCTGCTCAATAGGTAGCAGGCGCGGCCGGTCCATTGGGGCTGAGGGGCCATGCCTCTCCACCTTTTTCCCCTCACGAACAGTGTCTGTCAGGCTGCACAAAGGTCAGCCTGACAGACACTGTTCACTTTCAGTTCAAGCAGCCAGAAGCCAGACATGTACAAAATGCGCAGGCTCCTGGCTGCCTGAGCTGAACTTTGCTGGGCTGAGGAAGTCACAGCTCCTGTGGGCGTGACGTCCTCAGCTTAGCAAAGGTTCATGAGGCCCTTTCCTCAGTGACGAGGGGTAGCGTCACTGATTGCCTCGCACCTGGGCGCTTCAGTTTTAAGCCCTGAAGCGCCGGGTCGAGTATCAATCAGTGACACTTCATCACAGAGTGGGGTGGGGCCAGCAGTCTCACTGACCACATCCCACTCTGATGATGTTGGGACTGCTGCCTTCCCTCATTATGAGGGAAGGCAGGAGTCCCAAGCCTCCTGGAACCTCCGAGGCAGAGCTGGCTGCAGGTAAGTGTGTTTTGTTTTATTTTAAATTAATGTTTGGTGTGTGCGTGCGTGCGTGTATGCATGAATGTTTGGTAAAGAGTGTTGTGAATGAATGTGTGTGCTTGTGCGCCTGTGTGAATTCCTGGCTGTGAGTGTTATGTGTATGTGTGCGTGTGTGTGTCCCGCCCGCCCCTCCCTCCAAAACTTACTGGTGCCACTGATAGGTAGTCCTTGCACTGCATACTCCAGTATCTTATTCAAAACACGAGCTGTGCCAAACTATGGAAAAAGCACTCAGTTCCACTACCGAGAAGTAAGGCAACTCTGATGCAGACCTGATAACATGCCAGAGGAATCCTAGTTGAGATTCCCTTTTTCCCTTCTGCGAGATGTGCTTGGGCATCTGGGCTATAAATTGCTCCCCTCATGCAAGCCACCTCCTCAACGGCAATAAGATGGAGTACTCAAATAGAGGCCTAGAAACGGAATAGAACTCCAAAGCCCACTGGAGTAACCATAATCAATTTATAAGGTTTGGAATTTGAATTGGGTTGCCAAAGTGTCTACCTGTAGCTAAAGCCAATAATGAGCCTTCCCCACCACAAGCTCACCATGTTAAAGCTGCCATTTAGCCTCCCTCCACACAAGGCTAATTGCTACACCAGAAAGAAAGTAAAGAATCCATGAAGAACTCACTGACCTACTGGATCAGATGAACACCATCACCATGAAAAATCACTCACCTCTCAAACAGCCAGGGGGGTTGGACTTCAAATGGCTACTGTTGAGATATTCTGACAAGTAGATGTTCAAATGATTCACTAAATTATTGAGGCCTTTCATGGAAATCCTGAGCTCTAGACCATCCTAGGGATAACATGAGACAAAGCGCAAACTGCCCGGGAACTTTCTGGGCAATCAAGCAATGTTCACCATACATAGTTCAATAAGACCCCATTTGGGGCAGAGCCTGTCTCGCTCCCCCTCCCGCGCGCCCCACTGCCCCACTACCTTTTGTATGTGGCGGCTGTTCTTGCATTACTCCACCAGAGCAAAAAGCAAAGAGTGGCTAAGAAACAATCTACCATGATAAGGCAAGCCAATAACTATCCTGCTAAGACAAGAGATTAGAGGGACATATCCCACTAGTTTCCCCCTTAACAATCCCCTTCACACACCCCTCTTGAACTCTACTTCAATTTTTCTTCACTTTTATTAGTTTAATGAGATGCACCATATTATAGGTTGTATAATGGTTGAAGTCAAACTGGCTACAGTTTCTGTCACAATGCTCTTGGGTGATAGTTTGGAACTGCACCAAAATGATTTGCTATGTACCTTGACCTGTATCTTTATGTCCAAATAATCCATGTTTAATTTAAAAAACCCTTCAGCTTTGATGGGCCAAATCATTTCCCCCAATGTACAAGATCACGAGGGAAGGCACATAAACCACCTGCCCAGAGTCCTTTCAATCACTTGTCTGAACTGTTCCACTCAGAGGCCACCATCAACAAAGAACTGCATCCTAAGGTCAGCCTTCAGTGGTTGCCGATTGATGTCACCAGCACGGAAAGTAAATTGCCCAATGGACCTAGAAGTGACCAAAAACCCAGATATTGGCAAGAGTCATAGAAACTAATGCACAGATTTGAGAAGAGAAACAACAGCATTGGTACAATGTTCTACAGGTATCTTGATCTATGCTACCTTATAAGCTACAGACCTGCAAACTCACATGATGCCACGGTGTGACACACAATATTGGCTCCCTTTACATGGTCACTCTGTGAAGAGCCGATATCACATGGTGGCAAGGAAAATGAGCTGAAACCCACTGTGAAAAGTGGATTTCACAACTGTTGGTGGTGGGAGACTTTAACTACCACTGGGACCAACAACCTAGAGGTGCACAGGCCCAACACCTAGAGGAGACGCTCACTACCCTTGAGCTTAAACAGTTAGTAATGACCCCGACACACGAGAAAGGACACACCCTTGATCTGGTCTGGACTACCTTCCCGTCTGTGAACCTAGTGGAGATCCTCCCTTGTGCGTGGTCAGACCACTATTTGATCAATCTTCTACTCCCCCTGGCCAGGCACGATGGACACCCACCTACCAACTGGAAACTTGTCCGAAGCTGGACAAAAATCGATGGCCCCACACTAGAAAACACACTTAGAGAAAAACCCCTCAGGAGGCCAGAGACAGCAGATATTGAAGAGTGGACTGAATCCATCTCTAGCCAGCTATTATCTGCCATTAATAAATTAGCCCCTGTTAAGAAAATAAGAATTGGTAATAAAGGCAAGGGAGCACCCTGGTTCACGGAGGAGCTTAGGGCCCTGAAGCGCACGCTCCGCCTCCACGAACGACGGTGGCGTAAAACGTACGAGCCACAGGCCCTAGTAGAGTACAGGGCAAGAGTTGCCATTTACAAAAAGGCCCTTCTTACCAGGAAAGCTGAATATTATGAAAATAGAATCTTGAGGGCATCTAACAAACAAAAAGAAACGTTTAAAATCCTCAAGGAACTTTGTCAAAAACAATCACTGGAGACACCATCTAACCAGGATCAATGCAACAAATTTTTATCCTACTTCTCCGATAAAATACAAGATATCTTGGCAGATATCGACAATTCCCCTTTTAAGCAATCCTTCAGTGAAGTGGTGAAGACTTCGGGTAAGAGGGTGGAGCTGATCTCTTCCTTTCAAGCGCTTGATATAGAGACCTTACGTCACATTGCATCTAAAATCAAATCCGGCTCACCCGCAGATCCCTGCCCCCCTAAGATTTTTAAACTAGCCCTCCCAGAGATTGAGGGAGATATCCTTACCTTGCTCAACCTCTCGCTGGAAATCGGGAAGGTTCCCAGTTATTTTAAGGAAGCCAGAGTAATCCCGCTACTTAAGAAGACAGGAGCGGACGCCTCCAATATGAAAAATTACAGACCAATATCTCAGCTTCCATTTCTGGCCAAAATCATTGAACAATATGTCCTGCAGACTCTATCTAGATTCATGGAGGACCACCATCTTTTGGGAGACAGGCAGGCTGGCTTCCGCGCTCACCATAGTACTGAACTGGTGATGCTGTCAGTGCTTGACGTTATGAGGATCTCATCAGACAACAGGAAGCCATGTGCCCTAGTCCTCCTAGACCTGTCGGCAGCGTTCGACATGGTCAGCCACCCTCTTCTCCTGGAAAGAATACACAATATTGGGATTGGTGGCCCAATACTTCAATGGATTGCCTCATTCTTGACCGACCGCACCCAAAAAATTCAGATGGGCGATTGGGTCTCAGAGAGGGGGTCCACCCCTGTGGAGTCCCACAAGGGTCAGCACTATCCCCCTCTTGTTTAACATATACCTCAGACCTTTGATAAAGGCCCTGGCTTTGATGGACTGCCAGGTATTCAATTATGCGGATGACACGCAAATCATATTTCAAATAGAAAACACGCCGCAGGCCCACTCCCGGGCGCAAGACATATTGCGATTCACGGTTAAGTGGATGACGGCCAACTCACTCAAGATTAACCCGGACAACACTGAGGTTTTGGCCATCACCACTGAGAGTAACCCTTGGAATTCCTTGTTCTGGCCGCACAAACTGGGTGACAATCCAGCCCCAGTTCCGGTGGTAAAAAGTCTGGGAATCAAAATTGATGCCAAACTTTCACTGGCCAATCAAGTTTCCACCGTGTTTGGAACTTGTGTTGGCCTACTAAGGCAGCTGAGGAGACTCTCCCCTATTCTCTCCTTCTCATCCATGAAGACGGTCGTGTCCGCTTTGATCCTGACTCGGCTGGACTACGGAAATGCGCTCTATATCGGTGTACCAGACTCACTGGTGAGCAAACTTCAGGTGGTGATGAACGATGCTGCCAGGTTAATTTTCAAACTACCGAGGCGCACGCGGGCATCACCCCTATTGCAACAACTTCATTGGCTGCCAATTAAGCAGAGGGCTAAATTTAAAGGCCTCTGCATCACACATAAGGCCCTATTCGGTCAGGCACCCATTTACATCAAGGAACGCCTGGAGAAATACGTCCCCGGCCGCTCACTAAGATCCTCCACGGAAGGCCTCTTAAAATGCCCGCGATTCAATTACACTACCAAAGGTGGCCGGGCATTTTCTGTCCTATTACCACCACTCTGGAACAGGTTGCCGGTCCAGCTTCGGGCAGAAAGATGTCTCCTTCCATTCAGAAAAGAACTCAAAACCCTTTTATTTACGGAAGCATGGGCTTGACACTTCTGGATCTGACAGTATTCTCCTTGGAACTGACGTTGTTCTTCTTGAAGCGCTTAGAGACCTGCTGGTAATAAGCGCTCTACAAGTCCAATTTAACATTAACATTTCCAGCTCGTTTTTGGAGGCTTTGAACTGCCGATGTCCATAAAGGAGTGTAAAAACACCACAGAACATCCGCCTCAGCCTCTGCAAGCTTTTTTTTTGTTTTTTGGAGAAGGGGGCAGGGTGGGGGCACAGGTGCGTCTTAGGTACTTTTCGGCATGAGGTCCCACCCTCTTCATGGCCACACCCCCTTCTGACATTGTGAATTTTTTGATTCATTTGACAGGTCGGAAGCTAGTTTAAAGAAACTGTGTATGTGCATAACAATCATTCCTCCACCTTCCAGTCATCTAAACCTGAAAATTCTAAGTCCCAACCCGAGCCAGCACCTACCCTAAAAGAGTGTGAGGGGAAGTTTACAGCATTGATCTGAAAAGAGTAAAAGAGTGTGAGGTGAAGTTAGCAGCATCGATCCACAGTCTGCAGGGCCATTCAGAAGACCTTGCCAAACTGAAATTGGAGTGGGGGTTTGCATTGGTAAGGAAAAACATCATAGTCTAATCCAAATAAATTCTGCCAATGCTACCACTGGGCAACAGGGGTGAATCTGTAGCTTTTCCCAGGACAACATTGTTGCCCCTACCCAGGTGGTTGGTCTTAGACAAGGGAAAAGAGAAAGATACAGATTCACCTAGACAGCTGAGCCTGTTAATGTTCAGTTCCCTGCACAAGTCCAATTTGGAACTGGCCACGAGCTCCCTAACCATAAATGCCCCATAAAAGGCCAGAGAAAAGGCTGCCTTAAAAAGCACCCTCTCAAATGTGGAGGTTGAGATAGCTGGGAGACAGTTTACTATCTTGGCTAACTTGTCCATTGCTGTGGGCGTCCTGACATCCTGCCTCCTTCCTTTCAGCCTTTCCTTGCCTCTTAATGTCTTTAGTATGTGAAATGAGCTGATGTAACCCTGAGCCCCAGACACCTTAGCAAAAAAAAAAAACAGCGTCATCTCTTGGCATAGGCTCAACATTCCCCCCTGCTCCATCATTTGCATGGGAAATATCACCCAAGAGTGTACTGAAAATACCTAACACCCATGGGTCTGCCTAGGAAACTTAAATAATGCTGAAATACCCTCTCATAGGTTTTCTTTTTATGATGAATCAAGTTTTGTCACACAGAAAAGAAACAGTGGTACATGTGCAGGTCTCCTTAATAATACTGTGACACAGTCTGCAGTACTCCTCTTCAACAAGACATGAGATGAAAAATGTAGCAAACATATCTAATGCACAGCTCACTCCTACCATACCATCTCGTATTCGATTATCGGGAAAGCTGCTAAAACTGGACTACGCCTAATTGGGCATGTAGGGAAAATCATAACACTTACACTGCAGAAAAAATAAGAATAAGAAGGAAACGGTGGGAATAGTGAGGATGGGGAGTTGAGGATCAAGGATAACCATGATCAAAGTGCATAACACCTTGTTAGTTTTACATTGCAGAATTCTGTTCCTCGAGTAAGTTTCCTAGTTACAGCTCAGTCATCTGCTATAGATGGGGTCTGTCAAAGCAATATAAGTGGTAAGTAGTATCCACAATTTATGAGATAGCCCCAGGGTCAGTCATGCGCAGTAAATTATGGGGCGGTCCCAGCTCTTAAAAAGTGACCACATAAGGATGTGAAATTTCAAGCTGATCGTCCATCCAGAATATTATTTTTTCAAAATCCTCGGCTTGGAACATTTCTTGAAGCCAAGTCTCCATAGAAGGGGCCTTGTTCCTAACCTAAAGGCGTACTGTACAGATTTAGGGGTAGTCAATTTGGTGGCAAACCAGCTGCCTGTGCTCCGTAATTTCCGGATATTCTGTCACATCATTTAGGAACACTAGGTGGGGCTGTTATTTCCATGGTTTTGGTTATTTTGGACCAAACTCCTCTCTATTAAACAAAGAGGATAGGGCATTCCAACAGTATGTCGACAATGTCTCAATGTCTGTATAAAAGGATAAGCATCTCCAACACCACAAGTCTCTTGTCAGACCCACTTTATGGCGCCTGTTGGGGCTCCAGTGCCATCCTTGCAATATTTTAAATAAATTGAATTTGAGACAGGTTTCCTAGAGATTTTTTGCCATGATTTAGTAATATTTCAACCCAGTCCTCATCTGTGCATTCCTGATTGAGTCTCCCCACCCACCACGTTCGCAAACATTTGGTGATTGGGTGTGAAATCTATGATCATTGCTTATCTTATATATTCCCAAGACTCTTTATTGGTAGGTGCCCATTTATGCAAGTATTGCAAGATCAAGGTATCTGGTAGGGCTATTGGGCCTGGACCCAAAGGCTTATGGACACAATGACCCAGTCTTTGGTAGTCCCAGAAACGACAAAGTAATAGATTAAATTCTGCCTTGGCTGCTGTCATGTTTTAAGTCAGTCTCTTCAGATGAGGTGGTCTAGTGATGAGAGCGCCTGTGTTTCAGATTTGGGCCACAACTGCCCCTTACCTTCTATACGGATGACACTGTTCCCCCAGAGTTTTGCCTTGTTATGCAGGTGTCCATCTATCTGAAATCAATGTGTTCTATGCCATGCATATAGTGTTGTATTAATGGCGGGGTTTGTGCATTCCATCTGTCATTTCTTTGGTGAATACTAGTCCCATGCCATTGGCAGGTCTCATAATCCAGTTTTCTATCATAACCTGTATAGCGGTCTCTAGTGCAGTAGTCACATGATATCAGGGTGGCGACAGTGCGACTCCACGTATGAAAGGCAAAGCTCTCCACTTACTGCAGATTTGTGTAGCTTGGCTAGCTTGACCCTAGGCATCCTTCCAGGCAACAAGTATGTCTTCCATAATGCTTAGAGCATACGTTGAACGTTCGGTGGGATTCATAGTGGGAACATGGAAAATACATAGTTTAGGCAGGGCATTATATTATTCTTGATGATTTGTATTCTCCCCAACCCTCACAGGTTTGCCTGGTCTTGGAAGCTACACTGGTTGAGATGAGGTCTGGCAATATGGTGCATCGTGTTTCCAAAGATGACAAACAAGTGCTGCAGCTTCTTCTACTGCCACGGATGAAAGCACCTGAAATTCTACATATTCAAATAAGAGAAGCCTCAGCAACATTGTTTATTACACCAGGCACATGCTTGGCCATAAGCAGGATGTTATTCTTCAGGCAAATGTGTACCATCTTTTTCAGAAGCCGCAATGTCATCTTGCACTTGGCATGCTGCAGAATAATTGGTACAACTACTGACATGCTATTAGGGCAAAACACTACAGACTGATCGTAAAAGCATTCGGTCCAAGCAACCATACCTGGAAAATAGCTCACAAAATGTCATCTTTCCTACACAAACTGACCTGAACCAGTCAGGGGAAATGCTTGGACACACAAGTCTGCTACTCGGATGGTATCAAACTCCACTATTCATGCTGCATCGGTGAACAAGCTCATATACTGACTAGATGCATTGCGATCACACAAGATTGCTGCTAAAGTAGTCTAAAAAAGAGGACCATGTAAGTAGATCATGCCTTATCTCTGCAGAGTCTGATTCTATAGTGCTTTTCTCTCAGCCCTGACATGCCTTGTTAAATTGATCTAGAAAAGCTGTGGCCCATTAGGATGCTGTAGAGGGTTACATGTAGCTGCCCAATTATGGCCTGAAGATGTTGTAAGGTGACCTTCTGGACCCCTAAGCAGATCCTGATTCATGCCTTGTATGCAGCCTCCTTCTATGCTGGCAACCAGCAAACTTCATTCCTGGGATCAAATTCAATGCATAAAAAAACTAAGGGCCTCCCATGGTGAGGGTCCATTATTTCTTTTATTTTTAAAAAGAAAATCTCATTTCAGGATTTTCTTTTTAAAAATAAAAAGAAAACTGTTTCGTGCAATGCTCAGTCATGTAGGTGAATCCTGCCAATGCTTTATAAATGACAGCAAGCATGGCAGTCATTTAAAAATCTGGTGGTCAGCACCTCTGCCAGAGTGATGGAGCAATTTACTCCAATACCCTGGTAGAACAATGGCCCGACTGCCGAAATATAAATCAAGCCCTAAGGTTGTGGCTGGGGCAGTCGTCCTGTCACCTGCAATGATATCACAAAGTTTGCCACTTTGCCATCAAACCAATGAAGACAGACTATGATTCCTTACAAAGCCCAGAGCCCCCCTGGGCCCAGAAACTGAAAATCATCAAAAAAGTGTATCACCAAGTTTGTCCTTGCCACTTTTTTGAAAAACCATGCCAGGAAAGTTCTGAACTGCTCCAAGAAAGCACAGGACTAGCGGTGGGCAAAATGTTTCATTCTGCCCGTGGAACTGGCAGAACTTGGCAACTCAGCGTTACTCTGTAATGTGGAGTTCCAGCCAAATTCCGCCAATTGCTGCATGGCAGAATTTTTTCTTGAGAGATTCCAGAAATGCGAGCAAGATTTGGCATCCACTAGCACCATTTTCTACTGCGGGTGGTCACGATCAAAGGGCTGCTTCTCAAGTAGATTTGCTGCTGTTTGAGTAGATTTTCTACTCGAGTGGCAGCAAAATCAACTCAAATGGCCATGCACACTTGCCCACCGCATGGTGCCATTCATGCCGATGTTTCAGTGCTGCTGGTGCTACTGGCACTAAATTGCAGTGCAACATGCGCATTTCCGCCCATTGGCAGAAGTCGGTGGAACCTCACAGAGTTTTTATATAATTCCTCGGAATTCCACAGAGTGACACTCCGCAAGTTCCTCCCACCCCAACACAGGACAGAGAGCAACCCATGGGCATGCATTTATCAAAGAAGAAGGAGCACTTGAATTTGAATTGAAACATAAGGGCAGATGTCCTCAGGGTAATTCCACTTTAGGTAGATGGCAAATTGCTATAAGTCTGTACTCTCACAGCTCTTTTTTCTATCCAATATCCAATGGGAAGCAAAGTTCTCAAAGGGTGCAGACTAAAAGAAGCCAGAAACCCTACCAATGGGTCTATCTTTCTCAGTCTGAATCTTAGCTACCTCTCTGTTACCCACTAGTGAGTGCTGGCTCTTGTAAATTTTCTCCCCTGCACCCCTAAGACTGGGATACTGAAGACATGCCAAAGCTACAGTAAGTTGCTGGAACACTTGTTAGCTAGGATAAGAAATAAGTCAAGGGATCATTGCCTGCAAATCAGCCAGTGATGGTACCTTAGTCAATAGCTGAACATGCGCCCCACTTTTGAAGCCTTTATCTTTAGACTTTTTGAAATACTCGAACATAAGGTGAATAGGGTGCCTGCAAAAGGACCAGTTTTGCATGAACTTACAAGTGCCTGCTGGATGAATGCTGGCTTTCTTTTTAAATGCCTGGCAAGCCCCCTTCTTCTCCGCTTCTGATTGTGATGTTTGAAAAGTATTGGTTCCCCTCCTTTCTCCTTTATTTACCATCATGCACCTCAACCAAACATTCACATCAGTTTGATCCCAAAAGATATTTGGAGTAGAAGCCGTCTTACATCAAACGGTCCAGTCACAGTCCATCCAACAATTCCTTCCAAATTTGTACTGGACACACTATTTTGCTGTTATAATAATACACCTAGGGACCACAAGATGGCCACTTCTCAAGAAAAAACAATTGTTAAATGGTAATGCCTTTACTCCCACTGGTCAATGTTTCCATAAAGTTTGGCTTGCACTGTTTTTGTGAACACTGCTTTGCATCCTTATTCTCCTCAGCTATCAGTTTCTCTGACACAAAATCAAGCATCAGATGCATATGTTTATGGAATTTCTGGAGCACCATAAACATGTGCATCTGAGAATCTTTCCCCCAGCGCCTGGTCTGCTCTTATGGTCGTCAGCCCCCAAGGTGGGATGAACTTTCTAGCAAACACCAAATAGTCTCATTTTTATTTACTGCCAACCCTCAAGCACCTAAAACCTCTGCCAGGGTCATGCATCCCAGGGCCTTTACAGAAGTTGATTCATGGTAGACAGCCCTTGACTGGTGGTCTCCTGTACCTAGGCACTTGTGTTCCCACTTCCTCCCATGAAAGTAAATTCTGGGTATCCTCTTCATGACCTTTGGCCAATGTATTTAAGGCATTTGCGAGACCCATCTAGCAGCAACCTCCGCCTGACCACCTGCACCCACAGCTTCTAGCAGAAGCCAACTTTTAATGGGTACCAAGCCCCTCCTTCTCCCAAACTGCCCCTGCCAGCCATTGCCGGGAATCCTCCTATGATGCAAGGTCCGCTCCTATGGTCATTTCCCCCCAAGATGGGGTGCTCTCTCTAGCAAACTCCATCCAAACAATTTTTTTCATTTACAACCCTCAGGACCCTATAATCTTTTCCAGGGTGATCCACCCCAGGTCCTGTACAAAGATTTGACCATGGTAGGCAGCCCCGACAGATGCCCTCCTGTGTCTGGGCACTTATATTCTGCCTCCTGAATTTCTTCTGGTACCAGTGGCAGTTTGGGGGTGAACAGCAGCCTTCCCTGCAGCTCCCACAGCTATTTACAATGGGTGTCACTGTCCATTGAGGGTGCTCTCATTACAGCATATAAATTCATAGGAGCTTCTATGTCTGCTGAGATGAGCTGCTCCATTCGTGCTTGGCTCAGGTGAATGCCTAGTGCCCTGTGTATTTAAGAGCTGAATGATTGTGGGCTGTCGATCCCATGCCACCTTAGCCTGTGGGGTGGGGTCAACTAGGGTGACAGGGCTTTTGCACCCCAACTGCTTCACTTGAAAAGGGGAAAGGGAGATAGGGACCCCCATCAGGCATCCCTCTGCAGGCGGGTGCAATCACTCGATGTATCCACCTGTGGAGGGATCGCTGTCCTCCTTGTAAATGCAGACCCAGTTACCGCCTGCACAGTGAAAGGAGAACAGCAACTTGAAACCGTCAGTCCGCCTTTCACTAATGCACTGTTCCCAGTGAGCACAGGTTCCATCTGCACTGGGAACATTGTAGTTGGTGTGATATGACACACTGTCCCACTTTTCACACAGCATAAAGATTAAAATTTGCACAATGCCACAGAATGGAACTTTGTACCTTTGTAGCTTTGAATTGTGTATTTGTTTGGTAAACAATATGTCCCACCTGCTTTTGAGCTTTCACTAATGACAATTTGTTGCTAGATAATAGAGTGTAAAAAAATTACTGGTGAGTTGTGTATTAATATATTTACCATAAGTCATATAAGAGCTTGGCATACTCAGTAAACTGTTGTATGACTATACAATGCATGCCTTTACCATGCATGACTCCACCACGCATTAATTACCATGCGATTCCTTTACCACGCAATTCTTTTACCACACATATACATTTACCACGCATGCCTTTTCTCCGCTAGGTACGTTTATTTAGGGTAAGTTAAACTCCTACTTCTATATGTAGGTATATATATATATATATATATATATATATATATATATATATATACAGCTTACTTCGTCATGTAGAGTACTCTGCCAAACATAGACGAATGCAGACCCGTTTCTGGTGCAAGTATTTTATTTCATAATGTGAACGCCCTGCACCACCGCCATGACGCGTTTCGAGCAACACAGTGCCCTTGATCACATGACGCGCATGTGGAGTGCTTTCTAACATTTAAAGGAACAGTGCTGGCACGTGATTAATTTAAAAAAAGAACCGCCATAATAGACATAAAAGAAACTAGTGAGGCTTAGAATACTGCAAAGCCCCAAATGCATATGTGTATCTACAGAAGTAAAAGACAATTCTTTTTCTTATCTACTTAAATATACACATTATAAACATTATAAAGCACAAAATGGTAAAATATTTCAAAACACTATATAAATATTCTAAAATATTTAAAACCAATTATGGGCAAAACACCTTCCTCAAATATTAAAAGAAAGATGTTAAAATGCAATAGAAAAATATTTCATTAAATAATTGTTAAAAACAAGGATAGTTCGTAATATTAAAACATAATACCCTTTCTTAACATTGGTTCTTATTGCTTATATACCCATAAATCGACCATGTATAACTTAACTGTTGAGTCTCTTAATGCTATAGTGCATTGGGGGTACAATTGCAGTTCAAAATAAAGCCCAATCATGCCCAAGTGGGCCTAGTCAAAAGATGTTTCTATGGCTTGAATTTACCTAAAGTGCTAGTGCAAATAGTGCAAAAATTTATAAATTCCACCCTTGGAAATCACAGCCGTGATTCCACTAAAGTGCAAATGTGCCAAAAAATTTACTTATACATATAAAAGCTAAAACCATTTCATTTAGAGGCAGCAGTTCAATAAGTTTAAGATCATAATTAAAACCCTATTCAGCACGAAACATCAAATGTATTCAATCACAGGCATGTATGAAAATCTTCACTTGAATTCAACCCACGGGGAATCTTACTATCTAGTTCTAGGATATACCTAGTCTCTAGTCTCCTAAGTAAAGCTTCACGGTTGCCGCCTCGTTTCTGGGGAGGAATCGTATCTATGACAAAATATCTCAGGTTATCTAGTTTACTTGTATGATGTTCTTTAAAATGTCGGGCAACCATATATATTTCTCCACCAAACAAGTATCACGCTGCACTCTCCCAGGTTTTGTTAATTCAATAAAGATTTATTTAAGCCATTGCCTACTCCTTCTCCACCTACGCGTTTCGACCAGCAGGTCTTGGACACCGTGACCAAGACCTGCTGGTCGAAACGCGTAGGTGGAGAAGGAGTAGGCAATGGCTTGAATAAATCTTTATTGAATTAACAAAACCTGGAAGAGTGCAGCGTGATACTTGTTTGGTGGAGAATTGTTGTTCGGGGCGAGTCCGGCCCCGCCGCGCGCACCAGCTGTGAGAAGTGCGCCCTTCGTTCTTGGACTGCTTTGTTGACCTATATATATATATATATATATATATATATATATATATATATATATATTCACTGAAAAAACCATAGGTTTTAGGGACAGTTATAGTTAGTTGGACATTGCACTCGTACAAAACCCGTGAAATTCCCCGTTATAGTTAGTTCAGCTAACTATAACTCGCGCCCCGCAATGCACTGCTGATGACGTCACATATTACATCACTCATGACATGGTCAGTGACATCACGGATGACATCACTGATGACATCTCAAATGACATCACTGATGACATCATCCAGTGACTGTGTGTTTCTGTAAAGTTTAAATATTTTTTATATATATAGGGAAAGGCGTATTGAAGAATGAGTGGGTGTATAAGTGTCTGTATGGATGATTTAGTAGGTGCGTGACTAATTCTATAAGTGAGTGATTAAACGTATCTTACTGAATGCATGGGTTAGTGACTAAACTGGGTGAATGTCTGTATCTGTCTGTTGCTGTGTAAGTGGCTGCATGGGTTTGTGAATAGCTACATGAGTGTCTATAAGAGTTATTGATTTGTTGTCTGAGTATCTGTATGGGTGCCTGAGTGTTTGTGTGGATGGGGTGTGTGCCACTGTGCATAGATGTGTGAGTGGGTGATTCACTGGGTGGATGGTTTCAAGAGTGCATCTGTGATAGACTGTATGGGTGGGTAAGTGTGTGTAAGAGTGTGTTAGTGAGTGAATGTATGTCCCAGTGGTACATGTGTGAGTAACTACATATGTGAAAGGCAGTATATATGTGTGTTGGAGTATATAAATAGCTATAAGCGAGAGTGAGTGATTGTGATAGTGGCTGTATGGATGAGTGTGTGCTTGTATCAGTGATTGTATAAGAGCGTAATAATGTGCTAGTATTTGTATGATTAAGTGAGCTGGTGTGTGTATAACTGTATAGGTGAGTAAATGGCAGTGTGTTTAATTATTTGCATGACTGACTAGGTGTGTGAGTACCTCTATGGATGAGTGGCGGTGTTTGAGTGTCTATATAGGAGTAAGAGTGCATATGATAGTCCTGTATTGAGTGACCATAAGTATGAGTGACTGTACGGGTGAGTGAGTGGATGTGTGTGTGTAGACCTAAGAATCAGTGAGTGGGTATGTAGTTATTGGTGTTGGAGTGTCTATGGTTTTGCGAATGGCAGTCTGTAATTTAGATTGGGTGTATCAAAGGTTATATTAGGGTGTGAAGAGCTGCATCAGATTATCACGTGGATGATGTCATCAGTGATGTCATTTGAGATGTCATCAGTGATGTCATCAGTGATGTCACTGACCATGTCATGAGTGATGTAATATGTGACGTCATCAGCAGTGCATTGCGGGGCGCGAGTTATAGTTAGCTGAACTAACTATAACGGGGGAATTTCACGGGTTTTGTACGAGTGCAATGTCCAACTAACTATAACTGTCCCTAAAACCTATGGTTTTTTCAGTGAATTTCAAAGGTTTTTAAATGCTAATTTGTAACTATAACGTCCCTAAAACCTATGGTTTTTTCAGTGAATTTCAAAGGTTTTTTAAATGCTAATTTGTAACTATAACATGTCTGAAACCTACGGTTTTTTCAGTGAATTTCAAAGGTTTTGTAAATGACAATTTTTAAATGTATTAATTGTTATATAAATTTTTTTCATACTGATTTCGAAATTTTTTAGAAAACATTTTTTTTTACATATTTTATTTTTTAAATTACATTGTAATTATATTATACATTACAAAAAATACTTTCTCAGAATGAATTACTTTAGTTTAAATACTTTGCACATAGGCAATAGACTTTTAAGTACAGTAGTTACAGTTGTTGCAATGGGCAACACATTTTCAAACACAATGCAACATTCAGCTCAATGTGAATTTCTAGTTAAATGCAATTAGTTACTTTATGGATTACTTTTCTAACCACAGGACTGGATCCTAGATTCAGTCCTGGGACATCTCCTGTAAATAGTTGAGTAAAAGCGTTTTGGTTACAGTCGTGATTTTTAAGGAATATTATTGTACTTTAAAAGTTGACACTTAGAAACTTTTTCTCATAGAATGACCAATGTTATCCTATGGAAGGAAATTCACTTAGGAGGTAAAAACTGTTATCGTTACTTTTTGTTACTCAGTGTTGGATCCTGGATCCAGCACTGGTGCATCTCCTGTAAACAGTTGAAAGAATGCGTTTAAGTCATACAGGCGATTTTTAAGGAATATTTGTAGTTTGTGAAAATCGACACTTTGAAACTTTTCTGCTGAAAACCAGACAAAGGATTCCTATGGAAGAAAATATAAGTTACTGGTAAGTACGGTTAAAATTACTTTTCAGGGTCAGTGCTGGGCTAAAAGATGCAGCACTGGGTTCTCTCCTGATAACAGGTGAGTAAATTGGAATTCGTACTTTGGTTGATTTTAGAGGAATATTATAAAGTTCCAAAACTCCACACTTAGAAGAATTTCCAAGTGAAACCAGTCAATGTTAGCCTATGAAGGAAATTCAAGTTACCGGTAAGTACGGTTAAAATTAATTTTGAGGATCAGTACTGGGCTGAAAGATGCAGCACTGAGGTCTCTCCTGATAACAGGTGAGTAAATCAGAATTCGGATTTCGGCTGATTTTAGAGGAATATTTTAAAGTTCCAAAAATCAACACTTAGAATCTTTTTCAGCAAAAAGCAGGCAATGATATCCTATGGAAGGAAATTCAAGTTACTGGTAAGTACGGTTAAAATTACTTTTGAGGATCAGTACTGGGCTGAAACATGCAGCACTGAGGTCTCTCCTGATAACAGGTGAGTAAATCGGAATTCGTATTTCGGCTGATTTTAGAGGAATATTTTAAAGTTCCAAAACTCCACACTTAGAAGAATTTCCAAGTGAAACCAGTCAATGTTAGCCTATGGAAGGAAATTCAAGTTACTGGTAAGTACGGTTAAAATTACTTTTCAGGACCAGTACTGGGCTGAAAGATGCAGCACTGAGGTCTCTCCTGATAACAGGTGAGTAAATCAGAATTCGGATTTCGGCTGATTTTAGAGGAATATTTGTATGTTTCAAAAATCAAAACTTAGAAGAATTTCCAAGTGAAACCAGTCAATGTTAGCCTATGAAGGAAATTCAAATTACCGGTAAGTACGGTTAAAATTACTTTTCAGGATCAGTACTGGGCTGAAAGATGCAGCACTGAGGTCTCTCCTGATAACAGGTGAGTAAATCGGAATTCGTATTTCGGCTGATTTTAGAGGAATATTTTAAAGTTCCAAAACTCCACACTTAGAAGAATTTCCAAGTGAAACCAGTCAATGTTAGCCTATGAAGGAAATTCAAGTTACCGGTAAGTACGGTTAAAATTACTTTTCAGGATCAGTACAGGGCTGAAAGATGCAGCATTGAGGTCTCTCCTGATAACAGGTGAGTAAATCGGAATTCGTATTTCGGCTGATTTTAGAGGAATATTTTAAAGTTCCAAAACTCCACACTTAGAAGAATTTCCAATTGAAACCAGTCAATGTTAGCCTATGGAAGGAAATTCAAGTTACTGGTAAGTACGGTTAAAATTACTTTTCAGGACCAGTACCGGGCTGAAAGATACAGCACTGAGGTCTCTCCTTATAACAGGTGAGTAAATCGGAATTCGTATTTCGGCTGATTTTAGAGGAATATTTGCACAATGGTGAAGGGAGGGGGCGGGGCCTGAGGTGACATCTGTGCAAACGCGCCCCGTGGCGCGTTTTAAGTTGGGGGATTAAGTCCCCTTGAATCCTGAGGGTCCCTAGGGGCCAACTAGCCCACCAGGAACCTCCAATATGCGCCAGGGGGCTGCGTTGCAGAGACGTGTAGAGAGGCCACACCCCTTTTTACACATCTCTGCAACGCAGCTCTGTGGCGCTTTCTGGATGTACCTGTTGGGCTAGTTGGCCCCCAGGGACCCTCAGGATTGAAGGGGATTTAATTCCCCATCTTAAAACGCGCCACGGGGCCTGTTTGCACACATGTCACCTGAAGCCCCGCCCCCTCCCTTCACCACTGTGCAAACGCGCCCCGTGGCGCGTTTTAAGTTGGGGGATTAAGTCCCCTTGAATCCTGAGGGTCCCCGGAGTCCAACTAGCCCACCATATACCTCCAAAAGCGCCACAGAGCTGCGTTGCAGAGAGGTGTAAAAGGGGTGTGGCCTCTCTACACGTCTCTGCAAGGCAGCCCCTGGCGCATACTGGAGGTTCCTGGTGGGCTAGTTGGCCCCCAGGGACCCCCAGTATTCAAGGGGAATTTGTTCCCCCTCTGCAAACGCGCCAGGGGGCGCGTTTGCAGAGTGGTGAAGGAAGGGGGCGGGGCCTGCGGGCCCGATCGTTTTTTTTTTTTTTTGTCCCCTGAAGGGGGGCTGTGTGGCCCCCCTTCCTTTTTTCTCTTTTTGGGCCCTGGGGACCCCTTTTTTTAATTTTTCAAAAAAAAAAAAAAACAGGAAGGGGGCCGCGTGGCCCCCCTTCCCTGGGCCTGTATTGGCCCCGGGGACCCCATCCCCTGGGGCATGGCCTCTATATTTATTATTTTGAGGGGGGCAGCGTGGCCCCCCTCCTCTGGCCATTTTAAGGCCCCGGGGACCCCATCCCCCGGGGCCGGCCTTTCCATTTAAAAAAAAAAAAAAATGTTTCTCTTTTTTGGGGAGGGGGGCCGCGTGGCCCCCTCCCGAGCCACTACTTGCCCCGGGGACCCCATCCCCCGGGGCTGGCCCTCTCCGTTGGGGACTGTGGGGGTCCCCAATCCCCCCACAGTCCCACCGGCTCCCCACGTCCCTTGGGAGCCGGCATTGCTGTTCCACATGGGGAGCAGCTGACATGCTGCTCCCCATGTGGAAAAGCAATCGCTTTGGATATTGGAAGAGAGAGCAGGTTTCCCTGCTCTCTCTTCCAATATCCAAAGCAGTTTGCTATGGCAGGACGGGAGCCTCGAGGCTCCCGTCCTGCCATAGCAAACTACAGTGTCCCGGGGTAGGCACCCGGGACACTGCAGAGCCGGCCCTGGGGAGTGGTGGTCCCCAGGGCCATCAAAGCTCCAGGAGGGGGCCGGGCGGCCCCCTCCCATTCAGTACACAGCCCCGGGAGGTGGTGGTCCCCGGGGCTCTGGGGGTCCGTAACGGACCCCCATATTAAAATGTTTAGTGCCCCGGGAGGTTGCGGTCCCCGGGGCATGTTGGGGGCTGGAGCCCCCCCACACTGGTTTTATTTTTAATAAAAAAAAGCCCCGGGGAGGTGGTGGACCCCGGGGCTGCGGGAGGGCTCAGAGCCCTCCCGCACCATTTTCAAAAAAGCCCCGGGGGTGGCGGTCCCCGGGACTTGGGGGCCCTTTGAGGCCCCCACACATTAAATTATCCCCCCACCATGCCCCCGGGACTTGGGCCACCCGAGGGCCAATTAACATCGAAGCGCGGGAGACCGCTCTTCGATTTTTTCCGGCAGGATTCGCGCACCCTGAGCGCATCCTGCCGATTTAAAATTTTTTTTTTTTTTGCCCAGGGGGTCCTTGTGGGACCCCCTGAGCAAACCTAGGGGTCAGGGTGTTTCTACCCTGCCCCCTTTGTGCGCTTTGCGCACTTGTTTCTGTCCCTCGGTTCTACCGAGGGACAAAATGGCTGCCAACATTTCCTGAATCGGAATGTTGGCAGCCAGCTGACAGCCAATTAACATGCAGCTCGTGATCGGGACGGTGCGCGCAGGGTGCGCTGAGGGTACCCGGACCCTACTCGGCCATAGATATCACTAACTTTTTACTTTTCATTTTCTCAGCAACTACTGAACGGATTTACACCATTTAACAAAAAGGGTTCTTTCTGAACCAAGAACTACCTCTTTGCCAAATTTGGTGTAATTCCGTTCAGCAGTTCGGGCTGTAGCCGTGTCTAAAGTTTCCTATGGAAAAGTGCATGGGGAAAACGCATTTTGGGACCCCCTTTTTTCTCGGCCCCCGCTTGACGAATCCCCCGAGACTTTCAGGGTAGGAGCGGACCGGAGCGGGCCACAAAGTTTGAAAATTTCGCGAAGATACGTCAACCGGCAAGAGAGTTATTTCAAATAGAATGTCGCGGATTTCCTATGGATAATAGGTTGTAACTATAACTATCTACTGGCGACCGCCAGTAGATAATATATATATATATATATATATATATATATATATGTATATATATATATATATATATATATATATATATATGTAGGAGTTTAACTTACCTGATATATGAGTGATATCATATGTGAGTTAATAAGCAGTGGATGGTGGGGATGCAAGTTATAGTTAATGCTGCTAACTATAACTGGTTAATTTCTGTGTATAGAGTGACGCATACATTATGCAAAAAAAGAAGCAGAGAACTCGGCGTGGATGGCACTATGCTAATCCAACGCTTAAAGACTTTGATAGAAAAGCAGACATTTGAGGTGAGCAAATTTAGAGTGTCGCTGGTGTTGAAAGTGCTGTATATTGGAGCTGCTTTCTACCTAAACTTGAGAACTACCCAGAGATCTCTGATTCTATTTTTGCATAATTTATGCATCACTCTCTGCCTGAAAGGGTTTTGTTTTGACTTATACTGGGTGCTCCATTGTGACTGGACAAAGCTATACCTCTCTGAAGAGCTCTAATGAGAGCGAAACTCGTGTCAGGGGTTGCTTTTATTCATTTCAGGTTGGCTTGGATGGCATTTTACCAATCCAAAGCTGTAATACTGTGCCTGGAGTGGTAAAAGACTTTGGCCATTTTACAGCTCGGCATGGATAGCACTGTGCTAATTCTATGCTTAAAGATTTTGCTGTGGAACTGGCAAAAGACTTTGTCACTTTCTATCTCGGCATGGAGGGCACTGTGCTAATCCTACGATTAAAGACTTTGATAGAAAAGCAGACATTTAAGGTGAACAAATTTAGAGTCTCACTGGTGTTTAGAGTGCTCTATATTGGAGCTGCTTTCCACCTAAACTTGAGAACTACCCAGAGTTCTCTGCTTCTTTTTTGCATAACTTATGCATCACTCTGCCTGAAAGGGTTTTGTTTTGACTTATACTGGGTGCTCCCTTGCGTCTGGATAAAGCTATACCTCTTTGAAAAGCTCTAATGAGAGCGAAACATGTGTCAGGGGTTGCTTTTATCATTTCAGGTTGGCTTGGATGGTATTTTACCAAACCAAAGCTGTAATACTGTGCCTGGAGTGGTAAAAGGCTTTTGGCATTTTACAGCTCGGCATGGATAGCACTGTGCTAATCCTATGCTTAAAAACTTTGCTATGAAATTGGCAGAAGCCTTTGTCCCTTTCTATCTCAGCGTGGATGGCACTGTGCTAATCCTATGCTTAAAGACTTTGATAGAAAAGCAGGCATTTGAGGTGAGCAAATTTAGAGTATCGCTGCTGTTGAGAGTGCTCTATATTGGAGCTGCTTTCCACCTAAACTTGAGAACTACCCAGAGTTCTCTGCTTCTTTTTTGTATAATTTATGCATCAATCTATGCCTGAAAATATATATATATTCACTGAAAAAAACACAGGTTTCAGGGGGTTATAGTTAGTCTGACATTTTACTCGCACAAAACCAGAGAAATTCAGATGTTATAGTTAGCTGAGCTAACTATAACTCGCGCCCCTGCAATGCACTGCTAATGACGTCGCATATTACATCACTCATGACATGGTCAGTGACATCACTCATGACATCACTCATTACATCGCAAATTACATCACCGATGACATCACTGATGACATCATCCAGTGACAGTGTTTCTAAAAAATTTAAGAATGTTATATATATATACACCAAGGTGTATTGAAAAATGAGTGGGTGTATGAGTGTCTGTATGGATGATTTAGTGGGTGCGCAACTGTATAAGTGAGTGATGATACATGTCTCAGTGAATGTATGGGTGAGTGACTAATCTGTGTGAATGTCTGTATCAGTCTATCACTTGGTGTGTAAGTGGCTACATGGGTTGGAAAATAGGTACATGAGTGTCTCTATGAGTTAATGATTGTTTGTCTGAGTAGCTGTATGAGTGCCTGAGTGTCTCTTTGGGTGGGTGGGGGGAGTGTGACTCCCTGCATGATTGTGTGAGTGGGTGATTCACTGGGTCTATGGGTTCATGGGTGCATGTGCAAGGGGCTGTATGGGTGAGTGAGTGTGCGTATGGCTGGGCCGTTGAGTGAATGGATGTCTCAGTGGTATATGGGTGAGTGACTGCATATGTGTAAGACATAATATGTCAGTGTTGCAGTATATAAGTGATTGTATGTGAGAGTGTGTGCTTGTGTCAGTGATTGTATAAGAGAGTTACTATGTGTTAGTATCTGTATGAATAAATGAGGTAGTGTGTGTATAACTATAGGTGACAAAAGGGCAGTGTGATTGACTCTTTTGATGACTGACTAGGTTTGTGAGTAACTCTGTGGGTGAGTGGCAGTATGTGAGGGTCTGTATGTGTGGGAAACAACCTTTAGAACGCATGCATTACATCGCATGCCATTAGATTGCGGTTTTTACAACGAAAGTCGTTACAACGACTTGCACTGGAGGGCGCTATAGGACAAGGAGTAGTTTAAATTACTATCCAACACCTTCCCTACTGTACGTAGGCTGGAGTTGGAATAGTAAATTAAACTACTCCTAAGTCCAGCGCCCTCCAACGCAAGTCGTTGTAACGACTTGCGTTGTTAAAACCGCGATCTAATGGCATGCGATGTAATGCATGCGTGGTTTCGTCATACATCCGTATGTGTGTATGAGTGCATATATTAGTGGCTTTATTGAAGAGTGACTGCGTGTATGAGTGACTGTGTGGGTGAGTGAGTGGATGTGTGTATAGACCTATGAATCAGTGAGTGGGTATGTACTAACTGATATTGGTGTGACTGTGGTTTTGAGAATGGTAGTCTGTATTTTAGAGTGGGTAGATAAAAGGTTATATTAGGGTGTGAGGACGTGCATCAGAGATTAAGTGGATGATGTCATCAGTGATGTCATCAGTGATGTCATTTGAGATGTCATCAGTGATGTCACTGACCATGTCATGAGTGGTGTAATATGTGATGTCATCAGCAGTGCTTTGCTGGGGCGCGAATTATAGTTAGCTCAGCTAACCATAACGGCTGAATTTCTCTGGTTTTGTGCAAGTGAAATGTCAGCCTAACTATAACGTCCCTGAAACCTGTGGTTTTTTCAGTGAATTTCTAAGGTTTTTCAAATACTAATTCCTAACTATAACGTCCCTGAAACCTCTGTTTTTTTCAGTGAATTTCTAAGGTTTTTTAAATGCTAATTCCAAACTATAACGTCCCTGAAACCTGTGGTTTTTTCAGTGAATTTCTAAGGTTTTTAAATGCTAATTTCTAACTATGCCTACATAGGTAGGACATGTGCAGAAAAAGGAACAAAGGCGCAGAAAGAAGCAAGAGAAGTGCAGAAAGAGGGAACAGGGGTGCAGAAAGAGGCAAGAGAGGTGCAGAAAGATGGAAGAGGGGTGCAGAAAGAGGCAAGAGGGATGGAGAAACATGCAAGAGAGGAGCAGAAAGAAGGAACAGGGGGCAGAAAGAGGTAAGAGAGGTGCAGAAAGAGGGAAGAGGGGTGCAGAAAGAGGCAAGAGGGATGCAGAAAGAGGCAAGAGGGGTGCAGAAAGAAGCAAGAGAGGTGCAGAAAGAAGCAAGAGAAGTGCAGAAAGAGCCAACAGAGGTGCAGAAAGAGGCAAGAGGGGTGCAGAAAGAGGCAAGAGAAGTGCAGAAAGAAGCAACAAAGGTACAGAAACAGGCAATAGAACTGCAGAAAGAGGCAAGAGAGGTTCAGAAACAGGCAAGAGGTGTGCCAAAAGAGGCAAGAGAAGTGCAGAAGGAAGCAACAGAGGTACAGAAAGAGGCAAGAGAACTGCAGAAAGAGGCAAGAGAGGTTCAGAAACAGGCAAGAGAGGTGCAGAAAGAGGGAACGGGGTGCAGAAAGATGCAAGAGAGGTGCAGAAAGATTGAAGAGGAGTGCAGAAAGAGGCAAGAGGGGTGCAGAAAGAAGCAAGAGAGGTGCAGAAAGAAGCAAGAGAAGTGCAGAAAGAAGCAAGAGAAGTGCAGAAAGAACCAACAGAGGTGCAGAAAGAGGCAAAAGGGGTACAGAAAGAGGCAAGAGAACTACAGAAAGAGGTAAGAGAAGTGCAGAAAGAGGCAAGAGAAGTGAGAAAGAATCAAGAGAGGTGCAGAAAGAGGGAAGAGGGGTGGAGAAAGAGGCAAGAGGGATACAGAAAGAAGCAAGAGAGGTGCAGAAAGAAGCAAGAGAAGTGTAGACAGAAGCAACAGAGGTTCAGAAAGAGGCAAGATGGGTGCATAAAGAGGCAAGAGAAGTGCAGAAAGAAGCAACAGAAATGCAGAAAGAGGCAAGAGAAGTGCAGAAAGAGGCAAGAGAAGTGCAGAAAGAGGCAAGAGATTTTCAGAAACAGGCAACTGAGGTGCAGAAAGAGGGAAGAGGGGTGCAGAAAGAGGGATGAGGGGTGCAGAAAGAAGAAGGAGAAGTGCAGAAAGAAGCAACAGAGGTGCAGAAAGAGGCAAGAGGGGTACAGAAGGAAGCAAGAGAGGTGCAGAAAGAATAAGGGAAGTGCAGAAAGAAGCAAGCGACGTGCAGAAAGAAGAAAGAGAAGTGCAGAAAGAGACAAGAGAAGTGCAGAAAGTGACAAGAGAGGTGCAGAAAGAGGCAAGAGAGGTGCAGAAAGAGGGAAGAGGGTGCAGAAAGAGGCATGAGAAGTGCTGAAAGAAGCAAAAGAGGTTCAGAAAGAGGCAAGAGAAGTGCCGAAGACAGAAGCAAGAGAGGTGCTGAAAGAAGCAAGGAGGGGGAAGAAAGAAGAGAGGTGCAGAAAGCAGAAAAGATGTACAGAAAGAGGCAAGAGAAGTCTAGAAAGAGGAAGAAAGGTGCAGAAAGAAGCAAGAGAAATGCAGAAAGAGGCATGAGAGGCGCAGAAAGAAGCAAGAGTGGTTTGCGCACCAGTAGTACCAATTTAACTCCCACATTTAGCAATAAGTAACAGGTGATCATTCCAGCTTTGCAAAGGGCCTTCGGCCAAACTGTAACACTTGTCGCTGCATTTTTGGTAACGTTTGAGCAGTTTGAGCTAGAAACAAGGTTTTTTGGTTCAAATCTTCAGATTATGCGGCAGATGATGGATTATGTGGCAAATGCGGAAAATGCATAATTATGCCAAAATCGCTGCAGCCGAACAGTGGCATAATTCCTGTGGCCCTGCTCATACCTCTGACTAGGTCCAGAAGTGCTCCTCAGTGGTTCCTTCTTTTTTTTGTGTCTCATTGAGTTTATAGTTTAGCTTCTATGGAAACGAGGAAGACTAAATCTGAGGTTACCACTCCACAACACAGACTACCATACCACATAATTACTCTCCATAACACATAATCCCACTCTACAGAATTCCTTTACACTAAATACCACATACTTTCTATCCACATAAATTCACTGCACAACATACCACATAATTCCATTACACACAACGTAGATCCACTCCACTCCAAAAAACAGTAGTAAAAAACTTTTACATTAACAACGCACCAAGCCAATAGCTCTAACTCTTGCAAATGCAAGACCTGTTATCCTTGGGGGCCAACTACCCCTCCTATTACCTCCACTAAGTCTCACACATCAGGATTGCTAAATTCTGATAGCAGGCCACGTCCCCTTTGCCCACCACTCTGCAAACGCGCTTCCTGGTGCTCTCTTGTTTGGGGAATGAAGTCTCCTTTGCTGCTGGGGGTGCTTAGGGGCCAACTAGCCTACCTGTTACCTCCAGTAAGCCCCACACAGTAGGATTGCTGAGAGGTGGTCTCAGGCCACACCCCCTTTCTCCACCACTCTGCAAACGCACCTCCTGGTGCACTCTGGGTTGGGGGATGAAGTCCCCTTGCCTCTTGAGGGTCCCTGGGGGCCAACTAGCCCTCCTGTTACCTCCAGTAAGCCCCACACAGCTGGATTGCTGAGAGGTAGTCAGAGGCCACGACCCCTTTTTACACCACTCTGCAAATGCGCATCCTGGCGCACTTCTGCTTGGGCTATGAAACACTCCTCAATCCAGTTTGGAAAAAACAAGTCACACCAGCGGAGTCACTTCATGTAGTTCGTATATATATATATTACTGAAGAAAACAAAGGTACGCCCCGCAATGCACTGCTTATGACCTCACATATTATATCACTCATGACATGGTCAGTGATGACATCAAGGGCGCGGACCCTTGTGGACTTTGGCCAGCCCCTGGGGAAGCATCCTTTGTCACTGCGGCAGTCGTGGAGTCCGTGACTGCTGAGAATGGGGCAGCATCGGTGCTGCAGATCCTTTGATGTGGCCTTGTGTATGGCCACGAACAGTGGCGGCTCGCATAGGGCGTGCTGCAGGGCGGTGGGGCAGGGGAGGGGCAGGGTGGGGGGGTAGTAAACTCGGACGTACGACGGAACGGAGGAAAGTAATTATTACTTTCCTCCGTTCCGTTGTATGTCCGAGTTTACTATCCCCACCCTGCCCCTCCCCCGCCCCACCCCACCGCCCTGCAGCACGCCCTATGCAAGCCGCCACTGGCCACGAATGTTGTGACACATGAACGGACGACCGAGGGAGACAAAGGAGCAGGGTCAACCTGCTACCCCGACACAGCTGCTTTGAGGAGGACTGACGACCACTTCATTGTGTTAGGGCCCAGCTGGTAAGCCACAATACCAACAAGCGTGGAGGACATCTGGACATCACCAGCTCGGGATGTCTCCAGGCCCAAGATCACCGCCTTGAGTGCAACAACACCCTGAAGGCCAGACTGAAAGCAAAAACCCCAGCAATGGCGAGAAGATCATGCTGTGTAAATATGTAATGTATATTTGTCAAACCCTAATCACTTCAACTTTTCTTGAAATGTAACCTTGAGTGAATTTGCAACTTATATATATGTAACTCTAACCACTTGTATCTGTAGTAGACTTATGTACTTACTGCCATTCTTATGTGAATTTAGAGTTTATCTGTTTGTATCTTTTATTTAATTCATGTACTCTGAAGTCCTTATGTAATGTAACTTGTTCTATTGTAAAGCGCTCTGGCACCTTCAAGTACAGTTCGCATTACATAAAAACGCATCAATAAATATATGGTAGCATTATGGACAGTTTGCTATTATTATTTTTACTGTGAGACTGATAGACAGGTTTTCCTACAATTTGTCAACATTACCAGGTGTTTCCCACAGTATGCTGTGGCATGTAAAGCTGTCATTGTTTAGGTACTACCTCACCTAGGCAACATTCACAATGATATACATTTTGGCATAAATTGCAGTATCTGCCCACTGGGGCTGAATTGAGTTGTAATTTACAGCATCGTGCATTCTGTCCAAATAGGATGTTTATTCCTTCACCTTATTTTTCAAATAATATTTTTCTATTTTTCTCTATTTTTTATGCTTTTATTCTACTTGCTACTTAATGCAGTTGCATGCACATGTGGTTTTGTAATATATATTATTGACTACCTATAATCACCTGTCGTCCTACTTGGTTGTTTACCAAGGAAGCAGCACACGCTCTCTGCTTTTTTTATTTCATTTATGTTACTGAGGTGCTGGCTGCCCCAAGATGACCGAAACATAACTACATTTGCACATGTATTGTTTATTTGCCCACTGGGGCTGAATTGTCATAGAGTCTGGGCATGTACCGTGTTTGCATTGCTGACAATTTTGTGATGAATTTAGTTCGAAGTAATTTACTTGTATAAGATACATTTGCATTAATTTAATTATATTTATATACAAATGAGTGTCGCGTGCAACTGAAAATACTATACTAAAAATATGAATATATTATACTGTACATCATTTACAAAATATTTTAGCAGCCTTGGATGAGGTTTAGCATTACTTTTGAATTATTTTTGAATTAGTTTGAATCAGTGTGATTACGCCATATATGCAACCATATATATACTAACATACTTTTGTGATGCACAATGTACATGCTTCAAGATGGCCGAAATGTTTACCTGTTTTGAGAGATCACACCAGCTGGTTGTCCTTTGTTTATGTCAATATATGTTTTCACAAGAATGTTTAAATGAAGGCCGGGAACAAACCTTTCCTACTTGTGATCAAGGCGTGTTCTACGCCGAAACGCATTGGGTTACTTCGGCTAAGATGGCAATAAATCACATGTACTAAAGAAATTTGGACACGTTCCTTCTTTGGAGGCGAGTGCACGTATCCAAACGGGCTGTTCATTTGGTTTGCGGAACTGCACCCTGACGTGCACCGATGCCGCTTTGAGTCCCAGCTTTCTCTGAGGATTGTGGCTCATATATATATATTATATATATATATATATATATATATATTCACTGAAAAAACCATAGGTTTTAGGGACAGTTATAGTTAGTTGGACATTGCACTCGTACAAAACCCGTGAAATTCCCCCGTTATAGTTAGTCCAGCTAACTATAACTCGCGCCCGCAATGCACTGCTGATGACGTCACATATTACATCACTCATGACATGGTCAGTGACATCACTGATGACATCACTGATGACATCTCAAATGACATCACTGATGACATCACTGATGACATCATCCAGTGACTGTGTGTTTCTGTAAAGTTTAAATATTTTTAATATATATAGGAAAAGACGTATTGAAGAATGAGTGGGTGTGTAAGTGTCTGTATGGATGATTTAGTAGGTGCGTGACTGACTGTATAAGTGAGTGATTTAACGTATCTTACTGAATGCATGGGTTAGTGACTAAACTGGGTGAATGTCTGTATCCGTCTGTCTGTTGCTGTGTAAGTGGCTGCATGTGTTTGAGAATAGCTACATGAGTGTCTATATGAGTTATTGAATGCTTGTGTGAGTATCTGTATGGGTGCCTGAGTGTTTGTGTGGGAGGGGTGTGTGCGACTCTGTGCATAGATGTGTGAGTGGGTGATTCACTGGGTGGATGGTTTCAAGAGTGCATCTGTGATAGACTGTATGGGTGGGTAAGTGTGTGTAAGAGTGTGTTAGTGAGTGAATGTATGTCCCAGTGGTACATGTGTGAGTAACTACATATGTGAAAGGCAGTATATATGTGTGTTGGAGTATATAAATAGCTATAAGCAAGAGTGACTGATTGTGATAGTGGCTGTATGGATGAGTGTGTGCTTGTATCAGTGATTGTATAAGAGCGTAAGAATGTGCTAGTATTTGTATGAGTAAGTGAGCTGGTGTGTGTATAACTGTATAGGTGAGTAAATGGTAGTGTGTTTAATTATTTGCATGACTGACTAGGTGTGTGAGTACCTCTATGGATGAGTGGCGGTGTTTGAGTGTCTATATAGGAGTATGAGTGCATATGATAGTCCTGTACTGAGTGACCGTAAATATGAGTGACTGTTCGGGTGAGTGAGTGGATGTGTGCGTAGACCTAAGAATCAGTGAGTGGGTATGTAGTTATTGGTGTTGGAGTGTCTATGGTTTTGCGAATGGCAGTCTGTACTTTAGAGTGGGTGTATCAAAGGTTATATTAGGGTGTGAGAAGATGCATGAAATTATCACATGGATGATGTCATCAGTGATGTCATCAGTGATGTCATTTGAGATGCCATCAGTGATGTCATCAGTGATGTCACTGACCATGTCATGAGTGATGTAATATGTGACGTCATCAGCAGTGCATTGCGGGGAGCGAGTTATAGTTAGCTGGACTAACTATAACGGGGAATTTCACGGGTTTTGTACGAGTGCAATGTCCAACTAACTATAACTGTCCCTAAAACCTATGGTTTTTTCAGTGAATTTCAAAGGTTTTTTAAATGCTAATTTGTAACTATAACGTCCCTGAAACCTATGGTTTTTTCAGTGAATTTCAAAGGTTTTTTAAATGCTAATTTGTAACTATAACATGTCTGAAACCTACGGTTTTTTCAGTGAATTTCAAAGGTTTTGTAAATGACAATTTTTAAATGTATTAATTGTTATATAAATTTTTAAAATACTGATTTACTACATTTTTAGAAACAATTTTTTTTACATATTTTATTATTTAAATTACATTGTAATTACATTATACATTACATTACAAAAAATACTTTCTCTTAATGAATTACTTTAGTTTAAATACTTTGCAGATAGGCAATAGACTTTTAAGTACAGTAGTTACAGTTGTTGCAATGGGCAACACATTTTCAAACACAATGCAACATTCAGCTCAATGTGAATTTCTAGTTAAATGCAATTAGTTACTTTATGGATTACTTTTTCTAACCACAGGACTGGATCCTAGATTCAGTCCTGGGACATCTCCTGTAAACAGTTGAGTAAAAGCGTTTTGGTTACAGTCGTGATTTTTAAGGAATATTATTGTATTTTAAAAGTTGACACTTTGAAACTTTTTCTCATAGAATCACCAATGTTATCCTATGGAAGGAAATTCACTTAGCAGGTAAAAACTGTTATCGTTACTTTTTCTTACTCAGTGTTGGATCCTGGATCCAGCACTGGTGCATCTCCTGTAAACAGTTGAAAGAATGCGTTTAAGTCATACTGTCGATTTTTAAGGAATATTTGTAGTTTGTGAAAATCAACACTTTGAAACTTTTTTGCTGAAAACCAGTCAATGTTAGCCTATGAAGGAAATTCAAGTTACCGGTAAGTACGGTTAAAATTACTTTTGAGGATCAGTACTGGGCTGAAACATGCAGCACTGAGGTCTCTCCTGATAACAGGTGAGTAAATCGGAATTCGTATTTCGGCTGATTTTAGAGGAATATTTTAAAGTTCCAAAACTCCACACTTAGAAGAATTTCCAAGTGAAACCAGTCAATGTTAGCCTATGGAAGGAAATTCAAATTACTGGTAAGTACGGTTAAAATTACTTTTCAGGACCAGTACTGGGCTGAAAGATGCAGCACTGAGGTCTCTCCTGATAACAGGTGAGTAAATCAGAATTCGGATTTCGGCTGATTTTAGAGGAATATTTGTATGTTTCAAAAATCAAAACTTAGAAGAATTTCCAAGTGAAACCAGTCAATGTTAGCCTATGAAGGAAATTCAAATTACCGGTAAGTACGGTTAAAATTACTTTTCAGGATCAGTACTGGGCTTAAAGATGCAGCACTGAGGTCTCTCCTGATAACAGGTGAGTAAATCGGAATTCGTATTTCGGCTGATTTTAGAGGAATATTTTAAAGTTCCAAAACTCCACACTTAGAAGAATTTCCAAGTGAAACCAGTCAATGTTAGCCTATGAAGGAAATTCAAGTTACCGGTAAGTACGGTTAAAATTACTTTTCAGGACCAGTACTGGGCTGAAAGATGCAGCACTGAGGTCTCTCCTGATAACAGGTGAGTAAATCGGAATTCGTATTTCGGCTGATTTTAGAGGAATATTTTAAAGTTCCAAAACTCCACACTTAGAAGAATTTCCAAGTGAAACCAGTCAATGTTAGCCTATGAAGGAAATTCAAGTTACCGGTAAGTACGGTTAAAATTACTTTTCAGGACCAGTACTGGGCTGAAAGATGCAGCACTGAGGTCTCTCCTGATAACAGGTGAGTAAATCGGAATTCCTATTTCGGCTGATTTTAGAGGAATATTTGCACAATGGTGAAGGGAGGGGGCGGGGCCTGAGGTGACATCTTTGCAAACGCGCCCCGTGGCGCGTTTTAAGTTGGGGGATTAAGTCCCCTTGAATCCTGAGGGTCCCTAGGGGCCAACTAGACCACCAGGAACCTCCAATATGCGCCAGGGGCTGCGTTGCAGAGACGTGTAGAGAGGCCACACCCCTTTTACACCTCTCTGCAACGCAGCTCTGTGGCGCATTCTGGATGTACCTGTTGGGCTAGTTGGCCCCAGGGACCCTCAGGATTGAAGGGATTTAATTCCCCATCTTAAAACGCGCCACGGGGCCTGTTTGCACACATGTCACCTGAAGCCCCGCCCTCCCTTCACCACTGTGCAAACGCGCCCGTGGCGCGTTTTAAGTTGGGGGATTAAGTCCCCTTGAATCCTGAGGGTCCCCGGAGTCCAACTAGCCCACCATCTACCTCCAAAAGCGCCACAGAGCTGCGTTGCAGAGAGGTGTAAAAAGGGGCGTGGCCTCTGTACACCTCTCTGCAAGGCAGCTCCCTGGCGCATACTGGAGGTACCTGGTGGGCTAGTTGGCCCCAGGGACCCCCAGTATTCAAGGGGATCGTTCCCCCTCTGCAAACGCGCCAGGGCGCGTTTGCAGAGTGGTGAAGGAAGGGGCGGGGCCTGCGGGCCCGATCGTTTTTTTTTTCTCCCCTGAAGGGGGTCTGTGTGGCCCCCCTTCCTTTTTTCTTTTTTTGGGCCCTGGGGACCCCATCCCCCAGGGCCTTACCCCTTTTTTTAAATTACCTTAAAAAAAAAATGGGAAGGGGGCCGCGTAGCCTCCCTTCCCTGGGCCTGTATTGGCCCCGGGGACCCCATCCCCCGGGGCATGGCCTCTATATTTATTTTTTTGAGGGGGGCAGCGTGGCCCCCCTCCTCTGGCCATTTTAAGGCCCCGGGGACCCCATCCCCCGGGGCCGGCCTTTCCATTTTTTTTTTCTCTTTTTTGGGGAGGGGGGCCGCGTGGCCCCCCTCCCGGGCCACTACTTGCCCCGGGGACCCCATCCCCCGGGGCTGGCCCTCTCCGTTGGGGACTGTGGGGGGGTCCCCAATCCCCCCACAGTCCCGCCGGCTCCCCACGTCCCTTGGGAGCCGGCATTGCTGTTCCACATGGGGAGCAGCTGACATGCTGCTCCCCATGTGGAAAAGCAATCGCTTTGGATATTGGAAGAGAGAGCAGGTTTCCTGCTCTCTCTTCCAATATCCAAAGCAGTTTGCTATGGCAGGACGGGAGCCGCGAGGCTCCCGTCCTGCCATAGCAAACTACAGTGTCCCGGGGTAGGCACCCCGGGACACTGCAGGAGCCGGCCCTGGGGGTGGTGGTCCCCAGGGCCATCAAGGGCTCCAGGAGGGGGCCGCGCGGCCCCCCTCCCATTCAGTGCACAGCCCCGGGGAGGTGGTGGTCCCCGGGGCTCTGGGGTCCGTAACGGACCCCCATATTAAAATGTTTAGTGCCCCGGGAGGTGGTGGTCCCCGGGGCGTGTGGGGGCTGGAGTCCCCCACACAGGTTTAATAATTATTTTAAAAAAAGCCCCGGGGAGGTGGTGGTCCCCGGGCTTGGGGGCCCTTGAGGCCCCCACACATTAAATTATCCCCCACCATGCCCCCAGGACTTGGGCCACCCGGGGGCCAATTAACATCGAGCGCGGGAGACCGCGCTTCGATTTTTTCCGGCAGGATTCGCGCACCCTGAGCGCATCCTGCCGATTTTTAAAATAATTTTTTTTTTTTTTGCCCAGGGGGTCCTTGTGGGACCCCTGAGCAAACCTAGGGGTCAGGGTGTTTCTACCCTGCCCCCTTTGTGCGCTTTGCGCACTTGTTTCTGTCCCTCGGTTCTACCGAGGGACAAAATGGCTGCCAACATTTCCTGAATCGGAATGTTGACAGCCAGCTGACAGCCAATTAACATGCAGCTCGTGATCGGGAGGGTACGCGGACCCTACTCGTCCCTATATATCACTAACTTTTTACTTTTCATTTTCTCAGCAACTACTGAACGGATTTACACCATTTAACAAAAGGGTTCTTTCTGAACCAAGAACTACCTCTTTGCCAAATTTGGTGTAATTCCGTTCAGCAGTTCGGGCTGTAGCCGTGTCTAAAGTTTCCTATGGGAAAATGCATGGGGAAAACGCGTTTTGGGACCCCCCTTTTTCTCGGCCCCCGCTTGACGTATCCCCCGAGACTTTCAGGGTAGGAGCGGACCGGAGCGCCCCACGAAGTTTGAAAATTTCGCGAAGATACGTCAACCGGCAAGAGAGTTATTTCAAATAGAATGTCGCGGATTTCCTATGGATAATAGGTTGTAACTATAACTATCTACTGGCGACCGCCAGTAGATAATATATATATATATATATATATATATATGCAATATTTCTCCGGTCTCTCTTTGCAATCATCCACGCTGAGACAGGAGCACGGACACCAATTTGAAGTGCAAAAAATTCCTTTATTTTTCTATCAGCAGCTATCGGCCATATATATATATTTGCTGCCATACGTGAAAGGACTAACATCATATCTACGGGACACGAGTGATTTATTACGAATTCTGCAAAATATTACATGGGAACCAACGTACAAATTAATCACTATGGACGTGGTCTCGCTATATACTAATATCCAGAATACAGTTGGCATGATGGCATGCAAATATTTCCTAAAAGAACGGAACATCCACTTTTCTAACCATAATGCGATGGTCATGGAAATGATCAAACTATGTTTGACACAAAATTTGTTTATGTTTGGAGATGAAGTGTATTTGCAGAAGGATGGTACTGCAATGGGTTTTTCTTTTAGCCCGAGTTATGCTTGTCTGACAATGGGTTGGTGGGAGCAGAAGGTGGCATGGAACCCAGAAAACGACCAATATGTGGAGAAAACGAGATCATGGATGAGATACATAGACGATCTCCTCATAATATGGGATGGGTCCATAGAAGAATTTGAGTCATATTTTAAAATCCTTAACAACACAAACACCAACCTACATTTCACATACACCATCAGTGAAAATAGGGTTGTCTTCCAGGATACAGAGATCTATATCATGGATAACAAAATACATACGACCTTACACCGCAAAGATACAGCAAGTAATGCAACGTTACATGCGGAAAGTTTCCACCAAGCCTCACTAATCAGAAATATTCCATATGGAGAACTGTTGAGAATACGGCGAATATGCTCTGACAACCATGAATGGCAAAAACACAGTAAACTATCAATGAACAGATTTAAGAAAAGAAAATACAACACAAGGACTCTGGCATTGTGTTTAGAAAGAACTGAGAAGAAGCAACGAACTGAAATTATACAGGAGAAACAAATGCTGGAGAAAGACAAAAAAGATGATGTAATTCGCTTGATTACAACCTACTCCACAGATTCCAAACAAATTGAAAACATTTTAAGAAAAAATTGGAACATTTTATGCCTGGACCCCACTATTGCAAAAGTAGCAGGAAAGCACCCAAGAATCACATATAGAAGAGCCAAGAACCTGAAAGATGAACTGGTTCATAGTCATTTTGAAACAAAAAAACAAAACATATGGCTCACAATCAAGGGATTCTATAAGTGCTCCACTTGTAAAGTATGTCAGATTGCACAAAAGATCAAAGAAATCCCAATGGCAAACAAAAAAATGTGGAAAATAAATCAGTTAATAAATTGCAAAAGCCAATACGTAATTTATATAATAGAGTGCCCCTGCAAACTGAAATATGTGGGGAGCACTGTCTACGAACTGAAGAAACGCATACTGGAACACGTGAGGGCAACAATAAATAAAGATCGGAGTTATGCCGTTGCAGAACATATGGAGAAACATCATGAAGGGGATTGGAAAAGGCTAAAATGGTATGCTGTGGAGATGGTCGATCGCCATGTGAGAGGTGGCAATCGGGAAAAAACTTTGAGACAGAAAGAATCCCGCCACATTTTGTCTTTCAGAACTCTGGCCCCCTATGGGCTCAATAAGGATGAGGAGATGTACTCACACCTATAAATCTGACTAGAGGAATTCAATAATTTATACTGCAATGTAAATATAGACTATCATGTATATCTGTATAGATTGCATCCAATCACATCATAATGTACTATTTAAAGTGATGATCTAATTTCACTATTTTTTACACCTTTATATTTTTTGTTTTGCACACCTTTTTGCTTCACATACTACACCTAACACAGCCTCCTTTTTAAAGGTTTGAAAGTTGATTAGATTACATATAGGAGAAATTGGCAATACTAAAAGCACTACGATAGGCCATGAATAGTAAGTATTGTAATCAGCAATGATCCCCATAAAATATCTTTAAAGGTTTTTCGGTCAACAATTTACAACCAATAGGCAACAAGGCCCACTAGAAGGCAGGTATTCAAATATCATGGACAAATAATGTCTAAATTCTTTATCAAAAGGATGGTTAACGTCAGGTTGTAACACTGCCCACTTGGGGGCGTGAGTTTCGTTTTAAGGTATAATACCAAAAAAACTAGGCATCGATAGTCCGAAAATTAGAATAAACATCATCATAAAATGAGGGTCAACAACTGTTAAAAATAGACCAGACATAACTCGACATGGTCAATTGAAATGTAAAATATTTTCAAACACAAAAGTCACTGATTTATTACACCTTTTTCATTGCACTCTTTATTGCACATATAGATGTCACCACAAGTACCAGAATGCAAAGTGTTGTCTAAAAGGATGTGATGTAACATCATGTGGTCAATGTATGTTTTTTTAAAACATGAGTATTGCCGGAAACACTTTGTACTCATGATCAAGGTCAGAGAACAGACCGAAACGCGTAGGGTTGTTGAGCTTGCTTAAAGAAACGTTGCTGCCTGAATAAATCAACAACGATTTCCACCCGTGAGTGCGAGTAGAATTCTTCCCTTGGGAAAATTTGTCTGGTTTTAAAAACGGCTGGGCTCCGCCGTTTCTACAGAACCGCACCATCAAGAGAGCGCTGTGTGCCTGAATGGGAGCCACTTTGTGGATATATATATATATATTCCAAATGAAATTGCTCCCACAATTGAAGACACCACACGCAATGTTTTTACTTCACCATTTATTGCTTGGCAGGCTGCAGCATGAACAGGTACGGCTTCTCAGCGTGAAATCTGCCATCCGCCATACGCGTTTCAGGTTTCCCCTTGTTCTCTGGCTTGGCTTCTGGTGAAAGTACAGCTATGCAGAACCTCTCGCACCTGCGATTAATTATATAGTCCCGCCCCCTTGGGCGTGTGCATCAGTGCACTCTGGGTCTCGTAGTTTCACTTATTTAGTCCATAGTGGTGCTGCTGTGAAATTCCTCCTTTAATTACATCCCTTCGGGTCGCTGGTTAGAACGTAGCTGGATGTGGCATTTCTCATGCCTCGCCAAACTGGTCACATCGCTCCATGAATACGCCGTGATCTTCACAGTGCAAGGACCCGCCTTGCAGCAGTGGGGTATCTTCGTGGCCAGAGCAGGCCACTAAATATTCCAATAAGTGAAACTACGAGACCCAGAGTGCACTGATGCACACGCCCAAGGGGGCGGGACTATATAATTAATCGCAGGTGCGAGAGGTTCTGCATAGCTGTACTTTCACCAGAAGCCAAGCCAGAGAACAAGGGGAAACCTGAAACGCGTATGGCGGATGGCAGATTTCACGCTGAGAAGCCGTACCTGTTCATGCTGCAGCTTGCCAAGCAATAAATGGTGAAGTAAAAACATCGTGTGTGGTGTCTTCAATTGTGGGAGCAATTTCATTTGGAATATTTAGTGGCCTGCTCTGGCCACGAAGATACCCCACTGCTGCAAGGCGGACCTTGCGCTGTGAAGATCACGGCGTATTCATGGAGCGATGTTACCAGTTTGGCGAGGCATGAGAAATGCAACATCCAGCTACGTTCTAACCAGCAACCCAAAGGGATGTAATTAAAGGAGGAATTTCACAGCAGCACCACTATGGACTAAATAAGTGAAACTACGAGACCCAGAGTGCACTGATGCACACGCCCAAGGAGGCGGGACTATATAATTAATCGCAGGTGCGAGAGGTTCTGCATAGCTGTACTTTCACCAGAAGCCAAGCCAGAGAACAAGGGGAAACCTGAAACGCATATGGCGGATGGCAGATTTCACGCTGAGAAGCCGTACCTGTTCATGCTGCAGCCTGCCAAGCAATAAATTCCTGAAGTAAAAACATCGCGTGTGGTGTCTTCAATTGTGGGAGCAATTTCATTTGGGATATATATATATATATATATATTCACTGAAAAAAAACAAAGATTACAGGGACATTATAGTTAGGAAGTAGAATTTTAAAAAACTTAGAAATTCACTGAAAAATACAAAGGTTACTGGGGCGTTATAGTTAGGCTCAGATTTCACTCATACAAAACCATAGAAATTTAGCAGTTATAGTTACCTGAGCTAACTATAACTTACACCCCCGCAATGTACTGTTTATGACCTCACATATTACACCACTCATGACATGGCCAGTGACATCACTGATGACATCTCAAATGACATCACTGATTACATCATCTGGTGAGTGTAAGTATTTTCTAAGAGTTTATGATTATTAAATATATATACTGCACATACACAGAACTATGCGCAGGAAAACAGGACCTCAGTGTGTAGGGGCTGAGCCTTCCTACCACCTCAGTACCCAAAATCCCAGAACGGACTAGCTATAGTGTCTCATTCTCTCTCTTACATAATCACGAAGCTACAAATGATTAGACAACCCAGAACACAACACTCCCGACTCTCTCAGGAATCGTGGTAGCAAGACATACCCTTTCGCTCACTCACTCGTACCTGTCTCATTCCCAACTCCAGGGCCGCTTCGGCCCTATGTTTATCCTGAACATGTTTTATCACGGAAGGGAGAACGGTCATTGAGGGAGTGCCAAAACACATCGAATAAACCGCTGCAAACACACTACCCCAAGTGTCACAATCAGCTAACTCGGGAACAAGGCCTTTAGGTAAGCTCATGGTCAGAATCCTGTGCTTCTCCACAGGTGTGGTATTTGGAAAAACAGCTTTGAGTTGCCCAAACGTTTCAGCAAGCCAATAAGGAAGCTCGTCCTTATTTTGTGGACGCTTGCCCATAACTGAATTAATCATGACAGGACTGATAACTACACCACCGGGTCCCGGTGGTTGTGCAGCAACTCCAGGTGGTCCCACCTGTATTTTGCAGGACATGAACTGTATAACAGCTCTATGTACACGTATTATCGAAGTGTGCAATACGCGCAGCTCTGCGACTGCAACAGTAAGATAATTTGGATGCGGGGTATCCCCAGCCAAAACGGGCAACGTGGCCCCATCAATCGATAAGGGGCCTAAACGGACCATTGTCAAAGGGTGAGGAAAGGCGCCATTAAACCATATAGTGTGTTGCCAAACCGTTACCAGAACTTCAAGAGATCGATGTGAGAAGTTGGCCTGGCATATGCTGTCCACTAATTATAGTGGGCACCTTGCACCAGTCCAAACAACCCCTTATTGGAGATAGGTTAAAGACAACCTTTATTGAAAGCTATCCTAGTGGTAGCTATGGAGAGCAGCCTTCAGGCTAAGTCTTGAAGGAATGTAAAGCAGCTTGTTTTACCAGTCTATAATCTCTTGAGTGACCAAATGAAAGAGGACCACACCGGGTATATATTCAAAATATATGTATTTATTACTAAACACACCCCTCTAGTCTCTTTATGAGGCTAGAGTTCGAAGTACATAAATTATAAGTTAGTTATCTACAGTAATAGCACAAATACACGTTTGAGCCCCAGGGGCGTACCAAACCATATACCAATAAAGTGGTATAAGAACCACGACTGAGCTAGACACAAGGCCTAGAGCCTGTAGAAGTGCTTGGACCACAAGGAACCACCCAAGGCAGTGACACAGGAGACCCACGGGGGACGCGTGCAGTGTATGAACACAGCCGCGAACCACCGTTAACTTCTATGGGGAAAGTCGCGATTAGAATTTAAAAGAAAAGGGACACTTAGAGGAGGACTTGGAGCAAACCCTTTGAGAACTAGGCTGTTCTAGTGTCAATACCCACGGGAGCACCGGAGTACTCGAGTTACCTCACCCAGGGGAGCCGGGTGCATATGTGTCTTTCGGGGTCGGGTTTCGTCGTCGCTTTCTATGGCGATCTGCTGCAAAGTGCTGCTGGCGACCAAGTCGAAAGTGTTCGGGTGGATCCAAAGGTGGATCGAAGATCTGAAGAACCTGAAAGCAGAGGGGACAGACTCTGGGTCACTAGCCAGTGACCAGGAAGGCGATGAGCAGATGCCCACCGATGTCGAGTGCTTCAGGTAGGTTGACGGTCGTCTTGACTCTTCGGCCACGAGGTCCAGGAGGCGTCGACTACAACCAGGAGCTGGATTCGAGCTGTCCCACGATGTCTGTCGATTGCAGGGGTGTTGGCGACCAGATTGGACCCAACAAGCCTTGGCAACGGAAAGCCTCGTGGAAAGGAAAGAAGGACGATGTTGCAGACCAGCAAGGTCTGGGGGACTCACCCAGCAAGGATAAGTCAGGGCACACCTGGAGCAACCAGGGAGCCCAAGCAGAAAAAGATTGGCCTTGGGAGGGCCTACTAGCCAACGGACTAGCGACCGCAAAGGAGCCTCGAGACGATGCACGTGGAGCTGGCTCACAGGACACTCGTGGAGTGGAGGCCAGTGATCTTCGGTGCAGTTGGTGCTGGAGGCTGGAGCTACTTGGAGCCCAAAGCACGATTTCGTGGAAGACCCAGAAGAGGATGCACTTGCAAATGCGATCGGTGTCCAGGGGTCACGGTTCCACGTTACCCACGACAGCTACGGGCCTCAGCTTTGCTGGGGACTCAGGGCAGCCTCTGGGAAGTCTGGAAATCCACCTCTGGTGATGCAAAGACTTCGGCGTCCGACGGGAGCTTCAGCGATGCAGACCGGACAATTGCTTCTTTGGTGCCTGCCAAGCAGGGGAGTCACTCCTTGACCCCAAGGGAGATTCTTCAGTCCTCTAATCTTGAAGTAGAGCATCGAAGATCCAGGATTCTGTGTCAGAGTTTCGTCCAGGTAAATCTAAAGTCCTAAGGACTGGGGTCCCATACTTATACTAAGGTAGGGGGTTGGACATACTCTGTGGCCCCACCTATGGGAGGGCCAGGGCAGAGGGGTGGTTACACCCCTTTCCCTTTGTCCAGTTTCGCGCCAGAGCAGGGGCTGGAAGCCCCTGAGCCGGTTTGAACTGGGGTATGCACAGGGACACCAAATGTGCCCCCAGTGCAGGACTTCAAAGCACCAGAGAGTGCTCCCGCCCAGCCCCAATACACACTATCCTGTCTGGGGAGGTGGTTACACCTCCCTGGGACAGGAAACCTATTGTCCAGGCCTCCCCTGCTGGAGTTTCGGTCAGCAGCAGGAGGCCAGACTCGTGTCTGTGGCAGCGGCATCCATCTTGTGATGCCAGGGCTTTGGAAAGTCAGTACCGGGTATACCGGTGTGTACATGTCTCTCCCTCTAGAAGGGTGGAATGCTACCCCCGCCGCCAGAACTGGCGGGGGGTAGTATTCCAAGATGTTTGACACCAAACACGACATGTTTCCGTGCAGCCATCCCAAAGTTAGCATTTAACGCGAGGTTATAATGCGCTTAAGAGTATATGGTCGGGCTGCACTACAAACAGCACCAGAGAAGGGTCTCCGAACGCTGCAGAGGGGCCCAGCTCATGCAGGGGCACCCTCTCACATAGGAACCACGCACTCTGCCTTCAGGATTGATAAGGCCTGCCATAGGAGTGACTTATAGGTTTATATGTGTGTATGTATGTAGTGATATAGGTAGCCTATATCACAGTAAGGGATGCATGCACCACCTTACCCAGGCTGCAGTAGCAGACCTGTGGTGTCAGTTTGGATGGCCTTCCAGGGGTGGCACAATACATGCTGCAGCCCCTGGTAGGCCTCTGAGGTACCTATGCCCTGGGTACATAGTATACCATATACTAGGGACTTATAAGGGCACTCCAGATTCCAATCAGAGATGTGCCTAAGGCACATGGAAACCATTTTATAGAGGAAGCAGATAGACTGGGGCCCTGAATAGCAGGATCCCAGTCCAACTAAGTCATAAACCAGCAAAACACCAGGAAAAAAGTGGGGGCAACCATATAGTCAGATTCCACCTTCCTACATAACCCCCCCAAACGAAAGGAGATAAGGCTAACCATGGCCAGTTGAGCCTTTATTGACTAAGTGGCCATATAAGGAAGCACCTGCACTAGCATGGTTGCCCCCTATCTTATGGTCCACTAAGCAATCCCTCACCCTAAGGGTATGAGAGGGTCTCCGCCATGGGGAATTACTACCTGTGGTGTGCTTTGGTAAAGTACAAGGCTGGTGAGGTGTCTGAGAAGGGAAGTGAGGCCCTAGGAAGGTTGGTCTCAGCTTCCTCAGATCACTGGTCACCATGTATGCCTGTATTTCCATGACTGAGTTGCACTGTGCTCTAAGGGTCAACCTTTGGCTGCCTACAGCTGGGGGTTGGGTCCCTTTGGATGGACCACTGGAGGGACATGGCAGGTTTGGAACCTTTTGGTCCCAGGTTTGCCCTTGCCTAACAGAGTCCTTCTGGGGGAGGTCCCTACACAAAGGTATGGGGGATCCCTCAGTGTGTTGAGGAATTTTCACCTGGCTAGGGCTACTAGACTGGGTGCCCCTAATCTGCTGATGGGGGGTTCCTCTGGACAGGGGGCCCTGGGGGGTCCACCTGACCTCTGCAGCCCTGGGCTGACTGAGGCAGGGTAGAGAGGGGCAGGTTACCTGCTCCAGACTGGGTACCACCTTGGAAGGGTCCTCTGCCATCAGGGGGGGCAGGCCAGGCCTGACTACCTCTGGGGCAGTTCCTTCACTAGGGGTAGGGTCAGTTCCCTGAGGAGGCTGACCCTTACCTACTGTCTGGAGGGAAGAAGACTTTTCTTCAACCCTTGTGCTCTCTTTTGGGGGAGAGTGGGCCATTCTTCCAGGCTCCATCTCTCCAAAATTTCCCTGGGCTTGGGCTGTGGCCATCACAGCCCCACTAACCTTTACAGGGACGCCCAGCATTCTCAGATGGGTTTGGTGTTCAACTTCAGCCCAGGCTGAAATTTCCAGATCATTGCCCATCAGGCAATCTACAGGCAAGGTTGGGGACACTGCCACTCTTTTTGGGCCTGTGACCCCTTCCCAGCTGAGATTGACTATGGCCATGGGGTGATCTGTTCTGACACCATCAATGTTGGTTACCTGGTATTTAAACTCAGGTAAAAGCTGGTGAGGGGGGACTAGTTTCCCTGCCACCATGGTGACACTAGCCCCTGTGTCCCTAAATGCCACAGCTTTCTGACCATTAATTATTGGCTCCAGTCTGTACCTGCCCAATGCATTGGGACCCATGGTAAAGGTGGCAAATCCTACACCACCATCAGAGTCAGAGGAGTCTGTTGAGGGGGTCCTGTCTAAACTAGGGCCCACCTCTGTTCCTCTTGCAAAAGCACCTAACTTTTTGGGTACACTACTCCCAACTGGAGGATTACTACTGGTAGTACCAGGAGGGGTGGTAGTAGTTGTTGGAGGAACATTTTCTTTATTGCCAATCCTGGGGCAACTGGGATCAGTTTTCCAGTGTCCAGGCTTTTTACAGACATGGCAATAGGGTTTCTTTTCAGGAGAGGAAGGAGTTTGGGACCCACCCCCAGAAGAGGACTTTTGGGGCCCTGTAGTGGATTTATCCTTAGATTTATCCCCACCTTTCTCTTGAGACTTGGTAGAATCTTTCTTCTGGTCACCACCCTGATTCTTAGTCTTTACTCTGGTTCTGACCCATTTGTCTGCCTTCTTTCCCAATTCTTGGGGAGAGGTCAGATCAGAGTCCACCAGGTACTGGTGTAAAAGCTGGTTTTGACAATTATTAAGGATCTGCTCCCTCATAATCAAATTGTACAATCCTAAAAAGTCATGCACCTTGTTGCCATGTATCCAACCTTCCAGAGCCTTAGTAGCACAATCTACAAAATCAACCCAGTCTTGAGTCTGAGCCTTTTGGGTGTCTCTGAACTTCAACCTATACTGTTCAGTGGTTAGGCCAAACCCATCTATCAGAGCACTCTTCAAGACTTTGTAATTGTCAGCATCCTCCTCTCTAACAGTGAGGAGCTTATCTCTACCTTTGTCTGCAAAGGAGAGCCACAGGATTGCTGCCCACTGCTCCTGGGGGACTCTCTGTACTTTACAGGCCCTCTCTAGAGCAGTTATCCATTTGTGGATGTCATCCCCACTCTGGTAGGGAGGGACAATCTTGCTCAGGTTTCTATGGTCATAAGACCTTTCCCTATCTTTTGGGAAACTGCTGCCACCATGGGACTCTAGTCCCAACTTTTGTCTCTCTCTATAGAGATCTAGGGACTCCCTGTCTATAGCCAATTGCTGTTTTCTGAGTTCAAGCTGGGCTTGCTCATACTGAATCAGTCTCTTTCTCCTTTCATGAGAGGATTCCCTCCTATGAGAGGAGACAGAGGTCCCTATTGAGGTGTCAGAGTGGTTAGACTCCTGAGAAGGAGACCTAGACCTTCTGGGCACACTCAGAACTCTTCCTGGGGGGACAAAGGGGAGGTCAGTCTGATCCTCCCCCTCCTCCTCCACAGGAGGAATTGGGTTTTCCAGGACAAGGTCATTTTCACCTTCCTGGCCAGTTTCAGAGGGTGGGCCTGGGTTTCTTCACCCCTGGCCCCTTCCTCATCTTCTGCCCCACCCTCTTTGCCTACCCCTTCAGACCCTAGGGGCCTGCTGAGATCATCAGCTAGTAACACCTCCCTGAGGTGTTGGGTGCTGGCACTTTTGCCTGCCTTCAACTTCCTAGTATTGCATAATGCTCTCAATTCCAAGAATGGGAGTTTATCATACTTGGAGGGAAGAAGCCCACTGGCTTCTGGCAAGGACTCACTGGGTCCTGGCTTTGAAGACATTACTAGTGAGGTGTGGTGTATGCACTACCTACTCTAGTGTGGCCTACTAAACTCTCTTGAGTTGTAGAAAGGGTGTGCTATCCCTTAACACACAACTCTAAGTTCAGTAGAACTTACTGTATTACTAAGCTTGATTTATATGTACCTTAGGTACCCTTAGTGGTTTTCAGTTGATCAATTCAATTGAGATTATCTGGTAAAACAATAACAAGCTGGAATCCCACACGCTGCACACCAATGTGAGAAGTTGGCCTGGCATATGCTGTCCACTAGTTATAGTGGGCACCTTGCACCAGTCCAAACAACCCCTTATTGGAGATAGGTTAAAGACAACCTTTATTGAAAGCTATCCTAGTGGTAGCTATGGAGAGCAGCCTTCAGGCTAAGTCTTGAAGGAATGTAAAGCAGCTTGTTTTACCAGTCTATAATCTCTTGAGTGACCAAATGAAAGAGGACCACACCAGGTATATATTCAAAATATATGTATTTATTACTAAACACACCTTTCTAGTCTCTTTATGAGGCTAGAGTTCGAAGTACATAAATTATAAGTTAGTTATCTACAGTAATAGCACAAATACACGTTTGAGCCCCAGGGGCGTACCAAACCATATACCAATAAAGTGGTATAAGAACCACGACTGAGCTAGACACAAGGCCTAGAGCCTGTAGAAGTGCTTGGACCACAAGGAACCACCCAAGGCAGTGACACAGGGGACCCACAGGGGACGCGTGCAGTGTATGAACACAGCCGCGAACCACGGTTAACTTCTATGGGGAAAGTCGCGATTAGAATTTAAAAGAAAAGGGACACTTAGAGGAGGACTTGGAGCAAACCCTTTGAGAACTAGGCTGTTCTAGTGTCAATACCCATGGGAGCACCGGAGTACTCGAGTTACCTCACCCAGGGGAGCCGGGTGCATAGGTGTCTTTCGGGTTCGGGTTTCGTCGTCGCTTTCTATGGCGATCTGCTGCAAAGTGCTGCTGGCGACCAAGTCGAAAGTGTTCGGGTGGATCCAAAGGTGGATCGAAGATCTGAAGAACCTGAAAGCAGAGGGGACAGAGTCTGGGTCACTAGCCAGTGACCAGGAAGGCGATGAGCAGATGCCCACCGATGTCGATTGCTTCAGGTAGGTTGACGGTTGTCTTGACTCTTCAGCCACGAGGTCCAGGAGGCGTCGACGACAACCAGGAGCTGGATTCGAGCTGTCCCATGACGTTTGTCGATTGCAGGGGTGTCGGCGACCGGATTGGACCCAACAAGCCTTGGCAACGGCAAGCCTTGTGGAAAGGAAAGAAGGACGATGTTGCAGACCAGCAAGGTCTGGGGGACTCACCCAGCAAGGATACGTCAGGGCACGCCTGGAGCAACCAGGGAGCCCAAGCAGAAAAAGATTGGCCTTCAGGAGGGCCTACTAGCCAACGGACTAGCGACCGCAAAGGAGCCTCAAGACAATGCACGTGGAGCTGGCTCACAGGACACTCGTGGAGTGGAGGCCAGTGATCTTCGGTGCAGTTGGTGCTGGAGGCTGGGGCTACTCGGAGCCCAAAGCACGACTTTGTGAGAGACCCAGAAGAGGATGCACTTGCAAATGCAATCGGTGTCCAGGGGTCAAGGTTCCACGTTACCCACGACAGCTATGGGCCTCAGCTTTGCTGGGAACTCAGGGCAGCCTCGGGAAAGTCTGGAAATCCACCTCTGGTGATGCAAAGACTTCGGCGTCCGACGGGAGCTTCAGCGATGCAGACCGGACAATTGCTTCTTTGGTGCCTGCCAAGCAGGGGAGTCACTCCTTGACCCCAAGGGAGATTCTTCAGTCCTCTAATCTTGTAGTAGAGCGTTGAAGGTCCAGGATTCTGTGTCAGAGTTTCGTCCAGGTAAATCTAAAGTCCTAAGGACTGGGGTCCCATACTTATACTAAGGTAGGGGGTTGGACATACTCTGTGGCCCCACGTATGGGAGGACCAGGGCAGAGGGGTGGTTACACCCCTTTCCCTTTGTCCAGTTTCACGCCAGAGCAGGGGCTGGAAGCCCCTGAGCCGGTTTGAACTGGGGTATGCACAGGGACACCAAATGTGCCCCCAGTGCAGGACTTCAAAGCACCAGAGAGTGCTCCCGCCCAGCCCCAATACACACTATCCTGTCTGGGGAGGTGGTTACACCTCCCTGGGACAGGAAACCTATTGTCCAGGCCTCCCGTGCCGGAGTTTCGGTCAGCAGCAGGAGGCCAGACTCGTGTCTGTGGCAGCGGCATCCATTTTGTGATGCCAGGGCTCTGGAAAGTCAGTACCGGGTATACCGGTGTGTACATGTCTCTCCCTCTAGAAGGGTGAAATGCTACCCCCGCCACCAGAACTGGTGGGGGGTAGTATTCCAAGATGTTTGACACCAAACACGACATGTTTCCGTGCAGCCATCCCAAAGTTAGCATTTAACGCGAGGTTATAATGCGCTTAAGAGTATATGGTCGGGCTGCACTACAAACAGCATCAGAGAAGGGTCTCCGAACGCTGCAGAGGGGCCCAGCTCATGCAGGGGCACCCTCTCACATAGGAACCACGCACTCTGCCTTCAGGATTGATAAGGCCTGCCTTAGGAGTGACTTATAGGTTTATATGTGTGTATGTATGTAATGATATAGGTAGCCTATATCACAGTAAGGGATGCATGCACCACCTTACCCAGGCTGCAGTAGCAGACCTGTGGTGTCAGTTTGGATGGCCTTCCAGGGGTGGCACAATACATGCTGCAGCCCCTGGTAGGCCTCTGAGGTACCTATGCCCTTGGTACATAGTATACCATATATTAGGGACTTATAAGGGCACTCCAGATTCCAATCAGAGATGTGCCTAAGGCACATGGAAACCATTTTATAGAGGAAGCAGATAGACTGGGGCCCTGAATAGCAGGATCCCAGTCCAACTAAGTCATAAACCAGCAAAACACCAGGAAAAAAGTGGGGGCAAGCATATAGTCAGATTCCACCTTCCTACAATCGATAAGGTCAATAATCCTGCGGTAGCGCAGTGGCATTATACTCATGAAAGAAATGATCTGTTCCATCCACTGACGGCAAGGTGACCCAAGAATAAAACACCTCGAAGTGGTGCGCTGCATTCACCTCAACAACAAAAATAAGATCAGCACCACCATTAGGGACTCCATGTTGAGTCAAATAAGCGGTGACTGGAGAGCGGTTCGGAGCCATTATGGCAACCGCCATAATCAAAGCAAGAGAGTAACAACCTACGAGCGGCAGCGCAATAACGGGCAAAAGAAAGAAAAAGAACCTTTTAGAATTCAAGCTTGAAAAACCTATAACTTCACAATATAGGAGGCTACACCGTCACAACTGTCTCCAGAAACAGATGTGAGGGGATTGTGGTCAAGCACAAGCACTACTCAGGAGTCTCGCAGATAAGTACCAAACCAAACATTGGTGGCGCCATGTTGCAGGGATTCTGCATATGCACAGAACTAGGCGCAGGAAAACAGGACCTCGGTGTGTAGGGGCTGAGCCTTCCTACCACCTCAGTACCCAAAATTCCAGAACCGACTAGCTATAGTGTCTCATTCGCTCTCCTACATAATCACGAAGCTACAAATGATTAGACAACCCAGAACACAACACTCCCGACTCTCTCAGGAATCGCGGTAGCAAGACATACCCTTTCGCTCACTCACTCGTACCTGTCCACAATAGGAATTGACAGAGTCACTGTTATAGTTCAAAATGTTTATTTTAACTACAGTGCTCTATAATGCAGTATACGAGCCACTACCAGCATCAAAACGCATAAACCTAAAACAGTTAGCATTGTTGCAATTCCATAGATTATAAAGGGAGATGTCATCGTATACAGACAGTGGATAAAGGACTATAAGGCCTAACCACCTTCCCCTTGGCTAGAAGAAGCTTTATTATATAAAAGAAGATCTCTGGGCTTTGTCAGCAGACCCCATACCTTAGTGCCTAGATAGTATTTCTACATCTTTGGAACAGCATAGCTCTTTTCCCTGGAAAGGTCCCTCTCCAAGTGTGTTTTAGAACAACATAGATTCCCATAATATCAAAGCATGAGTTTCCAGCAGTAGCAGCTGTGTTTGCATGTTTTGTCTAGGTGCTAGGGACTGACCAGAACAGAATAACAAGTGGCATTGTTTATCAACCTTGCACACCGTGTTCAGACTAAACTCCAGGAACAGGCAGAGAACACAGAAAGCAGATGGTTCTCATGTGAAAGTCACAAACAGAGTCTTGCAAAATAAAGTCATGTAGTAACGTGCGCAAAAGCAGCATCATGGCAGCTAAGCTCATGCTAACTTAGCAATGTCGACAATGACCCTAACGGCCATATTACAACATCACTCATGACATGGCCAGTGACATCACTCATGACATCTCAAATGACATCACTGATGACATCATCTGGTGAGTGTAAGTAAGTATTTTCTAAGAGTTTATGATTGTTAAATATATATACTAACCTACTACAAAAGTTAAATTAGTTTAAAAGGTACACTACGACTGAGTGATACTACTTCTAACAGTGGCTGTGTGACTGTACATATCCTTGTGCATATGGGTGTGTGAGTGGCTGTATGAGTATAAGTGGGTGTGTGAGTAGCTATGTGGGTGAGTAAGTTGGTATGTGAGTGTCTGTATTGGTGAGTGAGTGGGTGTGTCAGTAGCTGTATGGGTGAGTGAGTGGCAATGTGAGTGGCTCTATGGGTGGGTAAGTGGGTGTGTAGTGACTGTATGGGTGAGTGAGTGGGTATCTGAATGGCTGTATGAGTGAGTGACTGGGTGTGTAAGTGGCTGTATGGGTGAATGAGTGACTGTTTGAGTGGGTGTTTGATTAAGTGAGTTGGTGTGTGAGTGGCTGTATTGGAGAGGGAGTGAATGTGTGAATGAATGTGTGAATGACTGTATGGGTGAGTGAGCGGATGTGTGAGAGCTTGTATGGATGTATGAATGGGTATGTAAGTGGTTGTGTGGGTGCATGAGTGAGTGAGTGTCTGAGTGCTTGTATGGGTGAGCAATTGGCTGTGTTGAGAGGGTGTATGGGTGAGTGAGTGAGTGTGCCAGTGACTGTGTTGGTAAATAAGTAGGTGTGTGAGTAGCTGTATGGGTGAGTGTGTGGCTATGTGACTGGCTGTATGGGTGAGTGACTGGTTGTATGAGTGGCTGTCTGGGTGAGTAAATGGTTGTGTGAGTGGCTGTACAAGTGAGTTAGTTGGTATGTGAGAGGCTCTATGGAGGCGTGATTGGGTGTGTGAGTATTGGTATGGGTCTGTGAATGGGTATGTGAGTGGTTGTGCGAGTGTGTGAGTGGGCGTACTGTAGTGTAGCTCCTATTTCCCTAATAGGCTCTGCGCATTGGAATAATATATCCTATAGGTTTGACATAGGACTAAGGTCAGTATGTCCCTATCGAGTATATTAAACTTAATTACTTGTGCCAGCTAGCTCAGAGGCCACTAGAAACTCCTTGACAAACAAGAAGGGAGTAGTTTCTGGCAGCCGCAAAACATGACCACTTTGTTTCCCTTTAGAATCAGAACGTGTCCCAGAGTCGTGGAAACAATAGATAACTATTTCACTCAGCTCAATCGTGCATGCTTAGTTTTCTCCAAGTTACACAGAAAGAACAGACGGGCGTTTCAATAAAAGATTTATTGAACAGTCTTGTTTCTGGTGTAAGTAAAATGTGCTGTTACGATCACAAGACAGTATGCGAGATAAATAATGTACAGTGTGAGCAGTAGAAATAAATAATACTGCGATAGCATTATCTTTTAGTACATATGCCTTTACATAAATAACACAGACTAAAAATGCGAGTACTCATACGATGCGTTTCTAATCTAGTTCTACCCCAATGTACCTAACCTAACCTAGGTGTAGGGAGAGGTATGAAGTAGGTGAAGTATTCCTTACTATGGTATACTAAGAGTATGTTAAGCCTAGTATGCCTAGTATGCCAAGAGTCCCTCTAGGTTCTTGTCAGCTCCATACCTGAAGAATGAGAGAGGTAGGAATCTCTTTGCCAGACTCGAACTCCAACACCCCGCAAGGGAAGTCAGATCACTGGAAGCTGGACTCTCTGCGTGCAGGGATGACAGCGTCTTCTCAGTGCGTCAGGCCGGGAAACGGGCTCCTCTGAAGTCGAGGTCTCCTCTAGTTTACAAGGGCTAGGGAAGGTATATTTATACCTGAGAGGTACCTCATAATGTTAGCATTGACGTGAATCGGACAGCGGAAGACGTCATGAATGAACCCCTAAGGAATAATGGTTCAGGCATAATATATGAGTCCTTGAAGAAATCAATAGTCCTGGGCTAGGGAAACTCCCGCAACCTAAGGGACTGTTCTTCACGAACTCGTTGTGACGTTAGGGTGGACGGATGTCGGAGACCATGCCTGTATTTGGAGTGCACGGTTTAATGCCTAAATAAGGCCTGGGAATGTATGCCTATATAAGGGCAGGGCGAATTGTGCCTATATAAGGACATGATACTGGAAAGCCCGTTATGGACACCCTAAGAGGAATACAACACCCACTCCACTTTCGTTTGTGCGATAATACTAAAATGCTAAACATTTAAAATGCTAAACATTAAATGGAGTACCGCATATTTAAAAATATTTCTTAAAAGCATTAAAAAACATAATATAAAATGCAAAAGGTACTGTACATTTGAAGCAAATGCTTATCATTTCAGGCATAAAGTTCGAAAATAAATGCAATTGGAATGAAATAAGCAGTAATATTTACATGTGACAGAAAATGATCGATAAGTTCTTCAAAAAATCAAAGTCATTTCATGTCATGAAAATTAATGAACTGTTTTAGACACATAAGATGACTAAGTGTCCTTGGAAGTACCGTGAAGTCTGTACTATAAGGCTAGTTCTACTTTAAGCAGATTGAAGTGCCATTTTCGTTCGAAAAAATGGGAAAAAGTTCAATTTTGGTAGAGTTCCAAGTTTTTGTAGAATGAAGGCCAAATTGTTACTGCATCTCTGGAACACTGTATGCTGAATCAGAGTCAGTTTACGGGTCTGGTGTAAACATGAGATCATCTATTTCTATAGACAAAACATCATCCACTGAAGTTGGTGTCAGTTGGAACACCTCGTGTAGTAGATTAATTGCACAGAGAAGTGAAGCATCGCTTTCAGCATAGGTCGCCGCAGCAATGTTCGCGTCCGTTGTTACCTGTGTGCCTGTAGTTCTTTCTCGTACCTCAGCAGCAGCCGGAAGCGTCTGTGAGATCTCAATGAATGCTGACATCAGGATTGGTAACCTCTGGGGACAACACAGAGCATGGGCCGTTATCGGGTCCAGCAGAGTATCGATATCCGTTGGCGTATCCGATGGATATGTTAGACAGGTGTCCAACACGCATTCTATACCGCATAGCAGGCATCGTAGAACAGGTAAGATGCAATCTTGCCAGATTGGTCTGAATGACAGGAACCACGTGGTATTAAGGTCCCGTAGATGATTTATGCCCAAAAGCTGTACTATTTGCTCACTGCACTTTCGTTCAAGGAGAGCTTTCTCCATTTCGCTCGGAGTGATGTAGGCGAATAGGCTGGCCATAGCGCAATAGCAGGAAGAGAAATAGAATTCCGGCAACAAGTGCTAGAATTAATGGTATGCCACCAAACACCGAATGTGCAAAGTTCGGGATGATTCCGAGTATTGCCTGGAAAGGTGCAAACAGACCGGAGCAGATGCTCTTAAATACATGTACAATTCCGGTTGCATCAGACATATTGAAGATACGTCCTATCATTTCTACGAAATGTATAGGGCAGTTTGTACGTATTAAAGTTTGTATCTCAGCCGAAGTCCTTGCAATTTGTAGATCATAGGTTTCTTTGGCCGAGGTCAAAGGCACTGTTTGTTGTAAAAGCATGGCTTTCATTCTGCTCAAAGTATCAAATCTTATAAAAGAGATGTTCAGCGAAGGCCATAGAGGCGACTCCCTGACTGTGTCTATTGGGGCAAACAATACTTGCATACAGCAAGTGACCCTGGAGTTGACCGTTACTAGATATGGGATGCCAGGCAACATGCCGCAGCAACTTCACCTCATCAGATCCGCCAAAAGGGCCTCACTCAAAGACCGCCTAGACAACAACGCACACAACAGCAAAGAGCTCTTCAACATCGTGAAGGAACTCTCCAACCCCAGCTCCAACACCAACGACATCCAGCCGTCGCGAGACCTGTGCGACTCACTGGCCACCTTCTTCCACCGCAAAATCGCTGACATCCACGACAGCTTCAACACCACGACCGCCCCGGCAACCACCGAGACCACTGCCCCCACAACCACCAACCGCCTGCTCTCCTGGACCAACATCAACGACGAGGACACCAGCGAGATCATGAACACCATCCACTCCGGTTCACCGCTAGACCCGTGCCCTCACCACATCTTCAACAAAGCCAGTACAGCCATCGCGCCCCATCTCCGGAAAATAATCAACATCTCCTTCGAGACAGCAACCTTCCCGGAAAGCTGGAAGCACGCCGAGATCACCGCCTTACTCAAGAAACCCAAGGCAGACCCCAAGGACCTCAAGAACTTCCGACCCATCTCTCTGCTCCCGTTCCCCGCGAAGGTCACCGAGAAAATCGTCAACAAACAACTGACCCGCTACCTCGAGGAGAACAACATCCTGGACCCTTCCCAGTCCGGCTTCCGCAGCAACCACAGCACCGAAACCGCCCTCATGCCGCCACCGATGACATCAGGACCCTGCTAGACAATGGAGAAACAGCAGCCCTCATCCTCCTGGACCTATCAGCCGCCTTCGACACGGTCTGCCACCACACACTACGAACAAGCCTTCACGACGCCGGGATCCAAGAGAAGGCCCTGGACTGGACCACATCCTTCCTTTCCGGCAGAACACAAAGCGTCCGCCTCGCCCCCTTCCGATCCAAGGCCACCAAGATCATCTGCGGCGTACCCCAAGGCTCCTCCCTCAGCCCAACGCTGTTCAACATCTACATGGCACCCCTCGCCCACGTCGCCCGACAGCACAACCTCAACATCATCTCCTACGCCGACGACACCCAGCTGATCCTCTCCCTCACCAAAGACCCTCACACCGCCAAAGCCCACCTCCACGAAGGAATGAAGGCCGTCGCCGAATGGATGAGGACCAGCCGCCTGAAGCTGAACTCGGACAAGACGGAGGTCCTCATCCTTGGTTCCAACCCTTCAGCCTGGGACGACTCCTGGTGGCCAACATCACTGGGAACAGCCCCGCCACCCACCGACCACGTACGCAACCTAGGGGTCATCCTCGACCCCACCCTCTCCATGACTAAGCAGGTCAACGCCGTTTCCTCATCCTGCTTCAACATCCTCCGAATGCTCCGCAGGATCTTCAAGTGGATCCCCACCGAAACAAGAAAAACAGTCACCCTGGCCCTCGTCACCAGCAGGCTGGACTACGGAAACGCCCTCTACGCAGGAACGACGGCTAAGCTCCTGAGACGGCTGCAACGCATCCAGAACGCCTCTGCACGTCTTATCCTCGACATCCCCGACGCAGCCACATCACACCCCACCTGAGAGACCTGCACTGGCTCCCTGTCAACAAGAGGATAACCTTCAAGCTCCTCACCCACGCACACAAAGCACTCCACAACTCCGGACCAGCCTACCTCAACAGACGACTCAGCTTCTACACCCCCACCCGCCAGCTCCGCTCGACCAGCCTCGCCCTCGCCACAGTCCCCCGCATCCGGAAAACGACCGCCGGCGGCAGATCCTTCTCCCACCTCGCCGCCAAGACCTGGAACACCCTCCCCACCAACCTCCGACAGACCCAAGACCTACTGGCCTTCAGAAGACTCCTCAAGACCTGGCTCTTCGATCAGTAGCAGCACCACCCCCCTCTTCCCCCAGCGCCTTGAGACCCTCGCGGGTATGTAGTGCGCTTTATAAGTAACATGATTGATTGATTGATTGATTGAACTTTGATCATTCAACATGAGGTAACTCCCATTAGAAAGTTGTCCAAACATTGGATTAATCACAGCAGCTGGTGTACCCTGCTGATGGCAAGACAAATTTGCCACAGAACCATTACAAGCCCCGTGTAAGGAAATGTCCTGACATATAAGCGAACCGCTTAGTGCACGTTTACAGTTTGTACCGCTCAAGAACACTTCACGATCCCCACTCCAACATCTATATGTACACGGTAAATCCCAAGATGTCTTAATGTATTCCTTACCCAACCTTTCATATTTTCCTTCTTGCATTTGTTTGAGGCAATACTGAAACTGAAAAGTAGTCACAGGTAGTGTGATTTTGCCATGAATAAGCCATTCTGTAGCTGGTTTTTCTGCCACTGTGAATGGTAACTTTTCCAGTTTTTCAATGCTCAGCACTGTATACCTTGCTCCTCTTTGTGCCAGTTCGATCTGTTTATCAGTGAGATTGTATTCTGCAAACAGAGCCGTTGTGTTGATAAAACGCCAATGCACATAGCCCGCTCGCAAAGATTGCAGCGTCCAGCTTAATAACACAATAGAACGTAATTGAGATTGGCCTTGTTGTAACATCGCCAAATCTTGTTCTAGTATGTCGATAGCAGAGGATACAATGCCGTCCAGTGAATATATTCTGGAGGACAAAGTTGTTAACCCATTGTCGACCACAGAGAGTGTTTTCTCTAAATTAATACGATCAAGTTCACGTATTCGTTCTGCGGCCTCCATCTGTGATACTTTCCATGCTTCATTATAGGCAGCATAAATGCCGGCATATATGAAACGTTTTTGACGCGGTTTTCTTGGTCCAAGCAAGAATTCCCTAAGGTCTGCGTCCTTTTTAAGTAAGGTTAAGTGTTGTTTCACATCCTGTAGTGTAGATTTCTGCAGCCAATCGAGGCATAATTTTCCTACACTGTATGTTGTTACTACCCCCGGATGTTGTCTTTGGACATATCTTGGGTCTGGCCTATGAATAGTAAAGCCCTGAGTTTTATTCAGGAATCTTTCCTGACAGTTGTTCGTGTCTGTGGGCCAGATCAACCATTTTTTCCAATCAGGATTAGATCTGTTGAGTTGTAGTATATTGTCAACTGTAACCGCTGCCTGTGTATTGTTATCACTGGTAGGTGTTGGTACAGAAGGATTTTTCATCTCTTTGATCTTGGCTAATCCAAGACAAGACGTTTGTTGGACAGTTTCATTCAAAAACATTATTTGTTCAGGGATGATACAGGCTCTAAATAAAGCTTCTATCCCCTGCACTTGCCAATCTTTAGTACCCCAGACAGTTTTTGTGTCTATTGTATCTTCCCATAAGTCGAAACCCTGTCTAGACAGTTGGGCAATAAAGGCTGCAGAGTAAATCTGTTTTGTATTAGTTAACATAATTTTCAGTCCTGTTTTGTTTACATTTCTAAAGTAAAATGTTTCTGGGTCAGATGTATTGTAACCTGAAATATATGGAAATTTACTAGCAAATGTTTTTGAACTACCTTTAGGTGGTGTAGGACAATGTTCCCATTGGTTAAACATAAACACATTTCTTGGATATGCAGATTTATGCAAATAATGATGACCATAGTGCTTATAACAATACAGTTGTTCATAGTCTGATGAACCTCCTAAATATTCATTTTTAGAAAATGCAGCAGATTTTTCTAGGTCATACATTATAACGTTAACAGTCTCAAAGTCCCAATCATCAGAATAGGTACTGGACGAAATTAGATCACTTAGTGAAATTTTAAACAAATGTGGAATGTTCAATTGTTCCGTCGGACAGAAGATATCAAAATCTGTTTTGTCCCACACTATACCATCCTGTATAGGAACAGCTGTGATGTTCACTGATGACAAGTCTCTTGCTTCACGATGGGAAGATTTATGAGGTTTCAAAAGTACGTTCACGTCTTTTCCTTCAATGCTCACATGGATGTATCTGCCACTTATAAGCACGCTCACAGTTGAAACCAAGGCTAGCCAGAGCAGAAAAACAAAAAGTCCAGATGTAATCCAGAGTTCAATCCATGGAGAAACCAAATAAGTCTTTTTCAGAAAGTGAAGAAAGTCTTGTACTTACTGCTTGAATTTGAATGATGCTGGCGTCGTTTCAGGTTCACTCGGATCCTCTGAGAACGTATCAAAGTTAATGAAATAGCCAGAAGCAGTTCTATCAATTGTTGAAATTGCATCAGGATTTGTAGAAATCGCTGGAACCAGTCGATCACTTGCTACGTTGGTGTAGACAGGTGTATTTGGACGAACTGTTACTTGAGTTTCAAGAGGGATGAGTTCCATAGCATTGTTGCTCAGTCCTTCATCTGTTACTGCTGAATTCTCGATGGTTATCAGTCTTTCAGTCTGAACCTCTTGGATAGTAGCGAGAGGAGTGCGTCTGCTACTAGGTCGGAGTCCACGAGGCCTACTATTTAGTATTGGCCACATACTGTGGTTTGATGGGGTCGATGGAAACAAATCTTTTCTCCTTTCTTCCAGCAAGGGGCGGCAGAAGTACTGTTCTTGTTCCTTGAACTGCTAGGACAGGTACTGGTTGTCTGTAAGAAGGTCCAAATTCCTTCTTGTCCGCAATCTTTTCTCTGACTAGATCCCCAACTTTTGGAATCCAGACAAGCCTTGCTGGGACCGCCGATTTTCCCCAGTGGTGGTTGGCTGTAGGAATACGTTGCTTTGTTTCGTTCTTAACTCATTTAGTTCCTGTAAAACAGCCAAACGATCTTTGATATCAAACGGTTTATTTTCCACCACTGTGCCTACGTGTTCAAGGTCTGGTACCCATATTCTTGTCCCAAATAAGATCTCATATGGAGTGACCCCCCCTAGAGAACTTCTTGGCAGATTGTTCAATGAGCGTTGGACCCCATTAAGGTGTTTGACCCACCCATCACCCGAACCTAATACCCTAGCTGTTATAGACTGCTTTATGTCTCGGTTTTTCCTTTCCACAACCGAATTTCCCTCAGGATGGAATGGAGAGGAGTACCGCAATGCAACGCCCAGACTGGCCATGGCTTCTTTGTAAGCCCGAGAGCTAAACGCAGGACCCTGGTCAGAATGTAGCGTGCCTATTGCGTATGTGCCGATAAAGACTCGCAAATCTTTTATAACAGTTCGAGTGTCAGCCGAGCGCTGAGGCCATATCCATAGGAACCTAGATTCATTATTTGTGGGAATGCCTTTGTCCAGTAGGACGCATGTGCGTAGATAGTCTAATGCTGTCTAACAATGGTGTCTGTACCGGGTTACCGCATTCACAGCATGGTGTCTGGTGGCTCTCTCTCTGTAATTTACAGTCTAAGCAGTTGTTGATGAATATGTGAATTTCTGTATTCATTCCAGGCCACCAGTACATCTCTTTTAACGTCAAAATTGTTTTAGAGATCCCTTGATGTGACAGACCCTCCCCTAAATGTGTTTCATAAATCAAGGCTGCTCTACGTTCCATGTTTGGGATTACCCTATCCCCCACTCCAGGAATTCGAGCAAAAGGAACGTTGTTCGCATCAATTACATAAGAGTACTTGAGTGGATACTTTTTAGGTAACGCTGCACTGCTGCCTTTGCTTGAAGCATTGACAGCCAACATTATCTCACCGTCTATTTTTGTTTTTGAACGAGTGATCGCAGCTACGGAAGCCGTCTGTACAGCCCCCTATACGGCTTCATCAGCCAATGAATTCCCTGCAACGTGAACGCCATCACGTTGATGACTCAGTGTGTGGATCACGTGGGCCTTTGGTAGTTCGTTTTTCAACTGAACTACTTGTTCCCAAAGCGTTTTGTGCTTTATTGTGCCACCTTTCGCATCTTTGAAACCATTTTCAAGCCAGTTTTGTATATATTCATTATACGACTGAACACAGTAAAAGGAATCGCACACTATTAGTGTGGGGAATTCTCGATCTGTACTTTCAAGTGCCAGTTTGAATGCTTGTTATTCAGCTCGCTGAGCTGTACAATCTCCTAGAGACTGGGTTTTTGTGACCATAGATCTTAAGTTGCCATTTCGCATGCGACCTTTAACGATTGCACATGCCGCACTGTAAGCTTGCTTACTCCCTGTTGCTGGTTGAGCCGATCCGTCAGTGTAAATTATGAATTCGTACTGATCGAGAGGCAGAATTTCAGTAGGCAGAGGACATTCTTGTTCATATTGCAGGAATGCTTGTGTTTTTAAATCTGGGTCAAAAATATATTCAACATCTGTTGCAGCAAGAGAATTACCCATTGTATCCATCTTGGATGTAATGCTTTAGCATTTGGAATGCTTGCTTTTGTGACCGCTTCTAATGCAGGTACTGGGGTGACGACAATAATGCGTTTCCCTTGGGCTAAGGCTCTTTCTTTTGCTACAGCGGTTTGAACTGCTGTTAGAATTTTTTCAGTTGAACTGAAGAGCATTTCCGCTTGTGTGTACAAATGAGATTTGTATGCGATTGGTATTTTCTCACCCTCATTGAAGGTTAAGTATGTGAATCCACATTGACCCGAAATTATTCGGATCACTAGGTTGCGTTGACTTACGCGTGTTTGTAAGTGATTTGTTGCTAACATGTTAGCTTGTAGTGAACGCAAGATTTCTGTGTGTTCTTGTGTCCAGTTTCTGATCGAAAAATCAGGTTTGATTAATGCGTAGGGAGGTTTAACCCTTTCTGCGTAATTTAGAATGTATGTTCTTCCGAAATTTAGGAAACCCAGGATGGATTGTAAGTTTTTTAGCGTTTTTGGAGGTTGGAGCTGCGCACACTTTTCTAAAAAGTTAGCTGCCAAGCTCTTGCCTTCACTTGAAAGCTCATATCCTAGAAATAGGACATTGAGATGGGCAATTCTGGACTTTTTAAAGTTGAATTTGTAGCCCTCAGAGGCGAAGCCCAGTAAAATTGTGTTCACCCTGTTCAAGTGTTTGTCCAGGTCATCGTCTGTCAGATAAATGTCATCTACATAGGACAATGCCTCATTGTCATAAATTTGTAGTAACTCCGTTACCCTCGCTGAGAATAAACCTGGGCTATTCTTGAACCCTTGTTGGAGTCGACAAAAGTGACGCTGGGTCCCCATTATGGAGAATGCTGTTAAGTACCTGCTTTCAGGTGCTATATTTTGACAAAAGAAACCATTTGAGATGTCTAATGTTGTTTTATAATTTTTACGCACAATGTTATTCATTAATGCTGTGCTATGTGCATTTTGCACTGCAAAAGTTTTAGAACAAGTGTTTAGGTGTCTGTAGTCCAAAACTAGACGATATGTATTGTCTGGTTTGGAGACAGGAAACAAAGGATTGTTCATTGAGGAGGTGCATGTTTCAATCACCCCTTGGTATTCAAGTTGATCTAAGATCTCCCTGACCTGTTTTTTAGCTTCTTGCTTTATTGGGTACTGCCGTTGTGCAGTTGGTTCATGTTTCAGATGTATTTTATGGTGAGGTGAGTCCTCATCCCATCCTACATGATTTTTATATAATGCTGGGGCCTGGGCTACTGCCCATTTCCTGGCATATATATATTTTAGGTGAATTGGAATATGGTTGGAGAAGGCAGGCATAATAATTTCCTCGCCATGTAGGCACTCCCTGACAAATTGTGGTGGCCAGTCTTTTTCTGCTAGAAGTATGTCATAGCCCTTTGATAGTCTTTCCCAAAAAAGTGCTTTCACCTGTCTAGGTTTGTCTCCCTCCATCCGGAGAGTTATTTCATATAACCTTTGTGGAGTACTAACCCTGGTGTCTACAGTCTCTACTTTAATGTACTCATTCAAGTCCACTATCTCCAGAAGTTCCTTCAGGTTCTGGCGAACTATTGTGACTTCTGCTGCACTGTCCAGCATTGTCTGAGCCCATTCTCCGTTCTTGAGTTGTGTTCTCAGTTATTCTAGGCATGTCTAATCTTTAGACCTGCTACTTTCTTTTTGGAGAATTGAGGTTTTGCTTTAGTTTTTGGAGCGTGCTTGTCATCTTTCGATTTCACGCGTTCTTCTCTATGTTCCGATCGTCATCTTCTTTCCGAAGTCTGTGATGAGATCTGAAAGGGACGAGATGAACGTGTATCAGTATCTTGATACCTGTCAGGTTTTCTCAAATTATCCCTATTCCTGAGGTTATACCTCCTTTCAGAGGGCTCCTTTTGAGGAGACCTACCTCGGGATTGAGAACGTTTCTCATTTGAATTTTGTTTATTAGTCTCCCACTTCTTTTTAGAACATGTAGGAGTTTGTTTAATAGAGTCCTTCTCAGGACTTTCAGATAGCTTCGGCTTCACTGGTCTTCCACCCAAACTATCTCTGCCTAATTCTGCATAAGATTGTTCAATTATTCTGGGTAGCTCATTTTGATGTTCTGTAACATCGAATTCCCTTAATTGTTGGTGGATCGCCACTGCTGCTGCCTCCCCTTTAATATTAGATAATATTATTGTTGAGACCTGGTCGACATTTTTCAGTAACTTCATACCTAAATTTAGAGCAGGCTCTGCCCCGTATTCGTTTTGAATTTGTTTCAGGACATCAGGTATTACCGCAATTGACGGAATGCCATGTGTTTTAGTATAGAAGGCAGCAAAGACTGAGCCCCATGTGGTGCAGTCTTCCAGTTGTGGTGTGATCCCCATTGGTAAACTGATTGTTAGTATTCTGTGTTTCTCATACGGGCTAATATTTGGAAATACTGCTTCGATTTGAGTAATTTTTTGAGCTATCCAGAACGGAATTTGCTCACGTTTTGTGGGCATTTTACCCATGACTGCGTATAGAGTCTGTGGTGTAATTTTTAGTGTATTCCCCTGTTGAGGAGTTTGATTTGGAAGTGTTAATGGTTGCTGGACTGTAAAAGTCCGCATGACATATTGGACCAATTGTCTGTACATTTTTATTAACTCTGTGATTTGAGTAAGTTGTTCCTCGTTTGACATTTCTTCAATGTCAGGATGAGGTGTGTAGCCGGCTAAAATCGGCCATGTTGCTCCTGGTCTACCTAGTGGAGCGAGCCTGGTAATGTTTCTATGATGTTTTAGGGCGCCTTTAAACCAGAGCTGATGCTCCTGGTATGTTAATGGAATTTCAATATCCTCAAAAGGAATATATTCCTCTGGTGGATCATCTTCTTTGTAGAAGTGAAACATGTGTGTTACTGAATTTGATTCAGGAAATATTACCCATGAATAGAATACCTCTGTCTGAAAGGATTCATGTGCCTCCATCACGAAAACTGCTCTACCTCCTCTTGGTGGTAGGCCATGTTTTATGAGTTTTAGAGTGATGGCTCTTCTTAAGTTTTGAGGGATGTCTATAACACCCTCCTCGGTTTCAATTAAACCTGTGATATTATAAGCTGCTTGGGCTGGATCAGCCGCAGCTCCACCGTTTCTAGTGTCATTGTCGGAGTCAGGCATTTTGTTGTTTGAAAAATGTAGAACAAGTTTCAAGGAAACAAAGATAAGGTGCACAATATTTTGGAACACTGTATCCTTCAACGTTGAGCAAACCAAACAGCTAATATATAGGGTGTTTCCCTATGTAGCCATGGTGGATACTTAACCCTGCCCACTCCAGACGTCTTTTGGAGTATATGGGTAGGGGTCTCTGAGAGAAAAAGCACGGCTGAGTTACTCAGTATCTAACGTTGAATTACCGCCTTACCAAACAGTTGGGCGCCATGTAGTGTAGCTCCTATTTCCCTAATAGGCTCTGCGCATTGGAATAATATATCCTATAGGTTTGACATAGGACTAAGGTCAGTATGTCCCTATCGAGTATATTAAACTTAATTACTTGTGCCAGCTAGCTCAGAGGCCACTAGAAACTCCTTGACAAACAAGAAGGGAGTAGTTTCTGGCAGCCGCAAGACATGACCACTTTGTTTCCCTTTAGAATCAGAACGTGTCCCAGAGTCGTGGAAACAATAGATAACTATTTCACTCAGCTCAATCGTGCATGCTTAGTTTTCTCCAAGTTACACAGAAAGAACAGACGGGCGTTTCAATAAAAGATTTATTGAACAGTCTTGTTTCTGGTGTAAGTAAAATGTGCTGTTACGATCACAAGACAGTATGCGAGATAAATAATGTACAGTGTGAGCAGTAGAAATAAATAATACTGCGATAGCATTATCTTTTAGTACATATGCCTTTACATAAATAACACAGACTAAAAATGCGAGTACTCATACAATGCGTTTCTAATCTAGTTCTACCCCAATGTACCTAACCTAACCTAGGTGTAGGGAGAGGTATGAAGTAGGAGAAGTATTCCTTACTATGGTATACTAAGAGTATGTTAAGCCTAGTATGCCTAGTATGCCAAGAGTCCCTCTAGGTTCTTGTCAGCTCCATACCTGAAGAATGAGAGAGGTAGGAATCTCTTTGCCAGACTCGAACTCCAACACCCCGCAAGGGAAGTCAGATCACTGGAAGCTGGACTCTCTGTGTGCAGGGATGACAGCGTCTTCTCAGTGCGTCAGGCTGGGAAACGGGCTCTTCTGAAGTCGAGGTCTCCTCTAGTTTACAAGGGCTAGGGAAGGTATATTTATACCCGAGAGGTACCTCATAATGTTAGCATTGACGTGAATCGGACAGCGGAAGACGTCATGAATGAACCCCTAAGGAATAATGGTTCATGCAAAATATATGAGTACTTGAAGAAATCAATAGTCCTGGGCTAGGGAAACTCCCGCAGCCTAAGGGTCTGTTCTTCACGAACTCGTTGTGACGTTAGGGTGGACGGATGTCGGAGACCATGCCTGTATTTGGAGTGCACGGTTTAATGCCTAAATAAGGCCTGGGAATTTATGCCAATATAAGCGCAGGGCGAATTGTGCCTATATAAGGACATGACACTGGAAAGCCCGTTATGGACACCCTAAGAGAAATACAACAGTACAAGAGGTTGCATGGGGGTGTGAGTGGGTGTGTGAGTGGTTCTGTGGATGATGTCATCAGTGATGTCATTTGAGATATCATCAGTGATGTCACTGACCATGTCATGAGTGATTTAATATGTGAGGTCATAAGCTCTCTACCTCTGCATCTCAGGCAATCACCATCACTGCCTCAATTCAGGAAGGACCTCAAGACCTGGGTCTTTGACTGAAGCTGCAGAACCCCCCCCCCCCAGTGCCTTGAGACCCTAATAGGTGATTAGTCGCGCTATATAAGAATCCTGATTGATTGATTAATTGATTGATTGATAAGCAGTGGATTGCGGGGTGTAAGTTATAGTTAGCTCAGGTAACTATAACTGCTGAATTTCTATGGTTTTGTACGAGTAAAATCTGAGGCTAACTAGAACGTCCCTGTAACCTTTGGTTTTTTCAGTGAATTTCTAAGGTTTTTTAAATTCTATTTCCTTTCTATAATAAGCCTGTAACATTCATTTATATCAGTGTATTTCTAAGGTTTTTCAAATTCTATTTTCCTCCTTGTAACCGTATTTTTTTAAAGTGAATTTCTATGGTTTTTTAACTGGTAGTCACGTTTGCAGAGTGGTGGAGAAAGGGTGCTGGGTCTCCAACCAGCTCTCAGGAATCCGATGTGTGGGACTTACTTGAGGTAACAGGAGGGGTTCTTGACCCCCAGGACCCTCAGCATCCAAAGGGACTTCATCTCTGATCCAGCGTGGCTAATATAAATTTCTCCTTAAGACCCCTAATCCAGATAAACACTCAGGTCGGTGGGGCCCATGACACCGCATGCATACATTCATTCAATCTCTGGATTATACACCTAAGGAGAAAATGAGTTGCTGGACAAGCGGGGATACCTTCTTGAAAAACGACAGAATTATAACCTATACACTATATACATAACCTTCGGATCCTGTCGGTTCTAAACATCAAGGCACTCCGCTATTCGGTCGATGGACCAACTAGTAGAATTAGTTGATGGTGATTAAGACCAGCTCAATCACAGTTAAAACCTTTAACATTTTATAATTCACAATTTTATTTAAAGAACCACAGACTCATTCTAGAGTTAGAATATAGTTTATCTAGAATTCTTCAAGCAAATAAGTGAACTTCTTTATTATGCAAACATTTAGAAATATCAATAAACATTTTAAGAAAACTTTTTAGTGAAAATGAGAAATTATGCATTACCCTCTGCCATGGGGCGATGACAAGAATAGTTCACCAAAGGAAGATGAACCGCAGATCACAGGATAGGACTCCCAAACTGACTGACTGTCCCGCTAACCTCCTCGGACGCACCTCCCGGGTAAATTCACGCAACGATCTCGTTCCTTCCCCAGTCAAAGTTCAAAGTCCAAAAATGACAGAGTCTCTCGTAGCATCAAGGTGGAAAAATGAAAATAAGAAGAAGCTTCGCATAGCATAGCAATAATAAGGTTCAGTCAAGAAGAGCATAATAATAATAATAATTCACGACGTCAGAGCAGACTCTCTTATACCCTATTTTCTGGCTCTCTACACTGAAAAGTTGCAATCTTTAGGGGCAAGAATCACACTCATTGGTCCATTGGAGGGGTGGTGATGGTCACCTCATCGCCCTCCTTGTTCGAACCGGTTTGGGGACAATAAAGCACACAATAAGTCTCATGATCGAAAATGTCAAAAGTGGTCCAATTCGTTAATTCATTTTGTAACGATCTTCGATGGTCACACGTTAGTCCATCCATTGTCACTCGGCTCTTTCCCATCCGTTCCCAAGAATATATGCTGAATAGTTGGCACACTCCTTGTTGCAGGTCAGACTGGCCTTGACATCTCTCACTCTGAGCACAGGCCGCATACACGTGACTGGAGCTCTCCTTTCTGTGCCTGTGCAGGGGCCATCTTGTTCCATGCACATGATCTCGTCCACACCAGCGGCCATTTTAGAAGCACGGCCTAGCAGGCCCGAACGAAACTAATATAAAACAAACACAACGAAAATTAAAATATGGAAAATAAGCCTTTCTGTTTACCACCCGCCATTCTAAAGACCCGTGTTAGATATTACCTAGCAGAAGCGACATTTAAAGCCATTTTTACTTACCATCTGCCTTCTTTGCCACAATACAATTTTACTACGCAACACAAATCATGCACTTCACTCTATTTACTACGTAAATCACAATACTTATGTTAATTAGCTTCGCATTTGTAAATAAATTAGATTTTGCACAAATCAGCATGTTACCCGCGTGTACTGTTTAATAAAGGGTGTATTTGTTGGTTAAATCATGCTTTTCAAACGGTTAGTATCATTAATGTTATGAGGTCATTAATTTTCGAGGGGTACAAAAATATTTTGTTTCCCCTGCTCCATCATCACCCAACCAGCAGTGCGCAAGAAGGCACGTTTACAGAGTGGTGGAGGGAGGGGGTGTGGCCTCCGATGTCCTCTCAGCAAATGCTCTTTTTGGGACTTACTGGAGGTAACAGGAGGGCTTGTTGGCCCCCAAGGACCCTCAGCATCCAAAGGGTCTTCATCACAACCAGCAGTGCGCAAGGAGGCGTGTTTGCTGAGTGGTGGAGAAAGGGGCATGGCCCTCGAAGTCCTCTCAGCAATCGCACTGTGTGGGATTTACTGGAGGTAACAGGAGGGCTTGTTGACTGTCAAGGAACCTCAGCATCCAAGGTGACTTCATCCCCCAACCCGCAGTGCACCAGGAGGCAGGTTTGCAGAGTGGTGGAGAAAGGGGGCATATGGAATATGATTTTATATAACGATGAATTTTCCGTATGGATTAATACCATTTCAATTATTTGTGCCTTAATAATGTTCTATGAATTGCCTCCCGTAATGTATGACCACGACAAACAATTTTTGTTTAACTCAGTTAAGGGTTTGCATTTTGCACTTGTTTATGTTGAAAAAACACATTATAAGATGGCCGCCATGGAATTTGGTAATCAACTGTGACTAAAAGAGCATCCTCTCTTTTTATGATTTACACGTGACACATTGTTTGATTAAAATGTCTCTGTGAAACAACAGAAACTGACATAGAGGAAGGCGTGAAGCCGAAACGCGTCTGTCAGTGCAGGGGTCCTGCATATTAAAAGCACTTTGATGAGAATTTCCGTGTGTGCTCTCATACTTGGCGTTTGGAAGTAATCGCCGTTGTGGTTTTAGATATAGCGGCTCACCACCGCTGGAGTTTAGCACCCGGGACGTGTGGTGCGGCGGCGGTGACTCTCTGTGCTGGAATATATATATTCCAGATTATGTGATCAAGGCCCTCCGGGGCTGAAACGCGTCATGGCTGACTGCTGCTAATGGAAAAATAAAGAATTTTGCCAGCACTTAATTGATGGTCCGTGCTCGAGTCTTTGTGGAGAATCTACAAGCGTGGGGTGGAGAGCGCAGGATATATATATATGTATATGTATATATATATATATATATATATATATATCATACTGGCGGTCGCCAGGAGGTAGCTATATATATTTTTATATATATGTGTGAGTGTGTGTGTGTGTGCTTACATATAGATTTATATATGTATATGTGTATATATATATGTGATCAAGCTCGCGTGAGGCGAGCAAAACGCGTCATGGCGGGCACTACGCCTGAACAGCTATGGAGTGAATAATTTCAATAAATCACGGCACTGCTAACTTACAACATTGGAGTTGTTTGAATTTTTCATGGAGGCATTCAAGAGGTCCATGCCTTGTGGTCCTGTCGAGAGATTGGCAGGCCAGGAGTTGGAGTGGGATATATATATATATATATATATTACATGAAAAAACGCTCTTCCTATGGAAACTAGGTCATAACTACAACTGACGACCGCCAGTAGGTAATATATATGTATATATATGTGTATATATATATATATAGTAAACCTGACACCTGAGGTGTCGGGTAAAGAACCTAGCCGAAACAGGAAAGAGATTTTCACTCAGTTTGAGTTAGAAAATCAGCAGGAAAGAAAAATTTTCTTTCTTGAGTCCCCTCACTCACCAGGGTTTCCCCTTGGTGACATGCTTCATCATAGGGGCCATCTCAGTTCTCTATGAACTGAGGCGTGCTGCGACTTGCGATATTTACGTAGGAGCACTTTTGTGAATGCTATGTGTAGTGCAAAAGTGTACTGGAGTGGACTGAGGTGGGTTAAAAATACCTTGCTAGTGGGCGAAATATTTTATTGTTGCTCCTAGTTTGGTATGTCTAAAAACGGGGTAGGATACAAGAAAAACTAGCTATAATGGGTTAGAAATCCTTAGTATACGTCAACATGTTTCGAGCATTCCCCAAAGCTCTTCATCAGGACTACACAGGGACCAGCCCTGTGTACGCCACTCCTAATCGGCCTGAACTTAGGCAATCTAGAAAGGAAAAAATGAAAAATGCTGCAACTAATAAGCATGCGTAAATACATACATATGATCACGATTTTGTCACGTAGTATCTGTGAGAAAAAGAAAAACAATGTTAGGGGAACAGAAGCCCCCCCACACAAGTGGGTGGGTATACAACAGTTCTCATGGCGTCTTATACCCAAAAATGCTCCTCTATAGTGCGTGGTAATTTGCAGTACTGTACGTGTTTCTGTGCCTGTTTAGGATGGAAGAAACATGCTGGTTGATCTAGTGCCGCTAGTGAGTTCCTTAACATTAAGACATAAAAAACACACACACACCTGGTGACTTAAAAAACACACGTAACACACATCTCCCCGGTATAGAGATCGTATTTACATACTTATAATGTAGCAAAATTGCGCCCCATGGACTGAGGGGGATGAGGGTTCTCGTAATCCTAGATCAGGGCTCTACGTACACCACCTTGAAAAACAAAAAATACTTAACAACACCAACCCATACATCAAACATGTCCAACTATGGAAAAGGTACATAGATGATGTACTACTCATTTGGGAAGGAAGTGAATGTGAAGCCAGCAATTTTGTAAACTGGCTGAATCTGCAAGACCCATATCTTAAGTTCACTTTCACAATGAGTCGATCACACCTGGTCTTTCTGGATCTGAATATCATCGAGCGGAACGGGACCTTAGCTACAACCACCCACTTCAAACCAACGGCAAGGAACTGCCTCCTTATCTACGACAGCTTCCACCCGAGACAACTGAAAGACAACCTTCCGTTTGGACAATTCTTACGTCTAAGACGGAACTGTACTGAGAAAGAAGACTACAACATCCAAGCAAAAGATCTGACAAAGAAATTGATGTTGAGACAATACCCTAAGCATTTGGTGTCAAAAGCAAAGAAAAGAGCCTCCAATAACCACACCCTTGCATAAGGAGGGTGGACCTAGCTTAAAAAACCTCTATCTCCCCCCCTTTTTTCAGATTTTTTTATATATATCAAGGTCCAGGAGGGACCGAAACGCGTCATGGCCAACTAAATGAAAGTTAATTAACGAACTTTGCACAGAAACGTGGTCCGTGCCTGCTTCAAATATTCCGGAGATGGGGAATTATGATAAGCGGTAAAAGATTATACATATATATATATATATATATCTATCTACACAACTGGCGGTTGCCAGGAGGTAGCTATATATATTTATATATATCAGGTTTCTCCGCTTATTTCTTTTCCCTGTCCTGGAAATAGACAGACACGGACCTCGGTTCACTGTTGCAAAAGTGTTTATTGCAAACAATCCACCATGACGCGTTTCGGCCTGGACAGGCCTTGATCACATGACGCCACTGCATTGTGGGACTTAACTATTTAAAGTGACAAGTGCTACAATATTCCCGTAAACACTGAGAACAGACTACCCATACAATTGGACACGTAGTACATTCATTAAAACACACTTCATACTGAGTTGTTTCGAAATTGTGGTAAAATACCAAATTTCATATTGTGCAACCGCTGATATCAAAATGATTATAAAACATGATTATAAAAGCATTATATTGTGAGAGCATTGTAAGCAACAGATTGTGCATTTTGAATACATGCATCAAGGTATTGTGTCTGTAAACCTTCTCCAAGTTCACAGATCATTTCAGCTACTATGTCATTAAAAACCCCTTGTGTTTGATCTCCTTGCCTTTACTTGTATATATTTCATTTGATTATTCAGCGGGTACATACCGACAGTAATTTCTCAATTTATTCTTTTACTGTCGGATGATGTAACCATCTTAGATCGGGTACTACTCTGTCATTACCATAAGTGGTCTGTTTTAAGTGCAAAAAGTGCCAAAGTGCTGAATATAAGGTGCTTTGTGTACATGATTGCCCTCTTTTTAGTTTCATTAAAGTGCAACAGTGCAATACGATAACAACAGGTCGGCAGCAGCATTATATGGTAAATTTCAACCTTAATGTCTTGAATGTCAGTTTGTTTCTCCCATGTTGTTTCTATGGACCGTTATAAATATACTGTTCATGCATACAATAATTTGTTAAGAACCCCAAAATTTTAAAACAATTTTTTAAAAAATTCTTTAAAATTTGTGTGGTATGTAATTTCAATCGATTGGCTGTATCATATCTAATAGTTCCCTAACTTTGCCTGTTCATCTTACTGTTTTTTTGGGCTATGGACGTCAAAACGGTTGGTGGGGGGCAGATAGGGCCAAGACAGTGTCTCAGTACAGATTGTACATTACACATGCCCCTGTTGGTACTATAGACAAGTGAAAAGGTCCTCACTGGCATTTAGGCCTCCTGGTGTCTTGTTATCTAATTCCAGGACATACTGGATCTCCAACTTTCTTAGTGTAGCTTCCCTGTTGCCTCCCCTTTTTAAGTTTGGAACTGCGTCCAGTAGATAGTATCTGAATTGTTCCAAACTGTTGCCATGAACATCTTTAAAATGGCGGGCAACAGGGTAAGTTGGGTCAGAATTGGTAGTTGCCCGGATGTGTTGGAGTATCCGCTTGTGTGCTTGTAGCTTGGTACTGCCAACATAGTGCAGTCTACAGGGACACTTCAACACATAAACCACATAGTCCATTTTACATGTAAGGAACTTCTGGATTATGACAGGTTTATCACTGAACGGGGTTGAATATGATGTTTTGTTCACCCCAAATTTGCAGGCTCTGCAGGTGGTGAATTTAATAAAACCTTTTCTATGTGACAGCCAAATACCCCCCTCCATTATCTCAGGACTGCTTTTGACTAAAGCAGTACTCATGGAGGAGGCTTTTCTATATGTAATAGCAGATGATTTGGGTAGAAGGTGACCTATAAACGGATCGTCCAGTACTAGTGGCCAATTTCTCCTAATGATGTTCCTCAATTGTCTTTCTTGTTTATTGTACGTAATAATTAGCCTAGTTTGTTGATCCTCAACCTGTTAGTGTGTACTCTCACTATTCTTGCCAAATAACAGCTCCGATCGGTTCAGCATTTGTGTTTTACCAACTGCAGAGTCAATTGTTTTCTCGGAGTAGCCTCGTGCCAAAAATCTGAGCTTACTTTCACGCTGAGCCATTGTTAGGTCTGTATTGATACTGCAGATTCTTTTGAGCCTAAGCATTTCCCCATAGGGGATGCTCTGTATCAAATGCCTAGGGTGGAAACTGGTAGCGTGTAGCACGGAATTACCTGCTGTTTCCTTATGGTGTATCTTTGTTTCTATCTTTTTGTTGATAATACAGACCTGTAAATCTAAAAAATTCACTGATTGTGTACTGACTGTCGCTGTGAAGTTGAGATTAATGTCATTAACATTAATTGCTGATACAAAATCCAACGCACTCTCCTTTGTGCCCCTCTAAATGACAAACAGGTCGTCAATAAATCTTAACCATATCATTACATGTTCATCGAGGATCGCCCCATGGCTTGCCCTGCCGACCAGCTCCTCCTACCAGCCCATGTGTGAACATGCATAGCTGGGAGAGAAGCTGGCCCCCATGGCAACACCTTGTACTTGCTGATAAATCTGATTTTGAAACATAAAGAGATTATTTTAAAGGCAAAAGGATGTCATGTTGATTAACATTTTACTGTGTTGAAACAAACAAATTGCTCTGTTGCCTAAAAAGTGATCTAGTGCTCTTATCCAATCCTTATGGTTGATGCTCGTATAAAGCGATGTAACGTCCATTGTCATGAGAAGAAAATCCTCCTGCCAGGTAAAATTGTGTATCCTCCAAAGAAAATCACTGGTGTCCTTTATATAAAACGGTAATCCCTGAACATGTTCTTGCAGAAAATAGTCTATGTATCGGGAGGTGTTCTCCAATAGACTTTGTCGCGCAGAGATTATTGGCCTACCAGGGGGCTTGGTGGGATTTTTGTGAATCTTTGGTATAAAGTAGATTACTGGCATGACCGGACAATCATTTTTGAGGTATTTATATTCATCCGAGCTTAAGAGACCTGCACTTTTCCATGCTAGTAACCTTGAGTAAAATTCATTGTATGTTGTGCAGGCTGCCTGGACATTTCTTATTTTATAACAGTCTCTATCATTTAACTCTTTCAATGCTTCCTCCAAGTAATCTATTTTGGGCCAGATGACGATATTCCAGCCTTTGTCTGAATTTCAAATGATGATTTAGTTATTTTTCTGTAATTTTTCAATCAGTTGATGATATTAAAAATCCTGATTGCCGAGTTTCGATCGTGTTCTTTGTCGTGTTCTTTGTATGTTCTTTGTATGTTCTTTTGATTTGTGATGTCACTTGTTCATTGAATATGTCAATGGAATCACGGGGCATAATCGGATGAAATGTGGATTTTGTTTTGAAAGGTGTGGACACTCTTGCGAAGGTGTTTAATTGTTGTAATGCCTTTGCGGATTGCATAGAGACTTCACCTGAAGAGATTGAAATTTCATTCTCATCCTGTAGTTCTTATAGCTCCCTGAACAAGTGCATGTCTGAAACCGTCAAATTGATTGCATTTGGGGAAGAGATTTCAGACTGGAGAGTATTTGTGTTGTCACTGACTTTTCGTAAAAGATGATACTTTTTATTAAGTTTAAGTTTACCTACAAACTTGAAAATATCCATCCTCGTCTGTGCATAATTGAAACTGCTTTCAGGACAGTAAGATAAGCCTAGAGATAGTAGTTGCCTTTCTGCATGATTCAAATCAGTTTGTGCCAAGTTGTTTATTGTTCTGGCATCACAAGGTGCTTGGTTAATTTGCGTCTTGCTTGGTTGTTTGCTTCTTGCTTTTTTCGTTGCCGGCATGATTTTCTCTTTTTGCGCCGCTTTTTGTTTCTCCTTTGCCGGTTCTTCAATTTGGCATTCTCGGATGCAGTGTTTGTGATCTGTCCTGGCGTAAAAAATCCAGTTCTTCTGCCAGGGAGAGTTTTTGCACCATCTGACCAGTCTTTGGTCTGTTTGTTTCTGATTCTGACTTGCTCTCCAGGGCAGAGCTCAAATCAGAGGCTGATGTAATTCTGTATTGGCGAATGACACTTGCATTTTGTCATTCTTCCCACTTGATTTTAGGGTTTTAAGTGAATTGTATCTCTTGGAAAAGGTACAAATTTGGCCATTTTCGTAGTCAGCCTTATCACGCTGGAATTTGAAAGCTTTTCTGTTTTTGATTTTAACCTCTTCGTTGCGTAATCTTACCATCATTTCTTCTCGCATTTTGGTTAGAACATCTGTTGAACCCATTTTACTTATTTCCTCATTCAGTTCATCTATTTGTCTCTGAAGCTCTGTTCGATCAGATTCTGCATATTTTGCCAGGATTTGAACCAACCTTCTGGACGATTCCAGGTTGCATTCTGCCCATTCTTTTAACATGTTGGGGTTGGGGTTCTCTTAGCTTGGGGCTATCATTATCCTTAATCACCTAGGGATTCTGCCCACCTCCAAATAACGTTGTAGGGATTTATGCTCCCACCATTTCGCTTGCTCCTGTTTCATTTACTTTTCTAATTTCCTTAGCAAGTCCCTAATGTTGGTGGAGCCCCCTCGTAAGGTGCAGCTTGGCGCTTGTGCAAGTAGGTCCTCTGTGGGGGAATTACTGAACATTTCATCAGCTGCTGTCTCCCGGTCCCACAGTGCGTCGGCGGACATTCTTGTTATTGATGCAGATTTGGGGGTACAGGAGTGTTCAGTTGATAAAGTCTCCCAACCCTACGCACACCTCTCAACCTTACTGTGTACACAATCCTACCTTTTTTGTTGCTGGCGTCTCTCGGGTCCTCCAACTCTAGCCACGCCGATCCACAAAAAGGAAAAAGCTGGTGCTGTCAGGGGGCTGCCATGGTCAATCCTCACAGAAAGTGCTGCACTTCTGACTCACCGCAGAAGCCGTTTGTCGGGCTTGACTTCTCCTCCGCTCGGCCCTTGAGAAAGAGGGGGTCTGTCTACAGCTGAGGAAGCCGTCTCAGCCTAGTATATCAGGTTTCTCCGCTTATTTATTTTCCCTGACCTGGAAATAGACGGACACGGACCTTGGTTCGCTGGTGCAAAAGTGTTTATTGCAAACAATCCGCCATGACGCGTTTCGGCCTCGACAGACCTTGATCACATGACGCCACTGCATTGTGGGACTCAACTATTTAAATTGACAGGTGCTACAATATTCCCATAAACACTGAGAACAGACTTTAAAGTGACAAGTGCTACAATATTCCCATAAACACAGAGAACAGACTACCCATACAATTGAACACGTAGTACATTGATTAAAACACATTTCATACTGTGTTGTTTAGAAATTGTGGTAAAATACCACATTTCATATCGTGCAACCGCTGATATAATGATTATAAAATATGATTATAAAAGCATTATTTTTTGAGAGCATTGTAAACAACAGATAGTGCAATTATAATACATATACACATACATATATTTATATATATATATGTGTGTGCTCACATATAGATTTATATATATATATATATATATATATATATATATATATATATATATATATATATATATATATATATATATATCCAACAAAGTCACATGAACGCGCTCTCAGGAACAATGACCAGGCAGATATTTACACAAGTAAGTTTATTGCCCCATAAATCTAACGTGACGCATTTCGGCAGTCAAGCTGCCTTGTTCACCTGTGAACAAGGCAGCTTGACTGCCGAAACGCGTCACGTTAGATTTATGGGGCAATAAATCTTACTTGTGTAAATATCTGCCTGGTCATTGTTCCTGAGAGCGCGTTCATGTGACTTTGTTGGATCTACATGCCGGATACTCCGCCGGCCTAACGCGCCACCCCCCACGGGTCCTAGCCTCCCGGAAGGAGTTCTTCATTTGGTAATATATATATATATATATATATATACACAAAGCAGGAAGCAAGGAACTCTGGGTAATTTCCAAGTGTAGGCTGAGAGCAGCATGTTTTTGCATTATTTATGCAGCACTCTAAGCCTGAAAGGATGGGCTATATATATATATATATATATATATATATATATATATATATATATATGATATATATTATTGTAAAATAATTATATTTATTTTTGGGGGACTCCCCCAACTCCCACATTTAAAAAAAACTATTATACATTTGCATTTTTTCTATATTGGGGAAACCCCCCATACTGCTCCTTTTCAACCTTACCACACTATACCCTTACTTACCCCTAAACCCTACACATACCCTTAGAACTCTATACCCTTACTCACCCCATAACCCATAAAAATCCTTAATACTCTATGCCCTTAGCCACCCCTAAACACTAAAAGTACCCTTACTGCCCTATAACCTTACCTAACCCTAAACCCTTCCCACCACTAAACCCTAAAACAATACCCTCACACCCTTTACCCTTACCCACGCCTAAACCCTAAAAACACCTTGCCATGCTTTACCCTTAAATATCCCTAAACCCTAAAAATACTCTTACCACCTTATACCCCTACCTGTCCCTAAACCCAAAAAATACTCTTACCTCCCTATAGTCTTATCCACCCCTACACCCTAGGAAAATACCCTTAGAACCCCATAACCTTACCCACCCCAGACTCTAATTTTATACAACCATATATAAGCAATAAACTAGTGAACTCTTCACCTTGTAGAAAATTAATTTTATAAGTATTTCATTTACTAGGAGTTAGTATCATTGTGAAATAAATGCTAAAGATCCTTTTCATAGATTGGTAACACCTTAGCCCACATACTTTCTTCAATTTATTTTTTCTAAGACAGACATCTCTCTTGGAGTTATTGATAACACTCGCTTTTTCACAGTATTCAAACTTTTTTTAATCACCTGAGCTAGAGTACATTGAGCACCACACATGCCCAGGCACTGGTAGTACAACACTCTCTCTTAGAAACTAATAGAAATAGGGACTCAAAATAAAACCATAAAGGAAATAATGTTAAATTAAATGTAATTATTTCAAGTAGTTAAAAATATAAATAAATATAATTTAATGTTAAAAATGTAAAAATAATCATATTTATTATTTAATTATAAAATATTTGAACAACTTCAATAAAGGTAACATTATTTTTATTGAAATATTGTTACATTACTTTAAATGTATTCTATACTTCTCTTTAATAATTATTAATGCATAATACCAAATGTAATGTTTTGTCTTTAGGTGTGATTTTAATTTTTAATTCAAATTTCAGAAAATGTTTTCTTATTTAATGTATTATATTTAAATTAGTTAAAAATGTAATTCAAAATTAAGTTAAAAGAGTTGTAGCATTTTTGTATTTTGTTTTACATTTATAATACCTATAGAAAATTAATTTAGATTAATAGTTAACATAAATGCACGTCTGTCCTTTCTGAGACTGTAGATAACCGGTGTTATTTTTATGCATTGTTATGGTACTCAATTTACTGAATTTCACAAGGAGGGAAGGGGCTCTGGTGACAATTACAAACCACTATACCAGTAGCAGCTGCTACCGGACCTGGGTAGTGGGGTGGGGGGCGAGAGGGACGGGAACGACGAAAAAAGGAAAAAAAACCACTTACCTGAAAACGGCCGGCCGCCGCCTCTCCTCCGTCTTGTTCTTCCTGTCTCCGGTCCGGCAGCAGGAAGCACCCGGGCTCCCCTGAGCCAATCACAATGCTGCAGTGCAGCATTGTGATTGGTCTGAGCGCCGTTGATCGGTGCTCAGACTGGGAATGGGAGGCTGGGCGTGTTCCTCACCAGGCTGCACATTACAGCCAGGTGGGGAAGATGCAAAGTGTGCATGACTGTTTGGCCGGCCCAAGAGGGCCGGCAAAGCAGTTATGAGCACTTAGGGAGTGCAAACCACTCCTCCCCCTGCTCTGGCCAGCCCTCCCCCGAGAGCCACTGACTCAATAGGAAAACTAAAATGATAATAACGATACGTTATTATCATTTTATTTTTCCATTTGAGCAGTGGGGCGACGCTCCTCCACCTTAGTGGAGGAGACGCCACTGCACTATTGGGCCAGATGTACGACGTAAAATTGCATGCGCAAGCGGGTTTGCGACCCGTTTGCGCATGCAGTTTTAGTCTGGGCCATGTACTTACACTATTTTGCGAGTCGCACATAATTTGCGACTCGCAAAATAGAGTATTGCGACTCGCAATTAGGAAGGGGCGTTTCCTTCCTAATAGCGACCGCAGAGCCATGTATGAATGTTTTGCAACCGCAATTGCGGTCGCAAAACACTCGCAAATTACCGCCCTCTTCAAGAGGGTGGTAATGAAGTCGCAAATGGGAAGGGGTCCACAGGGGACCCCTTCCCCTTTGTGACTGGCTCCAAAAATATTTTTAAGGGCAGGCAGTGGTCCCAGGGACCACTGCCTGCGCTTAAAAAATGAAACGAAAATGTTTCATTTTTTTTTTTTTAAATGCATCCTGTTTTCCTTTAAGGAAAACGGGCTGCATTTAAAAAAAAAAGAGCTGCTTTATTTAAAAGCAATCCTAGACATGGTGGTCTGCTGAGCCCAGCAGGCCACCATCAGTGGGAGGGCCTGTCATTACCAATGGGCTTGCAAATTGCGAGAGGCTCATTAATATTCATGAGCCTCGCAATTTGCGACCCCATTGGGAATCGCAAACAGTGTTAAACACACTGTTGTACATGCAAAATAGTGCCTCGCAAATTGCGAGTCGCAAAAGACGCTATTTTGCGCTTCGTACATCTGGCCCTTTATCTTCGGTCTTGGTGTTTAGGAGGTTGCCAGAAACCCTTGATAACGAAATTGGGCCATATTGGTTTAGCCTCTGTGCTGTGAACATATTGTCAGTGTGTTGTGTGAGCCTAAAACATTCATAAATGAGTACAGCCGCATTTACCAAAACACAGAGAAGCTTTATCACTTTATGCAGTTCAGTACAGTGGAATAAGTATAATCAATTATTGTATTGAAAATGCACTTAATGAATGAACTTCATATAAAAACTGTTTTTCTTTTTTAGGCTTGGTTCATGAGATTCCACTCTAGCCTATTTTGCCCTTTTCAACAATGTTGATAGCATATCTTAACCTTCTTGAGCCAATGGTTCACAGCAACAAAATCTCTGGACATTTATGTCTGCAATGTGGTGAAAGTTCTATGGGACTATTGTTTAGGCTTACCCTTGTAACTTACCTTTGAGGTTTTTAGGGGATATTCTCCTATGCTTTTGGAATCTAGTGAGGTCAACTGGAATGCCTAGGAGTGAGGCGATAAAGGTAGCCATCGGGAAGGAATCGAGCACTTATAAAGTTGTAACGTTGTAGGTACTCACATATATTCCTAATGGTTTTTCATACCCAATTAGTGTGCATTATCTTGGGCCATAAAAAGCTGGTTCCAGCTACAGGGACATTTCTGAGATTTCATTTCCAGCTTGTTCTGTCTGATAGGTGAAATAAGGGCAGAGTAGAAAAACAAAGCAATGTTTAAATGTAAGTGTGTAGACTTAGGGAATATAGGACAGAAACTATCACATCTATTGTACACCTGCCCCAGATTGATACAAAAACAACAGAAAAAAATCCTATTACCTCCTTGTTTCAACCACATGGGCATTAGGGCGCCAACCAAACAATCAAGATATGCATTGAAGGGGAGGACTTGCAATTGGTCAGCTGCTTAGTCAAATTTGTATAGCACGCTACTCACCCTTGAGGGTCTCAAGGTGCTGGGGGAGGTAGCTGCTGGTCGGACTGGGTGGAGGATCATTCGAAGAGCCAGGTCTTGAGGTCCTTCCTGAATTGGGTCAGCGACGCGGATTGCCTGAGGTGGAGGGGCAGGGTGTTCCAGGTCTTCACGGCGAGGTAGGAGAACAACCTTCCTCCGGTTCTGATCTTGTGGATCCTGGGGATGGAGGCAAGGGCGAGTTGGGAGGATCGGAGTTGTCTGGCGGGTACATGGAATGTGAGGCGGTGGTTCAGGTATGCTGGCCCTTCATCGTGCAGAGCTTTGTAGGCGTGAGTGAGGAGCTTGAAAGTGATTCTCGTTGACTGGGAGCCAGTGGAGTTGTCGAAGGTGTTGCGTGATGTGGCTGCGGGGGAGGGTGTTGAGTACCAGTCTGACTGCGGCGTTTTGGACGTTCTGTAGTTTCTTGAGCTGTTTCTGGGTGACGATGGCGTAGAGTGCGTTGCCGTAGTCGAGTCTGCTGGCAATGAGTGCGTGGGTGACCGTCTTTCTGGATTCTGTGGGGATCCATCTGAATGTCTTTTGAAGCAGGCGGAGCGTGTAGAAGCAGGCTGAGGAAACTGCGTTGATTTGGCGGTTCATGGTAAGCGATGAGTCCAGTATGATGTGGAGGTTGCATGCATGGTCCATCGGGGTGGGGGGAGGTCCCAGAGCGGCTGCCCACCAGGAGTCGTCTCAAGCTGAAGAGGTGAGTCCCAGGATGAGTACTTCAGTCTTGTCCGAGTTGAGCTTGAGGGAGGTGTCTTTCATCCAGGTAGCAGCGGCCTTCATTCCGCTGTGGAAGTTGGTTCTGGCGGTTATGGGTTCATTGGTGAGGGAGAGGATCAGCTGGGTGTCGTTGGCGTATGAGATGATGTTGAGTACGTGACTACTGATGATGGCTGCTAGGGGGGCCATGTAGACCTTGAAGCGGGTGGGAAGATGAACAAATCAGCTTAGCAAGTGAGGGATTGTGAATCAAGAAATGCCTTTACCTAAATTATTTTTTCCTGAATATTTATGATAGTATGAATCATAGAATTAAATCACATTGATTAATAAAGTTAAACTTTTAGAATATTCTTCCTAGTTTTGGCTTATTTATGAAAGAATAAGTCACAGATTTTAATCATGTTGATTATTTAATTAAGTTAAAGATTTACCAGGCTATTCGCTTGCAAGTAATTCACATGTGCATGTTTACTCCTACACTTTTGAGTAACTTTACTACTTTGGGCTATTCACAAAATCTGCATATAAAGGTACTCAAATGTGTAGACTTATTCGTCTCCATCCTCTGAGAATGGGGTGGAGGAAAATTTACGAGTGTAAATTCCTACTGCCAGAAAGAAACAGTAATAAGTCCAACAACACACATGGTCACCCACTGATACTGAAACATCCTTCCACGAAGCGCCATATAAAGAAAAAACAAGTTAGCACTTAGTGGTATAAGATGACTCTATAAGGTCCAGATTTATGAAGCATTTACCAGATAGAAATGGCCCATCGGACCATTTGCGACCAGTAAAATGTTTTTTGCCAGTCAGTAACCTATTACCGACTCGCAAAATAGGGTTTGCGAGTCACCATTAGGAAGGGGCGTGTTATTTATTATTTATTTATTTGATGAGTTTTATTTAGCGCTGGCTAGACCCGGAGGTATTAGAGCGCTTTACATGAGGATTATCGAGTTACAAGTTACAAATAACATCAGTTACAGGAGCATAGTAAAACATGGGAAAAAACAGTGTTACGCAGTAAACGTGTGTTGCTAGGTAATAGAATAACAACGACACATAGGAAAAAGAAAAGAACAGTGTTACGTAGACCCATGAGTTAGACAGAGCATAGCGTAACAAAGACACATGTCCTATGGGGCATAGAAGGTAAGGGGGAAAGAAAAAGGTGTAAGGAATAAGGGTCAGGCATACCAGTAAGGGGGAGAGTACTTCAGGGGGATAAAACAGTCAAAGTGTAAGACAAACAGATCAGCTGGGGACAGGCAATCTCAACATTCAGTAACTTGGTGACTTTGTACGTGTTGAGAGGAGTGTAGGAGATTTAATGGGGGGATCGACTAGAGGTAGAGGTCCGACAGTGGGGAGACAAAGAGAACTGTGCCAAATGTCCGGCTGGGTAGGTGACGGCCGAGGGGGTGAACCCGAGCCGGTCTCCTCTATAGCTGTCTAGGCAGCTCCACCGGGCATCGGCCATGTTGCTCAGTCTCCTTGGTCAGGATAATAATCACGGTTTCTCTGAAGATTTCGAGTTCAAAACGCGGGAGTTGGAGAGACGAGGACTGCATTAAAAACTAACCCTGGGTGTGTATAAGGGCCCAAGGCGGGGTAGATTCCAGAGGATTAGAGCCAGAAGGCAATCCCAGGCCGGGGAGCTCCCGGCCAGAGCTCATTATCTGTCGGCCATCTTGCCTTGCGAATGGAATTATTGCCTTGCCTAGGAATGATTGCCCCTGCGTCTCTGAATGCCTGGGCCCTCTTCACAAACTCCCAAGACCTTTCAGGGAGCCCCACTAGTGTCCCTCTTGCCCTGGGGGTCCCATGTGCAAACCCCGTGTGGGGTGTATCGTCCGCCCGATGACCCCCCCTTTGGTCTCCCTCGTGTCTATATTTGCTTGGCTTCAGGTCCTTCTAGCCCTTAGGGTTGCGTACATAAACTGCCCCTCTGCGCACGACAGCCTTGGTGCGTCTTTGGGCGTAGCTGCGCGATCCCCACGGGGCCCGCTCCTATGCCTGGGTACAGATCATCGTTTGTCCAAAAAGAGGTGATAGGAAAGCTGCCGCCCGTCTCGCGGTCGTTGCAGGGGGCTCGCCGGCGAGGGGGAGTGTTAATGCCGGCGAGTGTTAAGCGCGTCCCTTCCTAATAGTGAGTCGCATTGGTATGTGGGAATGTTTTGCGTCTGGGAATGCGGTCGCAAAACATTTGCAGGTAATTCATTCTTAAGCGGGAAGGAGTCCTCAATGGACACCTTCCCCTTTGTGAATGTGGACGCCAACATTTTTTTAGAGCAGGCAGTGGTCCCACGAACCACTGCCTACTCTTAAAAAATTAACAGGTAGCTTTTCATTTTTATTTTTGAAATGCATCCATTTTTCCTTTGAGGAAAACGGGTTGCATTACCCAAAAAAAAATTGCTTTATTTAAAAAGCAATCACAGACATGGTGGGCTGCTGACCCCAACAGGCCACCATCCCTGTGAGTGCAGGCCATTCTCAATGGGTCGCAAAGTGAGACCTACCTCATGAATATTAATGAGGTAGGTGTATTTGCAACCCACTGGGAATTGCCAAATGTGGCTAAGACACATTTCTACATGGGTGTTTGCGATTTGCTAATTGCAGCTAGCAATTAGGAAATCGCAAACTGACTTTTTTTGTACATCTGGCCCTAAGTTCTTTATAGATTTTATTTTAGACAGCTAATTTCACTCACAGGTACCATATAGAGTGGATTCGAGGTGAACATATTTTTATGAAAACTGGCCCAAATTATTCAAAATTGTGGAACAGTGGGAAAAGTAGGTGCACCTAGAGTTTGCAAATCAATTCTAAAAATATACCCATTGTTTTTAATCTTTAATATATTGCAACAAATATACTAGTTATACGAAAGCATTTATTTGATAGATTTGTAGAGTACTACCTGTCCCTTTTTCGTTGCTTCAGGTTGCCAAAAGCTGACACTTGTTTCATGAAGCATTAATGTGGAGAGCCCAATCTAAGGCAATCTTTATCTTTGACAAAAACTTGGGAAGGGTGTATAAACCGCTATTTTTATTTAACCACGTGCATTTTTGACCAGATTAAAGCTAAACTTGCAGAATGGGTCTAAGGCGCACTCTGACCCCTGCTGTCTGTTTGAGCAAGTGCTCCGTGCCCCTTTGTTTCATTGTCCCCCAGTGCACCCCCACTGCCTGTGACCTGTTTCTTCCTCCAATATGCACACACACATCTCTGGATTTTCTGAGTGACAGCACTCGCTCCCTTCCTAGTTAGGCATTACATCATGAACATTGACGGCCCATTTCCTTGACATGTCTGGAGAGGCTGGCAGGAAATTTAGAACAAATTGAGCAGTAATTGTATTCCTTCTTCACACATTAACAGCCTCCAGCAGCACTGTGTTAGTTATTGGTGACTGGCTACTTTGTCCGAGTGTATTCGCCACTCTGTGAGTCTGCCTGGCTAAAATATGAATGGAGGGCCTAGGTGGGAAAAGTCGCATAATCTGGTCCTGGTTGTTTTTAAATTTCAAAGATTTTTGGAGATTTATGAAGAATCCCATGAGTACTCCTAGAACTCTCCAATGCATATATAATTCCAGGAGCACTCCAACTTTACAAATTATGCGCACATGCAGGTTTGGTGCAAAATAAGTATGAGTACACGAACATGAATTGCCCCACCCCAGGAAGTCATGTGATTGCACCTTTCACAGGTAAAACTTTGCTTTTTTCCAGTATGGAAAACTCCCTGCAATGTTCGCCAGTGTTCACTGCACTGTGCGGGGCCACACCTTATATACCGTCTCCTGTACTGCACCGGCCATGAATTTACAATAGTGCAAAATCCACCCTAGTGACCAATCATAAATGGTCATAAGTGTCATTCATAAGCATAAAACTCCACAGCTTCAGTATTTGAAATTCACTATTGTAAGTAGCTTTTTTGCACAATATTTGTGATTTTACTGGATGGAGGTTCTGGTGTCCTCTTTTCCCCATTCAGGCATACCAGAAAAAGCCTGACGGTCCCAAACAGAAAAACTTAAAAATAAAAACGCCCCTCCTCCTCCCCCCCCCCACACACACACACACACACACACCGTAAGGGCAAACTGCCAGGATGTCAGGCTCATTTCTTTTTGTTTTTCAAAAAACGAAACTCCTGCTTTGGGAGTTTGTTTTTGAAAAACAAAAAGTTTGCTGAGCAGCCCAGGGAACATGGCAGCCACCCAGCATAATTACTGTGCCTTTGGAAGTCCTTGGAAGGTAGAGGTCTCTACCAGACATGCAGAGATCTCTAATTATGGCAGGCTGTACTCCTCCCGGACAGTGGAGTACATGCTTTCCACGCCCTACTGCAACAGAGTGCAGTTTGCTAATCCCTAAATAACCTCATAAGGAACTCTGACAACCACCTACATCCATGCATCTAATTAGCGTTATATACGTTTGTATGGAGGTTGCATTATCTACTGCTTTCCACCCATCCACTACAGTGGTTCAGTTTATTTGTTACCACCAAGTAGTTTCATTGTTATTCTCCGCTTTTGCTAAACTCTATAACCTGCATAAGGAGGACGGCTGGGATGCTGATGCGGTACTTCCGCTCCAAAATAAAATTATTATTATTGCAAATAATTATTTGTAATTTTAGGAAATACTGTTATTTTGACATTGACCTTGCACGGTCTTTGAAAAATGTGGATTTACTTTAGAAATGTGTCTGGTAATTCTCCATTTTCATCCGATTTCTCACCCAGGGATTTCACTAAATTTAGCGCGTACAAACGCTGGGGAATAGGTAGACACCAACAGGAGATTATTCTGTGGAAATTGTAATCCACATTCAACCGGAAACTCGTGATGGCCGAATCCCGAACACCTCAGTATAAGGCGTCTGCCTTATAAACACGAACGAAATAGAAAGGTCTCTTGAACTGTGTGTCTGCTCCTCCTTTCTCTTCCTCTCTTCCTATCTGCCTCTCTCCTGCCCTTTTCTGTGTTTTTCTCCGCATCTTCCACAATCTCTCCACTCTGCCTCCGCGCCTCCCTCCTTCCCCCTACTGTTCCCACACAATTCCACATGTGGCGCGAGGGGGCACTTCCTGCAGATCCACAAAGCAAAGACCCGGAGCCCAGCGCGTCAGCGCCTGCAGAACACCCAGGTCGACGCAGTGTGAGAGAAGCGCCTAATCTATCCCATATGAGGCTCCGCAGCGGGCCACCGAGCCAGGCTAAACACCCATCACAACACCGAACAATCCCTTTTTAAGTGGACACTTCATAACATTAGGGAAATGTTCCAAAGAGCGTGCCCTTCGCGTCCCGGGGATGCTGTTTGGGTTACGGTCCCAACAAGCTATGTTCTCTTTTCACATGAAAAATAAACCATCGGCAGCGTTAGTGTGAACACCCTAAGAATTCCTGCATTCTCAAAACCGTAAACTCTGCTCTGATTGGGGGGATCGCTTCTTTCTCATGGCTTCACATATTGAACAGTCCACATTCCATGGCGCAGTCGTAAACAGGAAAGGCCGGTGCAAAAGTTCAGGTGTAATGTCTTAATGTTTATGTATACAACTGAAGCATAAAAAACAGGCCCTGTGAATTATATGCACACCTTGAAGAAGAGGCACAAAGCCCAGATTGAAGGCTTTGAGTATGCAGATTTGTGGTAGAAAATTAGCTTCTTTTTTTTTATTAGACCTGGAGTTAGCCAAGACCGTTTCATTTTACTAAAATTATATGTATAATATATTTACTTATAGGGGCCTTGACTCAATGAATCAGTCCACCTCAGCCACTGATCACTGGCTAACGTGTGACTGGCGGTATTCTACTCTTTCACAAGGAGCACATGCACACCTAAAGCTGTTGGCTTCAGTGTCAGGGACTGCTATGGCAATCTGTGTGTTTTTGAGACCAAAACATGTTTTTGCTTTTTGCCAAAGTTCTATTTTGTATTGGTAAGGGCCTGGGAGCTTCCATAACAACAAAGTTTTGCAAAAATCATAAAAAAATAATGCAAGCATTGAGAAAGCCAAAAGGCTGGTTGCCAATGCCAGACTTATTGGCTTTACTAATGCTTGTTAGGTCTTGTCTATCAGATAAAGAAAGCTATCTTATGGCAAAATGTCCTATTGTCATTTTACAGTAGGTTTTAAGCCAGCCCACTCTTCACAATTGGTTGGCTTTATTGTCACTCTCATTTCCTTTGTTCTTATTCTTGAGCTTGTATAGGCTTTACGTCCTCCTCTTTTCTTTGGCCCTCCCCTCGAACAGGGTTACATTACTTGTGTCCTTCCACTGTTCACTTTTCAGGCACTACTTTTTTTTCTTTTTGTTTAAGCACTCTGTGGGTGTGCATATGTTTTCTAGCCGTTGTTCTCTCTTGCCAGTGTGCCTCTCCATCACCCCTTCTAATACTTCGCCTGTGTTTCTCACATGTTGCTTTCTCAGCAATGTGCTTCTCCCCTCCAACTCTAAACCAACCTCTTTCATCCTTGTGCTTCTCTCCTCCCCCCAGGCTCTGTGTTGCTCTCGCTTGTGTTCCTCTCCAGCAACAGATCCTCTGTGTTACTTCCCCACACCTGCACCCTCTGTGTTGCTTCCGCCACCCCTCAGACCTCCATGTTGTTTCTGCCTCTCTGACGCCCTCTGTGCTGTCCCCAATCCCCCAACCTGCTTTAAAAAAATAGGTTTTGCACAACTTTTTAAATTGTTATTTACCAAACCAACTCCGAGCGGTAGATAAAAAGAAAAAAAATGCCCCAACATCATTTTGTAGGCATGCACATGTGTGATGCGTGAGCCTACATACAAAGTGACATGCTCAGCCACGTCGTAGGCTTTTTATTTCTTTCTAAAGGCAAGACGAAATGCTTGTTTTCTTTTAGCGACTCAAAACAAAACTTCTGAATGTCTCTTTCTAGGGAAAGAGACTTGACCCTGAAAGCCTATTTTGTCACTTCATCTTGCATGCGTAAATAGCCTGATCTCACACTGCAAGGTATTCACAAATGGTGACCTTGCACTTGTAAACTTATATATTCATACTTCACATTTTCCTACATTGTAATAATTCTGTGATTAAGTGAATCCTAGGCCTAGGGGCAGGGTGTGTGCCTTTTGGGGTGGAGATTCAATGGAAAGATTGGTAACACCCATTAACTTACAAGTTTGTTTATACAAGCTTTTTTCCAAACCATTCCCATTTCGGAAATGGTAATAGATTTGCTCCCATCAAGAAAAGGATTAATGAGTTAATCCATGTTAAGGGTAAGAATGGGAAGGGAGCACCCACAAAATTGGTAGGAGTATATTTTCACTGCGTAGGAAAAAACTAAGTGCCAGATTAGAAATATAATTGCTCATTGTGTACAAATGTGCAAGCAGAAATACCTTCACACAGTCGTAAGTAGGAAATGACAAAAAGATTCAGGAGTACTGGAAAATTGCAAACGTCACAGGATTCTAGGCATTCTCTTTGAAACCTTTGTGGATTGCGGAACTTTTCTCAAAGATGTTCAACCATCAACATTATGTATTATCATTGTCTGGGTGGTAAAAATAGTAGACCGGATAATACCAGGCAAGCTCAGTGACATGAAAAATAAGCATTAGCAAAGCCAATAGGTCTGCCGTTGGCTGCCAGCCTTTTGGCTTTATCAATGCTTATTTTGTTTTCCATTGTTTTTGCAAAACTATACTATATTATAGGGGAAGCCCCATTAGCGTTGTACTCGTAATTTGTCTGTTTTCTCCCCCTTTTTTTCCTTTCTGTGCCCCTCGCTGCCCCCATTAGCGTTGTACTCGTAATTTGTCTGTTTTCTCCCCTTTTTCCTTTCTGTGCCCCTCGCTGCCCCCATTAGCGTTGTACTCGTAATTTGTCTGTTTTCTCCCCCCTTTTTTTTTCTTTCTGTGCCCCTCGCTGCCCCCATTAGCGTTGTACTCGTAATTTGTCTGTTTTCTCCACCCCATTTTTTCCTTTCTGTGCCCCTCGCTGCCCCATTAGCGTTGTACTCGTAATTTGTCTGTTTTCTCCCCCTTTTTCCTTTCTGTGCCCCTCGCTGCCCCATTAGCGTTGTACTCGTAATTTGTCTGTTTTCTCCCCCTTTTTCCTTTCTGTGCCCCTCGCTGCCCCATTAGCGTTGTACCCGTAATTTGTCTGTTTTCTCCCCCTTTTTCCTTTCTGTGCCCCTCGCTGCCCCATTAGCGTTGTACTCGTATTTTGTCTGTTTTCTCCCCCTTTTTCCTTTCTGTGCCCCTCGCTGCCCCATTAGCGTTGTACTCGTAATTTGTCTGTTTTCTCCCCCCTTTTTTTCTTTTCTGTGCCCCTCGCTGCCCCCATTAGCGTTGTACTCGTAATTTGTCTGTTTTCTCCCCCCTTTTTTTCCTTTCTGTGCCCCTCGCTGCCCCCATTAGCGTTGTACTCGTAATTTGTCTGTTTTCTCCCCCCTTTTTTTTCCTTTCTGTGCCCCTCGCTGCCCCATTAGCGTTGTACTCGTAATTTGTCTGTTTTCTCCCCCCTTTTTCCTTTCTGTGCCCCTCGCTGCCCCATTAGCGTTGTACTCGTAATTTGTCTGTTTTCTCCCCCCTTTTTCCTTTCTGTGCCCCTCGCTGCCCCATTAGCGTTGTACTCGTAATTTGTCTGTTTTCTCCCCCCTTTTTCCTTTCTGTGCCCCTCGCTGCCCCATTAGCGTTGTACTCGTAATTTGTCTGTTTTCTCCCCCCTTTTTCCTTTCTGTGCCCCTCGCTGCCCCATTAGCGTTGTACTCGTAATTTGTCTGTTTTCTCCCCCTTTTTCCTTTCTGTGCCCCTCGCTGCCCCATTAGCGTTGTACCCGTAATTTGTCTGTTTTCTCCCCCCTTTTTCCTTTCTGTGCCCCTCGCTGCCCCATTAGCGTTGTACTCGTATTTTGTCTGTTTTCTCCCCCCTTTTTCCTTTCTGTGCCCCTCGCTGCCCCATTAGCGTTGTACTCGTAATTTGTCTGTTTTCTCCCCCCTTTTTTTCCTTTCTGTGCCCCTCGCTGCCCCCATTAGCGTTGTACTCGTAATTTGTCTGTTTTCTCCCCCCTTTTTTTCCTTTCTGTGCCCCTCGCTGCCCCCATTAGCGTTGTACTCGTAATTTGTCTGTTTTCTCCCCCCTTTTTTTCCTTTCTGTGCCCCTCGCTGCCCCATTAGCGTTGTACTCGTAATTTGTCTGTTTTCTCCCCCCTTTTTCCTTTCTGTGCCCCTCGCTGCCCCATTAGCGTTGTACTCGTAATTTGTCTGTTTTCTCCCCCCTTTTTCCTTTCTGTGCCCCTCGCTGCCCCATTAGCGTTGTACTCGTAATTTGTCTGTTTTCTCCCCCCTTTTTCCTTTCTGTGCCCCTCGCTGCCCCATTAGCGTTGTACTGTAATTTGTCTGTTTTTCTCTCCCCTTGTACTTTGTGCCCCCGCTGCCTCTCGCCATTCCCGCCGCTGCGTCCCCTGCGGCCCCGCCCCCTGACTGCCCATTCGCTGCCCCTGCCTCCCGCCTCCCAGCTGCTCCTCCCTCCCACCTCCCCATAAATGGCGGCCGCTGCGCGGCCGAAGGCGCGCCTAAGGCAAGCCCGTCTGCGCCCGTCCGCGACTGGACCGCGCCCAGCGCCAGAACCCCTGGATCCCACCGATGCAACACTACTCGACGGACCTACGACGCCGCCACCCTCACCGCACTCAATGCCGGCCGGAACCCTGCCTGCTACCGAGCCTCACCGAGACGCACCCACGGACCCTTCACCTGCCAAGCCTGCCGATTCACCTGCCCCCGGACGTGCACCACCCCCGCCAAGACGTGCACCAGCAGCAACCACCTGAAATGCATCCTGTTGAACACCCGCTCCGTCCACAGGCACGCCGTGGAACTCTGGGACCTGCTCGACGCAACAGCACCGGACGTCGCCTTCCTCACCGAAACCTGGATGAACGCCTCCTCAGCGCCCGACATCGCCATAGCCATCCCGGACGGATACAAGATCACCCGGAGGGACCGCGTCAACCAGACGGGAGGAGGCATCGCCATCGTACACAAGAACACCATCCGCATCTCGACTAACTCCGACGAGACCTTCACCGCCGCCGAACACCTACACTTCCAGATACACACTGACCCCAAGACCACCCTCCGAGGCACCCTCATCTACAGACCCCCGGGACCACGCACACTATTCAGCGAAGACATCGCAGACTTCATCAGCCCGCACGCCATGCCCTCCGCCGACTACATCCTCCTAGGGGACCTCAACTTCCACCTGGAGAACAACAACAACAGAAACACCACCGCCCTGGTGGACAACCTCGCCAACCTCGGACTCAAGCAACTGGTGAACACGCCCACCCACTACGCCGGCCACACGCTTGACCCCGTCTTCTCTTCCAGCAAGCACATCTCCTTCAGCCACGCCACCGGACTCCACTGGACCGACCACAGCTGCGTCCACTTCAGCTTCAGAAAGACTGCGACCCACCACCACCCGCAACAGGCTCCCCGCCGGAGCTGGAGCAAGATCACCGCCGAGCAGCTCACCGCCTCCCTCAGCCAGAACACACCCACCAACACAACGGACCCAAACGAAGCAGCCAGCAACCTCGCCAAGTGGCTGACCGCCTGCGCCGACGACCTCGCACCACTAAAAACCCTCCCAGCAGACCCGGAAGCAAGAAAACCCCTTGGTTCACCAACGAACTCAAGGAATCCAAGAAGAACTGCCGCACTCTCGAGAAAACCTGGCGACTCGACCAGACCACAGACAACAGGACCGCCCTCAAGCACGCCACCCGCAAACACCACCAGCTGATCCGTGCCACCAAGAAGTCGGCACTCAAAGAACGACTGGACAACAACGCCCACGACAGCAAGGAACTTTTCAGCATCGTCAAAGAGTTCTCCAACCCCAGCGCCGGAAACAACGACATCACCCCTCGCAAGACCTCTGCAACTCACTCGCCGCGTTCTTCCACCGCAAGATCACCGACATACATAACAGCTTCGACGCACAAACCACGCACCCTACCGCCGAACCAACGCCCGCCACCACCACCCTCTGCAACTGGACCCCGATCAGCACCGAAGACACCACCCGCACGATGAACTCCATCCACTCCGGATCACCAACCGACCCCTGCCCACACCACGTCTTCAACAAAGCCGACGCCACCATCGCACCCCATCTCCGGGACATCATCAACTCCTCCTTCCACACCGCCACCTTCCCGGAGAGCTGGAAGCACGCCGAGCTTACCGCCCTCCTGAAGAAACCAACGGCGGACACCACCGACCTCAAGAACTACCGTCCCATCTCGCTCCTTCCGTTTCCGGCCAAAGTCATCGAGAAGACCGTCAACAGACAGCTTGCCGCCTTCCTCGAGACGAATGGATCCCTCGACCCCTCGCAGTCCGGGTTTCGGGCCAACCACAGCACCGAGACCGCCCTCATCGCAGCCACCGACGACATCAGAACCCTAAACGACAACGGGGAAACAGCAGCCCTCATCCTCTTGGACCTCTCCGCGGCGTTCGACACCGTCTGCCACCGCACCCTAGTGAAGCGCCTCAGCAACATCGGAATCCGAGAGAAAGCACTGGAATGGATCATCTCGTTCCTCGCCGGAAGAACCCAGAGAGTCCGCCTCCCCCGTTCAGATCCGAGGCCACCGAAGTCATCTGCGGCGTTCCACAAGGATCTTCACTCAGTCCAACCCTCTTCAACGTCTACATGAGCCCCTCGCAGCCATCGCACGCCAACACAACCTCAACATCATCTCCTACGCCGACGACACCCAGCTGATCCTCTCCCTCACCAACGACCCCACCACCGCCAGAGCCAACCTACACGACGGGATGAAAGACGTCGCCGACTGGATGAGGATCAGCCGCCTTAAACTGAACTCAGACAAGACGGAAGTCCTCATCCTGGGCTCATCACCCTCCGCCTGGGACGACTCCTGGTGGCCCCCGGCCCTGGGCACCGCGCCCAAGCCAACGGACCACGCACGAAACCTGGGCTTCATCCTGGACTCCTCCCTGTCGATGACCAGACAAGTCAACGCCGTCTCATCTTCGTGCTTCAACACCCTGCGCATGCTCCGCAAGATCTTCAGATGGATCCCCACTGAAACCAGGAAGACCGTCACCCAGGCACTCGTCACCAGCCGACTGGACTATGGGAACACCCTCTACGCCGGAACCACAGCCAAACTTCAAAAGACTCCAGCGCATCCAGAACGCCTCCGCACGACTCATCCTGGACATCCCCCCGACACAGCCACATCACCGGACACCTGAAAGACCTGCACTGGCTCCCCGTCAGCAAGAGAATCACGTTCAGACTCCTCATCCACGCACACAAGGCCCTCCACGACCTGGGCCCAAAGTACCTCAACGACCGCATGACCTTCTACACGCCCACCCGCCAGCTACGATCAACCAGCCACGCCCTCGCCACCGTACCACGCATCCGCAGAACCACCGCCGGAGGAAGATCCTTCTCCTACCTGGCAGCCAAGACCTGGAACTCCCTCCCCACTCACCTTCGGCGAACCCAGGACCATCTCTCCTTCAGGAAGCAGCTCAAGACCTGGCTGTTCGAGCAGTAACTTACCCCCTCCCCCAGCGCCTTGAGACCCTCCCGGGTGAGTAGCGCGCTCTATAAATGCCGTGATTGATTGATTGATTGAAGCGGCTGGGCCATCCTTGATCTACAAAAATGTCCAAAAGCAAAAATAGTATTTGGTCTCAAAAGAGCACATTGTCACAGTAGTCCCTCGTACTATAGGTAACTACTTTTAGTGTGGATGTGCTCCGTGTGGAAGAGCAGAATGCTGTCACTCACTGTGAAGCCCATGTTCGAAGTGGACTGGCGCATTGTCCCATGCTGCATGCTGAAGTGGGTGGAAGAAAAATGTGAATGACAGAATAACAGACCAAAGACTAAAGAAAGGGCTATAAACAAACCCTGAAAGTACCATATACGTAAAAGTTTACTAAAATCAAAAGTTCTTGGCTAACACCATACCTAAAAAAATAAACAAGTGAGGAAATCATACAATCTAAAGTGCAATACAAAGGGTAAATATCTTACTGCAATCTGCATATCACCAGCCCCCAACAGCATTAAGTGATTTCACGCCCCAATGAAGGCACAGTCCGTAGCTGTGGGAGTACAAATGGTCATATAAAAGACATGCACTACTCATAATTATAAAATAATATTGGATTATATTTATCCTCATTTCTTTTCCTGCCCACAACAGCTCACACAGATGTCCCTCTCAGGACCAATCTCAACAATTTTCACTCCAATACTCTTGCTCAAATGGGGTTAAAAAGGGCAGTCGAGAGTTATCATCATTCATGGGGCCACTGTTTGGCTGACGGCTTCTGTACATCTGTGAGATGGCCTTACCCGTTTCTCTGCGCCCAATGTTTAATAGCCCCACATTAGATGCCGAAAATCTCATGGACCCCCCACCACATTTTGTAGATGAACTTTCATTGAGTGTTGTGTCACAGTTCACCTATTTTCCCCCCGATTCACTCTTCAGAGACTGGGATGAATGCCATCATAATCTATGCCAAACTACAGGCAGGGGTGGTTGGGTGTGATCAAAGTTTTTTTAAGACCTCACTGTTACAACATCGTCTTCAAACTTGTTGAAACAGGCATAGTCCCTTCTAAACTAAAAACAGGAACTAATTTGGGTGGAAGTGGGGGTTCTTCTGGATTGAATAAAGCTTGTGTGTATAAAAAAAGTTAATTGTGCTTGTTATGCTAACTGGTGACTTTTCATGTCTCAATGGTCAATTTCAAGACCTCTAAAGTTAAGTTCATGGCTCAAGGATGTCATAAGATAACATCATGACTACAAAAATTGTCAAGGCTTAGGGATACACTTTCTTTTCATACTGGGGCTTGTGCCCATGCAAAGAGTTGATCCAAGTCTCATGTACACAAGTTCAAGGCATGGGAGAGTATTTTCAGTGTTTTTGGGTTTATAAGGTTGTTTCAAGACCCATCAAGCAACTTAAAGTTTCAGAGGGTCAAAGTAAACTCCCAAAGAGCAAATGTTAACTCTCACAGTGTCCATTTATGTGCTCATAGGAAAAGAATGTAGTTTTCTGAACTATTGGTTCAATGTCAAGCACTCAAAAGCAATTTAAAGGCTAATGGGATGAACCAATTGACTCATAAAAATAGCTGCAGGGTCCATCGGGCAAATCCAGTGCTCAGGTTTGCATTATCGTAGTAGTAAAAATAAGTACACTTGGAACAGTTTACAGAGACTTTGGTCAAATTCAAAGTCATAAGTTTGCTTTGTGAACATTTGGGTTGTTCATTAAGTAGGGAATTTTATGGCATCCTTCAATGGGATGGATTACTTTTTTAACTTGAATTATTTACCTATTTTGAAAATGAAGTTCATTCACAGAGCATCTTGCATAATAGTCGCTGGGGGGCACATTAACTGCATTGGGATTCTCCATTTATTAAAAACACAAGAGAGGGGGGGACTGGGAGCTAGTGGAAAAAGGTCCAGTACCCGTGCTCCCAAAGTGAGACGTGTCTATCACTGGAAGGTAACTGTTCCTAATAAAGTAGCTTGCCCATTTGGCCGCCTAAAGTGTAGGAGAAAGGAGACCTGACACCTTTATGGTTTAATGGTTGGATATGAAGAGAAGAGGGGGAAATTCCTCCTGATTAGAGAAGTACCCTCACACACCCATAAGAGTGTCATGCTTCATCATTGGGCATTGCTCCTCGTGGGGGTGGCGCTGCTGTCCCCCACGGGCCCCGCGAGAGGGTTCTTTGGTGGAGATCTTTTCAGAGGAACACCACAGTGGTGAATGTGGGTGTGTGGGGAATAGTGCGAGTGAGTTAAAAATATCGTACTGGTAACCTAAGAGAATTGTATTCTGGGGTCCGTGCGATATGGTTAAAATAGAGCAAAGAGGGGTACTCGTGATCTGGTTGTCAGAGTTAGGAGTATTGTCCTCTGCGAATCTCAGTGCAAGTGGTGATAATAAACAAACAGGTTGTTAAGTGGTGAAAATGGTAATTTCAGGTCGACATGTTTCACGCTTATTGTGGTCCCTAATGGATCTAATGGCGATTCTTCAGGACCGTGCAACTATTAAAAAGAGAGAAATAGTGATAAAGGGGTTCAAGACGGCGACACTCAATACACCCTGTAGTTATACCCAGATTCGAGTGTGTGGTCAAGGCAGCTCTGCACCTATACGAAATCGACCACCTTAGTATCAGTATCCAACCTGAGAAAAGGAGAAATAAGCACAATGTATAGGTCTGAATAAGTGTTGTTAATCCTGCAACGATAGGTCTAAATGCTGCAAATGCGAAGATAAGACATGCCTGAACAAACATGGCATAAGCGCCGGGATCCGGCTTTAAGGTGGGAGACACACTGCTCATCTGTGCGCATACTTAAAATAATGGCAGTGAGTGGATCAAACACATCAGAGCACACGAGGTGTGGACATGCCTGAAAAAGCATGGCTTACAAGCCGTGGTCCGGCTGTGAAGTAATAAATACACTGCTCATCTGAGTGCAATCGTGACATAAAGGTAGTGAGTCAGTGAAACACACGAAAACACACAACACAGAAATATATATGCCCTACCCCAAAAAATTGTTCAGGGAAGCCTCAACAGCGGGGGAAGCGGCTCGAGAGGTTACCTAGAGATGACATATTGGGAATGAAATGCTGGCCGTGAATGCTCCTAAAAATGGAGTATAAACTCACATGGTGTAGACAACAGATGGAAAATACTCACATTGACCTCATCGAATGACAGAACTCGTACCTGCCCTCAGCCGCTCGTACGCTGGTGGGAAGGCGGTTACCGGCACTCGTTTTAAATACGTGCGGCCCGCCCCCTCGTTATCTCCTCACTGCGGAGTGACGTAGGCGCATAGAGCGGTGCTCGTATTTTGCGAGTGGTATTTTCGGGCACCATGTTGGAAGTAGGGCAGGAGGGGGAGAGAACTACATGTGTATGGTTCATGTCTCTCAGGGGATGTTCGTTTTTTGCGTGAGGTTTATTTGAGCGCCATGTTGGAAGTAGGGTGGGAGGGGGAGAGAATCACATGTGTGTGGTGTATGTCTTTTGGGGGAGGGACTTATTCAGAGGCCATGTTGGGAATGGGGAGACAAAGAAACATTATACCGGGGCCAAAGGGCCAGATGTGAGTACTGCCTAAGTCAAAACGCATTGGGCAGGTCAAGGTAAATAGCCTGTGCTAGGGTGGAAGGGGCCATAGTATAACAATGCTCTGGGTGTCAGAAGCTGGAAAGGACTTGATTAGACAATACGTCACCGTGGGTCATACTATGAATGACCAGACTCGGTGGCTTCATTGCGTAAGTGGGTGTATGTGGGGACAACCCTCATAAAGAGATAGGGAAAGGTCTCGGGTAAGAGACGGGTAGCAAAAAAGATGATGAGTTTGGGGACAGTCCCTTGTAATCTGTCAAAAATCCATCTAGAGTGGGAGATAGTGGATAGAAATCAAAAAGAAATCAGTATGGTCACCTTGTTAATAGTGGTAACGGACCGTGTCACTGCCATGGATATGAAGTATCCTAAAGGGTAGTATAACAGTGGTGCTGACAGATAAGACAGTCATTTAGTTAATGAATTCAGCCCAGGGAATGTCATCATTAAGTCCCCAAGTATTGGACTGTAAACAGAACACGCAGCGTAGTTCCTGAGTGAATAGAGTTCTCGCAGGCCAGTTTGGATTAGAATCGATGATTGTCCATCTTAAAGTGTCCGGTGTATGGTGTGCCTCAAGAAAATGTGTTAACAATCTGGTGTTAGTTTTCTTGCAGCGGATCGTGCTTCTATGCTCGCTGATCTGTACCTTAACAGGTCTTGTGGTCATACCCACGTAACGGAGGTTGCAGGGACATGTGATTAGATAGACACAGTTTTTTGTATTGCAGTTAGTGTGTCGTTTCTGTTGCCAAGGCCTCTGTAATCCTAGGTCAATGTTTTTTGTTGCTGTAGCTGGTGACACCCAGAGCAGGATCCATAGGGGAACTGACCCTCGACTGGTGGTAAGGCCCAAAGAGTGGGTTGTCTTGTTTCTTGGGTACGTGGGCGGGTATGCACCAATAAGTCCCTCATGTTTTGTGTGCGTTTGAATGCACATAAAGGGGTTGGTCCGGGAGTGAAGTTACCCGTGTTAAGGCTAGCCCAATGTTTCTTGATGACCTTCTGTATTCTATTAGAGGCGGGAGTGAAAGTCATGACACACGTGAGGGTGTCAGTGGGTGTTCTCTCCCTACTCTCCAACAAGCTCTCCCTATGATTATTTTTCGCTCTCTTGTAGGCCTGGTGTATCACTCTGTGTGGGTGGTGTATCACACTATTTGTCTTTTTTCATAGAAAGGAATCCAGAATAATGTCTATGTAATTTAATGTTGTCTCATACAGTCACTCTATTTATTGTTCTGTCAATTACAGTTCTGCTCATTGTAGCATACACTATAATGAAGATCCTCCTATACACCTTTTTAATTTACGGCCTCTAAAAGGGGTTTTTAATAATAAATTGAAAAGACAAATATAAACAAATTCATGAAGAAATATTAGGATTTAAACTGATATTTGTTTAGATATTGGTACATCCAAATTCTGGGTCCAATTTGCAAAGGCATTCAAGATTACATAATGAGTACTTTTGTAATACTCTTTTAACTATTCATAAGAAATTAGTGCAAATAGATAGGGCTATCCGCTCTTTGCGCTTTTATCAACAAGGAGTTGGGTGTTCCAGGGCCGATTCACAGAGGCATGTGAGAGTCCATAAAGAGTACTTCTGTAATACTACTTCCCACAACCATAATGCTTTTATGAATCAGCCTCTATTTTTTTGTTGTAACTTGTAACACTCATGGCAACTAGTGTATAAATATAGAGTATTAAGAGCCAGGCTGCAGAGCTCTTGATTGTCTCCATTATTTTCTACACTGGTTGCTTTGATATGGCATTGCAACAGCTAATTTCATATTGACAATGTCTAAACATTTTATAAAATTAAAAGAATTGAGGAGTAAACTTTTTGGGGCACTTTGTGCAATAGCCAATAGAAACATACCTGCTAGAGAGTGTTAATCCAAGAGAGTTAGAGAACTATTTTTTAATTTGGAAAAATTACAAAGAGGAAACATCAAAATGGTGTGATACAGCTGCACTTAAAAAGATGTTCAGAGGGAAATTGCTTGCTGTGGTGAATTTGCATCGACCATGTTCCTGCTAGAGAGATTTGCATGGGATAAGTACTGAGTGATGGGAGAATAAAACTAATTGAGAGCTCCTGAAACATGAAAGACATTCCTAAAGAGCAGACCTAACACCAAATATCAATATTAGACTGGGAAATTGAAGAGGTTAAAAACACAAATCAACTACCTCAAACTCAAAGAAGGAACAAAAAAAAGTTATTAGGAGAGAGTAAGAGCAAAGTTTAGGAAGTGATAAGGAATACAAATAGGACTGCATTTCTAAGGGATGAAAAGACCTAGGACAGAAAGTGTTTATAGACATGCAAAAGAATTTGATGACTATAAAATATTATCAACAACACTGATAGAATCAGCTAATGTAACATGTGTGTTGAGTAAGGAGTCAACTAGCACCAGCTTTGAAAAGGACAGTAGAACAAATAAGCAAAAACCCAACACAAGTTGTAAAACATATTTTTAGAGATGATAAAAACAAGAACAAAAGGTTGCCAGGGAAGTATATATTTAGAAAAAGATGAAGAAAGAGGTAACTTGGGGGTGACAACATGATCACTGCAGAGAAAAGAAAATAGGAGAATGCAAATATATACTCACAAACATAACTCAGAGAGAGTTGGCAACAACAGATATTTTGGTAGATTTTTTGAACCTCATAAGGAGATGAAAGATAAAATCATATTTTGACATGACTATTCAAAACACTATGGGGCCGATTCCGATCTCGGCCGGTAGGGCTCCGAATCGGATTCGGCTTTACCGGATCCGATTCGGAGCCCTGTTTCCCGACCGAACCGTACGCGGGTCCGGGCGGCGAGTACGATGCGGGTCGCCGACCGACTCGTCCGGGCGTCCCGACCGCTCCCGACCGACTCGCTCCCGGCTCGAACCGCTCCGACCGACTCGCTCGGACTCGACTCGCACCGCGCAATGGAGACGTTCCCCGGCCGGGTAGAGTACGATGCGCGCCGCGGAGCAGTCCGACCGAGCCGCGCACTCCGGCTCGAAAGAGCTGTCGGAGCCGTACTTTGGGGGTCCGTGTCGGACCCCCTGTACGCGTAGCCGCGTGAGTCGCACACAGGGGGACCCATGGGTCCCCCTACCTGTGCGTGTACGGCGCGAGTCGCTTCGCCGCGTACCCGCTGTAGGGCGCACTTGTCCGACTTCGCACCCATTGAGTCAATGGGAGCCCGCGTACGCGTTGTACGACCGGCTCCCATTGACTTCAATGGGAGTCCGACCGACTCGAGTCCGATAACATACGGACGCATCGTACTCGTTCGGTCGGACTGCACGGGTCCGATTCGGTCGGAAATCTCTCCGAGTCCGGCTCGGTCGGAGAAATTTCCGGCCCGAATCAGAATCGACCCCTATGTAACTGAAACTGCGCTGATATTTTCCGGATGTAACAATCAAAGATTTGGAAGATTTTAGATTAGTTTTTAGCTTGGATGGTGAAAGTACACCTGAAATTGAGGACATAGCCAAGTTAATGCACATTGATGAGGCATTTATGTGAGTGAAAGTGCTTAGTGAAATACATCTTAATTGATACCAGTAATGCCTCAAGATATTGTAATAGATCTATTCTTTGACATGGAGAAAAAATATTTGGATGAAATGGATGAATCAAAAGTATAAGAATAATGTGAATAATCAGGAATGCAGAGTGTCCATGGATCTGAGAAATTATTTTAAGATCATTATTCATTAGACTAATAAAAGAAGAAATATTTTTATTACAGATTATCCAGATTATAACCTAGTGGCTATGAGACAACTGAATATTGTTAATAACTATCAAATGGTGGGCAGAATTATGGTTCAGAATATTAATCAGAACCAGAGTTTAAAGGGTATTTTACTGGAAATTCTCAACTCCACGCTGTAAGAAGATGAAAAACTTAGATATATGAAAATATAATGTCCTCTGATTCAAATAATGTACTTCCTGCCTTAAGGTTGATTGGTTCCTTGCAGGCAGAAACGTAATATCAGGGATGGGGCTGTGTACTGAAAAGGTCTCAGACTATATAGACACATATCTTGCACCGCTTGTAACCATATTACCATTGTATATTAGAGACACTAATGATCTTTTGAAAGAGCTGTAGGAAATAATATGGGAAAATATTCATTGCCTAGTAAGCATGGATGCAAACTGATTTTATACCATTGTAGACCATGCAAAGCTCTGAAAGTGATGTAATTTTAATATATAAAATGTACCAGCTAAGTATAATACTCAAATATTGTAGCTAGTTTTGCATTCAATAACACTCATACTCTATACTGACAACCACTTTACCATTAGATGTGTTCCATGTTTACTCCTTTCATTGCTAACCTCTTTATGGGTTGGGATGAGAGGAAACAGGCAACAGTACCCTACAACAAACACAAGTTAAAATAATATTCTGCAGATCTCATTGAGATGATGTGCTTATGATCTTGAACAGTGTCAATACATAACGAATTAAATACATTTAACAGTATTTTGCATGATGTGATATTTATACTTGAGTCTTCAGTAGGCTCATAAAGTTTTGTTTTCTGCTCCTGTCCACTGCTCAGGACCGAGCGTGTGAGTTTTCCTGCAGATGAGGATATTGTTTGAGAAAATGACCAGCACCTCTATAATAAATACATACGTTTTTCTGTGCCAACGTTCTCTTTAAGTAGATACCAATCTTTCAGTGCTACCTATCTTCATTGGTTCTTCACCAGGAGTAGCTGACAATGGGGTCTCTATAGTAATTCTTGAAGCATAGGTGAGTCTCTGTACTTTTTGATGTATTTCCCTTTAATGATTAGCGTGTTGCTGATCAATTTGTAGTCCGGATCAATTAATAGTTCAGTTGTGTTTGGTCTATTTACTAGCGAAGATACTGAGGGGCATATTTACAAAGGGATAGAGCCACCAGAACGCCACTTTTAGCGATGTTCTGGTGGTGCCATGCCCTTCTCCAATTTTCAAAGTGGCTTTAAGCCACTTTTTTTGGCTTAACGCCGCCTTGTAAATACGTTCCCTTTATACGCATCACTTTGCATGAAAGGGGCATGCAGTGGGTGTTGCTATGGGCGTTCCACCGCAACACCCATTGCTTTTTGGCGCTGCCCTAGATTTACAAGGATGTGTAAATCTGATGCAGTGCCAAATATAATGCCATGCAATAGCAGGTGTTAGAATGGCACAACAAGGAGAAATACTTTTATTTCTCCTCATTTTTGCTTTTTCTATTTGTTCTGCATTCTGCAGCACACATAGAAAGAGCAAAACACCATTAATGATTGTTTATGTGCAGGAAGGTGCCCCTTCCTGCACATAAACAATCATTAAATAATGACAATGTCTTACTTCTATGTGTGCTGCAAATCGCCATTATTGATTGTTTAATTGTTAACAACAGGATGATCTCTCCATGATTTCTAGGAATTTAGCTGGGATCACTCCCAAACTCATTGATTCTGAATGGTCCTCCTTTACAGGGAAGCGTGATGTCTGTTTATTCCAAGAAAGATGGGCAGTGAAAAAAGTGTTTGTAAATGGCTTTGTTTTATATAGTGTGGCGGCGAAGCCCCCAATGAAATTTGAGTGGGCGGCTGGGAGGCTGTTGGCTTTGGTAAAAAATAATATTGCATGTTCACATACTTTTTTTTTCTTTTTTCAATAAACTTTATTTCGGTCAGTATGACCTTAAAGTACAGACACAGTACATACAGATACATTTGAAACTACAAAGAAAATCAATTGCATGTAGTGAAAAACAAATAATAAAAACAGTAATGGACATTGCTGGCACACATATGAAGTAAATAATTTCCACACTCAATTTAAAAATGCCCTCTATTCTAGTTACTTCACCAAAGGAAAGCGAGGGCAGTGGATATAACAGAGGGTTGGTCAAGGCAGAGGACAAGGATTCACTTTTGGAAAGTGCATAGTGCAAATAAATAAATAATTTAAATAAAAACAGTTTTCATAAAAAGATGACCGCTATTATTACCACTAGTTTTATGCAGCAATTGGCACAACCTAGCACTGAGGACCCCACAATGCAGGCTGCTTCTGCGGTGGGGTTTTCGCAACAATTATAGTAGTAGACTAGTAAGCTACTCAAGGACAGGAAACAATGCTAACATTTTAAAAAGCATTAAGAACATATAAAAAAATATACATACTTTAAAAAAACATATGACATAGAAAAACAATTTTCCTGTGACATAATTGGAAAACCTACATACATAGCTCAGGTAAAACTAATCATGTAAAAAAACAAGACCTAATTTTAAAACTGGCAAGAGTGACCATAGATAGATATTTTTTCCGGGAATTTGATAAAAAGATTATTTCATTTCCTCCAGAATCATTGTCTTAACTATTTAAGGATGCTTTTAAAATATCCTGCGGGTACACCACATAGAAAATAGAAAACCTGCAACTGAGTAAACAATCGGGATACTACAGTCATGTTTCAGTATCCTGAAAGCATCAGAACAGCGCCTAGTTCCAAGGTTTCTACAAATCTGCACCAGCCATCGTTTTCTTGCCTTATAGTAGCCAGGACAGCTAAAAAACAGATGGAGTACTGACTCTGCAGGGCAGTCACATGCCGGGCACTTCAGGACTTGCGGACTCCCCACTTGTGTGTAAAACAGCGGAGAGGCAAAACCCCGTGCCTAAACTGATGAAAAAGCTTTCTAGCAGCTGCCGGCTTGATGTCGATCCAAGGCCGGCTCAAAAGCTATACCTATCTTTGATTTCTAAAAAGGCTAAGGTTAACTTGCCTACTCGGGGTTACTAAAAAGCTGAGCCATTTTATACTCCCATAATGGGCCTTTAACGATTTCCTGGGGAGTGAAATACAAGCAGGCTCAGGGTCAGCCCAGAGTTCCCCCAACCCCATACTAGCTAGCATATGCTTGATATACGCAAGCCACGGCAGTTTGGCTGCCCCCGCAGGTTCATCACTTCTTTTAATTCCTCCCTGTATGATAGAAGTTCTGGAGTAACCCACAGGCGGCGCCAATATAATAAAGGTCTAAGGTTAGATTAATCGGTGATTGCCCTAACACCCAGGTCTAATCGGAGCGGAGTTAGCGGAGTGCTCCGTGGGGAGATTTAACAACTGTCTGAGAAAGTTGTTCTCTGTCTGCGTTAGGTTCTCAGAACTAGAGTGACCCCATAGTTCTGCGCCATATAGCGCCCCTCCCTGGCTTGGACCTTATAAATTTCAATGGCAGGACTCACTGGTTTCTGGCTGGACTTACAGAAAACCTTCATGATACCACCTGACGATTGTGACAATTTTAGTGATGATTTTTGATTTGCGCCCCCAATCCATAGTCTCTGTGATTGTAATGCCGAGATAATCGAAGAGGAGACTCTCTCAAGGGGTTTACCATTTAGTGAAGGGTTTGCTTGTGTGCTTTTAGGGCTATTAAACGCCATAAATGTGGTTTTCTGTAGGTTAATTTCTAATCCTCTTTCACTACAGAATGCTTCAAATCTATTGAGTACCCTCTGAATCCCCATGGGTGATTTAGATACTAATAGAGTATCATCGGCAAACATCATTGCTGGGATTATACGCGAGGCTAGCTTGGGTGCATCGAGGTCTTTCTCTACAAGTAAATAATCTATTAAACCGTTTATGTATAGACTAAAGAGAGTAGGGCAAGCACACAGCCCTGTCGAACACCGCGTTTGATCGGGATGGGTGCAGTTAGCTTTCCATCCATACCAAACCTGATTTGGGCAAAGTTTTCCTCATGCAGCCGCTTTATGAGTTGGGATAAATATACAGGTACCCCCATCTCATGGAGGACTGCCCACAATTTTTCCCTTGGGACCAAGTCAAAAGCTGACCTCAGGTCTACAAATATTAAGTAGAGGCTGCCACCCTCTAAACACACGATCTTCCAGTGCAATAGTTGTAGCCTGAGTATTTGGTCCAAGGTAGACAGTTTTTCTCTAAACCCTGCCTGTAGGGGGGTAAGTATCTTCCGTTCCTCCATCCAAGTTTGTAACCGAAGCAGCAATACACGTGCAATTTTTTTTTGCGTAATGTCTATGAGACTGATCGGCCTATAATTGGTTGGTAATAGCGGTGAGCCTTTTTTGTAAATGGGGATTATTTCAGCTCCGGCCCAACTGGGGGGAATCTTCATGCCTTGAAATATGGCATTAAATAGCACCCAGAGGTATGGTGCCCATACAGATGGTTCACTGCGGAAAAGATCCCCAGGAATTTTATCTAATCCAGGTGCTTTACCTGGAGCTATTTTGGCAAGGGCTCCCTTAATCTCATTTAAACTTATACTTGTACTAGAGCTATCGTCAAAGTGTTCATTTATTTCCCCTATCTTGGCGGAGTAGTCAGTCCCCCAGGGCATCCCTCTATTATCTCAGCGTTCAGTATATCTCCATTAGAGTAGAGAGATTCAAAATGGTCCCGCCAGACCTCTGCTTCCAAATTCGGCTCTATCGGTGATTTAGCACCAGAGCTACCTGTGTTGACAACTTTCCAGAAGGTCCTCATATCCCTAGCTCCCAAGGAGCTTCTCAAAACATCCCACTTATCCATTTCCCACCCTTTTTGGGCTTCAATAATGGCCACCTTGTAGGCCGACCTAGCAGTTTTAATTAACGGGCGATCGTTAGCCTTGATGGACAGAACCAGCGATCTTTTGGCATTACGACAATGATCATTATACCAAGGGTGGGGAGGTTTCCTACTTGGCCGATTTGTTTTTTGGGATAGAAGAAGTATAATGTGACTTCTCCTAACCTGCCATGGTTCATTATAACCATCTTGGAGTCTATACTATCCCCATGGTGAGTTATTGAGTTAGATGCTGTCAGAAGCACCGGGATCAGGGCTTCATATAAAGTGCTAAGTTTATCTTGTGATTGACTGATGTCAGACCACGTTCACATACACTACTGGAAATATATTATCCTGACCTAATGGGGCCCATGCTTAAATTTCTTTCTAGACTGACTATGGCACTATCTAATGTTAATGCTAGATCAGCTATCCTGACCATGCAAGATGAATATTTGGATAAGTATCAACAGCAAGCACAAATAATAGTAGTGGGAGGTTTTAATTATCTTTTGAGCCCTCACCATCTATCAGTGCGTTAACTTAGCAAGAATATGAGCAATGGGGTATTCCTTGTCTATCTGGTGAACCCCAACACCACCTTTCCAATGAAGCCCTTCAACCTGCATCCATAGTGGTAGGTCAGGGCCTCAGGGCTTGCAATGGGCGAACTCACTCTGACCAGGAAAGTTCATTCACATTCAAAAGTGGTTCTTACTCGAGTGTTATTGATTATGTTTTACTCGATGTAAGGCTTTGGCCATTGCTGGCAGATATGAAAGTCACAACTCACACTGATAGCGATCATAACCCGCTGGTTACATCTCTAACTGGGGATGCCCTTAAAAGAGCCTTAGCCACTTGCCATACTGTGGTCCCAAAGCTTAATTTAGCCAATAATTATAAGAGGGTTTCCTGGCCACGAGCAATGTCAAATCACAGGTTGATCCAGGTTAATCCTACCTCCTCCCGCAAACATGATGAATGTGAATTAGCTTACACCCAATCCATGACAGTCATATTGGACACCATTGCTCCAAAGAAGCTTAAAAGAATACCTAGCAGACAGTCCAAACCATTGTTCAATGGCCGTTTAAATGAGGAAAGGTGCATTCTAAGGCTTGTTGAGAGATCCTGGTGAATCTCTCCCTCTGGCCCTCAGATCAAGCAATTGAGGGCTTAAGAAGCTCCTACAGCAAACACATCAGAAGTTCAAAGGCAGAATACTTCAGATTGCAACTAGAAAATGCCAAAAACAGACCCAAAACATTTTGAAATCATCAAACAACAAGCAACCTGCCATTCTAAACACCAATCGGTTGACAAGGTGACACCACCTAATGGTGATGAGTTCTCCGCACATTTCATCGATAAAACAAGGAAGATAGAACTAGACTTTCAACTCACCTCTCAGCGTTTGCTCAACCTGGACCAGCCCAGTCTCACCCCGATGCAGCTCCTGGACAGTTCTCCTCGGACTGGATATACCTAAAAAAATAAGGCTACTTGGTCTTCCTTCAAAATCCCTGACGAAAACGGCATACTCTGAATAATAACATCCATAAAACCCTCTAACCATTTTATTGATTGTCTGCTTGCTAAGCTTGTCAAAGAGCTTAGATCTTTCGTACTCCCTTTATGGACGAATATTATAAAATCATCACTCTCAGGGCATGGTCCCTGAAAGCCTAAAGATAGGACCGGTCACCCCTATTTAAAAAAAAACAATGCTGACCAGTCTGACCCCAACAATTATTGCCCAATCTCCAACATCCTCTAGAAAAATCTCTGGAGAAATGTGCACACCTGCAACTCTGCAACCACATTGAACAATTCCATCTTCTAGATCAGTACCAATCTGGCTTCAGAAATGGTCATAGCACTGAAACAGCTCTGTCATATATTGTTGATGATGCCCTGAGACTGCTTGATCAGAATAAATCCTGTCTACTTATACTTCTTGATCTCTCTGTGCTTAATACGGTCAAAAATGACAGCTTGATTGACCGCTTCTGAACTAGGATGGGGCTAACAGGTCCCGTTTTAAACTGGTTTGCTTCATTCCTTCACAGTAGAACTCAGAAAATCAAAATTAACCAATCCCTGTCAGACATTACACCAGTAAAAATTGGATTACTTCAAGGCTCCACACACTCACCTACGAGCTTCAGTCTGTTGATGGAACCTCTTGCAAACATTTTAAAGATCTCAAAGATTCATTACCACATGTATGTGGATGGTACCCAATTGTATTTGAAAATATCCTCACCTGAAGATATCAAAATGCTCAATTGCACTCTGTTTAAAACCCAACAATGGCTGACCCGCAACCACCTCATTCTTAACACCCTCAAAACTGAATTCCTTTTGATCGCCCCTTGCAATCTCTCGCCCCCATCGATGACTGCATCAAACAGTCACAGCTCTCAACTGCCCCCCACATTATTGACTCTACTCGATCGCTAGACATAACTTTGGACAAACATCTTAATATGCAAGTTCATATTAGTACAACCATCAGCGGAGCCAATCACCAAATCAGCATTCTAAGGAAAATCAAACCCTTCTTGCCCTCTTTGGATTTTCAGTTAGCAGTGCAATCACTAGTCATCGCCTGTTTAGATTACGGGAGTGCTACTCTTGCCTGCCTACCCAAAGAAAAGTTAAAGGCCACACTGAATTCAGCTGGCAGACTCATAACAGGTTCCAAGAGAATTGACCACATCACTTCAGACCAAAAGCTTATAAAATGTCTCCCATATAAAGCTAGAATCCAATTGAAGATTGCATGCATGATGCACAAGTCCCTCCAGCACAATACGTCTGCCTACTTAGCCAAAAACTTGAGCTATCCGGGGATAGTCATTCCTTAAGAAGCACTGATTCCCTGCTGTTGAAACCCCAGAAATATTGCAAAAAAGAAAACCTACAACCGCTTCTTCTCAGGCCTTCCCCCAAGAATTTGGAACTCTCTTCCATTGAAAATCAGGACAAACCTTTCGACTACCTTCTTTGCAAAAGGAGCTAAAAAGCTCTTGATGCACAGATTTCTTTTCTAGGAGCCCTGATCCTTCTTCTACTTGGCTAACGTTGGTGGTCTCCCATGGGTCTTGGAAATGTTATGCTTAATGATTTACTGTAAACATGTAATTTCATGATTATTCCTTCTCTTATTGTCATTTGCTTTTCTGTTTTCTTGTTATGTCTGGCTCAATTGCGATATGTACTGTGCTCTGATACCCAGATAGGTCATGCTTGCATTTTTTTAAACTCCATAAATAAATCAATAAAAATCTATCAGTGGTTTGTGTTGAGGAAACTCCTGCTTCTGCAGTGCCAAATTTCGATATCCATGAATGCCTTTTTAACAAACTACAGTGCATTTTCTAGAATAAAACCAACCACATAAAGGCAACTCATGTGAGGGATCACAAATGGTACAATCCAGAGTGCAAATTGACCAAATCGATTCTGAAACAGGCTGTTAAAAGGCATAGATTTGCAGACATTATTGATGCACGATCTAAGTAGTTAAAACCAAGCACGATTAGGAGGAAAAGAACTGGCAAGATCTACTGCAGGCTATTAAAACAAAGGACAGCAGATCCTTCTGGCACATAATTTTACACTGGAGCATAGACAGTGTGAATATCCATCACCATCATATCCTGCCCAAGAAGTGGGTAGACCGCTTCTCTATACTATATGCCCATGAAACATCTAATATCCAACCTCCCTGCATAGACCCTATTGAAGATGCACTAAATCCAGCCCCTAGGAAGACCATTGAGGCACTTTTTTTTTAGTCTAGAGGATACTCTCTGTGCTATTAATAGACTCAAGTCAGCAAAAGCTCCAGGACCAGATGGAATACCAAGTGACATGTATAAATCTGAACCACAGATTTGGGCTAGCTATGTTAATCTCTTATCAAATGCAATAGCTGCTGGGGGAGAAATCCCAGACACTTGGAGGGGGCAGAAATAATTCCAGTTTTTAAGAAGGGCGACACCTGCAGTCCATTCAATTATCGGTCCATAAGCCTAATAGACAATCTGAAGTAAGTTTTTTCAAAACAGATCCTTTTTGAACTGCAAAACGGGATAGATAAGAACAGGTGCTGTCCCCACTCCAAGCAGGCTTTTGAGATGAAACAAGAACCTTTGCCAAAGTCTTTAGGTTTGCACTCATATATTCCAAATGCACACTGCTTAGCAACCAAAGAATATATGTAGCCTTCATAGACTTGTAGCCTGCATTTGATCTGGTCCCGCGTGAGAATCTCTGGAGAGTGCTTATCGAAAGGGAGGCCCTCGGTAGCCTGATCAGTCTCATTGCCAGATTACATGAAAAAACTATGCTCAGGTCCATTGAGGTTGCGGGGGTGAACTGACTACCCACATTCCCATTCTTCGCGGAGTTTGGCAGCGGTGCGTTCTTGCACCTACCCTGCTTACCCTGTATATCAATGATTTGGTGAAGGCACTGATGGCTTGCAAGAATGATTCTCTCATTTTAAATGGGAAAAAAATCCTTAAACTCTTTTTTTGCAGATGATTCGCTTCTCATTTCAAAAACCTTAATGGGTCTTTATAACGTGATTGATAAGTATCTGAAATTCTGCTTGGCAAGGGGTCTAGAACTAAATGCGACAAAAACAAAATATATGGTCTTTGGTAAATCCACAGCTGGAAGTATTACTGTGAAGGTTGCCAGTGAAGCCCTTGAAAAGATTTTCTGTTTTGACTATTGGGGAGTCAAACTGTCTGACAAGTTAAATGTGAATCTCAAATTAACAAAAGTTCCCATTTAACAGACCATAGAGCTAATGCATACCCCAACTGCATAAGAGGACATATTCCCACTCAATCTCACCAGCCCTTGAGGCATATCATGCCAAAGACCAAAGCGCAGCAGCTTTTGGAGCTGAATTTTGGGGTTACACTGACACCCAGAAGCTGGCCGTAGCTGAGAATAATTTTATAAGATCACTTAGCTCGGTTCCGACCAGCAACCCTCTTATCGAACTTTGCCTTGACTGATGTATAAAATGTATTTCCGATGTGACACAGCTGAAACAACTGGGGAGGCATGGTGGGCAAAAAATCGATGGATTGGAATGCTACCCAAGGGATTTCCAGTGAATGAGATTAATTCAATCATTCCATCCATCACCTTGTTGTTTTTACAACTGAAACTATCAACATACTGGATTTGCATTTGGTCAACCCCATAGCTACTAGAATATAGTGACTCCCTAGGGGATCTGATGAAAAGTGGCAGTGCACTGAAGATTTCTTGACTACGGTTTGTTTATAGCTTGTGTAAGAAAGTACTCGTACTCAAATTATGGGAGGATCCTGGAAAAAATCTCAAGGTAGAGCTTGCTCTTTTGAAATAAACATACTGGACCTATGTGTATGGCCAACAAGCTCCGAGGAGGATCTATGGGCAGTTGACTGAACAGTTTCTCGATTTTAAGCAAAGCCCACATTTTGAGATATTCATGGACACCATTACACCACCCTTCGCTTATATTTGAGGTTCCGTCTAGGTAGCCTGCCCTTGAAGGCATTTAGCAGTAAGTGGAAAAAAGACAAGGCCTCCGACATCAACCCAGCTTGCAATTTGGTCCCTGAAACAGAGGAAGACATTTTGTTCTTCTGTTTGGGGTATCGCGGCTCACGCCGAAATTGGATACGCCTGGTGTGCTTGAATCTGGGGATCATGTGCTATTACAATACAATACATCAGCATTTATAGAGCGCAACAGCTACCTCAAGCAGAGGTGTCCCGGCGCTATTCAGTTGCCCAGTGAATTTTAAAACCTGATACTTCTGTCCCAATTGTATTCTCAGTCAGTCTCTTCTTATTAAACGTTTGGTTTCAACGAGAGAAGTTCTTTAAAAAAAAATTTTTTTTAATTAAACTTGCAGATGCATTATAGACATTGCCAAGCAATATTCACATTTTAAGTTTACTTGATTCAAGGACATTTCCATCGCCCATTACATTTTCCATTCTTGTTGCTCCCCATGCAGTTTACATTTAGGTAGATCATTTACATCAGGCAGGCCCCAGCACCTCCTTCTTATTCCTGCATATCCAACCTCATTCCCCTCAATGTCACATTTCAGATTCCTCTATATTCCATCCACTTATTCCATATTTTACCCCATTTCTCAGGGCATCCTGAGACTACTTTTTAGGCTGCCCCACATCAGTCAAGATCGTTCTCCCAGTCTGTAACTCTGGGTGGATGTGCTGCCCCCGACACCCTAACGATGTTCCTTTTGGCAATTACAGCTGATAGCAGTAACCATATCCTAGTATGCCGTGGCCATTTGGTCTCTCCAGTGATACATAGTATGTGCCATCTGGCGTCTAGTGTGAACAGTTGCCCCATGACTCTAGACATCACCTGCCTGATTTTGCTCCAATATCTCTGCAGTCCCATGCATCCCCACAGCATATGGTAGAAAGTACCCTCCTCTACATCCCCTTATGCACATGTTTGAATCACTTTTACCCATCTTGTATAGTCCTGTTCTCGTTGTATATGACCTGTGAAGGATTCTAAGTTGTATGAGTCGGAATCGTGCTCTTATGGCTACTTCTCTAGGGCTCTGTATTGCCTCCTGCCAGTCATCGTCTTCTATTGTCCCCACATCCTTCTCCCAAGTCTCCCTCGGGGTCCCTAGTGGATCGGGCGCATTATTCATAAGTTCTTTATATATAAGGGAGGTGGCTTTCTCAGTGAGTGGGTCTAAGACTAATCTATCTTCTAGTTGGGCACTTTCGGGTATTTGTACTCCCGCTGTCACATGTGTCTTCATGGCATGTTTCAAATGTATGTATCAGAACTGTTCGGTGTCTGGCATTTGATAGTCTGTCTGTAAGGTTCGGAAATCTACCATCTTTTGGCCTTTCCAGACATCTCCTAGATAGTCGATTCCTAGTTGTGACCACGCATGAAAACCCTGTAACCCACGTACCTCACTTAGGAGGTCGCTGCTCTGCAGAGGTGTTCGTTCCGTCAGTTTGCTTTCCCATCCCAAGAATTTAGTCGCCTCCCTCCAAATCTCTATGGTTATCTGTGTATGTTGTGGCAGCTTATTCATCAATTCCTTGCTATACAGTGCGCCTAGGTATCCTTTCTGCCCCATCGAAAGGTGGTCCATGCGATATGCTGGCTCTTCTCTTCCCGCGAACACCCAGTCATTAATGACAACAAGTTGTGCGGCCCAGTAGTACTTACGGATATTAGGGACTGCCAGCTGCCCCCCATCGTAGACCCCTCGCTGTAACTTATGAGAGAAGTTATTGACCTAACTACATTGTCAATTAGTGGTATATAAAAGATCAAACCACCCTACTTAATCTTGAATCTCTTAGCCATATTTGTTGATAGCAGCCTGTCCCAAATACATGTCACAGTGGTGCCAAATTTTCTTTTTCTGACCCAGTTATCTCATTTGAACAATTACTTTGCACTGCTTGTTAAAACACTTTTAAATGTATAAAACTAGGTTTTAATAAATTCTGTAGATATTTGCACTTTATCAATTTTCGCACTGTGCGTGTCATATCTGCCACTTAGCTTGGAACCTCTGGGATCTGCTGATCGTCTGATATTTTCTCATTTTATGAATTTTGCATTTTACTTGGTTTTGCCATGATACACTTTTAGAGAGCTGTTTAATCTGATTTTATATTTTCTGAGGATTAATCTGTATATATGCACTGGATGTAGTATCTCTCTGTTCTGTGCTATTCTGTGACTATTTTCTGCAAAGCCCTATGTGATGAATATCAAAAATGAAAATCGAACTTGTAAGACTGCCTGTTTTATATTTATACTAACTGATTTTTAATTTGCTATTATTGATGCTTTATTGTACACGTTGATGGTTATTGCAATTGAATAAAGCATTTTTTTATGCTGATAAAGTGCAAAATGCAAATCAAATTAGTGAGTGCCAGCATTCTAAGCACTCTGATTGGGTTTTTTTGTGTTTGAAAGACTTTATTTAATACAACAATGTACAGTAAAGAAAATGAACATTATTGTTGTAATAAAAATAAGTAGAACATCAGTAAGTCTACTGTCCAAAAATTTCTAAATTCCTCATTAAAGTCTTTATATTTTCTATGGTGGGGGAGGAGAGGGAGGGAGAGTGTTCACGTAGAAGAGAAAAGCATCATGTATATAAATAAAAGAGTAAAAGAGTAACATACTCATTAACTATAATACTATAAAGAAAAATAACAGTGTAATTTGAAAGTTTGTTAAAAATGCAATAAAGTACCAAGAAACAGAGAGTTAAAATATTCATGGAGGTTGAACATTTTCAGACAATGTAGTATTAGTAGATGAAACATCATAACCAATCTGATTAAGAAACGTGGTTAGAGGTAACCATAACAATTGGACATTATGAGAAGATGAGCAATGACTAGTATACATAATATCTACTTTATGATGTGATCAAACGCAATCCCACCAAACCTTGTATGATAACTTAGATGATCTTTTTTAATTAAAGGTAATCTGCTGAAAGGCGATTGCTAATAAAATATCTAGTAGTTTACCTTTAAGAAAGGACTGGATAAAGTGATTAGTTAGAGTACCTAAAAAGGGATGAAGACTGTTGAAGGAGTGCTGTAACTTAAAACTCTTTTTGATTTGGCCCAAACCCTGTGTCTGAAGGAAAGTGTAGTAGGACAACTAAACAGCATGTGCATAAGGTCACTCGTAGGAAGGTCACAAGACCAGCATTTAGATGAAGCGTCTGGTGCAAATTTGGAGCATTATAAAGGGGTAAAATATAATCTATGATAAAGGAAAAATAAGGATTGAGTAATACTAGCTGACCTGGAAGTTTTATAAATACATGCCAAACCTTATTCCAAAAGGAGATACTCCAATTCACTCCTAGATCCTTTTCCTATAAAAGTTCAGCCTTGGACTTGGTTCAAGAAGGATCAGAAAGGGAGCTAGATTTATGAATAGAAGAAGCTCTAGGGCATGTTTTGATTAAATTGGTTAAGTCAAATGAAAGGGCAACAATAAGAAGAGTATGCTGTAAGGAGGAATAAATATCTAAGACAGCATTCATAAGCAATGAAAAAACGACTGTAAAATGATTGGGGACAATGATAGAGGTGTCTAAATTGGAGAAAAGAAATGGGACCATCATTAGGAAATAATTGATTACTCCACAAGAGACCTTTATCCTTCCAGGTACGCCAGAAGAATGGTCTATTACTACTTTTAATGAATTTGTTATACCATTTTGGCATGCTAAGGAACAGGGAAGGGGTTAAAATAAGTGGAAGGAATGTAGATTTGACCAAAGAAACAGTATGATGAAAAATGGGAGAATTCAGGAGTGAAGTTTTAGAGGAGAACGATAATAATTACTAAAGAAAAGGGATGAAGAAAAGCTTTTTCCACATCTAGCCATAATAGAGAAAATAATGAGGTTGAGTCTGAAGTCCAAAAGGCAGTTTGATGTAAATGAAAAGCTATTTAATGATAGAAATCTGGAAAGTTTACTCCTCCAGTTAGTTTTGATTTTTGTAAGAGAGCTAAAGGAATTTAGTAAGTATAGAATTGATTTTTTGGAAAAAATAATTTTGGAATATGAACTGGCAGTATGGAGAGGAGATAGAGAAAGAGGGTGGATATCATCATGTTTAGTAGAATCTAATCATCCTCACGAAGATAGATATAGAGGATTCCAAGAAGTGAGAATATTCTCAATATTAGCAAAGAGTTCCTTGTAATTTATTTTAATGGACTCTGAGATCCTGTAATCTTAAAGGGTTGATTTAAGGTATATTTGTTAAGTGGGAGAATTTCCATCTTATCTTTATTGACTTTTTAACCCGAAACTGTCGGAAAAAGGGCTATTTTTTGAAGCACAGCAGGTAAAGAAGTTTCTGGGGAGGAAATAAATAGGAGAACCTCATCTACATAAACTGTGAGCTTTAAATGACAATCACCATAAGAAAAGCTAGAAATAGATGAATTAAGACGAATACAGGAGAGAAAAGGTTCTAGTGCTAGAACAAATAGTAAATGCGAATGTGGACAACCTTGCCTTACCCCCTGTTGAAGAGGAAAATAAGAGGAAACCTTCCTGTTAACCAGTACTGACACATGTGGAGATGGATATAAAAGTGAGGTGAGAGCTCTAAATTTAGGGCCAAACCTATGCCAAGTTTACGAATAGAGCATAAAATCCCAATTTATTCTATCAAATGCTTTCTCTGCATCTATTGTTATAGCTGTAAGGTGACATTTAGGAAAAGGAGATTTACTAAGGATATTAAGAAATAATCTGGTGTTATCCGATGCTAACCTGCCCTTGACGAATCCTGGCTGCTCTTTACCAATAAGATGTGGAAGAAAGGATTCCAAATGAAGTGCCAAGAGCATAGCATAAATCTTGTAATCCACACTTATGAGTGAAATGGATCTATAAATTTTACAATTGGTGCTGTCTTTCCCATCCTTATGAACAAGGCATATTATGGCTTCCTGAAACGTCCCAGAAGTTGAGTTAGATTCGATAAAATGATGGAATAAGCCATATAAATAAGGAAGGAGAATATTAGAAAAGTGAAGATAAAACTGTACTCTAAAGCCATCAGGCCCTGGTGTTTTCCTTAATTTTAATGCTTTTAATGCCTGAAAGATTTCATCAGGAGTAAGATTTACTTCTAAAGATTCAAAATAGAAATTTGAGGGAAGAGGGTGGGGGTATGGCATAAATACTCCTTGATGTTAAAAGGATAAGCTGGGGATTCAGGTGTATATAAAGATTAGTAGAATTTAGCGAATTCCTTCAGGATGTCTTGATTATTTGTGATCGGGTGTCCCTGTGGAGTTAAAAATGAGTCAACCATACATCTTTCTTTTCTTACTTTTAAATGATTAGCTAGTAACTTACTACTTTGTTTTCACCCCATAATCTCGCACATTATTTCTAAGTAATATGGAATAGGCTTCATTAGTAGATATAGAGTTAAAATGTAATTTAGCCTTAAGTAACTTCTGGAGATCAGAAGTTGATTTAGAAGAAAAATATTGTTGTTCTAAGGATTTGATTGAGGAGATTAGCGAAGCATGTTCTTTGATGTGATCCTTTTTTTTCTAGATAAGTAACCTAAAATAAAATCATGTGCAGCTGCTTTTAACACATTCCATAAAAAGGGAGGGGAAGTAGTGGTGGTATCGTTAAATGAGAAAAATTCAGAAGCAAAGTATATAAAAGAACTAGAAAATTGTGCATCTTGTAATAGAGAATTATTGAATCGCCATATATGCGAAGTAGAAGGAGGAGGAACCTCGTCCAGGTCTGTAGTGACCATGGCGTGATCATAGAATATGATGGGACTTGTGTTGGACTATATGATAAGCTGTGATAGGGATTTGGAGACAAATATGTGATATAGAATTGTGAGTGTACCATGTGAGGATGAACAGAATGTGTAATCTCGGGATGTAGGATTGGATAGTCTCCAAGAGTCAACCAAAGCATCCTTTGAAATAGTGGGATGAAATTGTTTGTGCATTTTATGAGACGTGAATTGAACCGTGGATTGTCTATCTAGGAACGGGTTCTTAATTTGGTTACAATCACCTCCCAGATCGAAATAAGAATCATGATACTGTGTGAATGTTTTTGCTACTGCAGGCCAAAAAGTATGATCAGGTTGTGTGTGAGCATAAACATTCAAAACAGTTACAGGAATATTATCTATGAGAATATTAACAATAATCTATCTACTAATATTTTTTTATTCTGAAAGCGCAGTAATATTAAGAGATTTCTTACATAAAACAATAACTCCATTCTTCTTATTAGGTGATGGGGAGACAAATACTGAACCCACACAATACCATTTAACTTTTAAGGCAGCAGATTTAGTAAGGTGAGTTTCTTGGAGGAGAACTAAATCAGGATTAGATTTGCCTAAATGGGTTAATACTCTCTGTAGCTTGACAGAATTAGTAAAACCTTTAATATTTTATGAGATTACTCTGAATTTTGCGATATATGTAAAGGATAAAATTCATGAGGACAACCAAACGTATAAGGAAATTACAATAAAACTCAGGAACTATACATCGGGAGAGTAAACAAAGAAGAAAGGAATGGAGTAGTAAAGAGGGGAAAAGGGAAAAGAGGGAGAAAGAATGAGGAAAGTAAAGGGGGCAACAATGAACAACAAGAAGAGACAGCATATGTCAAAAAATGGCTACTGAGAACACATACCTGAATGAGCGACAAAAGGGGAAACATGGTGGTGACAACATATGTGAAGATGACACATCCGAAAAGGGGAGGATATGCGCCATAGCATGACGATATTTTGGCAGGAGGGAAACCATACAATGCAAACATTTATGATGAATCTGTAAGGATAAAAAAGAAAAAGAGGTTTAAAAAACTAGAAGAACATTATAACATACATAATAATTATAGTAACAGTTCAAGAACACAATAGAACATATGAGAACAATCAGTGTGTAGAGGGACTTATTGTGTCTATGGAGTCAGATGTATGAGGGTTTATAAACTTTTTAAGTTCAGCTGGATCTTGAAATGAGATGGTATTGTTCTGATAAGTAACTTTGAAGATGGAAGGATGAAAAAGGCCATATCAGGCACCCAAACTTCGCAATGCATGTCGAAGATTGAAAAATTATTTTCGTGGCAGTGGCATTGGAAACGTCTTGCGACATGAAGATCCCCTTACCCAACCAAGTGATTTGTTGCTTAGATTTGGCTGCACTAAGAACTTTCAAAAGATCTGTCAATTCCAGGAATAGCATTATAACCCCTCTTGGTTTAGCAGATGACGCAGAGGAAGTGAGGTGAGGACTTAGCCTGTGAGCTCTTTGTATATTAAGTGAGGTGGAAGAAGGTTAGTACAACACTTTTGGGAGAAAGGAGGTAAAAAAGGAGACGGGGTCACTGCCGGAAGGCAATACATTTGAAGATTATTCTACCTATTCCTGTTCTCTGAATCTTCTATGTGCTTCCTTAATTGGAGAACCACCTTTTCAAAATGCGAAATTTTATTTGTTTCATCATGTAAGTCAACAATCTCCTGCTCCACCAAAGATACATGGGTTTCCATAAGCGTTCATCTACCATCTAGATGCTAAAAACGCTTGTTGGTCTCCTCAACAAAAGGACGCAGTGCCCAAATTTCCTCCAACAGTATCTCTAGAGAAATGTGAGATAGAGATTTCTCTGGCAAAGGAGGATCATGTTTTAAACATTTGTTGGTGAAAGAGGCAAATGAGTTTTATGTGAGAATATCGATGTGGACGAAGTACGAGGACTAACAGAATTAGCCATTTCACCAGAAGAAATCAGCTTATCCATCAATAAGTTCTAAGAAGTTGAAGATATACTTAAAGAGGGGGTAGATTGTGATTTGGATGTAAAAACAAACTATGTTTTCTTTAATCTACCCATGCAAAACAATAAATCAGACAGGTCAACACAATTACGAAGGGTTGCAGCTAAGAATGCCTTACGATATTGCCAAAAGAACAGATACTCTGAGCTCTGTTGTCTTAATTAGAATATTTTACACTTCAAAGATATTCAGGTGCCAAGGACAGTCTATATAGTACAAGCACAAGCTGGCAATACATTCAAAAAATGTATGTGGATCCTTTAGAGTCATAGCACTCTTGGGTTTTTAAGGAAAATGTTAAAGCAAAGTTCCATAAGAGTGTAGCATGTTGAATTGAAGTATCTCAATTAAATGAAAAAGAAACTTTTCTTGTGGTATAGCGCAATATTCTGATGATGATAAGCGGCTGAGGAGAGCTGAAAATGGCGGTCGCAATCTAAACAGAAGTTGCAACTAAAATACAGAAGCAAGGAAACAGATATTCCATGCGCTGTTGTCTGAATTGAAATATTTTATACTTCAAAGACACACAGGTGCCAAAGACAAGCAAATTGTCACAAGCTCATGCTGCAAGGCAACCAAAGTTAATACGGATCCTTTAAAGACATAGAGTTCTTGAATTCTTAAAGAAATTGAGAAAGCAAAGTTCTAGGAGAATGAAGCATATTGAAAAAGTGTCACAATAAATTATAAGGAGACGCGTCTTTAATACAGCGCAATAGTCGGATGCTGATAAGTGGCTGATTAGAATTCAAAATGGCAGCTGCAAATGAAGCGGTGGTCGCGTCGGTAATGTAGAAGCAAGGAAACTCTTCAGTTTAAATAAAATCATCAGCTTCCAGGCATCCTCTGATGTTCTGCTTGCTTACAGAACTTGAAGCCTCCTTAAAAATGGTTCGGAATATGCACAACGAGCATCGGCGGGTCCTCTGTGTGGCGAGCTCCCTTGTCAGGTGGCCATCTTAGGTGATGCCGAAGTCACGACCCCGCTCCGACTTATACAGTGTTTTGATAAAAAATCATCTTAGAAACACAAAATTGGTAAGTTCGTTTTTGAGTGTGAAAAATGCCTTAAAAGGGTGTCATATTGCATCTCATTACAGTGATGTCAGGTAATAGATTGATTTTCACCTTCATGTGAGCTTTTGATTGATTGCAAAGGTTTATAAAATTACATTTTGGGGCTGATGACTTAGGAAAATCTATCTTTCAGATTATTTATGGAAACACGCAATGAGGACAGCACTTTTTACCTATTTCTCTATGGTTGGTATTCCAAGTTGCTGATGAAGACAGCGTTTAGAATTCAGTTTCTGTTTGAATACCTTTTTCTACAATTCAGTGAGCACTTTTTGCCATTGAAAAGTGCTATTAAAATTAGAAGAATATATTGCAGAATATAAGCATCAACATAATACTAATATGACAGTATGCAATGTCAAGCATCTTATTTAGTATTACCGATTTAAAAAAAGAAAATATGGCATTTGACAGAAAAAAATACATACATAATAATGTACAATATAAAACATAGCTCTGGTCGCAAACATTGGATCTACATTTTCAAAATTAGCATTTTAAGCCTATGTATGAATATTTTTAAAAAACTGATAAACATCAAAATATGCAAAGTACAAGTGCAGTTCTTCTTTATCATCTCTGTATGGCACTTACAAAATAGTATCCTAGAATTTAATTGTAAATATATTTCATATCGTCGTTACTGCTACATGTACAAACATCAATTCTGTTTAAATTGGCCTTTCAGAGGGACACTGTTAGTGGAACTCTATGATAATCATTAAAAAAAATTAGGAACAACTGCTTTTATTCACCCTATTTATTAACATATTGATGACATTTTCCCCCTAATTTTCTGGTTATCTCATAAATTCTGTATTAGGAAATTACTGATTTCACTTCACCATCCAGATATGGCTGTACAAGAAAGGATGCTGTGACACAACCTTGGGAAAGGCACTTGCCAGCCCAAGCTTGTTTCATATACAGTAATGGTAATGCTTAAACCAAAACAGCGTATTATAAAGCTTAATTGTAAGGCTATGATCTATATTCAACCAAATGCATCACTCCCTAAAATTACAATACATTCTGTGTCACAATTGTTGAGAGAAATAATCAATGTCAGCATTACGGGAACACTCTCAGAAATGGGCCTTCATCTGATTCTTCATCTGTGATACAGTTGTGGCAGATGGTATGGTAAATTAAAATAAATCTTTAAGATGAAGTTGAACAATTACTCTAGGGAACCAATTCTTTACACAGTGTTGATCATAAGGGAAGCTGGAAGTTGTTCAGTTAAACTGTCACCTGTTAAGGCTACTAGTGATGCTCCCAATGCTGACTTTAGGCATAGGTCTTGGTTTATCTTGTAGTATAGTATGGATTATTTTAGGTCCAATGCATGCTTGTATATTGGGCACTCTATTTTGTCAAATTCTACAAAATCTAAAATTATGCCAGTGTTAGACTTGACCACCTTTGGTGTGGTATTCGCCCAGCCTTCTTGTGTTCACTGCTCAATCAATCAATCAATCAGGGGTTTGTGAAAGCGCGACTACTCACCCGTAAGGGTCTCAAGGCGCTAGGGGTGGGGGGGGTGCAGGTTCCATCCATCAAGGAGGGGGTATGTCGAAGAGCCAGGTTTTGAGGTTTCTTGCGAAGATGGGGAGCGATGTTGTCTGTCTGAGGTGGAGCGGAAGGGCGTTCCATGCTTTGGCCGCGAGGAAGGAGAAGGAGCGGCCTCCCGATCTGGTCTTTCTGGTGCGGGGGACGACGGCATGGGAGAGCTGGGCTGATCGTAGGGTCCTTTGGGGTGCGTGGAATTTGAGTCGGCTGTTCAGGTATGCTGGTCCAGTGCCGTGGAGGGCCTTGTGTGCGTGGGTGAGCATCTTGAAGGTGATTCTCGCCTCGACAGGGAGCCAGTGGAGTGTGCGCAGGTGCTGGGAGATGTGGCAGTGTTTTGGCAGGTTGAGGACCAGTCTTGCGGCGGCGTTCTGATGTTCTGTAGCTTGCGGGTGAGGTTTTTGTTTATTCCGGCGTAGAGTGCGTTGCCGTAGTCAAGTCTGCTGGTGACCAGGGCGTGAGTGACGGTCTTTCGGTGTTCGAGGGGGATCCATTTGAAGGTCTTACGAAGGAGGCGGAGGGTGTGGAAGTAGGAAGACGAGACAGAGTTGATCTGGCGGTCCATTTTGAGCTCGGAGTCCAGGATGATTCCCAGGTTGCGTGCGTGGTCCGTGGGGGTTGGCGGGTTTCCGAGGGCGGGGGGGCCCTGTTTTTGATGACCCCATATTTGTTGGCATTAGGAATCTTTGCACTTTACGCCTGCTAACTTGTAGTAAAGTGCTTGTACTCTTTCCCTTAAACATGGTAAAATTGACCTACCCATGATTGGCATATTTAATTTACTTATGAGTACTAGCTGTACCCCGGGCCTGTAATTTAAATGCTAGTAGTCACCTGCAGCTCTCATCGTGCCACCCACAGAAGTAGCTCCTTAAAACATGTCCCAGGTCTGTAACTGCAGCCTGTAGTGCAGTTTTGAACAGCTATTTCTGCCTTTTAATAATACCTTTTGCTAGGCCCAAACCTTCCTTTTTAATACTTATAAGCTACCCGAAGGTAGGCCCTAAAGGCTCAGATGACAGGGTGCATGGTATTTGAAAAGTAGGACATGTGTACTTAAATTTTACAAGTCCAAAAATTAACACTTACCCATCCTTCTGCCTTGTTTCAGTTAATATGTGATAACTTCAGTCTGGGAGCAGATAGAGAAATACTTCTTCCACTCATTTGAATTGTAATTGTAAATCCTCTTTATTAGTAAAATTGTATTTAAAGTTACTATTCTGAAAATGTCACTTTTGTAAAGTTAGCATTTTTCAGCCTAAACCAACTGTGCCTTTCTGCCGGTGTTGAAGATCATATGATTGTTACTGGGTCTCCTGTGGTATGATGTGTATTACTTCAAGACAGAGGACAAAAGGTCCTTGGGTAAGGGTGTTCCTCTCCTGAGCAGGATGGCCTGGGTGGTTGTATTCAGCCCTTTCTGAGCTTCAAAGGGTAGCTTGGGGACTGTGCCTGTCCCCTTTTCTGACTTCTGAAGATTCCTGCCCTGTCACTGGCAAAAACAGACCACAACTGGGCCTGCCTACACACATGCTGCCACTGGGCATTAATGTGGCAACCCCTGAATCTCTCATCAGAACACTCCTGAACCTGTGGAGACTCAGAATAAAGATTGCCCTGCTGTCTAAAGCCTGAAGGAAAACTGGACCTGCTTGTCTTGAACCCAGGGCCCCAGAAGTGACTCCAAGGGTCAGTTGGTTGACCTCTTGGTTGAGCTACAGAGACACAACAAGCTTCCAGAGGTCTTCCCTGCATCTTTCCCGCTGACCTGCATCATCTAGACCTGTCTGAATTCTGATGGCTCTGCTAGAGTGAGTCCTGACTCCCAAAAGGTGCCTCTCCAGGTGCTGGATCCTTGGCTGTTTTCAGACTGTACTCCTCCTACCTGAACGGCAAGAAGTGGACTCCAGGTGAAAATCCAGATGCTCTGGGCATTTTGTGCCCAAAGAGCTGTCCCTGGTTTCCCTGAGAATGCAAGCTGACTTCCTCAAGGCCAGCTCGGGACCTCCATCCAACTGCCAATGTGATCTTCCTGGGTTCAGACTCTGTACTTCACCATCACAATGCTCTTTGCTTTGGCAGGAACCGCCCACGTTTCCCCCAACGCGAAGCTCTGACAGGCACCCAGCACATTGTGTCGACGACTGCTCAGCCAACGTGAAGCTCTGACTGAGGGTCCTTGCGTGAAAATGGACTAAGTTCCAAGGTATACTTTCCACCGGGACGAACCTGGTCCCTGTATCCAACCCACACTCCATCGACGTGGGCCTGAATTCTGACTTTGACTTGGTCCAGCACAACCAACTAAACGTGATTGGCGCTTTGTGCTTCTTAGCGCTATTACTACCTAACACTTTAAAAATGTATAACTCCAGTTCTACTTATTGGATTTTTGTTGTTTTGCTGTAATTTTATTTATTAATATTTACCCTTTATTTCTAATTTGGTTTTGGATTTTTCTTGTATTGTGGTTCCACTTTATTACTGTTTTGTGCTGCATAAATACTTTACACATTGCCTCTAAGTTAAGCCTGAATGATTTTGTGCCAAGCTACCAGAGGTTTCAGCACAGATTTATTTAGTGACTTTTGTGGTTCACCCTGACAAGGATTGTGTTTATTATTTGAGTGGGGCTCTCACCTCTCTCAATGAATAACCCAATTTCGTACAGCTAGCGGTACACTTCTTGCAATTGGCAATGTTTTATGAAAAAGGTGAGGATTGCCAGAACAGTTTAACATGGTATGGGTTACAGAGATGCCATGAGTAAAAACAGCAAGTGTGAAAGGCACCTGCCACTGCCTTATAACACTGGCAGCAAGGGACTAGCCTATGGACTTGGACCATGACATTTTGAAGGCACGCTTTCAGTAAGACACAAAACATGTCAATACTAGCATTGCATAAAGCAACAAGGAGGACCAGAAACAATGGCAGAGAGAACAGTACACAAATATAGTGATAGCACTGAGTCAGTCATATGGCATTGTAGTAGATTCAGTGTTTGTTACTTTTTAACGTTTTTTCCATCTTAATTTTACCAGTAAGATACTAATCACTCTTCCACGAGATAATCTCTTTTCATTGAAACAGTTAGTACAGTTTGATTTTCATTCAGGTAATCTCATCAAATCGTGAAACCTTGCTTCTATTACAGCTTTTCAGAGGTGCTTAACCTTGTTATGCACTGCTGACTTTAAATGCTGTAGAACATTTCAGGTACTGCTGACTATGAATGGTGTAAGACATTTCAAATGATAAAATACCCATGTATCTGTTGTAGGAAGGGAGAAATGCCTTGGGAAAGCAGTAGTGGCTGGCAGGGAACGGGGGTGACGAGGCTGGTGAAGCAGGGGGGACAGGGTTTTGAAAAAAATAATAATGAAAAGCACTTACCTTTTAAACGGCCGCCGTCTCTCCATCGTGTTGCCGCTCTTCTTGGCGAGGTCTGAACCAGGAAGCACCCAGGGTCTCCATAGCCAATCACAACGCTGCAATGCAGTGGTGTGATTGGCTCCCCATAGCCAATCACAACGCTCCAATGCAGCGTTGTGATTGGTCTGAGCACCGTGGTTCGGCTCTCAGATAGGGACAGGGAGCCTGTGCATGTTCCTCACCGAGCTATGCATTACAGCCTCGTGGGGAAGATGCAAAGTGTGCATGACTGTTTTGCCGGCCCGAGACGGCCGGCCAAGCAGTCATGCACAACTGGAGTGTGCAAACCACTCCTCCCCCTGTCAACCCAGTCCTACCCCGCCCTAACCTAGCCCTGTAGTAAAGAAAATAAAATGATAATAACTAAGTTATCATTTTTTTTTTTCTGCTCTACGAGCAGTGGGGAGATATTCCTCCACCTTAGCAGAGGAGCCGCCCCTGTGGGAAAGAAATCTGGCCGGTAAGCAGCAAGTTTTTAAAAAAAACAACACAGATTGTAGTAACACTCAGCAAAGAAATAGAAAATTTACCACCAGTGTGTGACTTTCGTAAGGCCCAGGAGCATTGTGGTAGATGCTGTTGTTTCATTTTTCATTCCTTTTTTCATCTTTATTTTAACCATAATATATTGAATATTATCAGTATTTTAGTGCTGAAATGAAAAATGAAAATTGAAAAGACTTTATCTATCACAATGGTAAGAGACCTTACTAAAGTTATGCATCTCTAATGTCCGTGGCACACACGTGCCTGCATGGAAACACAAAAATCAAAAGGTGAAAGAATGTGGTGGAATTTGTGCATGGCAAATGCCTAAAAAGTTCAATACACTTAAGGTGTGCTGTGCATAAGAAGCTCTCCTCTTAAGTTGGTGTAAATGTTCGCAAAGCGTTTTTCTTCCTTCATTTAAATCAGCCGCAAAGTTCCTCAACCATTGAGCCCCTCAGGGATGAGTACTCACTCCATTATTGTTTAATTTGAATATGCTCTTTCTTTCACACACCATCTATTTGATGGATATACAATGTTAAACATATGCTGAAGATGAAACTGAAATTGGCAGAGGAGAGAAGACCTTCAAAAACAAGGATGGATATCAGCAATTTTCTCCCTTAAATCCTTATGTTTGCACACAGATTGATGCCTTCATTTTTTTTATTTTAACCCAAATAAAACTACGTTATTGATCACAAACAGTGCTTTTGATTATTGGACTCCTAATCTTTGGCCAGAAATTCTGGGTCCGTCTACGAAATTTGTAAACGTGGTACATAATCTTATAATCTATATTGAATCAGATCTATCCCTTGAGACCCAAATCTTGCTTCTGGCAAATAAAACATTTCAGGAAGATTCTGCCATATATTGTTTGGAATTTTATATGACAGCGATAAAGGCAATAAAGTTTTCAAATGTATTTTCCAAACGACTGGACAGAAATCTAAATCTAAATATTGACTAAACGTTTGATTGAAATAGTTAATTATTAATATTGATTATTAATATACTTACTTTGGTATAACTCAGAATACCAAGATACAATCCTTCCCCAGCCCGCTTCGTTCCCATAAGTAATTTGAATCATATGTTATGTTATTTTAGATGATTTATGCAAAGTGCAACAGCTGGCAATGCCTTGTACCCTTTGCAGTGTTGAGTGCAAAGTGGAGACCATCACTGTAAAATATGTTTTCAGAAGCTCACACGGTGTCACTAAAATAAAGTGTCATCATTTATTTCAACTTCTTTGTGCAAAACATTTAGCAGCTCTCTAGATTACAATTAGGTATGCACCAAATGGTATACTTTAATATTCGACCGAAAGAAATAACAGAAAACACCATGCTAACAGCGAGAAAGTGTTTGAGTTCTGTATTTAAACTTTTTTTAAAAGTAATCTGTTTATTTTGTTTGAATCCGAATTTGTCAAATACCAATGTCGATGACAGATAATCAAATGCCATTGCCAAAGACAGGTATCTTGGTTGAAAGTCGGCTGACAACCTGTTAGAGGCTGAACTTCGGTACCTTATTGCTACAACTACTACCCTTATAATGCAACAGCAAGTTTCTCCAAAAGTAACACAAAGAAAACAAGGCTTAAACTTTAGTAAAACATTTCACTACAAATATATATGTAGGTTCAGAAGCTAATAAGAAAGAAAGATAAAAAGAAAGAAGGAAGGAACGAAGGAACGAAAAGAAAGAAAGAGAACAAAAGAAAGAAACAAAGAAAGAAAGAAAGAAAGAAAGAAAGAAAGAAAGAATACACGTAAAATAAAATAGAAAAAAAAGAATAGTTGGTCAAAAAAGAAAGAAGAATGATAAAGCTCAAACATCATCCTAAAGAATGTTTAGCTAAGTTTTTTAATAGGCAGAAAAAGTTGTATTGTGTGCTACAGCTTTAATTTAAAAAACATTATTTTAGTATACCTCATTTCCTAAAAACAGTTGTGAAAAGTAGTTGTATTTTTAATTCGTTTACCATTTACAGTATTGTATACAAGTAGAGAACATATGCAGAATTGGTGTTTAGTTGTTGAATAAATAAACCACCCAACTTGTAACACAGGCTTTCTAATTGAGGAATTTGTGTGACCCTGAATCGCATAATCGTTTAACCTTTTTCCATCATACTGCATATAATGCTGCCATTAAATAATATATGAAACTTTAGACTTTAGAACATTTAAATTAAATAATGATTGCTATTGAGCTTACACATATGAACTTTTTCCCTTACATTTTGATGCTGCTTCGTGATTCGAAAGCCATTTTTGAAAAGATAGTAAACAGAATTGCCTGCCTAAGTTTATTTCAATTTTGCATTTTTTTAATGTTGGGATATTGGACTCAAATGATACCAATGAAAGTATTGTTTTTTCTGGGATTTAACCACACACTGGGCTATTGAGAAACCCTCCATGCAAATCGAACCCAGATGTCGAACCAGCAGCCATCAAAAACACAAACTAGATCACTTCTTGTTCAGGTCGTGGCCCGTTTAGTTATGTGAACTTCTAACACAGGCGGTCTCATTGGCTATGAGATTAGGGACATTGTTCTCTCAGGTGCCCAGAGGCAAGGGGAGGTCATTTATTTCCATTTCAATGATTCGGAGTCCAGCAGTGAGAACATGTTGCCAATTCACTGCACCAGCATGGGTGAAATTGTCTTCAATCAAAACACAAAAAGCATTAGGTGTTCTGGGTTATGTTTCTGATCATCTCTTTAAAATACAGCAGCCAGTGCTGTGGTGTTCAAAATCTGCAACGTTGTCTTTTGCCAAGTCTGTGAAGTTTCTTTAAAACGTTCACCCACTTCATCATGTTCACTAAGTTGAGAAAGTTTGAAAACATAGCAGGTGAAAAATCCTAGAAAAAAAGAGGTTCTGCAGAAGAAAAAACTGCAAAACCTACTCTTATTGTGTGGGAACTTTGCAAAAACAATTGTTTTTTTTTTTTTTGATAACCAATTTTATTGATTTTAGTGAAGAAAACAAACAAAAAATGGAAGCAAAAGTTCAGCAGCAAGGAAAGACTTTAGTGCACAGCAGGGACTTGGTGTCAATATGGCATCAAATACATCCTGGATAGGCATAGAACATGACAGAGAACAGAGTAATGCCCACCTCGGGCCACAGCCGCCCATGAGAAGTGCCAGTCTTCCAACACCCCCACCCATTTGCCCCACATTTTACGGTATTTCTTTGGGCATCCCCTGGCTTCGTACAAGGGCTTTTCCTGCACTGCACACCAATCCACCCCCCTGCGCCATCGTGTCATGGTGGGCACAGCCGGATTCAGCCAGTTCGCCGCAATGTCCCTCTTAGCCACCATCATGGCTGTGTTCAGGAAGAGTTTGTCCGCTCTGGATCCGTCCAACCCATCGATGACTCCTAGGAGGAGATTCAGTGGGTTAAGGGGAACCTCCCAGCCCAGGACCTCAGTGAGTTCCCACACCACAGACTCCCAAAAGCGTGTGATCGCGGGGCAAAGCCATACCATGTGGAAAAAATCAGCTTGTGGGTGATCACAACGGGGGCATGGCGCATCAGGTCGGAGCCCTGCGCGGTGGAGGCGCAGCGGTGTAAGGTAGGCGGCGTGGAGGTAGTATATTTGGACTAAGTGGAGCCTTGCAGAGGTTGTGATTGTTTTGGGTGTCATTAGTGCGTCTCTCCAATCGTCATCCTCCAGGGTCCCGAGCCATCCCTCCCATCGGTCTCTAAGTCTGTGCAGTGTGGTGGGAGTGTTGTTTGTGAGGGAACGATATATATGCGGGAAATTCCCCCTTTCCCCAGGTTGCCGGTCATGATTTGAGCTTCGGGTGGGCTGTATTCCGGTAGGGAGGTGCCCTCTGAGATGTGGGAATGGAGGGTGTGACGCAATTGCAAGTAACGGTAAAATTGTGAAGGATGTAGGGAATACCGGGTTTGTAGGTCTTGGAAGGTACGTAGACGGTCACCCCCCCATACGTCTCCCAACTGCGAGATACCAATGAGATCCCACGCTCGAAAGCCAGCTAAGTTGGCAACCTCCCGGAGCCAGGTGCCCTGCCAAAGCGGGGTATACTGAGTCAGCTTAACCGACCAGTGGGTGTGGCGCAGAGAGGCCCTCCAAGCCAGAAGCACTCCCCGTGTTACTGCGGGCAGGGTTCTGGAAATGGTGCTGCTGTATAGCATCCCCTGGATGTTAGACAAGCCCAGGGCATGTAGTTCTACTCTGTATGCTGGATCTGACCAACCGCTGTTGAACCAGTCGTGTATAGTGAGAAGCCGGATTGCTAAATAGTAGAGGTACAAGTTCGTCATTCCCAATCCGCCATCAAAGGGTGGGATCCGGCATTGCGCGAGGGCCAAACGGGGCCGCCGCCCCCCCCAGAGAAACTTGGTGGCTAGACTGTCCATTTCCCTGAACCACGTCCGCGAGAAGAGTAAGGGTACGTTCTGAAGTACATATAAGAACCTGGGTAAAATCATCATTTTGAATAAGGCTATTCTGCCCATGGGGTTCAGCGGCAGCACCTGCCATCTGAGGAGGTCAGCGTGAGCCCTCTTCACTAGCGGGGTTACATTAAGTGACCAGGCGAGGTCTGGGAGAAGGGCGACCCAAATCCCAAGGTACTTGAAGGACTGTCTCCGGAGGGGTATCGTGGTCTGCCAGTCAAAGCAGTCTCTCGAGAAATGAAGGGGGACCAGGACGGACTTAGCGGAGTTTAGTCAGAGGCCGGAGGCCTGCTCAAAGAGACTCAACGCCCGAAGACACCAGGGTCCCGACTGCGCTGGCTCGGCCAGAAATAGCAGAACATCGTCTGCTTAGAGAGCGATTTTGTCCTCTCCCAGACCAGGCCATTTCCACCCCATAATTTGTTTGTCTGACTGTATGAGGCAAGCGAAGGGCTCCATTGCCAGAGCAAAGAGGAGGGGCGAGAGGGGGCATCCCTGTCTCGTACCTCTCCTAATGGGGAAGGGTCGTGACAGTGCACCATTGACCAGCACTCGAGCCTGCGTCCTACTGTACAGAATCTTCACCAGGTTACAGAAGTACTTCCCAAATCCCAGTTCTGCCAACACCTCCTCAAGGTACCGCACCAGTCTACGGAATCGAAGGCTTTCTCGAAGTCAACGAGGAGGAGCGACAAGTAGGGGGTCAACAACTGGCGGTTCGCTAGAGCGAGGTGAAGGCGCCTGAAGCAGTGTCTGGTGCCCCGAGAGGTCATGAAGCCACACTGGTCAGGATGGACCAGCTTGGTCAAATACGGTCGTAGGCGGTTGGCTAAGATGGAGGCAAATACCTTGACCTCTGAGTTAATGAGGGAGATGGGGCGGTAGTCGGAGCAGTGCTTCGAGGGGGGGCTGAGACTTAGGAATCACCATGATGGTGGCAATATCAGTTTCCGTGCAGAACGAGCCTTTATCAGCCACCTCTGCGTACACCTCCAGCAGGTGGGGAGCCAATGTGTTGCAGTAGGCCACGTAAAACTCCTGCGGGAATCCGTCCGGACCCGGGATCTTGCCAGAGGCCATGCGAGATATAGCATTGTTGACCTCTTCTAAAGTGATAGGGAGGTCCAGCGCCGCCGCCTCAGGCTCACTCAGCTGCGGAAGAGAGACCCGCTCCTGACAAAGCAGCTCCGGGAGTGAAAGACTGGGAGGCTGCGCGGAGTAGAGTGCGGCGTAGAAAGTGGCGAAACACTGGGCCACCGCCACCGGGGAGCACTGTGATGCGCCATCCGGAGCTGCCACTTCCGGAATGATGCGGTTGGCCATTGGGTATGTGGGCAGCCGATGAAGGAGCTTCCCGTTTTTGTCTCCCCATCCGTAGACTCTGGCCACAGAGGACCTCCACAACAGCTTGGCGGCCTCTAAGGAAGTCTGCCGAAGCTCATCCCTCAGAAATGCTAACTTTCTGTCTTGGGAATCGGATCTCTCCTCCGTCGATTGATTTTCGATGAGGGTGGCCTGAGTCTCCAGGAGTGTAATCCGGGAATCTTGTACAAGACGTTTGAGCTTGAGTTGGCCCTTCGCAAAGCCACGAATGGTGGCTTTGCCAGCTTCCCATAAGGTACCAGGGCAGGAGACAGAGTCTCGATTGGTGGTGAAGTATTGTTGGAGCTCGTCGCCTACCGATTTCCTAAAGTCTTTATCCTGGAGAAACCAGGCGTTCAGTCTCCAAACCAGGCGTAAAGACTCCGGGAGGTCACCCACCCCCATCGCTACAGGTAAGTGGTCGGATATACCTCTGGGGAGGATGGCAATATCCTTAATTACCTGACAGTCCATGGCCGGCATAAAAATGTAGTCCAGTCGTGCGTGTGTGTGGTGGGACGCCGAGGTGTGTGTGTACGATAGTACAGTCAGTGGATCCAAAGTGGGTCAGTGGATGCCAAAGTCTCCAGGCGTCGCAGACCCCTAGGGTGGCCGCCCAGTTCGTCAAATGATTAGCATGGGTGGTTCTGGTAGTCGAAGGGGCCTCGGCGGTGTCGGGGGCCGGATCCATGACTGCATTAAAATCCCCTCCGATGATGGTCATCCCAGGGGGCAAAACGGCCACCAGCTCCGCGGTTCGCTTAAGAGTGGGGGCCATCAGCGATGGCGGGGAGTAAATGGACAGTACGTTAAGGGCCCGGTCCCCTATGGTCCCTTCCAAGGCCACAAAGCTACCCAAAGGATCATTAGTAACCTTGCGTAACACGAATGGGAGAGCGCGACGCACAAGAACAGCCACGCCTCTCGACCCTCGATTAAAGCCGGAGTGCCAGACCCTGTCATAGCTGTATCTCGCCAGGAAGGGGCAGTTGCTACCTACAAGGTGGGTTTCTTGGAGCAGCAGTATGTCGACTGCGTGGCATTGTGCATACCGCAGGACCGCTGTACGCTTGACTCTGTCCAACAGTCCATTGATTTTCCAGGACATTATGCGAAGCGACCCCTTACCACTATAATCGTCAGTCATGGGGGTATAAGTGTGTGATGAGACTCGTGGAACGGATGCCTAATGTGGGCGGAGGTCTCCGCCTGCGCGGATTGGTGGGTGCACCACTGTAATGCGGGTTGTGTATGTGCTCGGCGTGCTGCTGATTAGAGATACTGGTGTAATGAACAAGATGCATTAACAAAAAACTGAGACAACGGTCTCTTCCCCTTGCCCTACCCCCTCCCCCACCCTATACTTCAGGAACAGAAGCATCTGTCAACCCTAACAGGTGAAAGCTGAAAAAGAACCAAACTGAAATGCTTGGGAATGGGGAATCGTGGAGGACCCCTCCTCATAGCAGGATGTTTGGTGGCAATGTCCATCGAGAGAGATAAAGGGCGGCAAGCATGATTGCCGTATCATGAGCCGCGGAACTGATTACATCCAACAGTCTATTGTGGATTCAGGGTGGCCCCATGAGAAGGGCCGGACTCCGGGAGAGATCTGTGTCCGTTAGATCAAGTAGGGATGGACGGGGCGGAGTTCCTCCTGGGTCCGAGTGGTTCGAGGAGCCAGTGCGTTGTGAAGTTAGGAGGTCGCTCAGGGGTTCTCTGGACACTGGACGCTGACCGGGACCCGGCGGTGATTCTGACCTGGTTCATCTCGGGCCTCGCCGCCTAGGCGAGCAGGTGCGTTTAAGGCGTGGTTCAGGTAACCCCACCTGGGCACCCTCGGTGTGACTCTTGGGGGACTGGCTCCGGGTGCTGAGTCGCAAGGGGCGCTCCTCCGTCAGCCACGTCCAGGCTTCTTCAGGGGAGTCAAAGAAGAGGGTTCAGCTTTGGAATACCACCCGGAGGCGGGCCGGAAAGAGAAGTCTATACTGGATGTTTAAAGTACGAAGCTTCTGCTTGACTTCTCTGAAGGAGCGTCTTCGGCCCTGAACTTCCCATGTGTAGTCGGGGAAAATCATAATCGTCTGGCCTTGGTATTTGAGATGCTGTTGCTTGCGTGTTTCAGCCAGGATGGAGTCCTGGTCTTTAAAGTTAAGGATCCGCATTATTATTGGCCGGTGAGGCGCTCCCGGCGGCGGCGGCTTTGGGGCGAGAGAGCGGTGGGCCCGCTCAGTTGCAAACCATGGGGAGAGGGAGCCCTCGGGCATCCACGTGCGCAGCCAGTGCTCAATGAAGGCTGGTGTTTGACCCTGTTCCGAGCCCTCCGGGAACCCCACCAGACAGAGGTTGTTCCGTCTCGACCTGTTCTCGGCGTCCTCAGCCCGCCTATGCAATTCTTGAGTTTGAGTCTGGAGGCGGGCGACCTGGTTTTTGAGCTGTTGGACATCGTCCTCCACAGTGGAGATGTGGGACTCCATTTCTTTGATCCGGGCCGTGGCGTTGCGAAGGTCTTGACGGATGAGAGTCATGTCGACCCGGACTTCTTCAATCTTGCCCTCCACCGAGGTTTGGGAGGTGCGAATGGCTTGAAGGATAGTGGTGAGGTCCGCAGCGGCGGGAGCATCTCTCTCCGTGGGACCGCCCGTCACCCCGGACTCTGTGGTAGTATATTGATCCATCTTGGTCTGTGTGGCGGGAAGTTTCGGTCCCCTGTCTCTCCCCATGATCACCGCTCAGCAGGTGGATCCGGAACTCCCAGTACGTTCAGTGCGGACAGGGAGGAAAGGGGGGAGTGAGAGTGATCAGGTCAGCAGCCACAAGGCCTCTCCCACGTGGCTTCAGGTGGGGGGACGCAGGCCGCAGGTAGATGCTCCAGTCCGCGGCTCAGGGACAGCTCCGATAGGCCCCACCACGCCAGGGCACCACGCGATTCCGCGGTTGAGCCCCCCAGGCGCCCAGATCCCGGTGGGAGGTGCGGGCTGGGAGGGGGGCCCAATCAGCCAGTACCCAGGCTTGTGTTGTAGCTCACCACCGCCAAACCGGGAGAGTACCGAAGTTCAGTGGGGTTTCCATGGCAGAATCGGTATCAGGGCTCGCTCCGTGGGCACCAGCTCTCGGGAGCAGGTGAGGGGGAGGGATCTCTGTCAAGCCGAAGGGCCGGTGACCCCTCGGTGCGGCCGCCACCAACCCCAATAGGTAACAGTGAGACCAGGCGGGCAATCCAAGAGGTCCGGTGAGAGTGCCCCTCTCGTCCGGCTCTCAGTTCCAAGCAGCAGGGTGAGAGGAGGGGGGGGCCTCCAGCGAAGACCCCCTACTGTCCGAAAGGACAGCCAAACCACTCCATTGCAGTCAAGCCCATGCAGGGGGCACCCACTAAGCCAGATGCACCACTGCGGCGCTGTCGTATTATATGCCTTGTGTTCTCAGGAGGCCCAACAAGGAGAGCCAGTGAGCCCGTGTGCGGCCCCTGAGGAGTGAGTGGCGGCTGGTGTCCGGAGATCCATGCAGGACAAATGGGGGGGCGGACAAGTCCAAGCAGTCCACCCTCACACTGTCCGGAGCGACAGCCGGCCCAGGTGCCTCTTTCAGCTCAGCTTCAGGGCTCCAGATTAAGTGGGCAGCAGCCAGGAAGGGGAAGAAAGGAGGGAGAGGGCCTCCGAAGCCTAGGGGCATCTCCTCGTCCACAGTAGGGTGGAGGGGGGGAAGCGGACTCGCAAACCTCCGCTGACCGGAATGTCAGCCGATACACCCCCAGCACCCCCTCACCCCGCCCCGCAAAAACAATTTAGTACAAATTTACTCTAAAAGTAATTTTTTTCTGTCAAAACAATTCGCATGTTGAAGTAAGTGAATGAACCAAACATTCCAATTTTGTGAATTTATTAATTCTGGCACTTTTAGAAAAAGTGTTGGCAGAATTATAATTGTGCAGGTACCAGTGGGACTCACCAGTCACAAATGGTTTCTACTGAGTGTTTTTGTTGACTTAATGTTTTTCGATGCTTGTTTAAATGCTGTGGATAAAACACACGTTAATTCCAGAAGCATCTCGCAAATGATGTTAGTTTCTAAAATTGCTTCAGAACATTGAACATCTGCAGTCCACTTCTGGAAACCCTGGGGCCACTAGCAGGTACTACAGAAATCATTTTAAATGGTCAGCTGCAATTTAGAACAATGAATACTAGCCACTATCTGGCAGCAGAGCTCATCTAATATGGAAAAATCTGAACCACCTGGAGCAACAAAACGCTGGAATAACAAATTCCTAAACAACCACGAAAGGGAAAAATAGAAGTCAGGCAGCAGCAGCCCATGAGTGGAACACCACCACACCAATATATGAACCAGCACTAACCTACTCTTTATCTGAAAAAAAGTGAAATACATGATTCCTTAAATTACCACACCTTCAAAGTGCCATTCGCAAAAGCGACCATTAGACTACCTGCTCTCTTCTTGGCAACAACAGGTCCAAGTATTACAAGGACCACACTGCAATGCCTCTGCATAGAAGACATGATGTTCTACCAATTACTTAACTTCACATTTATAAGCTTTACATGTAAGAAGGTCCTCACATGACCTCAATGAAATTTCACATCCTTCATTTGCCTGAATATGGATATTGTTCATGCTATACTAACAAGTGTGCAATACATTACAAAAATACAATAGGTAAAATATGAAAGGACTCAGCACACTCAACAGACCTCATTCCAAGATTATGGGGTACACTATTCGTGCATTGAGATGTACAAGACTAGTAACTATGAACAGCATCAGGCAAGCATGTGAGGAATGTGAGGTGTGTAACCTGAAATACAAGGACTCCATGTTTACATTAAAATCTGTCCTGGTGGCTTGCTCTAACACCTGAATTTCAGATACTCAATGTGGAGGCTGCTGCAAGAGTCATGGCAATACAAATGGAGGTCTCTTTGAGTCCTGACACTAATATTAAGGGTCCCCTTAGAAATGTTCGAACCAAAAGTTGAATAAAGTCATAGAATTGAGATTCTTAATGTTAAGAGGCAAGATAGAGTAAGGAAGAAAGATGCTTTGTGCATTTTGATAAATGATGCTGATATTCTATAACCATCTTTATTATCCGTATTCGAAAACTGTGTTGAAAAATGTGGGATAGAGATTAGAAAGAGAACATAGAATGTGGATATGTTATGGAATATAGAATGTGGAAACTTGTTGTGGGGGTTCTAAGTGTGACGGATGTTATTGGCAAGTTCTGTAATGCCACACACTGGGGACGCTCCTTAACTGGATCTTAGTTATGGAATAAATAAACTACTTACATCCTAACCATGTGGAAGAACTCCTGCTTTCCAACAATAGTGATGATGATGGGATGGAGCGGTGCCGGCATCTGAGGAATTGTTTTGAATGGTCAGAGCCATATGTGATGCATGGTGGCTGTCGACGTCCTGAACGTGGTGCCAATAGATGGTGCCAAAAACGACAAGTTGCAGGTGTTCTTTTGAGCTGTGAGTGTTATAACAAGTAGCCTGGTGTATCTTCATTATGGTCTGTTGGTCGTGTGAAGATTCAGGTCTCTACAGATGATCGGATTGTTAATGTATAGAATACTGTGTATCGCGTGACTGGTCTAGTCTTCCTGAGAGGCATCGCCCATATTGAGTGCATCAGAAGTGTGTCCACGCAAGTGGCAAGTGTGTAGTGACGCTCATGCCGGGGCCCGTTTTCTTCATTGAAGTATGATGGATAAAAGGTTGCCATTCTAGTGGAGGCTTTGACATGTCGTCAAATGACGTTTTCGCCACAGCTATTTCCTTCTTTGGGATTATAACAGAGGAAGGTTATCGCTCCAATGGAGGAAGTGACATATCGTCTATGGGCTTCTCTGCAGCAGCAATATTGAGGCTGTGAGGCAACACTTTCCATGGCAGTCTTTTCCTAGGTTACGCCGGTATTGTTGAGGCTCCTGTTGTGGATCATTGTGTCTATTAAAATGACATTGTCACAGCTAAGAGGATAACTTGTACATGGTCTGGAGATTTTATAGGTGAGACACTCTTCGGTGATTGGAACACTGTGTGCCTATTATGTAAGCTGCATTCAAGTAGACATTGTGAGACATTACTCTGGTGATTGGCACACCACTGGCCAATTACAATATCTGCCAACATTACTCTGGTGATTGGCACACCACTGGCCAATTACAGTAACTGCTAGTATTACCAGGGGCCATGTCTTCATCTGGGCGTAGGGGCGTTGACCCCCTGCCCGATGTGATCCAACACATATTTTAATTTTAAAGTGTCTGGTTACATGCCATTCTAGCTGAGTGAAGTCAGGGGTGGAGCTTCATTAACCAGCAGTGACGACAGTGAAGTAGCTTTTAAGTTAAATGCGCATGTTGGGTTGGACTGGTGGCTTGCTGTGACCAACCAAAGATGCGCACTTTAGGGCTCAAATATCTGTGCAATTTTAGTGATCCGGGGGAACACAGCCACAGACACCAGTCTCCTAAGGTGTGCTGGTGTGCCCGCTCCAGCCAATCAAAGCGCTGCTTTGATGCTGTTTACTAACATAAACAGCAAGGGAAAAGCATTTGGATTGGCTTAGTCAGGAGTCAAGAGTTAAATCAATAAATAGTCTGACTGCTGTTTACTGACATAAATAGCAAGGGAACAGCATTTGTATTGGCTCAGTCAGGAGTCAGGTGTTAAGCCAATAAATAGTCCGACTGTGAGCCGACACAGAAGATTCAGCGTTGGGGTGGAAGGTTCACAGCAGACGTCAAGCCCAGCGAGGAGCCACTCCCGACAGCAGAAGAGGGAGCCACAGACCCAGGACTCCTCAGCATGGCCAGGACAGAAGTCCTCTTTGTCACACTGGCACTTGCAGAAGTCCCAGTTTTTGCACGGCTCATATAGTAGAGGTGGAGGGGTGTTGGCATCCCATGCCTGGGTTAGTGTGCTGCCTTATCAGCAGAGGGAACGTTACATTTTCAGGCTATCCACCAGCCCTGCAGAAGGAACCAGTGCAGTGGTGTCAGATTTATGACACCGGAGTTCTTGGGCCCTCATGTGAGCCACTTTTGAAGTGTTCGTAAATCTCAGGTGCCTATAATTGGCTCTGAATGCTTTAATTCCACCCTTCCCCTTACACGAGTTGTTCACTGTGTGCTGCCCAAGGCCTCACCACTTGTCACCAGTTGCCATTGAGTATTACTCCAGTGATTGGCACACAACTGGCCAACTACAATTTTTCTTAATAATATTCAGACAATAACTTTAACAGTATTCTGGCAGTTTCGAGTTAAGCATTCCCTATTTTTAGGTCGAGCCTAGGCAGCATGCATTCGCTATCTGCAAGACCTGCTGTACTCGAAAAAGGACTTAGCTCCCGCCTGCTGGCTTCCCATTGGTTTAGTACAGTGTCGCTATTTTTAGCTACACCCTAAATGGCTCATGCAGTTGTATGTCACATACGTTTTGTGGCAAAGGAGCACTGGCCAAGTACAGTTTGCTTCCACTTCCATTGTTTTATTATTTTGAAGAACTCTTTTTTTTGTACAATTATTGTGGCCCACATGCCGAGCTGTATTTTCAACTATGGCTGCTGCGGCTTTCTTTTATTTTTAATGGCACGGCTTGCACATCTCCATTTCACCTCCCGCTCCATTTGTTCCACCCCCCTCCCTGGCCTCTCTCCCGCCCTGCTTTCACATTCTCCCACTCCACCTTGCAGCACGGCATGCTGAGCTGTCTTTTCAACTGTGGCGGGTGTGGCTTTTTTTTTTATTTTGCACTGCGTGGCTCACACATTTCTGTTCCACTCCCTCCCCGGCCTCTCTGCTGTCCTGCTTTCATATTCTCCCACTCCCCATTGAAGCACAGCATGCCGAGCAGTATTTTCAACTCGGGCGGCCGCTCCTTTTTTTTATTTTGCACTGCGAGGCTCGTGCAATGAGGCAATGCCAACCAAGAATGCCCCTTCAGGCAAGAAGTATGTGCGCTGCCCATGTGACTGCCTACCCATCGGTAAAGTGACATCACAGCGCATAGCATGTCACAGGCCATACTGGTAAGTGACCTGCTCAATACTATGGCCTTTGCTGTGGCTAGTTTGGCTTGTTGCCAATAGATTTTACATCTGGCAACTTGTTCAGCAGACTGCTGACCACGTATGACCACAATTTGTATTTAGCACGTGAACAAAACTTCTGTTCATTGGGCGTGGGTGCTGCTACCAGTCACTGTTAACAAGCATCATTGGTTTCTAAACCATAATCTGTGAAAACTTTGTACTTCACACTTAGTAGAAAGTAGCATGTAAAAGTATATCTCAGTTATTCTTTGCACAGACTTTCCACTTCTATAGTAGGGGACACATCACCTCTGTGCACGTGTTTGTGAGCATGCATGTGTGTATGCGTCTTTGTAAGCACGCAAGTGTTTGTGTGTATGTGGTGGTGTGTGACAGCATGCACAACTTGTGCGTTTACACGGGTATGTATGTTTGGTTGCGTGAGCACATATATGCAAGTGTGTAAACCTGTGTGTGGGAGATGGGGTGTGTTCACAGGTGTATGTGACAGTGCACGTGTGTGTGCAGTGTATGTTTTCCTACTCACACAAACACACAGGCCCTTTAATTCTTGATGTACTTCTGCCCTACCTGTGTTAGATTATCATCTCTAAAATTGCTCGGATGCAGGCCCAAGCTCTACTTTGTTTCTCAATGTAAATAACTAAATTGAAGGACAAATACAGGTGAAGGGCACAGCAGCATTGTCGTCCATTGACCGCGAGCACGGTCATGTACATTAAGAGATAAGGACTGCACCTGTGCTAGAAGTATCTGAAGCATGACGAATACACCCGGAAGTGCTGCTTGTTCCATAAATGAGACTATAACACACGTTGTTCAGTGGATAGCTTGCGATTTTAGATTCTAAGTTTGTTTTGGCGTCGCTTGGATGCAAGTTACATAGAACAATTTACATGAAAGTTTGGTTCTCCTTTTATTATGCTCCGGCAAGTGTGATGCTGTGGATTCATGTAACTATTATTGAAGGATTCTGCTTGTGAACCTGCTGGTTGCCAGGCCTCAGTTGAGGGCTACAGTGCGTAATGTGTTACAGCAACTGTGTGATATTTAGTCTATGCCAGAGCCCCTTCCACCAAAACTTAAAATAAGTGCCAATTGAAGTGCTTGTAAAGAATACATTTTTTTCTGGAGGTTTCTTAACGTCATTGCTGGAACCGCATACATCCACGCCATCATACATGGGTAAAAGACATTGTCATTTACAATGCCAATAGCTCTAACTCAAGCAAATGCGAGACCTAATGCATTTCCAATGCTTGTTATGTAGGGGGACAGTTATGTGTAACATTTACTTGTGATATTGCATACAGTATTCCTGTGTTTAATCAAATTAAGCAATTGCTAGTCCTATATCTGTTAATTAAGCATTTCCTATTTTTTTTTTTACATAGGTGTATATTTATGTGTATAATTATTATTGACATAAATGTACGTGTAGTATGGAAAGTATTCAACCTCCTCTGTTTTTTTTGGCAGAGCCTGGAGAGTCACCTATACCTTGGGATCTATGGCTAGACATGTCTAAAGCATATGTGGGAGTACGAGAGGAGGATGAATGGTCGGAAAAAAGACATTTATCATTATTGAAACATAGATTAGGTGCTATAGAGTTGAGAGAGTTTAAAAAGGTACCCCGATAGAGAATGCAGGTGAGATATGTGTTTACCAATATGCAATTAAACAAATACAGGAAAGATTTGGTAGGAAAATTAATGTGCTTATGGAATGGTTTAAATTCCATTCAATGGCACAGAAAGAAGACAAGACTATTGTACAATTTGTGGCTGCATTTAGAGGTTTAGTGGTAACTTGTGATTTTGATTACATGTCGTATGACCAGGTGTTATGGTACCAAATTCTCATGAGGACCAAATCTACAAAAATTCAAGAAAAGTTATGGTTGTGTGGTGAGATAACATTGAAGGCAGCGGTTGATATGGCTAGAAGTATTGAGGTATCTGAGAAATGCATTAGACAGTAAGAAGTGAAAGTGGCAGCAGTACACAAGTAAGTGCCATTGGTGCAGGGAAGGATATCAGATACAAGAATAGAGTTGGAGAAGGGAAGACAAATGATGGGGTATTCAAGAATAAAGCTGGTAAGGTGAAGACAAAGGAAAGGGAACTTCCCTCATGTAAAGGGCTTTTATGTTTCAGATGTGGTACGAGTAGCCATTTGGCTAATTATAAAATGTGCCCTGCATTGAACAAAGTATGTAGGACTTACAAAAAAAGGCCATTTTAGCAGAGTATGCAAGGGTAATTGGACAAAATATCAAAACGGGAATATAGTGGGACAGAATATTGTGTCAAAAATATCAAGGACAAGATTATTGTGTAGGTAATTTTTTATGGGTAAGTAAAGTTTTACTATATATAAATCCACATATATGTGTGTTGATAATATATATATCTTCTTGGTATACGTAGATCTGGATTTAAGAATAGTAAATTTATACTTACCTATTTGCACCTACTCACTAAATATTCTTGTCCTCGATATTTTTGGCACAATATCCTGTCCACACGATATTCCCGTTTCTGATATTCTGTCACTGATCCGTAGGCAAGAATATGGGCCAAAGGTAAATTAAAATATGGAAGATGTTACGGATGAGGAAGAGAGCTTTCAGGGTGTGGTATTGAGTGTGCAAGATGTTCAAGCACGTGGAAGTAGGAAAGCCACAAAATGACCTAGTTGTGTAGTATGTATTGATGGTGACCAGGTTGAAACTATGGTGGATTCGTGTGCATGGTATCCCGTCCTGGGAAAAATATGTTTGACAGATTGTGGCCTGGCAGGAAGCTATGCGAACCGGAAGCAAGTCCCGATAGCTATTCTGGACGCAAGAGTCCTATGCACGGATTTATTTGGCTGATATTGAATTTGGTTCCAACAAATGTTATGGGAAATCTATGTAGCTAATAAGGGAGCCCTGATTCTAGTTTGGCCACATATAATGAAACTGGGGATAAAAATTGATCCGTGCTTTAATCCCCCAGTTAATTCTGTGCATATAAAGGAGATGGGAAGTGGGAAAAAGTGTGACAATGAATGTGAATATGGAAGGTTGAAAAACTATTATCCTGATGAAGTGCATTTTGCAGGACCTATGTGAGAAAGGAGTTAATGAGCGCGTGGAAAGTTCTGATTGGGTTTCACCAGTGGTGATTTCCCTTAAAGCCAATGGGGAGTTAGGTTTGTGTGTGGACTTGAGGTGCCTAAATGATGCAATATGGGTAGATACATTCTCCGTTCCTAATTTTCAAGAATTGTCCTTGTCAAATTGGGAATGCCACTTTGATTTCGACAAGTGACCTTACCTGTGCATACTTTCAGATTGAGTTGGAAGAAGAGTCAAGGCAATGTACAAACTTCATAACCCCTGAAGGCATGTATCAATATCATAGGATGCCTTTTGGGCTTGCAAGTGCATCAGCAGTTTTTCAAAGAGAAATGACTAGAATTTTAGTTGGAATAGAAGGAGCTAACGTTTTCCAGGATGATATTTGAATTTTTGGTCAAGAAAAGTTTTCTCATAATAAAGCCTTACAATTGGTTACGTTGGTTCTTAGAGATAATGGGTTAACTGTGAAAAATGAAAAATATATTTTTAGGAAGCACAGGGTACAATATCACCTGTCATGGGCCACTACCCATATGGGGGCTGCAGTGTCTGCCGTTTAAAAAAACGGACAAAAATAGTTTCTTTCAACAATAACATGACATGGGAACACTATGTAGGGATGACGACAAAAAAAAAAAAACAGGGTCTGCGAACATCGCAGCAACCTAAGATGTGGCCTACCACCACAAAAATGTCGACTCACTGCATAGAAAAAAGACGCACAGGACTACCAATGGGTGATCCTAGAACATATAAATGACACCGTGAATAGTGAGTCCAGACTTTTCGAGAAAGAACAATGTTGGGTGTTTAGACTCAAGACACACGTATAGGGCCTAAATTATAACATACCGTGGGGGCAATTTACACCATGATCCGCTGTCTGAAAATATGACAGTACCAGTCTAAACACCAGAAAAAGGTTCTGGCCCCTTTGGGATAGGAGAGTAATAGAACACAGTTGAGGATCCCCATCTGGTGCCCTTAAATGCCTCTCTATACTAAAAACCATGTCCGAATCCTACCTGGGTATACATCCGTTATACAAGTATGCACAGTATACCAATCACCCACTGGTCACTATTACACTGGTAGACCAGAGCATTTTTTCTTACACCCACATTATAAATATAAATATATATTTCACAAAAAATATGCACACCAGACCAAGATGATACTAATTCAAACTAAGCCTTCTGTTACTCACTCACTTCATTATTGTAAGGATTTTTACAATGGGGTACATAACTCTGACGTCTCCCTGAGTGCATTGCTGACAGTTACTGTTTAGTGGTTTCAACAGCAGTGCTCAATATATTTATGTCTCCAGTAGGCTTGGGCATCCTACAAGGTTCTCAAATCCAGACTTTTTAGACACGAGGCATTTTACAGACACTCTAATCTGCTCCTACCCAACATGAAAAAAAACAGCTGATAGGCAACCGAGCAGTCAATGGAATGCAGAAGTAGTTTCATTGATGGGCGCCATTATGGGTACGCGGTCTAATTTTTCAGCACAAGCACATTATGGCAGCTCACCTTCTGTCTTGTGCATTCCCCATAAATCACCCCCATGTCAGCAATGATGGTAAGATGCGGGCGCCGGGCTCTAAATCCTAGGTCATTGAACAAGGGTGTAGCCTCGATGAAGTAAGCACAGCATAGCCATTTATGAACCACGGTTGTACACTTCCCAAAACATTTACTGTATCTGACATATCAGTATTTATTTCCCCGTTTTTTACTTCATAAAGTGTGACTACAGGTTCTCCTCTCAACTGGAGGACATATGATGCAAGAATTCTGCATTACCTATGTATGTGGTGTGCTTTTAATTGTGTATTGTGCTCTGATTGTGTTTTGTCACTCACAAGGCCCATTTGGTTTCACTAGAAGTGCCCACCTCATTACAACTTTCTCACTAATTTTGTCACAAGGAGGTGATCACATTGTAGGAAAATACAACGTGCTCAGTCATTATGGCACATACAATGGTTTATCAATTTTAAACAATGTATATTGCCAGAGTCTTCTGGCAAACTAACTCTCCCATTATGTTTCTACAGGACTACAAGCAGGAACACCAATGAATGCTGTATGTATGTGTATAAACTTTTTAGCATGCAGTGTGTCTGCAGCTAAAATAGTACAACAGGAGTGGTATCATGGAGTTAGTTTACTTGGTCCTGAAGAAAAGCCTTGGGGTACGACTTGAAACATGTTGACCTTTTAGAAAGACAGGCACATTATGCCCTATGCTTTCTTGTTCCTCCTGTGTTTAATCATACCGACTAGAGGCCTGAATACATAGTATTTTACCTACTAGGCAGGTGTGTTTACTTTCCACACAAGACCCCCCCACTCCTATGTTTGTCATCATTTTACCTCATTTATGTTAGACTTTGCAGTTTTTTAGGGTTATCCCCAAACTTTTTGCTTCTTCCTGCTATTTTTTCCTGATCTGTTGTTGTTGGCTTTAGGACTCTGGGCACTTTACCACTGCTGATCGGTGCTAAAGTGCATTTCCTCTCTGTATAAAATTGTGATATGATTGGTTATCCATAATTGGCATATTTGATTTACTGGTAAGTCTCTAGTAAAGTGCACTAAGTGTGCCAGGGCCTGTAAATCAAATGCCACTAGTGGGCCTGCAGCACTGATTGTGCCCCCCACATGAGTAGCCTTGAAAAGGTATCTCAGACCTGCCACTGCAGTGTCTGTGCGCAGTTTTAAACAGCCATGTCTACCTGGCAAGTGCACCCACTTGCCAGGCCCTAACCTTCCCTTTTCTTACATGTAAGGCACCCCTATGGTAGGCCCGAGGTACCCCCATGGGCAGGGTGCAGTGTATGTGAAAGGTAGGACATGTACTGGTGTGTGTGACATGTCCTGATAGTGAAATACTGCCAATTTCGGTTTTCACTATTGAAAGGCCATCTGTTCCATAGGATAGAATGGGAGATACTGTGTAACATCTTACAAGTATAAATTCCCATTGGGACAAGATAGAGAAATAAAGTTTAGGCTCTCTGAACTCAGAATTTAATAACACATCTTTTAGTAAAGATAGTTTTTAAATTGTGTGTTTGAAAATGCCACTTTTAGAAAGTAAGTAGGCATTTTCTTGTTTAACCATTCTGTGTGCCTCTGCCCATTTGTGGTTTGACTGTCTGGTTTTGGACTGACAGGGGCTGGGGATGTGCATTCACTGTAGAAAGCCACTGGGGTGGTTGAGGTGTACCTGACCCTTCTTGGATGCCTCAGAACTGAGCTGAATATACCTTGGCTGCATTTAGAGTAGTGGGAGGAGTTTTCCTTACACCTGAATAGGGCCTGTCTCCTTTGCACAATGCTGTCTCCACCCCCTGTGGTCAGACTGCACCAGTGAGGACAGAACTGATTTGGACTGGGCTCAGAGACCCTAGCACAAAGAAGAACAAAGACAAAATGGGGTATAAGTAGCAGACCTTAAACCCCAGAACTTTAGATCACTTCTGGACTCAAGAGGAACCTTTGCCAAGGAGAAGAGCTGGAGAGCTGTGAGGAGGAGTACTGCCACTTTGCTGTGTGCTGTGTGGGGTTGGCCTGCAGTTGCTGCTTCTGCCACGGAAAGGACAAAGACTGGACCTTTGCTGTGAACCTGCCTGAAGAAGAATCTCCAAGGGCCTGTGTGTGCTGGCCTCCTGTTCTGAAGTCTCAGGGACACAAAGACTCCACTCCAGCTCCCCTGAACTCTGCTGCTGAGAGCTCTGACCTGCAAGGAGGCGCCTATTCCAGTGCTGGGCCTCTGGAGGTTGTTCCTGCTGTTGGGAGCTGGAAGAAACCTGAAGAACTGAGAAAATCGATGCAACGCTTTTTGCGGCTGTTTTTCCCAACACAGCCCCGCCGTGCCAGAAGAATCTCCATGCACCGCCGTGCCGCTGCAAAGAACACACATCGTGAGATCGTGGCTGAAGAAACTGATGCAGTGCCGCTTGCCGCCACCGCATCGATCATCAGCGCATCCCGGATTTCCATGCATCACACCTGTGCGGCAAGTTTTCCCAATGCAACACCCGCGGACCAGAACCGTCCTGGAGTCGACGCATCACTTCCCCCTACTGTCCAGATTTGAGCATCACTGCTTCTGCGTGCAGCAGAACTGTCGCATCACCTCCCCAAGGACTCAGGAACTGACGCATCTCTTTGTTTCTTAACTCTTCCCATCTCTGGGACTGTTTGGCCTTGTGAAGTTTGACGCATCTAAATGTACTTTGTGTAGAATCACACATCCATAGTTTTCTATGGACCAAGTTGCTCTAAACCTTTTAAAAGTCATATTCTTATTACATGTATGTTGGATTTTTGTCGTTTTGGTCTGGTTGAGTTTAGAGATACTTTATTTTTCTAAACTGGTGTAGTGTCCATTTCTGGTGTTATCACTGTATTACTGTGTACTTTGAGTACAAATACTTTTCAACATTGCCTTTGGGATAAGCCTGTCTGCTCGTACCAAGCTACCAAGGGGGTGAGCAGGGTTTATCTAAAGTGTGTATCCCCCTTACCCTGACTACAAACAAGGGTCCCTACTTGGACAAAGGTATCTACCCCCATTTCTAACAATGTAATAAACAACAAAAAAGTGCTCCCACGTAACACGTAGTTCCTAGCACCATCCTGTTCAGCAGCAGAACGGGGTGGACCCGATTATGAAACATGCCACCAAGGGCAACCCGGGTGGGTAACGGTTATATAAGAAAACCTAGCATTTTCTTTTTCTCATGGAGGGTTAGTCCATACAAACAGTAGGGCTCTCTTTAGTACTGATATGTCCAGTACAAAAAGAAGAATTAAGGAAATGTTTGGTGGCCAGGGTTTGATGCTATGATGGGCCATTGGGTAAGGAACTGTAAGGCTTGGAGTGCAAGTGACAACGTGGTTAAAAAGGGACAAAGTGGTTAAACCTTTGAACATACCTCTAATGATGGTAGAATTACCAGAAGGTCCATGGCAGAAACTGGCCATTGATTTCATTGGTCCCTTTTCCACATTGTCACCTAAAGAAAGTTATGCCATATTACTTGTTGACTATTATTCGAAATGGCCAGAGGTGAGGATGGTGAATAATGTAACTACGGATGGGGTGATTGAGTTTCTAGAAGATGTATTTTCACTGGAATGTATTCCGGAAGTGTTTGTTTCGGATAATGGGGTGCAACTTACTTCTAGCAAAATGCAAAGGTTTTTGACGGACTCTAGTATTAAACATGTGAAAACATCATAATATCACCCAGAAGGAAATAGTCAGCTAGAGTGATTTAATAGAGTGGTAAAGGAGGCCATCCAGTTTCCCCTTACATCTGGGTTGCCATGGAATAAAGCATTACAGGAGAGATGTTATCTTACAGACTTACTCCCTATTCTGTGACAGGTAAAATACCATTTGAATTATTAAGGGGAAGAAAACCATCTACTAATTTTGTGACATGGTGGTTAAAGAGGACAAATGTGAAATTAAGAATTGTGGAACAAGATCAAGGTATGAGAAAGGAGGGTAGAAAGCTTACAGGAATTCACCAAACTAGAACAAAATATTAAAACTAGATGGCCTGTGGTGGACGTTGGGCAATATGTACATGCAAAGAAATCCAGGATTGTTGAGAAGGTTGCTGCTAATTGGTCTGAACCATTGAAGGTGATAAAAGTGTTCGAGAGTGCTGTGGAACTGGAGGATGGGAAACTGTGGATTTTACGATGGGTGAGTTTATGTGGCATAAAGGGAAGAAGTGCCATGACTTGTGAAGTTTCGAAGAGTGATGTGAGTGGTGGTAGTGGTTATCTTTTGGGGAAGGATGTTGTTGAGAAGTGGTGATGGTGGAGGAAGTGGTCATGGGGTAAATGTAAGAGTTAATGAGTCTAGAATTAATGAGGATGTACGGCAGGGGGTAAGAGTGAGGAAAACTGCTACCCGTTCTGATGATTGCCAGTTAGGATAAATAGCCCTATATCTTAGATGGTTACATACATTGTTTATATATTCAGAGTACTTTTACATTAATATGATCTTATACTGATTATTGTTATTTTAATTTATGTATTGTGTTGTTTTTTTGTTTTGGGGGTAGAGATTGGTAAGAAAACATACAATGTGGGTATGTTGTGGAATATAGAATGTGGAATCTTGTTGTGGAGGTTCTAAGTGTGACGTTTGGGAAAATCAATTGTTAGTGGCAATTTCTGTAATGCCACATGCTGGTGCCGCTACTTACATGAATCTTAGTTATGCAATAAATAAATTACTTATATCCTTACCATGTGGAAGACCTTCTGCTTTCCAACAAAAAAACCTACTATTTTGCCAACATTTGTCCTAAATTGCCTTGGGAAAAGTGCACTCTAAGATCCTGGTTGAAAGTAACGCTTGCCTGGTACCCCACAACAGCACTGGAAAATTTCATTCAGCACCTCTTGATGCCCTATTTGACCTTGTATGTTCCACAATTTTCTTGCAGTAAACAACCCTGCAAACCCTCTCATAGAGTGTCATTATTAACCCTGTACAGCACTGTGCTGCCTTTTGGCTAGGTTTCCTCTAAAGAAATAGAATATACATACATGCATGCAAAATTGAGGAACAGTTTATGAATCTTGATACTGATTTTCAGGCTCACTGTTTGCCTTTAAAGCTATGTTGGAATAGACCTTCAAAGCAAATAAATAATCGAAGAGAACTGAAAGAATACTGGCATTGAAATTGGAAAATCTTTAAAAGAACCATAACTAAAGGTTTTAGGGTAGCTACAAGTGAAATAGCACAGCAGAATGATGGACATTTTAAGCATCTATGTCCTGGTCTCCATACGCATCCACTTTTAAAAAAAACTTAAGGGGGGGCATGCATAACCTCTATCTGTACATCACTCAAACCCATTTTAGAGAAAACACCAATTTTGTGGAGTGGTGTTCTACTGGAAGCCTGTGTGACATTGTCAAGGTCAAAACCTTCCCAGCATGACTACTTCATGACATTACTCTGTCCTTATATTCTGTCACATCTACTCTGCTCCTTTTTTCATGGTGTCAGTGTGCAAGGAAGTCCTGAAGTAGATGCTTTAACAACCAATGCACCTCAACATCATAAACTTGGAGCATAAAAGTTAATGGTGTTCGGGACACCTACATATTCCACCATATGTTTGGAGAATCAATGTTGGTAAATCAGAACTGGCAAAGGTTACTTGTGCATAACTGCCAGTTTGGAAACTGAGCATATTGTCAAAATAACCCCCTTAAAAAGCAGAGTACTGGCAGTGAATTCTTCATCAATGTTTCAAAAAAATAAATTATTCTAAAGCTAATATTGAAGAAACTGGAAGCATGCTAGCAGCGATATTGATGCTTATTGTAAGAGTCCTGGGACTGATATTACTGATCACGGCAAGCATTGTGTCACTGAATATGATGATCTTTGCGATCAATCCAGCACTGATATTAAGGGCCACTGCAAGCAATCTGGCACTGATAGAGAGGGTGACAGCATCCATCTTAGCTCTGATATTAAGCGATTCTATAAATATCTAGGCATTGGAAGGGTCTCTAAGCACTCTTGCACTGTTAATAAAGGGTACTCCAAAACATCTTGGAACTAATATGCAGGTTCACTGTAATTATAAAGGCAATCACTCTATACATCCTAGCACTGAAACCAATGGCTACTGCAAGCAGAACTCTAAGCATCTTGGCATTAATATTATGCGTCATTTCAAGCATGTCAACATTATTATTAAGGGTGCCAACCTAAGCATCCTAGTACTAGGAGTGTTACTGCAACCATCCATACAGTGATCTTTAGAGTTGCCCTCAGCAAGCTGGCACTGATATGGAGGTCACTGCAAGCATCCGAGCAATGATATTAAAGGTTACTCTAAGCCAACTGGCACCAATATGTTGCGTCACTACAAGCATGCTAGTACTGACATTAACGGTTACTCCATGGATCATAGCACTGGTACCGATGGTCACTGCAAACATCTTTTCACTGATATTAGGGTTAAATTAAACATCCTGGCACTAATATGGTGTGTCACTGCAAACATCCTTGCACTGATATTAACGTTTACTACATGCATCGTAGCACTGATACCAATGGCCACTGCAAGCATCCTTTCACTGATGTTAGGTATTACTCTAAATATCCTGGCACCAATATGGTGTGTCACTGCAAGCATCCTTGCACTGATAGTAAAGGTTACTCTATGCATCCTGGCAATCATACAGATGATCACTGCAAGCATCCTTGCACTGATATTAAGGATTACTCTAAGCACACTGGCACTAATATGGTATGTCACTGCAAGCATCCTTGCACTGATAGTAAAGGTTACTCTGTGCATCTTGGCAATGATACAGATGGTCACTGCAAGCATCCTTGCACTGATATTAAGGATTACTCTAAGCACACTGGCACTAATATGGTGTGTTACTGCAAGAATACTACACTGATATAAGGGGTTACTGTTAGCAAACCTGGTTAAGATGATGATCCTCCCTAAATTTACTTTTATCTTCAATACCTTACCATTACACTTTAAGACTGAATGGTTCAGGAAACTGCAAGGAGATTTGAGCAGTTTTGTATAGAAAAACAAAGCGGTGTGAATAGCCTGGAAAAAATTGCGTAAAAAGAAAATAGATGGTGGGATAGCATTACCGGACTTCCAATTGTACTATTGGGCTTTTTTTCTAAAAAATACTAGATATCTTTTAATGGACAATACGCAAAGAATTCCCTCTCATTTAAGGGTGTTGAGAAAGAATCTCCCGGACGAAGGAAATTCTTTCTTATTTAAGTATGGTCACCCCAAATTTTTCAAGAAAATCAAGTTCAAGGTGATACTAGCAGCCTGTAAATTATGGATCCAAGTTAAACGGATCTTGGGAATACCCTATATGGAATTCGCCGGGCACTCCCGAATGCCTTCTCGATGCGTTTATTAGCAGTGGGTTTGACAAAATGGGGGCAGCTTTTTGATCAAGGCCTATTGAGATCATGGGACACATTAGCAGCAAGAACAAACTTCTCACTATAGAGGTTTAAATATCTTCAATTAACAAGGTGGTCACGTACTCAGCTGCAAATTGGGCTGGAAACAGAATGGGAGGACGAGCTAATGAAAGATCAAAGCTATGTGAAGGAGGTATACAAATGGTATTGGATGTTGGTGGAAACAGAGGATCGCACCTTAAAGGCGCCAGAGGAGATATGGAGGATGGACATGCCGGAGACAGATATAGAAAGTTTAAGGCAAGTATCAATGGCTACACTTTGGCTTACATTCAGATCCGCATCATTGAAGAGGAATCATCTTTTTACTCTATACAGAGCATATTGGTCTCCAAAGAAGCTATCTAAGATGGGTGGAAGCAAGACAAGACAATGCCCCAAGTGTATGCTGGAAAATGCGGATGACTTCCATCTACTATGGCAATGTCCGGTAATACAACTCTTCTGGCATGAGGTGGGTGATTTTGTGTCTATACTGTTTGGGGCCAATATAGAGGTAAGCCTTGAACTGGTTATATTTTGGATCCTACGTAGGGGTGGGAGAAATTGCACATTGAAGAAATCTCAGGCCCACCTTCTTTATGTAATGATAATAATTGCACGCAGGGACATTTGCACAAAATGGGTAGTTCAGAATGCACCATCATTGCATGAGTGGATCGCATATGTTAGACATACCTGTAGGCTGGATTGTACAAGAACATGGGTGGCTTTGCGTGGCCTTGTAAATTTGGGCCAGCACCCAGCACCACTGGAGCATCAAAAAAAGTGATGCTCCAGTGGTGCTAGGGGCGTAAATATGCCTCTCTATGAGCATTCTGACATTGAACGCATGAAACATTCTGGCCCTATATTGCTGCTCGCTGTGATTTATTTGTTTATTTTTGCTAGTCAGGCCACTAGTGGCGTCATATAACTGATTAGAAGATGCAGAGGTAATGCATGGCACAGGGAATCCATCCAGCATTCAACATATGTTGTAGCTATAGAACATATTTAATGCAGTCAGTTTCCAGAGGGCATGGCATCAAGACTAGACTGTCAGAACAGGTGGCCGGGAAGGACAAATATTCAGAGGGTCTAGTGCTCGGTTTTGGGAGCCAGCAAGGACTTAAAATAGAATTAGGCTCCTTGAGAGATAGTTACTGGAATTCCTTGATAGAAGAGTAAGAAGTTGGGCTGGAGAGATATTAGATGAGAATCTAGCAATTAGGAAAGAAGGGCATCGGGCAAAATGGTGGGGAGGGAGAAGTTCCTGAGGTCAGAGAGAAAGCCAGGGAATTAAAGAGTGGATTAGGAGGGTGGGGACGTGGATGTTGAGTCAGGATATGCATGTGACAATAGCTGTTCATCAACATATATGATTAATTCATTATTTCATTTTTGACATTGAGAGTCAGTATAAACATCCAGGCATTTGATATTTGGAATAATTGTAAGTGCTGAGGACCTAATATTGATGCAACAATAAGCATCCAAGCCCTGATATAGGAGATCTCTGTAACCAGTTTGGCATGTAGAGGATCACTGTAAGCAGTGATGCCTGGATAGTGAAGGTCACTGCAAGCATCCTAGAACTGATACCGATGGTCATTGTAAGTTTCCTGTCATGGAAAATTACACTGTAAGCCTCTCAAAACTGATAGTAAGGATTACTGTAAGCATTCCGTTACTGATAGTGATAGTCACTCCAAGCATCCTGCCATGAATAATGAGGGACAGTCATGGTATGCAATCTCGACCTGATATTAAGAATCCATGCAAGCATCACTCCATTGATTTAAAGGGTTACTGTCAGCATCCCGGAACTGATATGGAGGAATATTGTAAGCATCCTAGCACTGATTTTGAGTGTGACTGTGAGCATCCTGGCATTGATATTAAGGGGCACCATCAGCATACTGGCACTTATTTTGAGGGTCATTGTAAGCATCCTGACTCTGATATTGAGTGCTGCTGCAATTATCCTAGCACTCATTTTGAGGGTCATGTTAAGCACCCTGATTCTTCTATTGATGGTCATTGTAAGTGTCCTAGAACTAATTTTGAGGCTCACTGTAAGGTATCCTGATTCTTATTTTGACAGTCACTGTACATATCTGAGCACTGATTTTGAAGGTCACTGTATAAATCCAGGCACTGAAACAGTGAGTCACTGCAAGAGCTCTAGCAGTATATTTGATCACTATAAACATTGTTGCACTGATGCAAAGGGTCAACTCAAGTATCATAGCACTGATTTTGGAGGTCACTTTAAATATCATAACACTGATTTTGAGGTTCACTATAAGCATCCTGACTCTGCAACTGTTGATCACTGTAAGCATCTTAGCACTGATGGTAGGTTCACTGTGAGCACCCAGACTTGGATATTGAGGGTCACTGTAAGTATCCTAGCTCTGATTTTGAGGGATGCAGTAAGCACTCCGACTATGATATTGAACGTCACTGTAAGTATCCTCAATCAATCAATCAGTGCTTGTTAAGCATGGCTACTCAGCCGTGAGGGTCTCAAGGCACTGGGTGGGGGGGTTGCAGGTCCGACTGGGACTGGGCGCTGGGGTTCATTCGAAGAGCCAGGTCTTGAGATCCTTCCTGAATTCCGTCAGAGACGGGGAGAGCCTGAGGTGAAGAGGCATGGCGTCCCAGGATTTGGCAGCGAGGTAGGAGAAGGCTTTTCCTCCGGTCCTGGTCTTGCGAATCCAGGGGACGGTGGCAAGGGCCATTTGGGCAGAGCGGAGGTGTCTGGTGGGTGCATGGAATGAGAGGCGGTGGTTCAGGTATGCAGGCCCGGTGTTGTGGAGGGCTTTGTAGGTGTGTGTGAGGAGTTTGAAGGTGATTTTTTTGTTGAGTGGGAGCCAGTGGAGTTCTTGTAGGTGTTCGGAGATGTGGTTGCGGTGGGGGAGGTTGAGGACCAATCTGGCTGCGGCATTCTGCATGTTCTGAAGTTTTCTGAGGACTTTCTAGGTGGTGCGTGCGTAGAGTGCACTGATCTTTAGGGTCTCTGTAAACATCCTGACTCTGCTATTGATAGTCACTGTCAGTATCCTAGCACTATTTTTAGGGGTACTGTAAACATCCTCACTCTGATATTGAGGGTCACTGTAAGTATCCCAGAACTAATTTTGAGGCTCACTGTAAGGTTTCCTGAATCTTATATTGATGGTCACTGCCTGTATCCAAGCACTGATTTTGAAGGTCACTGTACAAAAATCCTGCCACTGAAACAGTCAGTCACTGCAAGTGCTCTAGCACTATTATTGGTCACTCTAAACATTGTGGCACTGATACAAAGGGTCTCCTCAAGTATCCTACTAGTGATTATGATGGTTACTGTAAGTATCCTAACACTTATTTTGAGGTTCACTGTAAGCATCCTAAGTCTGCTACTGATGATCGCTGTAAGCATCCTGGCACTCATTTTTAGGTTAACTTTGAGCACCCTGACTCTGCTATTCATGGTCACTGTCAGTATGCCAGCACTATATTTTTAGTTCACCCTGAGAACCCTTTCTCTGCTATTGATGGCCACTGTCCCTATCCCTGCACTGATTTTTAGGTTCTCTGTTCTGTAAACATCTGACTCTTTTATTGATTATCATTTTCAGTATCCTAGAACTGAGTTTGATGTTCACTATAAGCACCTTGACTCTGATATTGAGAATCTCTGCAAGTATTTTAGTGTTGATTTTGAGGTTCACTCTAAGCATCCTGACTCTGCTACTGATGATCGCTGCAAGCATCCTGGCACTCATTTATAGGATTGTCGTGAGCATCGTGACTCTGCTATTGATGGTCACTGTTAGTATCCTAGCACTGACTTTTAGGTTCCCTGTGAACACACAGACTCTGATATTGAGGGTCCCTGTAAGCATCCTAGCACTGACTTTGAGGGTTGCGGTAAGAACTCTGACTCTTATATTGAGCAGCAATGTAAGTATCCTAGCTCTGACTTGGAGGGTTTCGGTAAGTAATCTGACTTTTAATATTGAATATTAAACATCCTGACTCTGCTAATGATTATCACTTTTAGTATCCGAGCACTGATTTTGAGGTTCACCCTAAGCACCCCGACTCTTATATTGAGGGTCACACTCACTATACGTATTGCAGTACTGATTTTGAGGTTCACCCTAAGCCCTCTGACCCTGATATTGAGGGTCACACTCACTGTAAGTATCGTAGCATTGATTTTGAGGGTTGCGGTCACAACTCTGACTCTGATATTGAGCGTCACTGTAAGTATCGTAGTACTGATTGTGAGGGTTGCGGTAAGAACTCTGACTCTGATATTGAGCATCACTGTAAAATCCAAGCACTGATTTCTAGGTTTTCTGTAAACATCCTGACTCTGCTATTGATTATCTCTTCAGTATCCGCGCACAGATTTTGAGGTTCACCCTAATCACGCTGACTCTGATATTGAGGGCCACACTCACTGTACGTATCGCAGCACTGATTTGAGGTTCACCTTAAGAACCCTGACTCTGATATTGAGAGTCACTGTAAGTGTCCTAGCACTCTTACTGAGAGACAAAGTAAGCACCCTGGCACAGATACAGTTTCCCTGCGCTCCCTTCAAATATTAGTGTCATGGTTTCATTTGTGCCACTAAAAGAGGTGAAGCAGAAAACAATGGGAGTGTCTCAACACTCATGGACAGCACCTTCAAATACAAGGAGCCAGCGGTTGTCCTGCTTCAGAATATTCATAACAAGTACAAGTATGCGAGGAATCTGGTCGCGTGCCAGGACAGTGTTTTTGTTCGTTGTGTGATGACCAAGAGGCGCGTTCCTGAGCCTTCTCCTCGAGTACAGAATTCTTGTCATGTTGCCCATAAACTGACTCATCTAGAACAGCAGAAACAATACGGAGAGACTGGGCCACTCCTTTGCTTGTTTTTATTTCACAAGCATCGCTCCCCTCTGATTCCCAACTCCCCCTCCTGTTTCTCTGGCACTTTGCTGGTTCAGCATTGCTACTCTGTCAGTGGCAACACACGACAATATTGGCACAGGTTGTAGGGGATGATGAGAAGGTGGTACGACAAAGTGTGCAGACATCCTTAGCTCTTACCACATGGAGACATGGGTTGGGACCACAGCGGAGGGCTCCATGCTGGTTAAACCAGCAATATTCCACCATACGTTTACCACATAGACCCAAGATGGTCTCCTGGTTCATGCTTGTTTACTCTGCACACTTGTCTCTTTCAGGACTTTATTTTTTGTCTCTACCATAAGGGCTGGAGGTTATTTCTTCCATGCACTACCTTACCTTTGAAAACAATTGCAATATTATTCCTTGGCTTCTTCCATTCCACTTAAGCTCTGGTTCTATTACAATTCTAATCTTCAATAGGTTTCCCTTACCTTATATTTTCATCCTGCTCACAGTCCACAGAGCAGCCAGGAGAGGCATCTCTAAGCAAGGCAAGGGGTGATAGTTCCTGACTCTTGAAGAACTCTCCCTGCACTTTGGTGCATGGTGGTTATGGGTGCTGGGCAATGGCACTCATTTTTGAAGATCAAGACACATTTTTCATCATCAGACTTTGACCCTGAGCAAAAGAGTGAAAGGCAGAAAAGAGAGAAAGAAGAGGATGAGAAAAATAGAGAAATAGTCATAAAAAGAGAAAGGGATTACTATGAAAACTCAAGAGTGAGATAAAAGGACTGAAAGTGTGGAGTGAGGGAAGAAAGAGGCATGAGGTGGAATAAAGACTAGGCAGCTTAGATATTTATTACATCCAGTATTCAGCACATGCTGATGATGAGCTCCTAAGAGTAGCTTTGGACCTGTGTGTTTCTTTTCTGTTTACGTGTTCTTAAAACAGGAACCAACTGAGAACCTAGATTCCAGCTAACCAGGAAAGATTACAGTACACTGGTGTTTCGATCTCTTCCCACATCATTTCACTTTCATACTCCAATGCTCATGGCCAACAACTTAACTCAAGGGGGTCTAAAAGCAATGAAGTGGCCTTTAAAAATGTGTGCCTACAGAAGTAAAATTGCTATGAATAATGAACCAAGTTAATTTTCCTCATGGCTCAAAGAATATGTACTTACTGTAGCTATATTGATTACAGATTTGGTAGACACACTTTGAAATGTTTTCCCATCATCTCAGATAAAACTCAAGCAAGCATGGCTTCCACGTCAGTGAGTCTCTCAAGGTTTCAAACTATTGGCCAGTTGAAAATGCCTCATTCTTGCTTAAAGTTGTGAGGAGGTTTGTCGCAGAACACCTACCTAGCTTTGTAGGAGATTATAAAATTGTTTATGATTGGAAACCAACTTTCATATGTTACAAGTGGAAGAAAATGTCTCTTTTTGCATGATCACCCCCAAAGGTTTGGACTGATGCTGCTGGTTTTCAACTGTGAGAGTGCACTGAAGCTTGCTAACCAGTCCTCAGTGCCAGTGTTCTAACCCCTTACAAAACATATGTTGAATTGACTATGGCTGCCCCTAATTGTCATAAGGTAAATTACTTATAAGCCCCTAGTATATGCCATCAGGGGTACCCAAGGCATGCAGGTTAGTGAGTCCATCAAGGGCTGCAGCACTGATTGTGCCACCCTGAGTATGACCAAGCACATAATGGCTCCGAGCCTGCCACTGCAGCCTGAAAGGTCAGTTTTAAACTGCTAGTTCAGCTTTGCCATTTAAGCCAGATTTACAGGCTATCTCAATATCTGAATGGGATACTAAAATGGGTATTTCAAGGTATCAAATGAATCATGACATTAAACCCGACTTGATGCCCAAGTCTAATTTAATGTCACTTTTACAGAAAAGCACTTTTTGCAAAGTTGCCACTCTGTTGCCCAGTTTATTCGGTGGCCATTCACAGTTACTGGCTACCAGACAGCCTTCTGCCCTCCTGGGAAATGGCATGAATGACTCCCAGGCTCAGGAACAATGGAGGCCTGCCACAGAGGAAGGTGTTACCTCCCCATTGCAGGAAGCCATACATGGCGTTGGCCCAAAAGGTGAGCTTCAAAGGAAAAGCCCCCTTTGGTGGGCAAATTGCAGTCACACTCGAGAAGGGCTTCCCTTTGCTCTGATAGACGGGCTGGCGGCAGGAACAGAGAGGGGAAACCAGTTGCCAAACTAGTTTTTCCATGTGCCTATAGCCCACATGTAGCCACACCTCTGGAGTGGGCTACCAAGCTTCTGACAGCCAAGGAAGGGTTCAGACACCTGGAGAGTGGGCAGAATAGTGCACTCTGGGATTGCTAGATGCCACACATAGTTATCATATAGTGGGAGGGGTCCTGGTAGCCCATTGACTAGTGAGTGCATCTTCTCCCCAGGGCACTTTCTAGGCTTAAAAACGGCACCCCTGTCACTCTGAACCTCAGATAACATCTGTACATGAGAGAGGACTGAAGAAATACTGCCCTGCTGACCCCTGGACCCGGCAAAAGAGACTGCATCAACCGCTGGACTACATATGCTGCTCCTTGGGCTAGTGAACAGAAGACGGTGCCTGTGGTGCTTGGCTCTTCGAAAAGTCACTCCAGAGCCCCAGACAGAAAAGGTGATCTCCAAGGGTCAGTTGGCTGACACCCCTGTTTCAGCACCAGTGCCATAAAAGCTGGAGTAGCCTGTTCTAGCTAGTTAATAGCGATCTTCAAGGAATAACCGCTGACCACTGGTGTGCAGCCAAGAAGAGCACACCTCAGCACTCAAAAGTTGCACCCGTGTCTGCCAGACTCACAAGAATTGTCAGAGTGCAGACTGGTCTCCAAAGACAGACACTAGCCCTCACCAAAGGAAACCGCTAGACCTGCTGTGACCGGAGATCAGTGGCCCAGCTGCTGCTGAACTTCTACTGGCTCGTAGAGGAATTCGAGGGAACCTCGACTCCTGTGGCCAAAGTCGCCCAACCTTACCTGTGGACTGAGGAATAACCGCAAGAAGACCCCTGCACAGCACTTAGAGCATCTTTCAGCATCCTGTATCCCCTGCATCATGACCACTCCATTGAAGTCTGTGGCAGTCTTTAACCAAAGTGTGATATTTGACTCTTGACTGCTGTTGTGAACAGGTAACTATCCAAAACCTACTTTTTGCACTCCTCACCCTGATTGTCTCCCTCTCAAATATAAATTAGTGTTGGATTTCTTTCATTTTGTGTGACTTTCTTATTCTGTTGTTCGATGCGTCTAAATGCTTTACAATAGTTGCTTGAAGCCACAGCTGCCCAGGCTTGAGCTGAAGGTTTTACAAATGAGCCTGACTGGTCCCAAGATGGTTTCATGAGTATAGTACACAGTGAGGCCTCACAAACACACAAAATAATACATCACAATCCTCACAAAAAGCATATCAAGATTGTTCTGATGAAAATATAGGGCAACCGTTTCAACATTCTGTAGATTTGCCTATTGCTTTGACCCACTAGATCATGGGCATCCAAAGATGTTCTAGTGGGACCTGAACGCCGACGTTTCTACAGGATAATCGCAGACTGTGCAAATAATCCACTGGTAGATTAATTATTTATAATATTTTTCGTAATGCTTGCTTAAAAAATTGGCATGGCGCTTGTGAACCACTTCTGGATACATAGGCCCCTGCACTGTGCCATGATTCTGTCTAGACTTACTGAAGTAGATTGCTTGTTGAATGTGGCCACACATTGTTTTTGGTTGGTTCCTGGAGGATGCACAAAGAAGATAATATGATGAAAGTGACACAGCTACAAGGACATCTTGCTTCCCTACTGGATGTGTACGCCCAGCACCTGCACAAGATGTTTTGTCAACTTGGCCCCAATAGCATACATCTGCAAATCATGCTCAAGTTGTCGTGCCCTCCCATTAAATGTATGCAGTGAATACATTGAGCTTGGCTTTTCATCATAGTGAATGATGCAATCTAGTCAGTGTTTGAGGCTATCCATAAAGAGTCTGTATGTGAAATATTTACATACAATTGCATCTTTTATGATTAATTGCATACTTGAAGGTATCTTAAATCTCTAACTGTAATTTGGTTATTGCTGCATTGCAAAACACTGCTCAAAATTCCTGTGGGTGAACCTGTGAATCTTTGTAGCGAAAATGGACAAACTTAGTAACTCCAAAAATAAGCTGTTTTCAATAGCTGAGACTGGTAAAATCTAAAAAAGTATGGGGATTTTATCTTCAAATTCCAATCACTGATGTTTCGATACTTACGCTGATTTAATGCTAAATCCTGGGTTTGATTTGCAACCCCATCTATATTGTTAATAGAAAATTAGATTTATCAATTCACTACAAGACATAATACTGGAACAAATTAGCAGCAGTCTTTTAAGAAAAAGATGCCATCATATACATTAGAGCAACTGTAGTAATTACAGTTGACTACTGCAATTCCTTTATGTTGGCAATGCACAAACTAGTATACTAGTATGCATATATATACATATATATATATAAATATTTATTTATTGATTTCAAGAGACTGGTGAGACAGCAAAAACTAATGTAAAAAGGATGTTCTATTTTCTATAGCATTTTTACATGTTTTTGCCATAACATATACCCTTGGTGTTCTATTATATTAACATGTGAGGGTTCATTTTTAAAAAGAACTATTGCAATAATATGTCCATCATGTTTAAGGGGAGGCATGCTTTTGTTCAACTCTTTTAATTTTCATTGCATGTACTTGCAATAAAAAATGAAAAATAAATTAACCAATCCAATCCAACAAGCTTTATTCGACGTCAAGTCATAAAAGCACAGTACATACATACACAATAAAACTCCATGATATAATATATATATATATATATATTTAAAACCAAGGATTGGTACTTCGTGACGTCGAGAATTCCATAGAAGGATAAAACATATTAAAATTACTATATAAGAATAAAACATTTTAAAATTACTATAAGGTACTAGGGCATAAAATCAATAAGAGTTCATTTCTAACATTAGGGCCTGGAATATATAGAAGAATTACAGTAATTAAAATACATTTCATACTATTAGATGTAATTCAGACCTTATAGAATTGACTTAACGAACCCTTCAAAAGTGCCTATAGTGCCTTCAATCTGATGACCCAAGACCATCCAAGAAATTTTGCCATTGCAATAATGATGGGAGCTGACATGTTCGTGCGCAGTATTCTTAGTGCCTCTCCACTCACTCTAGTCCCCATTGTCCTACAAATTGGTGCCAACCATGCACGACGCGGCCCTACATACGCGGGGCAGGTGAACAACAAGTGGGCCATTGTCTCTGTCTGGGCCATACACGTGGGACAAACTCTGTCGCCCTCTGTGGTCCATCTTGCTGTGTAGGACCTAATGGGAAGTGAGCATACCCTGAACTGAAAATATAATTTCCATTCCTGGGGTTTTGTTATTATGTCCCAGTACTGCTCCAGGTGTGTGGATGGTTTAAAGTCCATAAAACAGCCCGTGAGAGAGGACATGTCCACATTTCTGTGTGTGTTAGAAATAATGGTGGCCCAGTATTTCTCTTTTAGGGTCTCCTTTGGCGGAAAAGGCACAACTGAGGGATTCGCCCATAGTGTTTCCAAACCCATACTTACTAGGATAGCTCTGACCTCCCTGAGCCATTTGATTTTGTGGAAACAATCAGCGCTGATTAGGTCTTTTAGACCGGCAACATAAGTTGCCAGTTCAGGGGTAGACCAGTATAGTATAGGGCGGAGTCTTGCTGCATCGGCCAGTGCTTTCCTGCCTAGGTCATATAACAATGGGCGTACAGGGGTGCTTTGCGGGAGGTTCGTGATATTTCGGAAGAACTTGTTTTCTGCAACGGTTAACTTTAGCATCTTTTCGAACACCCAAAGTTCCGCTCCATATAGGGCAGAGCTGACCACTTTCATATTATATATTTGAAGCACCGGGCTAACTGGTTTTGTTGTAGAGGTATTGTATTCAGATTGTAAAACCCCAGATAGCTGCCGGTGCTTTAATGTGGCCATGTCAAGATGTTGATCCCATCTCATGTTGTTCTGTAATATGACCCCCAAGTATGTAAAGGAACTAACTTATTCTAGAGGGTGACCGTTCATAAGTAAGCCTCCTCTAAATCCCTTATGAGGGTCGAACGCCATAAATTTTGTTTTGGAGACATTGACTTCCAAACCCTGTAGTAAACAAAACTCCTCGAAACGATTCAATGCTCGCTGTAGACCATTCGCCGTTTTAGAAATAATTAATGTATTGTCAGCGAACATTAAAATCGGGTTTTTACACCTGCTAGTACTGGGGCATCAGTTGGGGTAGACTCTAAAAACTTACAATTCATTTAATGTACAAAGAAAACAATGTGGGGGCCATTACACAACCTTGCCGCACACCTTTCTCTACGGAAAAGCAGCTGGTTACATTGCCCTGCGCGCCCCAGCGAATGTGGGTGAAGTTATCCTCATGAAGTCTAATAATGAGGGAAAGCAATTCAGGTAACATCCCCATCTCTTGCAGCACTATCCATAATTTCCTGCGGGGCACTAAGTCAAAGGCTGACTTGAGATCAACAAAGGCAGCATATAAGCTGCCTTTGCCTAGGACCACCGATCTCCTGTATATTAATTGGAACCTAAACACCTGATCAATTGTACTGATGTGTGATCTAAACCCAGCCTGCAGTGGGGACAAGATGGACCGCTCTTCAATCCACTCTTGGACTTTATTTAAGACTAACCACCCCATTATTTTTTGTAAGGAGTCTATCAGGCTGATGGGCCTGTAATTGCCTGGGAGCGATTTGTCGCCTTTTTTAAAAACCGGGATGATCTCCGCCCCCTTCCAGGAACCGGGCACCGGGGCTCCTCGAGCAATTGCATTTGCTACTCTAACAATATATCTGCTCCGTTTTTGCTTATCATGGAGATATATATCGGCCGGGATACCGTCTGGGCCTGGAGCTCTTCCACCCGTTACTGCGCCTAGAGCAGTGATAACCTCATCCTCTACAAACTGTGTACCTTGATAAAGCAAATGTGGTAGATCGGATTGGTTACCTTCAATTATACTACTCGCATATTGAGGTTTGAAGTGGTTGATCCATTGCTCCTGGGTTACATGATTCTGTGGTGTGGTCGGATGGCCTCCTCTACCCCACTTCACTATGTTCCAGAACTGCCTGGAATTATTACTGGCGGAAGCTAATCTGAGTTCCTGCCATCTGCTTTCATCCCACTCTTTCTTTGCCTATTCCTGGGCCCTTCTATATTTTGCTCTAGCTGCCCGTACTATGGCCGGATCACCAGCCTTAATCATATCCCATAGAAACCTGCGAGCCTTAGTACATTCCTCATTGAACCAAGAGGTACCTTTAGTCCGTTGTGAATCATTACTCTTATGGTGCCTCATAAAGTACGAGCGTAAATGGGCAAAGAATTTATTATGAATTTTGATAATGTTCCCAGGAACCTCAGAGGTAGCTACACAAGCCTCTATCTCAGCTAATGTCCCGTCTATGCCTGCGTTAATGGCTGCTATGGTATCAGGCTTTCTTATTAACTGTGCCCACTTCAGTCTTCGCATGTCGTTAGTGGGGACCACTTCAAGGGTGGTCATCATATATTACATGGTCGGATGGATGCCCTCTCTGGGAGCAAGTCAAAAGTTGCACATAAAGGATTGTGGTCACTCTCAACCCGATCCTTCACTGTCATATCCTCAAAGGCGTCCCACAGACGTAAATTAATTAAAAGATAGTCTATGCGACTAGTGCTACGACCATTATTAAATGTGCATGCACCCTGTCTATCTGAGGCGGATCTCCCATTTGCAGCCCGGAGACCATTTTCTAAACACATAGCATTGATTTGAATGGCTACCTCTGACCACTTTTTTATGGTAGTTAGTTCCAATTTTGGAATGCCCCACTGGGCGTCTTCCTCCCAGGCCGGGTCATGTTCACCCGTGACGAGAGGCTCAAATGTCGAGTTAAGGTCACCTGCTATTAAAATTAGGGAATCTCTAGAATACAAATCTAAGAGATCGTCGAGAGTCACTAATACTTCCGACTTTTTCCCCCTATTCGTACCTTGTGCATAGACATTATAGATATCAAGGTGTCCCTTTGTGCCCATTTTCAGTCTAATCGCAAGGATGTCCCTGCTCTGAGTTGGAAGCACCTGGATATTATAGCCTATCTCTTGGTGAACCCAGATTGTCAGTCCCCCTGATGGACGGCCTTTCCCCCCACTAATAGCTGTAATGTGGTAATCTAAATAACCTGTCCGGTAGAGGGGCTCCATCAGCCAAATTTCCTGGAAAAGGCATATACCATGCCTATCAATGAATGATAACCAGTCGGGGGAATTGATCTTAGTCCTTAGCCCAGCAATGTTCCAGGATATTACAGCTAGCTTTTGTGAAGCAAGATCAGATGCTGCTACTAGATCCCTAACTACGGTATTATGTGCCCTGCCGCTAGAGTTCTGCATTACTTCCTCTGAAGTTGGGTTATCTAAAGAAGTACTACTCGTCCGGGCTGTGCCACTAGGCAAAACATGGTGAGTGGGAGTAAAGGCTATGGGGATTACAGGGATGATGACAGACTCCAAGGTGGTTGGGGGATCATGAATTGTAGAGACGCTGACCATCTCTGAGACAATGTGGGGGTCAGGCAGTAGTCAATCGTTTACATCCAGTGAGGCACTGCCCTCCGAATGGATGTACAATTGCCTTTCAGCATGATTACCCTGACATACCAATGGAGATCGTCTAAACTGGATTGGGGAGTTACCGGGCGGACAAGTGCAAAATTCCAGGGCGAGGAGGTTTTCTGCCAGGTCTATTCCAGTTAAGGAAAGCTCGATGTAATCCACTGCTTCTACTGGTGAAGAAAACCTCTGAGCTCCAATTATGTCATCTCGTATAACCGAGCGACAACCCCGGACTTTCCGAATCCAGTGGGTGACCTTATTAATCAGGGAATCTACATTTTCAGGTCCATTCTGGAAGTTAAGCATTGGTACATTGACCATATAGATTTTAGGTGCTTCTACCAGATTTGAAGTTATTGACCTGATAGGCCTATGTTGTGTAGTACGGGGAAAATGTGGTACAAAAGGTGCATGGATAAGCCCAGGGTGTGCAGGATATCTCTGAGACAAAGGCCTATTAGAGTTAATGTTCCTTTGAGTAACACTATAGTTCTTTGGGTTCTTGCCCTCCATACGGGGAGATGTTACTTTGGGAGGTAATGTCACATTAGATGGTAGGTTAGAGCCATTTGGGCAGGTATTTTTGCCCTGCGAGGATACCTTAGATCTAATATCATTTCCTTGCCGGGACTGTTGGTCAATGGGGGTTGCTTTATTAATAGTTGAAGTCACAAACCCTGGGACGCCCTTTTGGACCAGGCAGTTAACCAAGGAAGTGAGATTCATAATCATCAGTTTCATAGCCCCTATTTAGAGCCTGAGGGAATCAATGAGCTGATAGGTGTCCTCAGGTTCTAATCTAGGCCCTGAGCCTAACCCTCTGCCGGGAGTCGACTTCATGGAATGCTCCAACATGTTTTCCTTATCAGCTTCCTGCATATCAGATAAAGGTTGAAACCTATTGGTGCATGGAACTACGGAGACCAACAGATTCAGGTCAGTATCTGGGGGAGTAATAGGGAGATGGCGGTTTCCCTCACCGTCCGAATTAGACGCAGTGTTAGGTATAGGTGTGGTTGGCCCTTTTCTGGGTGGTTTCTGAAATATTGTGGGGATAATGGGGGTATTTCGAGCTTTAAGCTTTGTTGGAAGGGGGCTGGTTGGGTATTTTGTCAGGGCTGGGGCGCACAGGTGGTTCAGCCTCTAGAATGTTTTCACATTCGCTAATTAAGGTATCTATGCGGTCAAGGACACAGTTACTTCCTGGATGTTTCTGTGCCTTCCTGGCCTTTTTACCTTTATCAGACCTCCCATTAAGGCTTCCCCCACTTCCCCCACTACTCCCACTACCCTCCATACATTTTCTTTTCCCCATCTTCCAGTGCGTTAAACTGATGACAAATCAGGTGAACAGACCCTCCCCGGTAGGTCACAGCCTACCTCATTCCAGATAACACAAACCAAATTAATATAAATAAGAGTAAAATGGGGCTCAGCGTTCTTACTCCAGATTTAAACTTAGACAAATTACTCTTTAGGCAATCCACATACACATGTTATTTTTGAAAAGGGGAAACGTGAGCTAGGCGCGATCACAGTACCTTATTACAAAGAAAGTTCGCCAGTCACTGTGTCCTCCACCCAAGTACTGAATGAAAGAGGGGTGGCCCTGCCCTGCCTCTTCCTGACAATGACGGGCAAGGACGGGCCCGCACTTGGCCCGGGCGCCGCCCGCGCACATCCCGCGCCGCGGGGAGCGAGGCAGCGCTTTGAGCGCGATGGTAGCACCTCCCCCTCGTGAGCAGCGGCGGGAGAAGGTGTCAGTTGCACCCTGGGACTTGTGGTCCCACCAGGGTGGAGTGCGGGATTGCAGGGATGTGTGCAGCGGCAGATAGTACTCCCTGGGACTTCGGTCCCACCAGGGTGATGGCAAGCTGCCAGAGATGCCCCCAAATTCAGCCCGATGGTGAGCCCAGCACGAAGAAACACGGCAACAGCGTCCATTAATTAACCATCACACCAGCTTCCCAGGGCTTTTCCAATGCTTGTTTTTCCGCAATATACATTTTTCAGATGCTTTTAGCAGTTCTCTCTACTAGTGCTACCAGCATTTTACTGTCTGTTTTCCGATGTCAAATAATCTCTTATGCATTCCAATGGAAGCAGAAGAATACGCTCAATCTGGCTATAGAAAAATGATGCAACAGAAATGCTCTTGTGGGCTGATCCAAGATGTGATTGACAATGTCTCAAGCCAATGGCATAAGAGGTTAGTATAGAATGCAATATATTTGCCATGAATGGTACAAGTGCTGTGCATGTCAAACCTAAAAACATCTTTCACTTGTGATTAATAGAATTGAAGCATAGCAGGGACTTTTTTTAGTGACAGCTTTTCATCCTTGACTGCAAATTAAGTTCACATCACGCCTTTCAGATGTTGGAAGGGTCTAAACTAGGGGTGGGCGCTAGGGGGCATAAATTCTCCCTCATCAACTTAATGCTGGTTAGATGCACATGAGAAAAAACTCAGCCGGCGGAGTTTGCAGAGCTTTGCCCACTTCGTGTTATGCTTGTAACACGGAGCTCTGGCAAAACTCCGCCAACCGCCACGTGGTGGTGTTTTTTCTCACGCGCAGCTCACCATTGTTAAGTTGGCGAGCAAGAATTTATGCCGCCTAGCGTGATTTTTGGGCGTTGGAACGCCACCTGACGAAATTTTCTCAAGGCGGGCGGTCAAGGTAGGTAACGACTGTTCGTGTTGAGAAAGCTGACTTTCAAGTAGAAAATCTACTCGAGTGGCAGAAAGAAGCAGACCCATCTGGGACGCTGCATGGTGCAATTCACCTTGATTTTACAGCATGGGACAACCTACCGGTGCTAAAAATCAGCGCAACGTGCCAACTTCCGCCCACTCGCAAAACTTCGCGGAATATCGCAGACTTTTTATGTAACTCTGTGGAATTCCGCAGAGTGAAACTCTGCAAATTCCGTCCACCCCTAGTATAATCTACGTATCCTGTTCTGCTAACCTATTGTGCTGCTCATTTAGTCTCTCTTTCATGATTACATGGTCCTAGTGCCATGAAGCCAATTTACATAATTACGTATTACAAATTCCAACTCAACTAAAAGTTAGCGTTAGTTAGCAGCAGTTTTCTTAACGTGGCCTATCGCCGAAAACTACCGCCCTGTTAGCGATGTATTTACAATACGTCGCTACATGGCGATAGTATCAGCTAGCCGCGTAGAAAACTGCCGCTAACACTAATGTCAAGGCGATAAAAATGTTGCTGCTAGCGTGAGAAGTGACAAAAGGCCAGTTAGAGGTAAAAAAAACTCACGTTAGTCTGCTCAACGTGCATTTTTTTGCTTTAATAGGCAAAAATAGCCTATAAGTCCACCTCCAATCAAAAAAAGGAAATAAAAACAATGGAATGCAGAATGGAGGAGCCAGGTCCAAGTGCAGCACAGATCATCAACCACCCCAAACCCCCAAACAGCTAGGATGACCAGCCAGAGTCCCAGGGGAAGAGGAAATGCAGATACAGGGCTACATTTAAGAAAAGAGGCGCATCGTTGGGAAAACCAGTGATGCATCACTTTTCATAGCACCCTCCTTGCAAGAACATGGCAGCCAAAACTTTAAAAGCGCGGACTGTCCCGGGGCCCGTAGGCCTCGCTGGGCCTGCGTCTGTGACCTGGAGTGGAAGGCAGAGGTGCTGTGGAGTTGCTGTACCGTGGAGGTAGACATTGAGGCGTCGGCAATCTCCCTTACCTGGTGGTGAAGTCTGGCAGGTCGAATAGAGACACGTTGCTGACCTGTGTAAGAAGACCGCCTGGTGCTCCTTGGAGGTATGAATGGTAGAGGCGCTCCTGCGCACCAACTTAGGGAGGACTGCATTGCATACCACGCACCACCACCACACCGGGGTGCACAGAGGAGATTACTAATGGTGGTCCGCAACTCTCTGCATCACAGGCCGGAGGATGTTGCGCTGGCCAGACGCTGTGGATGGTGAGGCCCCTGAGCTGCACCAAACTTGTGTGGCGGGAGCGCTGCAACTTCACGCCTAAGGGGGCCCTGTTGCATCACCTGCATCGGGAGGTTCCCCAGCGGAATTTGCGGCGACTGCTATTCCCACACCTGGCTGAGGCTCCTGCTGGCAAAGTCACAGATTTGGAGAGAGTGCAGCGCATTGAGCCCCGTTGTCAATGTCCAGGTGAGGAGAAGGTGGGACGTGTAGCGGACGAGGCCCGGGGAGAGTCGGGCCCAGGCCTAGCGCATGTGGGTGACTCACACCGTGCCCTGAGCAATCCCTGAGCTGCGGCTGACCTACATCACCGAGGGCACCACACAAGACTGGTGGGGGACTCCACTAACTGGCTGAAGTTGCTGATATCAGCCATTGGTGACAGTGGGTGCCAGGGGCACAGGGGCCGGTTTTGGCCCAGGCCCTTGTGTATGCAGCTTGATCCGCCGCTACTTGCTGGGGAACACGGAATCTGATTGCCACTGTCAGATTGGAAGAGGCAACCAGGTGGTGGTGCTGCCTTTCCTTGCCCCCAAGTCTGCTTTTGGGTGTATGGGGGGGCTCACCCTTTGTGGACTTCCTCTCCCCACAGCACTGTGCCATCTGGTTGCTGCTGCTGGTGTCCTCATCTGCTGCTGCTGGTTCCTCTGACCCGGAGGTAAGGTGTTCAAGTCCCTCCTCCACCTGCAAGCTCCTGTCTGCGCCTCATCACTGGTGGTCCAGTGGTAGAGCGTCACTGCTCTTCAGCTTGACTGCCCTCCTGTCCCACTTTTCTGCTGTTCCTGTTTCATTTTCTGCTCTTCTCCGTTGCTTTTCAACCTTTGTTTTCTTTGCTTTGTTTGACTTTGTTTTTCCTGTGCTTTTTTGCAGTTCCTTTTTCCCTATCCTTTCCCTCGTTGCCTCAGCGATCCCCCACGTCCCCGCCCCCTCCAGTGTCCTTTTCTGCGTTTCCCACCTCCCAGCTGTCCAGCCCCCCTGCAGCACTACTTAATGCCTTATGCTGTGCGCCCATGCACAGCGGGCGTGCCACTGGTGCGCCGAAGGCAAGCCAAAGGAAAACCCGTCTGCCTCAGTCCGCCCCTGTACCGCACCCAGCACCAGGGACTCTGCCTCTCGGACACTCCACCGCTATGACGCCAGCGCCCTCCTCACCTTCAACCATGGACGCCACGCAGCCTGGCATCTCGCATCACCAAAGAATACCCTTGCACCCTGCGCCTGCTGAAACTGCAAACGTACCTCCTGCCACATCAGCACACCAGCGCCTCTTGCCACCCAGCCAACCAACTGTGCACCCGACCGGCTTAACTGCATCCTCCTCAACATGCGGTCCCTCTACCAATACGCCACAGAATTCTGGGACCTCCTCAACGCCACCTCTTCAGACATCGCCTTCTTCACGGAAACCTGGACCAACCTCTGCTCCGGATATCGCCATCACTGACGGCTACAGGATCACCCGCAAGGACCACCCTGAGTGTCCAGGAGGAGGCATTGTCATCATCTACAAAAGCACACTCCGACTGACCACGCACTCAAATGACCCAACGGTGACCATGGAACACCCCCACTTCCAGATCCGGACCAACCCCAACACCACCCTTAACGGCACCCTCGTCTACCGCCCCCCCGGGCCATGAACTCTCATTCACCGATGCCATTGTAGACCTCATCGCACCCCAGGCTCTCCCATCCACCGACTACGTCCTACTCGGAGACCTCAAGTTCCACCTGGAGAACCCCAGTGACCAGAACACCACCCCCCTCCTGCGGAACCTTGCCAACATCGGACTCAAGCAGCTAGTCACCGCATCAACCCACATAGCCGGACACAATCTCGAGCCCACCTACTCCACCAGCAGGAACTTCAACTACAGCCACACCACAGTACTCTCCTGGACCGACCATCATTGTATACATCACACCTTCACCACGCCCACCGTACACCACCAGCATTATCGCCCCCGTCGCAGCTGGATCAAGGCCACTGAAGAACTTCTCGTCAACTCCCCCAGCACCACCACTCCGCCAACACTTAAAGACGCCAACACCATAGTGCACAACATCCACAGATGGATCTCCAACTGCGCCAACACCCTGGCACCCCTCAAGAAAAGACCAGGCAAACAACACTCCAAGAAGGCCAACTGGTTCACTCCTATCCCCCACTAGTCCAGAAGCACCTGCAGATGTCTCAAGAAGAGATGGAGCCACAACAATACCCCTGATACTCACACAACCTTCAAATCCGCCGTCAACGCACACCACACAGAGGAAGAGGAAATACACTAGATTGATGGTTTTGTACAGGTAGGTGTCCCTTCCTGCACAACATCAATCAACTCCGCAACACCATGAGGCAAGGGTGCCTGCATTGGCGCATGGCAGCCATTGTGCGTTAATATAGGGGGAAAATACAGGGGGGCTGCATGAGCCCCTTTCGACTGTTTAAAGCCGCTGGTGCATCATTTTCTTGACGTACTTCAGCGTTAATTTTGCACCACGTTTTGCCGTATTTACAAAGTGATGCATCTAGCCATATGCGTGACCTTGTGAAGCCCTGTGCCACATTATACCTGCATCAGGTATGTTGTATACAGGGTGGGCGCAGTGAAATCCGTCAGATTTCACTGCGACAATTCTAGGACGCGACTGCGTCAGAACATTACGCCTACCTCATGGCAGGCATAAGGGTGACACCGTGCCATAGGGATAGGATGGGCCCATGCATTTCTGGAGTTGCTTCATGCTTGTGACACAACTGCAGCAATGCGTGACTTTATCGCTGAGAGATCAGTCAGGATTCCAGGCGTATCGACATGGAGCGCAGTACAGTAACAGAAGCTCTCCCCACCATGGGGAGAGCCATCGATATGGCAGGGAGCCAGGGACCAATGGGGGGGGCGGGGTCGCCCCGTCTTTCCGGGTGAGGTCGGTGCTGATTGGTTGCCGCGCCCGCTGCCCCGGAAGCACTAAAGTGCTTCCGGGGCAGGTGTTGGGAAACACGCCCCTATTTAAGCGGCCACGCTGCTGCAGGCAGGTCTCTGTATCCTGCTTGCTGCAAGACACGGTCGCCGCAATTTTCACCTGGACGCCTGACTCCTCGCCCACGTGCCATCCGGAGGTGGCGGGGCCCCCTTCCTCCCCCTTTTATCTCGCATCGCCTCTCCGGGAGTCGCGCGGGCTCGAGTTTTACTTGCCTGGCCCGGGAGCTTTAGGACTCTCGGTGGCAGCTCTGGAGAGTGCAGGGGGTCCCACGCACAGGTTATAAATGGGCTGCAGCGGTGATCGCGCCCTGGTAGCCTGGGGGTGTTCTGGGCAGGCAGAAATAGTGGAGTGCGGCAGTGATCGTGTCTGAGGGGTCCGGTCTTTATTTTGTAGACGCAGCCTCAAGGTGCTTTTTCTCCAGTAGTCGGGCACAGTGGAAGAAAGACACAGGGGAATTTTTTCAGGTTTGCCTGGAGTTTTAGAGGGCTTGTTGTATGAGGTGGGACTTTAGGTTTTTAGCAGACAGCAGGTTGATGTTCCTGAGATTGTATTTTTATAGGGAGGCCCCAGGCAGTGCCTAAGTGAGTACTGAGGTCGCATAAGTGGTTTAAGATTGGTGGCAGCTGGATTGTTGCACGACAAGGGATATACTTTGCTGGGGGTGCAAACAATTGGAAGCATTTTTTCTGCTAAAAGGGCAGATCCCACCTCCCCTTGGAGTGTAGTGTTTTGCAGGGGCAGTTTGCTCCAAAGTACGTAGTTTAGTGCGCATAGCTGAGGTTGTGGATTTGTTGCAAGCATGCCTGGGGCACCAAAGAAGGGTGCCAAGAGGGCACGCCCAGCTTGCAGGATGGAGGAGATTGTGCTCAGGAGGGAGCGCAGGATGGAGGCAATGGATGAGAGGCTAGCCTTGCTCCAGGCACGGGATCCGCAGGGAGGGCAGCCAGTGGAACCAGCAGTGCCAGACAGGCCTCGTAGGCGGGGGTAGCTCCCCGAGCAGTTTTTCCTTTAGTCAGGAGGCGTGGCAGCAGACAGGGTGGCGGAAGGGGACGGAATTCCCAGGCCGCACCTGAGTCGGTGCCAGTTGATGGCTTAAATGGGGGTTCGGGCAGTGCTCCCGCAGAGGTCGTGCCGGCAGGTAGAAACAGTATTGTGGAAAGTCAGGTTTATCCCCTTACGGTGGTTGTGTCGCCAGCAAATGGCAGCATAGTACAGGCTGGGCAAGCTGGCGGGGGAGCTCCACTGGGTTTGGCTGGCCAGCCAGATTTGGTGGCAAGTTTGGCCAGTGTGTTGCCTTGGCTTTCAAAGGCAGGGGTGTGGTCTGCACCAGTGTTGGGGGGTGCAATGGCAGGGGTGGCTGAAGCCGATCATGTCAAAAGGGCAAAGAGGTTGGTGGTGCATGTTGATGGCATTGGTATGCTGCCAGGTGTACAAAGGCAGGAAGGGGTGGCAGTTAGGCCAGCAGGGCATGGACCAGTGGTTGCGGGGATCCCGCAAGCTGGTACTGTGCCACAGATAGCACCGGCAGCAGCCGGGCCTCCACCTCCCCTTAAGGAAAGCATGCCATCAGGTATGTTACAACCATTGCCAAGCGTGGGTCTTGGCGACGTGCGCTCAGAGCCTGATCAGTTGGGCAGGCATGTGCGCCTTGACATTAAGGAAAAAATGTGGAAAGGTGCTTATGTGGATATTTGTGAGTTGATTGTAGATACGCCTAGCAGGGATGAAGGCAAGCGATGCAAGGAGTGTTCACATTCCAGGAAGTGTGGGCATTGGCCATACAAGAAGAGGGTGGAGGAGACCATCATGAATTGGCTCAGAGGTTTCACGATTTTTTCAGGCAGTCATGGCAGAGAAGTTCCCAATGTTGGGAGGGCAGTCAGCTTGCTACCAAAATAGGATAGCTTGTGCGCATGATGAGTTTGGAGGCACAGCCTGGATGGAATACTACAAAGAATTCAGGCGTATCAAGGCTACTAGACCCACGCTGGGATGGGACCAGATAGATGTGAATGCATGGTTGCGTTTCATGCATCCACAGAGGGCGATGGCCGGTCCAAGTCTGTCCTTTCGGGCAGGCACGGGAACAAACAGTAATTCAGGGGTGGGGCGAGGAAAGGGGCATGCGGGAATTTCTATAGGAAGACTTGTACCAGAGCCCCAGGAATGTGCAAGTTCAAGCACTGTTGTTCTTTCTGCGGCCTATCTTCACACCCAGAGACCAAGTGTTTCAAGAAGACAAAGGACAGGGGTCCCAAAAAGCATGAATGAGGTCCCGTCTATGGGTAAGGCCCCCTTCCCGGTTAACTGGCAGACAATGGTGTCATGGTTGAACATATACAGCAACACAGCAGCAGCACAGTCTTTATATGAGGGATTTAAGAGAGGTTTCAGGATTCCAACTGAAGGCTGTGTGGGCGTGGCCTATTGCAGAAATCAGCAGTCTTTAAAGGCCAACCCTAGTATTGCCAGAGATAAGATCATGAAAGAGAAGAACTTAGGGAGGGTGGCAGGTCCTTTTGAATCCCCACCTTTTGAGGATTTTGTGTGTTCACCGTTGGGCATAGTCCCCAAAAAAGTCCCTGGGGAGTTCCGGCTTATTCACAACCTTTCAGCGCCAAAAGGACGATCAGTTAACAAGGCTATTGATGGGGCATTATGCTCCGTTAAGTATGCCTCACTCGATCACGCAATTGCAATGCTCCAGGGGCTGGGACCTTGGAATTTGTTGGCAAAAGCTGATATAGAATCAGCTTTTTGGCTGTTACCGGTTCACCCGGATGATTTCCATCTGTTGGGTTTTCAGTTTGAGGGTGCATTCTATTTTGATAAATGTATGCCCATGGGCTGCTCAGTATCCTGTGCTTACTTTGAGAGGTTTAGTACCTTTTTGAAATGGGCATTTAGAAAGAGATCAGGACACTTCATTACTCAGATAACTTTCTCTTCTTGGGAACTCCTGGCACAGATGACTGTGGGAGTGCATTGCAGTGCTTCTAGGAAATGATGGGGGGGTTTGGGGTGCCACTGGCACAAGCAAAGACCTGTGGACCAACAACCACAGTAGAATTCCTGGGCATAGAATTGGATTCCAAGGCAGGGGTATCCAGGCTCCCTCAGGAGAAGGTAAGAGGTTTCTCAAAGGCCCTGGAAGAATGCCTGAGGACTCAAAAGGTGATGCTGCATCAGCTACAGGTGGTGGTGGGGCAGCTGAATTTTGCACTCCGCATTATACCCATGGGCCACCCATTTTCTAAGTCTATTGCACAGCCCATGTCGGGTCTTAAGTCAAAGCATCATCATACGAGGCTGACAAGTGAGGTCCGCCAAGACATGAGAATATGGGAGGCATTGCTGAAGGATTTTAATGGGACAGTGGTATGGCCAAGCCCTGCCAAGACCAATGAAGAATTGGGTCTATTGACTGATGCTGCAGGCAGCACAGGTTTTGGGGCCATTCTGGGACCAGATTGGTGGGTGAAAAGATGGCCAGTTGAATGGTTTGAGTCTGGCCTGGTAGCGAACATCGGTTTTCTTGAGCTTTTTCCTATCTTGGTGGCACTCACAATATGGCCAGAACAGTTTTGCAATCAGTCAGTGGTATTCTGGTCAGATAACATGATGGTGGTGGAGTGCATTAATCAACAGGCTGCCAGGTGTAAAATGATCTTGCGATTGCTAAAAGAGATTGTATTGATATGCCTGAGATTGAATGTTACTTTCACATCTAAACATGTGCCTGGTGTACTGAACAATGCAGCAGATGCTTTATCTTGTTTCAAGATGCAGGCATTCAGGTTCCATCACCCAGAAGCGGCGGAGCTCCCCTCACCATTCCCTGAACATCTATGGCAGCTTGGTGCCCCAGTTTACCAGACCTCGTTTCGGCAAGCTTAGCGCCCAGGACAAGGCGCGCCAATGAGGGGGCATATGGCACATATCGCAGGTTTCAGGAAGTACAAGGGATGGGGGGGTTGGTTCTCCCAGGAGTCAATAATTTAGTTCTTGGAGTACCTGAGAGGGGAAGGGAGACCCGTATCCTATGCCAAACGCCATATCGTGGCAATTTCATTTTTTGCAAAAATGCTCGGGTACACAAATGGGACAAGAGCATTCCTGGTGCAAAGGGCTCTGAGGGGCTGGCAGCATTTGGAGGGTTGTTGATCCGACTCCAGGCGCCCCATAGACACAGCGAAATTGGCAAAGATCATGGCCTCTCTCGAAGTGGTATGTAGTTCACCGGATGAAGTTCGCCTTTTTAGGGCGGGATTCGGCCTGGCGTTTTATGGGGCATTAAGGGTGAGCAATTTGGTGGCAAGGAACAAAAAAGATTGGAAGGGGGGACTACAGCGTGCAGACATACAATGGCCAAATGGCTCACTAGCGATCACCATTGCCCAATCCAAGACTGACCAAGTGGGTAGAGGGGATCACATAATGCTACACCGAGCCATGGGGAACAGCTGTTGTCCACTAGGCAATTTGAAATCCTTTTTGGCTCACCGGGTACAGAGTGCGGGAGGCCCTCTGTTGTTACACCAAGATGGGACACCACTCACAAGATTCCAATTCACCAGGGTACTCAAGGGGGCGTTGGGGGCTGCAGGTTTTGATCCTGCGGAATATGGTTCCCATTAATTTCGTATTGGCGCAGCAACCACTGCCGCAAGTATGGGTTTGGGGGGACAGGCAGTTCAAAGGATAGGCCGGTGGAAGTCTGATTGCTACAAGCGCTATGTGAGATTGAACATGTTGTGAATACCACCTCATCTGTGTTAGTGCCTTACCTTATTCTTCTATCAATGCAGGTGATGGAGAGGTTAGGGGGATCCAGCAGCTGGATGCCTCATTGCCTCCAGTCTACGCTGGAGCAAGAGATGTTACAGATGTGCTGGTGTTGGACCATTCCTACGTGAGGCGTGCACAGAGTTTTTATTTAGCAGGCGACTACGCGTCACAAGCAAGGAAGGATGGATATCAGCTGAATTTCTGTGGGCAGGGGGGCTGCGCTTGGCCCATTGGATGACTGCATTGGACAGAATGTTGCCCCAGAGGCTTACGCTTCCAGGCGTGATAATTGTACATATTGGAGGCAATAACCTGACAGAGTTAGGTCGGAGAGACCTGTTTGAATTGATTGTTTCAGAAATGTGTTGGCTGGCAAAGAAATTCCCGGAGGCCACAATTGCGTGGTCCTATATTGTCCCGAGGTCAAAGTGGAGAGGTGGTAAGTCAGTAAGAGCCATTAATGAGTCGGTAAAAAGGTTGAACCGGAAACTGGGTAAGTTGTTCAGGACGGATCAGTTGTCAGCCATACCTCATGGGTGCATCAAAGGGGAACTTTTTTTATTACAAGATGGAGTGCACCTGTCTAAAGAAGGTGATGAAATGTTTCTGGAATACCTGCTGACCTGGCTAGGCCAGCGTGCATTTTCGGTCAAGGGGGTGGCCAGATAGTAGGTGAACTATGCTGGCCTGTGGCGGGTGAGGTCAAGATTGGGGGGACACTTAGGGCCCTTTACGGCATCCTGTTTTACCAAATGTAACATTTGCATCCATGGACCCTCCAAGGGGTGCTGCCACCAGGTCGGACGGAGGTGGCAGGGGCGCGGGGGTTTCTGGGCAGTCGCTGACACGGTCCTTTACCTAGCATCCACCTGCGCAGGCACATTTGGGCATAACCTAGCACTGGCCCTTGGGAGGATGACAAACCTGGGTGTAGGGGGTGCCCGTGGTAGGTATCCTAAGGGCGGCCGGGCCCCCTGCACAAGAATTCGCAGACGTTGGAGACCTCCCCATAGGGAGGGGAGAGGGAAAGTGGGCTCCTCCCATAAGGAGGGCCCCCGAAGGGGTAAAAGAAGGGGCAGAGCCAGTCTTGATCTCACTCGGAACGGTTATGGAATAATTTTTGTTGGTTACACAGGAACAGACTAGTGATGGTTAGGTGATTCCCATGTACTAGAGTCTCTGTTAAGGCTAGGCCACAAATGTAAGCTGAAATGTAAATAATGTGGTTGCTGTGTAAAAAGCTATAAAGTGTATTTATTTTTTGATGTGAAATAATAATAAATACGACTGAGGGTTTTACGACCCCTATCTCAAAGAAATCGAAAATGGACTTGACTTGTTGCATTGTGTCATGGGGTTTGGGTAATGGTAAGTATTTGCATTCATGGAACATCGGCGACTCCCTGGCTATATGAATATGGCGCATCCATGGTGTCGCAAAAAGGACGCAGTGAAAAGTGTCTCAACGCTGTTTTGTCGCAGCGATGCAACACTTTTCATGATTGAGGCCCAGGAATGCACCCTATCTTATTGATAGTGTGCATTCCTGCCCTTTTGTTTTGTTGCAGAGCAGCGCAGCAACATTCCTTGCAGCGCTGGCCAGCACCAAAAGCTCTCAAATGAGACCCCAAGTGTTTGCACCAATTTTAAGACCAGCTATTTTCTGGTCTTAAAAAACTGCCTCAATTGGACTTAGCGATACAAAAGGGGATGATGGACGGACGTTTGAGCTAATCAAACACTCACTCCCCAGTCAACTGATCTGGGTTTAATCCATCATCATTCTTTAGCTCACTCCACCACCCCAGTCCAGACATGGCCATATGCAAATCAGTCTGACCCTGTGCCTCATGGGAACAGTCCAGCCCGAACTGCCAAGCCATGTCTTCCCTGGACCGGAAACAAGCATCCTAGGACCGGTTTCTGGCATTCCAGCCGTCATCAGTCAGGCTTGCTTGAATCCAGTGGCAAAGTGAGCAAGGGACCCACGTCTGGGCATACCCCGCCAACTTAGGGCGTAACAAGCGATACAAAGGGGATGATGGACGGAACGTTTGAGCCAATCAAACACTCACCCCCAGTCAACTGATCTGGGTTTAATCCATCATCATTCTTTAGCTCACTCCACCACCCCAGTCCAGACATGGCCATATGCAAATCAGTCTGACCCTGTGCCTCATGGGAACAGTCCAGCCGAACTGCCAAGCCATGTCTTCCCTGGACCGGAAACAAGCATCCTAGGACCGGTTTCTGGCATTCCAGCCGTCATCAGCCAGGCTTGCTTGAATCCAGTGGCAAAGTGAGCGAAGGGACCCACGTCTGGGCATACCTCGCCAACTTGGGCGAACAAGTGATACAAAAGGGGATGATGGACGGAACGTTTGAGCCAATCAAACACTCACCCCCAGTCAACTGATCTGGGTTTAATCCATCATCATTCTTTAGCTCACTCCACCACCCCAGTTCAGACATGACCATATGCAAATCAGTCTGACCCTGTGCCTCATGGGAACAGTCCAGCCCGAACTGCCAAGCCATGTCTTCCCTGGACCGGAAACAAGACGTGGGTCCCTTGCTCACTTTGCCACTGGATTCAAGCAAGCCTGGCTGATGACGGCTGAAATGCCAGAAACCGGTCCTAGGATGCTTGTTTCCGGTCCAGGGAAGACATGGCTTGGCAGTTCGGGCTGGACTGTTCCCATGAGGCACAGGGTCAGACTGATTTGCATATGGTCATGTCTGAACTGGGGTGGTGGAGTGAGCTAAAGAATGATGATGGATTAAACCCAGATCAGTTGACTGGGGGTGAGTGTTTGATTGGCTCAAACGTTCCGTCCATCATCCCCTTTTGTATCGCTTGGTCGCCCTAAGTTGGCGGGGGTATGCCCAGACGTGGGTCCCTTGCTCACTTTGCCACTGGATTCAAGCAAGCCTGGCTGATGACGGCTGAAATGCCAGAAACCGGTCCTAGGATGCTTGTTTCCGGTCCAGGGAAGACATGGCTTGGCAGTTCGGGCTGGACTATTCCCATGAGGCACAGGGTCAGACTGATTTGCATATGGTCATGTCTGAACTGGGGTGGTGGAGTGAGCTAAAGAATGATGATGGATTAAACCCAGATCAGTTGATCTGGGGGTGAGTGTTTGATTGGCTCAAACGTTCCGTCCATCATCCCCTTTGTATCGCTTGGTCGCCCTAAGTTGGCGGGGGTATGCCCAGACGTGGGTCCCTTGCTCACTTTGCCACTGGATTCAAGCAAGCCTGGCTGATGACGGCTGAAATGCCAGAAACCGGTCCTAGGATGCTTGTTTCCGGTCCAGGGAAGACATGGCTTGGCAGTTCGGGCTGGACTGTTCCCATGAGGCACAGGGTCAGACTGATTTGCATATGGTCATGTCTGAACTGGGGTGGTGGAGTGAGCTAAAGAATGATGATGGATTAAACCCAGATCAGTTGACTGGGGGTGAGTGTTTGATTGGCTCAAACGTCCGGCCTCCATCATCCCCTTTTGTATCGCTTTGGTCGCCCTAAGTTGGCGGGGTATGCCCAGACGTGGGTCCCTTGCTCACTTTGCCACTGGATTCAAGCAAGCCTGGCTGATGACGGCTGAAATGCCAGAAACCGGTCCTAGGATGCTTGTTTCCGGTCCAGGGAAGACATGGCTTGGCAGTTCGGGCTGGACTGTTCCCATGAGGCACAGGGTCAGACTGATTTGCATATGGTCATGTCTGAACTGGGGTGGTGGAGTGAGCTAAAGAATGATGATGGATTAAACCCAGATCAGTTGACTGGGGGTGAGTGTTTGATTGGCTCAAACGTTCCGTCCATCATCCCCTTTTGTATCAATTGGACTTAGCGGCAGTTTTGGGGGGTTATCACCGGAAGAAAATTTCATTGTAAATATCGTGAAGTGGGGTTAGCGGCTGTTTTTTCACGGGAACGCCCACCTTGCATCTCATTTTTGTTAAGTCCTGCTAACAGAAGTGACAATCTTGAAAATTCACGTTTACGCCGGAAAAGTGCAGCTAACTGCAGTTAGCAGCAACTTGTAAATACGGCGATTAAAAAAAAAAAAAGCCGCTGTAACGTCAAAATTTTTTCGCTACGGTGGCGTTAAGTCCTTGTACATATGCCCCTAAGGGTTATATGTACAAGAACTGACGCTAACTAGTGTTAGCGTTAGTTAACAGCAGTTTTCTTAACGCGGCCTATCACCAAAAACTATCGCCCTGTTAGCGATGTATTTACAATACGTTGCTACATGGCGATAGTTTCAGGTAGCCATGGTGAAAACGGCCCCTAACACTAGCTTGAAGGCGATACAAATTATGGCGTTAGCGGGCAAAAACTGACGAAAGGCCAATTTGCAAGCAAAAAACTCACGTTAGTCAGCAGAACTTCACCTTTTTTAATAGCCAACAAGTCCACCTCCAATGAAAAAAATAAATGAAAAATTATGGAATGCAGAATGGAGCAGCCAGGAACAAGTGCAGCACAGATCAACAACCTTCCAAAACCCCCCAACATCCAGGATGACCAGCCAGTGTCCCAGGGGAAGAGGAAATGCAGAATCAGGGATACATATATGAAAAGAGGCGCATCGCTGGGGAAAACCTGTGATGCATCACTTTTTATAGCGCCGTCCTTGCAACACCATGGCAGCAAAAACCTTGAAAGCGCGGACAGTCCCCGGGGCCTGGAGGCCTCGCTGTGCCTACGTCTGGGACCTGGAGTGGAATGCGGAGGTGCTTTAGAGTTGCTGGGCCGTGGCGGTAGACATTGAGGCGTCGTCAATCGCCCTTACCTGGTGGTGATGTCTGCCAGGTCACATGGAGACACGTTGCTGACCTGTGTGAGAAGACCGCCTTGTGCCCCTTGGAACTGCGCACGGTAGAGATGCTCCTGCGCACCAACGTAGGGAGGTCTGCATCGCATACCACGCGCCACCACTACACCGGGGTGCACGGAAGGGATTACCAATGGTGGGCTGCGCCTCTCTGCATCACAGGCTAGAGAATGTTGCGCTGGCCGGATGCTGTGGAGGGTGGGGCCCCTAAGCTGCGCCAAACTTGTGTGGCAGGAGCGCTGCAACTTCACGCATAAGGGGTCCCTGTTGCATCACCTGCATCAGGAGGTTCCCAAGCGGTCTTGGCGCGACTGCTGTTCCCAGGCTTGTGAAATCCAGCCTGGCTGAGGCACCTGCTGGCTGAGTCACAGATTTGTAGAGAGTGCAGCAGATTGCGCCACGGTGTCAATGTCCAGGTGAGGAGAATCTGGGACGCGTAGCGGAGGAGTCTCGGGGGTCGAGTCCGGCCCAGGCCTAGCGCCTGTGGGTGACGCACCCCCAGTGGCAACTCCACCGCTATGGCAGAAGAGCGTTGCCCCACTGCTTTCAAGCAGTGCAAGAAGAGGAAACATAACATGATGATAACTTTCTGATATTTTCATGCTATGTTTCTTTTGCGGATGGGAGGGTGGGTGGGGCTGCTCTACTCACGCAGCAGGTCAGGGGCGGAGTGATATGCCCACTCAAGTGCGCAATGTCTGTTTAGTTGGCCCTCTCAGGCCGTCCAAAGCAGTCATGCGCACTTCCCTGTTCGCAATGCAGACTGCATTACAGCCTGCATGAAGAACATGCCCACCCCTCCAGCCCGTGGCTGAACGCCTTGTCACAGTGCTCAAGAACAATCACAACGCCACATTGCAGTGTTGTGATTGGCTTAGGGGAGGGAGCTTGGCTGCCTGCTTCCTGTTCCTGGAAGCAGACTCAGGAGAGCAGGAGCACAGAAGACGCAGGACCCGGCCACAAGGTAAGAGTTTTAAAAAAAAATATTTACAACCCCACCCCCCCGCGTCCCCGCCCCCTCCAGTGTCCTTTCCAGAATTTCCCGCCTCGCAGCTGTCCAGTCCCCCCGCAGCACTACTTAATGGCGGCTGCTGTGCGGTTATCCGCAGCGGGCGTACCATTGGTGCGCCAAAGGCAAGCCCGTCTGCGTCCGTCCACCCCTAGACTGAGCCCAGGACCAAGGACCCTTCCTCTCAGACACTCCAACGCTACAACGCCAGCACCCTCGTCGACATCAGCCCTGGACTCCACACCGCCTGCCATCTAGCATCACTGTAGAATTCCCTTGCACCCTGCACTTGCCGAAACTGCAAACGCACCTTCTGCCACATCAGCACACCGGCTCCTCCTGCCACCCAGTCAACCAGCAGTGCAGCCGACCGGCTCAACTGCATCCTCCTCAACGTGCGGTCCCTCCACAAACACACAACAGAAATCTGGGACCTCCTCGACGCCACCTCTTCAGACATCACCTTGTTCACGGAAACCTGGAGCAACCTCTGCTCTGGACCGGGCATCGCCATCACCATCACCATCCACGACGGCTACAAATTCACCCACACGGACCACCCTGAGTGCCCCGGAGGAGGCATTGCCATTGACTAAAAAAGCACACTCCGACTGACCATGCACTCTAATGACTAGGCGGCTACCATGGAACACCTCCACTTCCAGATCCAGACCAACCCCAACCCCACCCTCCGTAGCACCCTTGTCTACAGGCCCCCAGGCCCATGAACCCCCATTCACCAATGCCATTGTAGACCTCATCGCACCCCCGGCTCTCCCATCCACTGACTACATCCTACTCGGACACCTCAACTTCCACCTGGACAACCCCAGTGACCAGTACACCACCACCCTCCTGACGAACCTCGCCAACACGGACTCAAGCAGCTAGTCACCACACCAACCCACATAGCCGGACACACGCTCTACCCCGTCTTCTCTGCCAGTTCCCTCAGCACCACCACTCCTCCAACACTTACAGATGCCAACACAGCAGCGTGCAAACTCCACCGATGGAGCTCCAACTATGCCGACACCCTGGCAGCTCCTTCGCGTCAGTGGACAGAGCATCTGGGGGTCGCTGGCCGCCGGCGAAGGTGACAGCAGACACCCTGGACGCCAAACTAGACTCTGTACAAAGGGATACATCTAGGCATATGCGTGACCTTGTGAACCCCTATGCCACATTATACCTGTGTCAGGTAGGATGTATGCAGAGTGGGCATTCCCACCCAACAAAGCCTCGTAGGAGTGGCGCAGTGAAATCTATGAGATTTCACTGCGAAAATTCTAGGACGCCACTGCGTCAAAACCTTACGCCTGCCTCATGGCGGGCATAAGGGAAACGCTGTGCCATAGGGATAGGCCTGCCTCATGCATTGCTGGAGTTGCGTCATGCTTGTGACAAAACTGCAGGAATGCGTGACTTTAGCTCCGACAGATACGTCAGGAATACTGACATATCTGTAAATACTTGCGACATGGAGCGCTGTACAGTAAATACGGCGCATCCATGGTGTTGCAAGGAGGGCGCAGTGAAAAGTGTGCCAAAGTTGTTTTGTTGCAGCGATGCAACTCTTTTCATGAATGAGGCCCAGGACTGCGCCCTATCTTATTGTGGGGCACATTCCTGAGCTTTTGTTTTGGCGCAGGGCAGCGCAGCAATAATCTTTGCTGCCCTGTCCAGCACTAAAACATCTGAAATGAGGCCCCAAGTGTTTGCCCCAATTTTAAGACCAGCTATTTTCTGGTCTTAAAAAACTGCCTCTAACTGAACTTAGAGGCAGTTTTTTGGATTTTGCACCATACAAGGAATTCCTTGTAAATATCGCAAAGTGGGGTTAGCGGCAGTTTTTTCACAGGAACGGTACCTTGCATCTCATTTTCGTTAACTCTCACTAACAGAAGTGGCGATCTTTAAAATTCACGTTTTCGCTCGAAAGTGCTCCTAACTGCAGTTAGCGATCACTTGTAAGTAAGGCGATAAAAAAACTAGCCGCTGTAACGTCAAAAAATTGACGCTACGGCGGCGTTCAGTCCTTGTACATATGCCCCTAAGTTTCTAAACCCTTGTACGCTGGAGGGTAGCAATCATTGGAAAATTTGATGAAGACTTCCGAAGTCCCAAATTGAATGAACTTAAGGCGCAATGCAGCATTTTTCAGCAGAAGAGATTTTTTTCAAACGACATGTCACCATTTCACAGGAGAGAAATATGTTGCCACATTTCTCCATGTCATCAGGACTCCCCGGGGCTCAATTCACACTACTGTTTTCACCTGTAAGTTCAATTTACATCTCCAACTGACTAGATTAAAGCAAACATGATGGACAATCAGCAAGGCTAAAGCTGAAGACCATGCTCAGATTGTGGGTTCAGTCCAGACAAGTAATAGCCAGAGTTCAAGGGTGGTTCTGATCTGTCTAGACGTTTAAACAGAGTGAACAGAGTATTTGCAGGATCATAAATGATAAACTCTATAAAATGATTTTATGTGTTTGATATAGTAAAGACCTTTCTCAAATGCACAGTGACAACTTTACAAAGAATGTGTTTTATGGACTATGGGATGAAGTGGGGTGCATGGTTTGGCGTGGGGCATCTGGGTGAGAGAGGGTAGGGTGTAGAGGGTCCATGCTCCATTTGGTGGTTCCTTTAACACATTAGATCACACACATTTACAGTTAATGGCACAGTTAATGGCACAGGGAGACAACACTATATACAGAGAATCACACATTTTAAGTCAAGTGTAGATAGAAGGGACTTCCGGTCAAAAAGGTAAGATCTCTGGCATAGATCATATCCCTTCCTAAATAAACTAATGCATTGAAAATCTTTAAAGGATTAATATTGCACCATTAAAAAAAAATATATATATATATATCCCATGTGATCAAGGCCACTGCGTTGGCCGAAACGCGTAATGACCGCTTTGCACCGCTAATACTTTACGAAATTTCAACAAGCAGAATCAGCTCATTGGAGTGTCCGTTTCTCGTTGTGGTGCCTGCATGCATCTATGAGCGTTAATTGATATATATATATATATATTCAGTCTCCGTTCTTTCCTCACACCATATCCTTTTGTTGAAAGCAGGCGCGGACCACAAGTTAGTGCAAATAATCCTTGTTTATTTGTCGGCCATAACGCGTTTCGGTCCAGCCGGACCTTGATCACATGATATATATATATATATCCTTCTTCCCAACTCTGTTACAAATAACTGCAAGCCATAATGTGTGTCTTCTCAATGCACGCTCTTCTGCCCCACTGGGGAGGGATCTTTCCAGCTTGTTGCCTGTAACAATAGCTGGGATCATGGGAGCTCACGCTGCTGATGCAGTCATCCTTACCCAGCCATGACGCCTGAAACAGGACCTCCAGCTCCCGGAGGGTTGGGAACAGATGGGGGAGTGTCAGGAATGATAAAAAGCCCCCAGTAAACGTTACAAATGGGTTGGAAGTAGGGAATGGCGCCACGCTCGCCATAAAACCCTGCCGGGCCTGTCATGTCCCTATAAATCTAGATTTTGTAATAGAATAAGTCCTCCCGCCCCCAGAGTTGAGTTTCACAGGTGAGAGGCAGTTACGAGGATGCCCGGCGCGCGGGGAAGCGGCTGAGCACAGGGCCCCGAGTGACCCCCTGCGCCGCTCTTTGATAACATATACACCGCTTAAATGTGTGTAAACCTTTACAATGCAGGCCTGACATCTCAGTATGACACTGACGGCGAGTGCACTGTTACACAGACCACCAGCTTATCATGTTTGTAATTGCTGAAGTTACCTCATATTTCACGTCACTATTTAGAACTACATAGTACATTGTCATATTATACATAAACGTATTTAACATATATGAAAACACGTTAACTGCATATTTCATTAATCCTTGAATCGTTACCCAAATATACAAAATTCATTAAAAAAAAAAGCTGCACTAGAGAATTTTGAGCAGCTTGTCATTTTGAATTCATAAACAAGTTTAAAAATATGATGCCACCCACCAGAAGCTACTAATATTGGTAAGATGACCATAACACAGAAAGGTCAAGCATGGAAAAAAGAACAAGTTCACCAGTGATGCTCTCAGAGCCTCTGACAAAGCTGCCAACTTGCCTCCTGTTAGCTGTCACAAAAGTATCCTGTCATGGCTACTCAGAAACAGTGCTTTGCATTCTGGGATTTGTAGTTTCACTTTTAACATATGGGCTCCAAAATTCCAGCGTGCACACTGTTGACTCCAGTAATCAGTCACGCTTGACACAAGGCTACTGACAACTGTTTGAGTTGCACTTAAAGAACATTTTGGGATATCTGTTTATGGAATGGGCCAGAGGTCTAGGATTATAACAATAACATTTCAACTCGTTAATGAAAAATATAAGCAGAAACCAATTAACAAAATGTATTAATTAAAGATACAAGCTGTAAATCAAAGAAAGTAGAAATTCTAACAGGGTATAGGTGTCGGGTTCTGTTTACCAAACCGCTCTAGCGTTCGTATGAAGCATGATCAGTACAGAATAGTGCTCTAGACTGTATTTTTCAACCAAAGGAGCAGAGGTTTTTAATCCCTACCTGTCGGGCTCCATAGTTCACTGCTATGTCCTTGTGGTAAAAAAAACAAAAACAAATAGGCATAGCTGCCAATTGGCCATGTCATATGTGACATCCTAATCAGTGCTGACTTGTTTTGACAGCTTGTATTTTCAACCAATACTTTTAATAGAGAAAACAAAATTACCGTTCCAGGTTGGGAAGGGCTGCTGGTGAAAGTGACTGGTTTTGCTGATAATGTGCTCCAAAACAGTGACCCACGTGGCAGCTATTTTCTATTTATAAAGTTTTATATAGCGCTAGCTAGACCCGTGGGTATCAGAGCGCTTTACATACACAAAGGAAAAGAAAAGATTGCATAACATCGCAGGACATGAGGATGCATAAAGATAAAAGCAGAGACATAATACTTATGTATCCAGTGAGGGGAGAAGGACGCAGGAGGCTCTCACAGTCAGAAAACCACCATCCTTGAAGGTCAAAGTGAGTGGGGAGTCCATTAGGTTATTGATGCCTAGGATGGTTGCCTTGGTCGGTAAAGCTATGTCTGTAAGAGAAGAGGAACACCACCACTTGACTCATGACACACCTCAAGCATCATCTAAACATCTTACGTTCCTAGTAGCTGTGGTGGAATAGTACTAGCTGTAGAGAGATGTAACACAGAACTAGCAACAGACACACAATATACACTGAATCATTCAGTATATACACATCCACATGTCATCAGATGTGTGCACAAAGCCCCAACTGGTAGGAGGGTGGAATGATACTTGCAGAATATGGGGAGTCCCCCAGCTATGCCTTACGCCTTGGCTGACACGTCAGCCCCCCTGGCTTTGTTGTAAGCTTCTGGGGCTTGAAATTTCAAATGTCTCACAATATGGGGAGACAGTAGGAACAGGGGCTTGGGCAGATAAAATCAAAGTGTTGTAATGTCAGCTTTGGTGTCAGCAATGTCAAGGAAAGGGCACTTGGCAGCTCTATGCTAGGTATGTGATGACAGCCTTGATCATGTTTAAAGAACTCAGGAAGTATGATGATCGTGTTGTCAGTGAGTGAGATTCTAGTTCCAGAAGGTATTCCTTCACTTCAACTGAGTTCCAGGCTTGCAGCATGTATTATTGTATACTGACACAGGGATATATGCCTTAATGCCTTAATGCCCACAAATATTCAGTTCCTTTGGTGTATGGAGCAACAGCCTGCCAGGGATGGAGGGGCTTATGTCTTCATCTGAGCTCTGGATGCTACAATTCATGGACATTCAGTGGTTCCTTTTGTCTGAGTTGTGCTCTGGCTGAGATCATTTTGAGCTCTCAGGGAGCCCCACTGAACACTCAAACAAAGCATTCCTCTTAGCAGCTCATCAAGAAAAACAAAGGTACCATTAAAATACCACTTGGTGATAGGAGAAACCAAGAAACTGACAATAAATGCAAAGAAGGAGGCAAGGAGAGCAGAGCATCATGGGACTGGAGGAAATATCTGGGCTTCCAGGTAAATGTTTGCCGGATGCGGAAAACTTAGGGCCACGACCCACACAGCCAAACCCGTGGTTGGACCGCCCACCAGAGTAGGAGTTTTCGCCTATCTGGTGTGCAGTTCTTTGCCGTTCCCACAGCCGTGCCTATGAATAGGCACAGCAATGGTAACTTTAAAATCAGTACCTTCACGGCGTGGACTGCTGCAATGGTTCTAGGGTGACCCGACCTCCTTGGTCGTAATAGGGTGGTCAGAAGACTGCCCCGCTGCGCCCCTGCGAGTCTGGCAGTCCATGGACTGTCAGATTTGCAAGGAGGCCCTTAGTGTTCTCCATAGGAGAAGGCAATGGAAATAATGAGTGGAGGAGAAGGTGGAGGGGCCAACTGAGAGATGTCCTTCACAGCACACATCTGTGAACTACTGCAAAAATAGAGATCAATGCCTTGTAAGTGGCCAATAAATTTGGTTCAAATAAACAAAAACTGTTTTTGTTCTATTATTATTATTATTAACATTTATTAGGCGCAAAACGAATCATCCCCAAGGGGATCTCTCGGCGCCACAATATCAGAGGGGCAGAAGGGAGACAACGAATTAGTGGCTAAACAACCAGGTTTTAAGACGTTTTTTAAACTGCCCTAGGTTGGGGCATGCGCGAATATCGTCTGGCAGCTTGTTCCAGTGGAAGGGAGCAAGATACGAAAATGAGCGGCCTCCCATTCTGATTTTTTTAATCCTCCTCGGGCACAACAATCGCCGATCGCTCGACCTCAGTTGCCGGGAAGGAATATAAGGTATTAACTTTTTACTGAGGTAGGCCGGACCATGCCCCTATAAAGTTTTAAATACCAGACACAAAAGCTTGAATACTGCTCTTTTCCTGATGGGCAGCCAGTGTAGCAGTCGCAGGAGAGGTTCGGAAGGTGATCGAGAGGGCCGATTGAGGGCCAGGCGAGCAGCTGTATTCTGCACAACCTGCAGCCTAGTGAGCAGATCTTCTCTAATCCCCACCAATAGGGAATTACCGTAGTCCAGCCTACTTACTAGTAGTGCCTGTATGAGAGACCTTCTAGCTGAGAGAGGGAGCCAAGGAAAAATCTTTCTGAGCATCTGCAACAGGCCAAAACAGGTGCCCGAGATGTTTTTCACGTGTTCTTCCATGGAGAGTTTGTCATCCACCGTAACACCTACATTTTTCACCCATTTTTTTGGGGTGGGGTGTTCATTCAGCTCAAGAGGCCACCAATCAGTAGACCAAAGCTCCTCCGCTTTGCGGAACAGCAGAATCTCGGTTTTGCACGTGTTCAACTGCAAAAAATTAGCCGTCATCCAAGCTGCCGTCTTTAACATGCACTTTTTAAATTTTTCTCTGGTTGTCGCGGGATCTGCGTCGATGGTAACTATCTGTTGAGTATCATCCGCATACGAGACGGTGTCAAATCCACAAGATCTAATAATGGAGGCCAGAGAAGACACATAGATGTTGAATAAGGTGGGGCTTAAAATGGAACCCTGTGGGACCCCTTTGTCTACAGCCGAAATCTGAGAAGTAAACGACATAAGTTGGACTCGCTGTGTTCTATCAGCAAGGAAGCTTTCAAACCATTTAAGTGCCCTTCCGCGGACACCAATCTCTCGTAGCCTATGCACTAGGATTCGATGAGAGATGGTGTTGAATGCTGCCGACAGGTCGAGAAGGATCAGCATAGTTGGTGTCCCATTATCTAGGGCCAACTTGATCGTATCTGTTACTTCAGTTAGTGCGGATTCGGTACTGTGCGACGCACGGAAGCCTGACTGTAAGGGGTCAAGTAAATTATTCAGCTCAAGATATTCAGTTAACTGCTTATTAACTAGGGCTTCCATAACTTTCGAGAACAAAGGGAGAAGAGATATGGGTCTATAATTTTGGAGATCCAGGGGGTCGGCCAAGGCTTTTTTTAATATAGGTCTTATTTGAGCCATCTTCCATTTCTGGGGGAAGGTGGCTGTGATTAGAGATAGATTGCAGACTTCAGTGATGGGAGCTGCAAGGGCCGAGCCCAAAGCCGAGATGATGAACGGAGGGGCCAGGTCAAGAGAGGAACCAGATTTATCTACTGGGTGGAATTCCCGTAGCCATCACCGCAGTGCATCTAGCCTTTAGTTCCACAGAACATGGAACATGAGCAGATGTTTCTCAAATCTTCTGGCTGGTATCATTTTAAAGGATGGCCCAGCATGGCCACTAGTATGGCCGCTAGTATGGCCGCTACGTCAGATCTGCCAGATACCCAGCTGGGTACATTTAGAAACATGGGACCCTCATTTGTTCTGAGCTGTCGAGGTCAACCGTGACTGTATGCACCTTTTACAGTTCTTTATTTAACACTAACGTAGACCATACCAGATCCAAGGCAGGTATTGTGAATACTAGAAGCATATTAGCACAAGAAAATGTTATACATGTAAAAAATTAACATGGTATTAAAAGCTAATTAGACTCTGCATTTGAATATTTTCTGATTTGGTACGATCTGACTAACCCCAAGGCAATGCAAGGCTTTCCCTTTGCCCCATCTGGGAAGTCTACCCAAGGCCTTGTAATGGGAACCTCTCAACTCCCAAAATATCTGTTGTCGTGTTTTTTTTACTCATCTTATTTTCATTACCTCAGATCCTCCAACTCTGTAACATTGTCATCTGTTGCACATTAAAACACTCCTTCAACACAGCACACATACACATTAGTGACCAACGCAATAATTAATTAATTTTCACTGAAAGTGGTCTAGACATGCTTCACATGAGGCCTAGATTTGAAGGAGACAGGAAATTGTTCACCTCTGTGGTAAACGAATGTGATAACACACTGTGCACTCCCACACCATCCAATGTCCCAATACATTTTGGACAAAAATTCATACAACTTTCATTTATACAAATTACATTTTATTTTTATTTATTGTTTTTGTATAGTGCTAATGCAGTTCGGAGGGCACCTCAGGGTGCTTTCACAGGAATGGGTAACAGGGAGTGGATAGAAGGAAGTTCAGATCGAATCCTATTGGCTATTGGCACCCTTTTGGTGAAAAGAGACATTGCTAAGAACAGTAGCTCAGATCAGCCCCGCCAACGAGGGAACTGTGGAGGGCTATGGATTATTGTTCCAGATTGAAGAAGGAATTTCTCAAGCTAAAGATTGCCCATAAAAACATAAGAAGATTTGTTGCCAGTGGTAGAACTACATCAATTCCACTCACAACTCGTCTACCTGATTTCCGTAATTAAAGGTGAGATTAATAAACATATTTTATTTCCACAGGTAACACTGTAAACGGATTTGTCATTTACGATTCTACCCAAACTAATGATAAAACTCCATAAAATGTTCTTTATAAAAAAAGAAGGATGCTCAAATCGATCTGAGCCCTGGACTGACAGGTGGGATGAAGGATAGAAGTGTCCTGGAAGAGAGAGGTGTCTTCAAAGACTGCCTGATTTTTATGAAGTTGTTTCCGATGCTAAGGGGGGGCAAGGAACTGAGTTCTGGAGGCCGAGCCTGGAGCATGGAGTGAAGGGTACCTAAAACTTTTGCTTCTCACCAAATATAGATTAGGCCCAGGAGAATTTTCATTCAAGCCGAGGTAATTGTCCATACTTTGAGCCATTTCAGGTTGAAATTGTTATACAAAATTCCTGAGATAATGCCATTAAGTCGCATTGCGTAATTGACACTTCATTTGGGTAAAACTGTTGTACGGGAGCATGAAAAAAACGCAAACAAACCGAACAAGAGCGGCTATTGTGCGCGTTACATGATTTTGCACTTTATTTTTTAGCGTGAACTAATTCCTTGTGCCAAAAATGGACGCGACAATGCATTTTGCTCAACAAAATAGTGCAAAATGACAAAGTTGCCATTTTACGTAACAATACGTAATTTTGTGTAATTTCTGGGTTATTTTGTGTAATTTCCGCAAACGAAATTGCTCGAATTTTACAGAGACCTAAAATAGATGGAGGTTCGGGAGCCAGGAGGCAAAAAGTGAGAATGGGACCTGAATCACTTAACAACAAAGTTCTGTCTTTATGAAAAAGGTCCAGAAGTTTCTATATGCAAATATTTGGAAATATACTTACAAGAATATATTAACTTTTTAAAATGATTGGTTAAAAATAAAGGCAGCGCTATGGAAAGCACCATATATGCACTACAGCTCGAGCCGCTCTCTCAGAGGCTTTCTCTGCACTGAGCTCTCTGCTCTCTCTGGTAACCCTCGGCTCTCCCCTCATTCAGGGCTGATTGCAGCTCGCGCAGCAGGACTGAATGAACAAACATTTCCTGCACCTGTTTTTGTTCCACAGCGGGTTGCCTTTGGAATAGCAAAACTTGCACTCTTGATAAGGAACCCGCAGGGAAACACTGCAAAACAGTGGAGAAACCAATGGCCTTTTAGCTGTGGGTCCCTCCAGAGGACATGTTGTGATGCTTTGTGACAGTGGAGTATGCCCCACAGCGAAACAACATTTTCAGGAGTTAGTGCAACACTTGTAATTTGAACATGTGACTATGGCCAAAAAAGTAAACAAGCATTGGCATAGCCAATAGGTCTCGCTTTTGGGACCTTATAAGTATTTAGTTATGCAGCACAATATCCTTGGTGCAACAACATCAACTGTTGCATGGGTAAACACTTATAAGGTCCCAAAAGCGAGACCTATTGGCTATGCCAATGCTTGTATTAACGGAGGCATGTACAGCGGTGTTAATGCTGTTATGTGACTCCATTGTAATGAGCCGGCTGAGGCTTTGCCAGGTATTTATGTATTACTGTTTGTGTTGGGTGGTGGGGGGGGGAATTAATCAAGCCCAGCGCCAGCTGAACGAAGCGCAGCATCCAGCTGCCACTGGCAATTTAAACACAAGAGATGCATCACCTGGCGAGAGAAAGGAGGGACGCGGAGGGAGATGGAAGGAAGGGAGACAGAGAAAGGGAAGAGAGGGATGGAAGAGAGAGCGGGAGAAAGAGTGGGCAAGCGACGAGAGAGGGGTGGAGGAGCTGAGACGGCAAGAGAACGTGGGATGAGTGGGAACAGGGAGGGGGGGAGCAGGACGAGAAGGGGCGACCGCGGAGCCAGCAGAGGAGAGAGAGGGAACAAACAGAGAGAGAGGGGGGCAAGAAAGAGAGAGAGAGAGGAGGCAAGAAGAAAGACTGAGAGGGAACATATAGAGAGAGAGGAGGCAAGAAGAGGGAGAGGGGACAAACCGAGAGAGAGAGAGAGAGAGGAGGGAAGAAGAAAGACAGAGGGAGAGGGAACATAGAGAGAGAGAGAGGAGGTAAGAAGAAAGACCGAGGGAGAGGGAAACAGAGAGAGAGTGGGAGGAGGCAACAAGAAAGTCTGAGAGGGAGAGGGAACATACAGAGAAAGACGGAGAGAGGAGGCAAAAAAGAGAGAGAGGGAACATACAGAGAGAGAGGGGGCAACAAAGAGGGAGAGGGAACATACAGAGTGAGAGAGGAGGCAAGAAAGAGGGAGAGGGAACATACAGAGAGAGGAGGCAAGAAGAAAGACTGAGAGGGAGAGGGAACATACAGAGAGAGAGGAGGCAAGAAGAGGGAGAGCGGACATACAGCGAGAGAGAGGAGACAAGAAAGACTGCTAGGAACAGGCGCTGGGCGGGAGCCCTGGCAATGGGATAGGGTGGAAGAGGGAGGGAAGCAAGAGAGAAGACGACGGAAACTGGTTTTGGTATCATTTGTTTCAAAATGATCTTTGCAATGCGGTGTGTGCACGCGTTGCTGTGTGGTGATTTAAGCACAACCGACCACGCATTCTGTGACGCACTCTTTGCTTGTGGATGCACAGGAGCTGGCATATTGAGTGATCGGCATATATACTGCGGAGAGGGTGGGTGGCTTGGTCTTTGGTGGTCTTGTCGAACAGCCTCGCCGCTTTCGAGAACGGAGAGCTGTGAAGGGAGCCCTTAATCCACAGCGAAGGTGGGGGGGAAGGGCAGTGAAGCTTCTGACATCTGCATGACAAAGCTGGTGGTGTGAGGTCTGAAGCACACACTGACCTTTGCACTGGGTGAAATGGAGAAACAAGGAGGGAGACATCGGGAGCGAGACGAAAGTGGGAAGAGGAGTGAGGGGGGGAGAGGTGAATGGAGAGACCGAGTGGTGCGCGCGCGACTAACTATAACAAGACAAGCCCGGCTTCAAAAGTGGTGCACGCGCGAGCGCCCGCCGCGGCGAAAGTGAAAGCAGCATATGTTTCCAATTAACGCGACGCGGCAGGGGAGGGGTGGAGGAGCGTTCAGACAGCAAGCAAGAGGAAAGCCAGATGGCGCCTGATCGGGCGCTGAAAGCTGGCGGCTGTGCGCGTGCACGCGATCGTGAACGCATGCTGGAGGCCAGCAAAAGCGTGGGGTAGCACTTTGAAAACCCACTTACTAAATGTCTCGCAGAGCAGCGCATGCGCTGGCTCAGGCGAGACCTAAAAAAAGAGTATGTAAAGACATGGGAACAGCAACCACTGGCCGCTGGGGTTTAGGGAGGGTGCTAGTGAGAAGCACTGCTCCTGCTTTTGTTAGAGGGGGCCGATATTGCAGCACTGTAACATATTGCCCCCAGTAACAAAACCACCCCCCACGGGTACAAAACCGGCCCCCACCCCTACGGCCCACCGGGGAAACGCCCAGTGCCCGCTACGGCCAGTCCGTCCATTCCCAATGAAACGGAGTCAACTTCAAAATTTCTGGAAGACGGTGGGGGCTGAGCTGGATAGTACAACCTTTTCACCCCTACGACATCACCATAAGTAGCATTGCTAGAAATGACATCACTGGTTCAGCACTTCCTTTATCTCTGACAAAATAAAATATGTTATGTAAAAATGATTTGTGCTGTGCAAGGTTTAATTACATTCCACTGCAGTTCAGCAGTGGATCAGAACTCCATAAATCAGGAAAATTGATGAAACTTAGATTAAAATTAAATGTTATGTAAAAATGGTTTCTCCTCGTGTTCTGATTGTTGTGATCTGGTTAAAACTAAACACAATGCACACAATATTGTTCTCAGTAAAGCCCCAATGTTTGAGATGTCCCTGCTCATATAAAAGTGTTATGTAGAAAGCCCTCCCAGGTTTACAATATCTCCTATACAACAAAAACACAATCTAACTCTCTCTCTCTCTCTCTCTCTCTCTCTCTGTCTTTCTCTCTCTCTTCCCCCTTTCTCTGTCTAAAAATTGGCACAATTCACCAAGCTTTATAACTGCCCTTGGAATCTTCCGGTTACATCGACCTCTGCAGTAGGCACTCAATCACTTGGACTAGCTCATTGGATTTTGAGTCCGTAACTAGGGTCACAATTTCTGCTGCATGGTCAGAATTCACAATCTATTTATTGTTAGCTTAAAGCACGGAATACAAGGGGGCTGTGATTAGCAGGGAGAGTGTTGTGGGAGGCTTCCGGCATAGCATGAAGAGCAGGCCAGGCATCGCAGGCAGGCATTGCTGGATGTTCGCATTGGCCATCTCCGTGAGTGGTCGATGCTGCAGTGCAAAGAGTTGGGCTGATGGAGCTTCATGCTGAATTAAGGTGCGAGCGGCGATGCCTTAGTGTGAATGGCCTGTTCGCAGTCGTGAAGAGCCCAAAAGATTGATTTCAGCTTTCTGAGCCACACCAAGGGTCCAGGACCTGAGAGGCCCAACTTTGGAGTCAGGAACTCACTTCATCTGGGTCCAGGGGCTTGTGCAGGATGTTGCTGAGCCTTTTATGTCCCTGTGGCTCAATTTAGAAGGCCAGCAGACTAGCCCTTGGAGTCACTCTGGGAGCCCTGGGTTGAAGATGAAGTTGCTGGTCCAGTTCTTCCTCCCAAGTCAGGAGGGCAGCAGCAGCAGGTCAGCACAGCAAGGCAGCAGTTCCTTCAGAGCAGCAGATCAGCAGAGTGGCAGTTCTCTCAGCAGCACAGCAGTCCTTCTTCCTGGCAGAATATCCAGAGGTCCAGAAGTGTACTGAAGAGCTAGTGTCTGAGGTCTCCTTTTTATGCCCTGGGGCCATTCCTCAGGAAGGTGGGCGAAGGTTCTAGAAAGGTTCTTTGAAGTGCATTGAATTTCCTGACTCCCCTGCCCTAGCTACAAGCTAGCTGCCGTGACAATGTGAGGTTGTTAAGCCCTTTGTGTGAAGGCAGAGCACAGGCTGGACAGTAGCAAATGGGGCTGTGCTCAGCTGTGCCCCCTAAACTGCCACTAGATAGCCCATTCAGGCACACATAATTCCTCTATTCTGTGACTGTCTGGGAGGAATTCACAAAGTCTAACTGTCAGTTACACCCAATCATGTGACCCAGGCCAGTGCCAGGCTGCAGGCACAAAGGACTAAGGGCAGGAAAATGACAACTTTCTAAAAGTGGCATTTTCAAAATTGTAATTAAAAATCTGACTTTACCATTAAAGAGGGTTTATCATTACAATTTCATAGACACCAAACTTGCCATAGCTACCTGCTCCCATTTGGAAATCACAGCTTATTAAAAGTAATAAGGGATTCCCTATGTTATCCTATCGGAGGGGTAGGCTTCACAGTGGTGAAAAAGGAATTTAGGAGTTTTTCACTACCAGGACATGAAAAACCTAAAAGTACATGGCCAACCTTTTAATTACACAGCACCCTGCCCTCTGGCCTACCTTGGGGTGAATTATATGTAATAAAAGGGGAGTTTAAGGCTTGACATGGGGATTTAATGCCAAGTCGACGTGGCAATTTGAAACTTCATTCAGGCTGCAGTGGCGGATCTGGGACATATTTGAAGGTGCTACTTAAGTGGATGGCACAATGAGTGCAGCAGACCCACTAGTAGCATTTCATTCACAGGCCCTGGGTATATGGTATACCACTTTACAAGGGACTTATAGGTAAATTAAATATTGCCTATTGGGTATAAACCAATCTATCCACGTTTTAGGGAGGTGAGCACAAGCACTTTAGCACTTGTTAGCAGTGGTAAAGTGCACAGAGTCCGAAGGCCAACAAATACGAAATCATCAAAAAGCAGAGGCAAAATATTTGGGGGTGGCTCTTCAGAGAGGGCCATGTCCCACAGTCCTTTCCTTGCTTCACTATAACCTATGGATCACATGCCCTCAAATTATCTGTATGTAATGTCCACATCAATTTGCCCTAGATCTCACTTACATAATGTTCTCAATTGTGCTTTAATGCACATATTGTGAGTTATAAATATGTATTTTCTGTACATAATCAGAATACATTGATCTTGGTATGTTCACATACTATGCTAAATTGAGACAGTTTCTTATATCAAAGATATCTGAAACCTGCCTGTTCTGATTTACGCTCAATTAAAGTACAAGATAAACAGTTATCACTTGTTAAGGTCGAGCCTGCGAGAGCATGTGATAGCGCATGCTGTCTCACTTGCGAGACACGGCTGTTAACAAAAAAGGGATTGGAACCCGCACATTGCTTATCATTTGTTGGCTTGAATGGCACTCTTCTTTACAGCCTCGTAATTTGTCTAGGCAGGCTTAACATCATTTCCATTCCTCTCTGTGGAGTAGGGACCAAGAACTGATTGATTCAACTTAATCAGTGCCTGTCCGCTGTTCCTGACAAGATTGAGGTACTATTTTGTTCTGTTTAACTTTCAGTGTCCTGCAAACAGAAGGTATATGACTAATAATAACATGCCTAGCAGGACAAATAAAATTACAAAGATTTCTGTTTTCTATAGTTAACTTTCTCTTATTTTGCCAAGTCTTCTTTTCTCACTTTGCACTCATGTTTTCTTTTGTTTTTGCTCTTGGGTGCTTGCTCAAAAGATGAAGGTTATCTTATTGCAAAGTAACATTGTTTCTTTGTTATGTATAGTTTCTGAAATGATGCTTTAGCACATAATCATGCAGTGCACCCCAGACCACCCCACTCCAATCTACCCCTCTCCAATGCATCTAATCCACTCCACTTCACCCTAACCCAATCTGCGCACTCAATCCAATCCACTCCACAGCATCCCAATCCGAACCACTCACCCCAATCCAATCCATTCCAGTCCATCACACTTCAATCCTCCCACCCCACCCAACTCCAATCTGCCCCCCTCCAATTCACCCCACTCCAATCCAAAACAATCTGCCCCACTCAAATATTCTGCAATCCAATCTGCCCCAAGTCAATCCAAAACAATATGCCCCACTCCAAAACAATCTGCCCCATTCCATTCCAAAACAATCTGCCCCACTCCAATCCAAAACAATTTGCCCCACTCCAATCTAAAAAAAATCTGCCCTACTTCAATCTGCCCCACTCCAATCCAAAACAATCTGCCCCACTCCAATGTAAAAAAAATCTGCCCCACTTCAATCTGCCCCACTTCAAAATACAAATCAATCTGCCCCACTCCAATCCAAAATAATATGCCCCACTCCAATCCAAAACAATCTGTCCCACTCCAATACAAAACAATCCGCCCCATTTCAATGCAAAATAATCTGCCCTACTCCAATCTAAAACAATCTGCTGCACTTCAATCTGCCCCACTCCAATCCAAAACAGTCGATCCCATTCCAATTTGCCTCACTCCAGTCCAAAACAATTTGACCCACTCCAATCTGCCCCACTCCAATTCAAAACAATCTGCCCCACTCCAATCTGCCCCACTCCAATCCAAAACTGTCTGCCCCACTCCAATACAAAACAATCTACCCCACTCCAATCTGCCCCACTCCAATCCAAAACAATATGGCCCACTCCAATCTGCCCCACTCGAATCCACCCCACTCCAATCTGCCCACTCCAACTCAAAACAATCTGTCCGACTACAATCCAAAACAATCTGCCCCACAACAATCTAAAACAATCTGCCCCATTCCAATCCAGCAATCCAAAACAATCTGCCCCACTCCAATCAAAAACAATCTTCCTCACTTCAAAACAAACTGCTTCACTTCAATATAAACCACTCCAATCCAAAACAATCTACCCCACTCAAATCCAAAACAACCTGCCCCACTCCAAATCAAACAATCTGCCCACTCCAATCCAAAACAATCTGCCCCACTCCAAAATAATCTGACCCACTCCAATCTAAAACAATCTACCCTATTGCAATGAGCCTGACTCCAATACAAAGCAATCTGCCCTACTCCAGTTCAAAACAATATGCCCCACTCCAATCTAACCAAAGCAATCTGCCCCACTCCAATCTGGCTCACTCCAATCCAACACCATCTGCCCCACTCCAATCTGCCTAACTCCAATCCAAAGCAACCTGCTCCACTCCAGTTAAAAACAATCTGCCCCACTCCAGTTCAAAACAATCTGCCCCACTCCAATCTAAAACAAAGCAATCTGCCCCACTCCAATCTGCCTCATTCCAATCTAAAACCATCTGTCCCACTCCAATCTGCCCCACTCCAATCCACCCACTCCAATCCAAAACAATCTGCCCCACTCCAAGCCAAAACAATCTGCCCCACTCCAATCTATCCCACTTCAATATTACCACTCCATTCCAAAACAATCCATGCTGCTCCAATCTGTCCCACTCTAGTCTGCCCCACTCTAATCTGCCCCACTCCAATCCAAAACAATCTGCCCCACTCCAGTCTGCCCCACTCTAATCCAAAACAATCTGCCCCACTCTAATCCACCCTACTCCAATCTGCCCCACTCCATCCCAATACAATCTGTGCCACTTCAATCCACCCCACTCTAATCCAAAACAGTCTGCTCCACTCCATTCCAAACCAATCTGCACCACTCCAATCCAAAACAATCTGCCCCATTCCAATTCACCAATCCACCTCACCCCAATCCACCAACTCCATCACAATTCATCCCACTACAATCCACCACAATCCACCCCACTTCAATCTAATCCAACTCACACCAATCCAATCCACCCCAATCCAGCCCAATCCAATGTACCCCACTCCAATTCAATCCACCTCACCCCAATCCAATCCACCCCCTCACTCCCCAAATACACCCCACTCCATCCCACGCCACTTCAATCCAAAATAATCTGTCCCACTCCAATCCAAAACAATCTGCCCGACTCCAGTACAAAGCAATCTGCTCTACTCCAGTTCAAAACAATCTGCTCCACTCCAATCTGCCTGACTCAATCCAAAACCATCTGCCCCACTCCAATCTGCCTGATTCCAATCCAAAGCAATCTGCGCACTCCAATTAGCCCCACTCCAACCCAAAACAATCTGCCCACTCCAATCCGCCCCACTCCAATCCAAAACAATCTGCCCCATTCCAATCTGCCCCACTCTAAACTGCCCCACTTCAATTCAAACCGTTCTGCCCACTCCAATATGCACCACTTCAATCTGCCCCACTCCAATCCAAAAAATCTGCCCCACTCCAATCCATCCCACTCCAACCTGCCCTACTCCAATCCAAAACAATCTGCCCCACTCCAGTTTGCCCCACTCCAATCCACCCCACTCTAATCCAAAACAGTCTGCCCCACTCCAATCTGCCCCACTCTAATCTGCCTCACTCCAATCCAAAACCATCTGCCCCACTCTAATCTGCCCCACTTTAATCCGCCCCACTCCAATCTGCCCCACTCCAATCCAAAACAATATGCCCTACTCCATTCCAAAACAATCTGTGCCACTCCAAACCACCCCATTCCAATCCAAAACAGTCTGCCCCACTCCAATCTACCCCACTCCAATTCAAAACAATCTGCACCACTCCAATTCAAAACAATCTGTCCCACTCCAATCTGCCCCATTCCAATTCGCTAGTCCACCTCACCCCAATCCACCAACTCCATCCCAATTCATTTCACTTCAATCCACCACAATCCACCCCACTTCAATCTAATCCAACTCACACAATACAATCCACCCCAATCCAGCCCAATCCAATCTACTCCACTCCAATTCAATCCATCTCACCTCACACCAATCCAATCCACCCCACTCCCTCCCCCAATCCACCCCACTCCATTCTACGCCACTTCAAACCAAAATAATCTGTCCCACTCCAATCCAAAACAATCTGCCCGACTCCAATACAAAGCAATCTGCTCTACTCCAGTTCAAAACAATCTGCCCCACTCCAATCAAAACCAAAGCAGTCTGCCCCACTCCAGTCTACCTGACTCCAATCCAAAACCATCACCCGACTCCAATCTGCCTGACTCCAATCCAATGCAATCTGCCCCACTCCAGTTCAAAACATCCTGCCCCACTTCAGTTCAAAACAATCTGCCCCACTCCAATCTAAACCAAAGCAATCTGCCCCACTCCAATCTGCCTCATTCAAATCCAAAACCATCTGTCCCACTTCAATTTGCCCTACTCTAATTCACCCCACTCCACTCTGCCCCACTCCAAGTCAAAACAATATTGCCCCACTCCAATCCATCCCACTTCAATATTCCCATTCCATTCCAAAACAATCTGTGCCACTCCAATCTGTCCCACTCTAGTCTGCCCAACTCCAATCTGCCCCACTTCAATCCAAAACAATCTGCCCCACTCCAATATGCCCCATTCCAGTCTGCCCCACTCAAGTCCACCTCACTCCAATCCAAAAGAATTGCCCCACTCTAATCCACCCCACTCATCTATCCTACTTCAGTCCAAAATAATATGCCCACTCCAATCTGCCCCACTCCAATCCAAAACAATCTGCCCCACTCCATTCTGCCCCACTCCAATCCGCCCCACTCCAATCCAAAACAATCTATCCCATTCCAATCTGCCCCACTCTAAACCGCCCCACTTCAATTCAAACCAATCTGACCACTCCAATATGCACCACTTCAATCTGCCCCACTCCAATCCTAAACAATCTGCCCCACACCAATTCTTCCCACTCCAATCTGCCCTAATCCAATCCAAAACAATCTGCCTCACACCAAGCCAAAACAATCTGCCCCACTCCAATCCATCCACTTCAATATAGCCACTCCATTCCAAAACAATCTGTGCCACTCCAATCCACCCCACTCTAATCCAAAACAGTCTGCCCCACTAAAATCCAAAACAATCTGCCCCATTCTAATTCGCCAATCCACCTCACCCCAATCCACCCACTCCATCCCAATTCACCCCACTCCTATCTACCACAATCCACCCCACTCCAATTCAATCCACCTCACCCCAATCTAATCCACCCCACTCCCTCCCCAAATCCATCCCACTCCATTCCACACCACTTCAATCCAAAATAGTCTGTCCCACTCCAATCCAAAACAATCTGCCCGACTCCAATACAAACCAATCTGCTCTACTCCAGTTCAAAACAATCTGCCCCACTGCAATCCAAACCAAAGCAATCTGCCCCACTCCAATCTGCCTCACTCCAATCCAAAACCATCTGCCCCACTCCAATCTGCCTGACTCCAGTCCAAAGCAATCTGCCCTACTCCAGTTCAAAACAACCTGCCCCACTTCAGTTCAAAACAATCTGTCCCACTCCAATCTAAACCAAAGCAATCCACCCCACTCCAATCTGCCCCACTCCAATCCAAAACAATCTGCCCCACTGCAATCCATCCCACTTCAATATTCCCACTCCATTCCAAAACAATCCGTGCCACTCCAATCTGTCCCACTCTAGTCTGCACCACTCCAATCAGCTCCACTTCAATCCAAAACAATCTGACCCACTCCAATCTGCCTCATTCCAGTCTGCCCCATTCCAATCCACCTCACTCCAATCCAAAAGAGTCTACCCCACTCTAATCCACCCCACTCCAATCTATCCTACTCCAGTCCAAAACAATATGCCCACTCCATTCTTCCTACTCCAATCTGCCTCACTCCAATCCAAAACACTCTGCCCCTCTCCATTCTGCCCCACTCCAATCTGCCCCACTTTAAACCACCCCACTTCAATTCAAACCAATTTGCCCACTCCAATATTCACCACTTCAATCTGCCCCACTCCAATCTAAAACAATCTGCCCCACTCCAGTCTATCCCACTCCAACCTGCCCTACTCGAATCCAAAACAATCTGTCCCACTCCAGTCTGCCCCACTGCAATCCACCCCACTCTAATCCAAAACAGTCTGCCCCTCTCCAATCTGCCCCACTTTAATCCGCCCCACTCCAATCTGCCCCACTCTAATCCAAAACAATCTGCCCCACTCTAAGCCAAAACAATCTGCCCCACTCCAATCCATCCCACTTCAATATAGCCACTCCATTCCAAAGCAGTCTGTGCCACTCCAATCCACCCCACTCTAATCCAAAACAGTCTGCCCGCTCCAATCCAAAACAATCTGCCCCACTCCAATCTGCCCCATTCTAATTTGCCAATAAACCTAACCCCAATCCACCTACTCCATCCCAATTCACCCCACTCCAATCTACCACAATCCACCCCACTCCAATCAAATCCACCTCAAGCCAATACAATCCACCCCATCCAGCACAATCCAATCTATCCCACTCCAATTCAATCCACCTCACCTCACCCCAATCCAATCCAATCCACCCCACTCCCTCCCCAAAGCCACCCCACTCCATTCCACGCCACTTCAAACCAAAATAATCTGTCCCACTCCAATCCAAAACAATCTACCCGACTCAATTAAAGCAATCTGCCCCACTCCAATCCAAAACAATCCACCCCACTCCAATCCAAAACTATCTGACCCACTCCAATCCAAAACAATCTGTCTCACTCCAATCTGCAACCTCTCCAATCCAAAACAACCTGTCCCACGCCAATCTGCCCCACTGCAATCCAAAACAATCTGACCTGCTCCAATCTGCCCCACTCCGATCAGCCCTACTCCAATCCAAAACAATCTGTCACACTCCAATAGGCCCCCGCTCCAATCTGCCCCCCCTCCATTCCAAAAAATCTACCCCACTCTAATCTGCCCCTCTCTAATCCAAAATAATTTGGCCCACTCCAAGCTGCCCCACTCCAATCCAATCTACTTTACCCCAATCTAGTCCACCTCACCCTAAACCAATCCACCCCACTTCAGTCCAGTCCACCCTGCCCCAATTCAATCCACCCTAATCCAGTCAAATCCAATCTACCCCACTCCAGTCGATCCCACCCCACCCTACTCCAATCCACCCCACCCCACCCCAATCCAATCCACCCAGAGACGTTTTAATGCATGGGCAAAGTGGGCTCTGGCCCAGGGCCCCAGCCTTTCAGGGGGCCCCCTGACAGAGTCAGCTCCGTTCTCCAGAGTTTTGCCCTAATGACCTTGACTATTTCTAAAACAGATTGTTTTAAATACTGTTTTCCTTCAATTTATTTTTTATGTACCTGATGTGTGAGAGTTCAGTACAGCCATTTTGCAGAGAAATGTTGTGTTTATGTTTCATGCAATATACATAAAAAAAGTTTCTTTCAGATCAAAACAAGGCCTAACATATAAGAAATGGGAGGGCGTCACAGAGATTATTTGCAGTAATATTGGTGAGCTGCTGCTGTGTTACAATATTGAAAACACACATAACCATCCCTGAATATTAGATGTAAACACATTTAGGGCCTTATTTATGAGAAGTGATGCATCGCTGTGTGAAAACATGGATGCGTCACTTCTTAGTGCGTCCTCCTTGCGACATGATGGATGCGTCATATTTACTGTATGACGCATCATGTCACAGGGAGTTACAGATACGTCAGTATTTCTGACGTATCTGTAGGCGCAAAGTGATGCATTGCTGGGATGTGTCTGAAAATAGACTTAACTCCAGCAATGTGTCCTTTCACATGGGGCAAGCCCCATGTGAAAGGGCCTGCATCAGTCTTACGCCTGCTGTGAGGCTGGTGTAAGATATTGATGCAATGGCGTCCTAGAAGTGGCGCACTGAGTTCTCATAGATTTCAATGTGCCACTTCTACGAGGCTTTTATGGGGGAACACCCACTCTGCATACATTATACCTGGCGCTGGTATAATGTGGAGCTGGGGTTTGCAAAGTGATGCATCTGCCTAGATGCGTCACTTTGTAAATAGGGCGCAACATGGCACATTTTTTACGCTGCCGGTGCGTCACAAAAAGTGACGCACTGGCGGCATAAAAGTGAAGCAAGGCCTCATACATAAGGCCCTTAGAATTTGGACGAGTGTTCCTTTGCACTGCCAGGGACCTAATGAAATGAAATAGTGTATTTAATAAATCGCGCAGCTCCTCAGACTAGAGTGTCCTGGCGCGTGACAGCGGGAGGAAAACGTGCGTAAAAGACCCATCAGTTATTAAAAAGCCAGGTTTTTAAGTTCTTCCTGAAAGAGAGTAGGTCTGTGGTTAGTCTCAGAGACTCAGGGAGTCTATTCCACAATTTTGCACCTAGAAAGCTGAGGGATCTGCCTCCAGTGCGGGCACAGCATATTTTAGGCACGATGGCCAGGTTGGCATTGGAAGATCTTAGGGGTCTAGATGTTGTGTAGCGATTAACGCGCTTATTTAGGTAGCCCGCTCCTAAGCCGTTGAAAGCTTTAAAGAAGATGGTCATCGATTTGAAGTCGATCTGTTCTTTTATGCGGGGCCAGTGTAGAAGACTTAAGAATAGGGGTCATACTAGATCTGTGTTTAGGTCTCAGGATGGCTCTGGCCGCCACGTTTTGTACCACTTGTAGGCGCTGGATAAGGGATTTGGGAAGATTGAGGTACAAGCTGTTGACATAGTCAAGCTTTGATGTCACCAGAGCCTGCACCACAATCTTTCTGCTCCCAAGCGGTAACAGTGGCAGGAATTGTTTTTGCATCCGGAGTATGCCAAAGCAAGCGCCAGTTAGATTTTGGATTTGAATGCGCATGGAGAGTGTCTTGTCTATGATAATTCCTAAGTTTTTGACTTTCTCCTTTTCCGCGGGCGGCAGATCTTTTAGCCATTAAGCGCTCCAGTCAGGTGTTTCTGGATTACCAAAGAAAACAACTTCAGTTTTGTCAGGATTGCACTTCAGCTGATTGATCTTAAGCCAGTTAAAAACCTTTGTGAGGCAAGACCTAATCATTGCCCCGTCAATGTCGGTTCCTTTTTCACATGTAAAAAACAGCGGAGTGTCATCCGCATAGGAAACAATTTTGGCGCCGTCTTCCTCTACCAGAAATGCAAGGGGGATAGATATATATTAAAAGGGTAGGACTGAGAATGGAGCCCTGAGGGACACCTACATTCATGGCCGGAACAGGGGATGAGAAAAGGGGGAGCCAGATGTCCTGAGATCTATTTGCCAAGAAGGATGACATCCATGTTAAGGCGGTCCCCCGGCCGATGTTAGCAAGTCTCTCCAGGAGCCTCTAATGTGGGACCGTATCGAAGGCTGCCGACAGATCGAGCAGTATCAGAACAGCCTTGCCTCCCTGGTCCAGCTTACCCTTGAGAAATTCAGTCACTTCCAGCAGAGCGGACTCCGTACTGTAGTTAGCCCTAAAACCGGATTGGGACTCATGAAGGAGCTTCCCATCTTCAATGTGTTTTTGGAGGGCCTTGTTTACATGCTTCTCTAATACTTTGGAGAGGGCCGGAAGAAAGGAGATTGGCCTGTAGTTGGCAGGCTCCATCGGTTTGGTGTTAGCTCTTTATTAGTGGAAGAATATTAGCATTCTTCCATAATTTTGGCATGTTGCCTGAGGAGAGGGAAGCATTAAAGAGCTGGTTTACCGTGGGGTTTATGGTGGGAGCTAATAGGTTCAGGATATTCGCTGGACATGGGTCGGTAGGAGAGCCAGACTTAATGCTTTGGAGAAGGGTCAGTGACTCTTCAAGCTGAAACTCAGGGAAAGTTAGTAAAGATGGAGGATCCAAGAGGTGAAATTTGCTATTAGAACTAAGGTAGAATGTCAGTTCTTCCTCTGAGATGTTAGTGAAGGCTTGTTGGATCACGAAGATCTTTTTGTGGAAGAATTGAGCGATTTGCTTAGACCATTCTTCCGTGCATGGCCCTTCCTTTGTGCTGGCTTTCGGGCGCTAAAGGATTTAACTATGCTAAAGATTTCCTTACTCTTATTTTGGGCATTTTCTATCTTGGTTTGAAATAAGTTTTTCTTGGCTGCCTTCACGAGAATGTAATGAGCTTTTAAGGTGTCTTTATACACCTTCCTGTCCTCAGGTAGATCGGATTTACGCCATTTTCATTCAATTTTTCTACAATTTCTTTTGCTAGATCTGAGGGAATCGTTAAACCATGGAGCTGGTGGGGCCGACCTCTTTGAGGAGCGGGAAACAATCGGTACCGCTGCACCAATGTTGGTTCGGAACCATGAATCTATTGAGAGGGTATCCGAGTCGGGGCAGCCAGACAGCTCCGGTGAGGAACGACCGATGGCGTCTGCTAACATCGGGATGGATATTTTAAGGAACGTTCTGTAATTAGGGACCCTCTGCCCTGCGTTAGCCCGAGGGGTTGTGGCAGAGTTGGGAATGACGGAATTTTAATAGGAGGTGGTCAGACCAGGTAATGGGAAGAGGTAGGCTTACTGATATGTCAAAGTTGTGAAAGATTTGGTCTAGGGTATGGCCCTTCCCATGGGTGGCCAAAGAAATAGATGGAAACATGTTGCAGGCCTACAGCGTCTCCAACAAGGAAATTGTTTGAGAGGCTTTTCCATTGTCCATGTGTATATTGAAATCTCCCAGAATAAGGCAGTTGTTGTATTTTAAGTCCAGGGACGTGGTGGCTGTATTAAGCGTAGTACTAAAATTTCCAATTGCACCGGGAGGTCTGTAAATCGGAAAACCAGCTATGCTATGATGGGGGGATAAGGTACAGCGGAAGCTCTAAGGACTCTGCGCCCTCTATGTTTTCCATCGGGATGGGAGAGCAGTCTAGTTTTTGATTGTAAATTATGGTGACACTGCCCCCCTTCCCACTGGACGGTCCCTCCTCAGGATTTTATAACCCGTAGGGATGGCCGAGGTGATAGTAGGGTTGGAGGCTTCAGACAGCCAGGTCTCAGTGAGAAATAAAAGATCAGGCTGTTCGTCTAACAGTAGGTCATAAATGTGTGGTTCATGCTTTTGCATAGAGCGACAATTTAAAAGAGTGGCCTTTAAGTCCTCTGTTTTCTTATTGTTTATTACACTTATTGTTGCGTGGGAAGAACTTGGGTGCGAGTTTCCTGGGCTGGAGGAGAGACCAGTTGCACTTATTGCATCGAAAGTCTACCTCCAAGCTCGGATCAGCCGCTGTACACTGACATAATGGTAGCCGCCTAAGGCTAAGCAGTTTTTCCCTATTGTAATATAGTGGAAGAAACTCACCGGAGGGGAACTGGGCAGCATGGCCGGCGCCGGACGCCTCCGGGACGCTGATGGGCGCAGACGGGCTTGCCTTTGGCGCGCCTTCTGCGCACGTCCGTTTGCATCGGGAATACATAGGCTAATGCCTATGATGCAAACTGATCGCTAACGCAGCTGAGGAAGCGGAAATTGCGTGGGCGGAGGTGAGGAGCCTGATAGTAGCCCCAGCCCTCCGCACAATCGGTGTATCAGCCTCAGCGGACCAGGACTGGAGGAAAAGCGAGATGCGAATAGGAGCAGTTGAGGTGTAGGCAAGCAGAATAAAGTAAAGTGCAAGTGCGCGTAGGTAGGAGAAACTGTTAAAAAGCACAGAGTAATTCAGCCACACATATACAATTTAAAAAGTATTAAAAACCTAGTAGCAGGGCAGGAAACACTAAATCCTACCGCTGTCAGCTGCGCGCGTCCGGTTTCATCGGGAATATATAGGCTAATGCCTATGATGCAAACTGGATCGCTAACGCAGCTGAGGAAGCGGAAACGGCATGGGAAACAGGGGCTCAAATTGGATCATAAATTCAAAGCTGTTCTGAACAGGGGCCCCAAAATATCTTTGGCCCAGGGCCCCCAAAATCCTTAAGATGTCCCTGAATCCACCTCAATCCAATCCACCCGAATCCATTTCACCCCACCCCAATCCAATCCACCTCAATCCAGTCCACCCGAATCCATTTCACCCCACCCCACTCCAGTCCACCCCACTCCAGTTCACCCCTTCCAGTACAGTCCACCCCACTCCAATCCACCCAATTCCATCCACCCCACTCCAGCCCACCAAATCTAATCCACCCCATCCAGTCCACCCCACTCCAATCCACCTCACTCTACTGCAGTCCAATCCACCCCACTCTCTTCCAATCCACCCCACTCTACTCCAATCCAATCCACCCCATCCCAGTTCAGTCCACCCCACTCACTCCAATCCATCCAGCCCACCACACTCCAATACACCCCACTCCAATCGACCCCACTCCAATCCAAACCACCGACTCCAATCCACCCCCCTTCAATCCACTTCCTCCTGTCCAGTTCAATCTATCACCTCCACTCCATTCTAATCCACCCACTCCAAGCCACCCTACTCTAATCCAATCCACCCCACCCTGATCCAATCCACCTCACTCAAATCCACCCCAATCCAATCCACCTTGCCCCATTACAAGCCTTCCCACTCTAATCCAATCCACCCCATCCAGTTCACCCACTCAAATCCACCCCACTCCACTCACCTTAATGCAATCCAACACACTACATCAATCCACTACAACCCACTCCACCCTATTCCACCCCACTCCACTCTACACCACTTCACTCTATGCCACTCCACTCTACGGCACGCCACTCTGTGACGCTGTACTCTATGACACGGCACTCCCCTCTAATCTCTATGACACTCTACTCCTACTCCACTCTATGACACTCTACTCCTACTCCACTCTGTGACACTCTACTCCAACAAATCTAGTCTACGGCACAGTACTCGCCCCACTCCACTCTAGGACTCTCCACGCCACTAACTTTAAGCCCTACAGAATAGCAGCCACACTGGTGCACAACATGTCAAAAGCACATTGTCAAAAGCACATTGCCAAAGCCAACAGCTCTTGTATAGGCTAGACCTATTGGCTTTGCCAGTGCTTGTTTTTATATAGAGCTTCCAACCACACTCCTGCCATTCCTAAGCAATGTAAGTAACAGGTGTAAAAATTACCTAATTTATGACTCTCAGAATGGAATGATCAGTCTACCCTGCTGGACTGTGAGCTCATGACCTTAAGATCCCCTCATTCATTGGCGGTGAACGTTCAGCTCACAGGGAAACCTTGCCAGCTAAATATATAAACATGAAAGGCACATGAAGGACTCCTCTGACGTCTAGGTGTTGACAGAGTCTCTTGGAGTTCTGATTTGTAAAAATTATTCAGAGCTAGTGTCATGATGAATTTAGAAAGACTTGGGGGGGGGGGGGGTCACGAAGTGAACACAGTATGCTTCGCCTCCTTGGTGCGCTCATTGTTACAGATGTGTTTTCTTGGGCAATGGATCTCATCTTGCTCCCTAGATGGCCGGCCCTCTTGAGAGAGTAAGTAGAAAGTCAACAACCATGAATTGCATTAGCAAGGGAAAAATAGTTACCACAAAACTGTATTTTGCATTGTGCACTGAAGGATCTTTCCCCGCTCTAAATCCTGAGATGGCGTCTCTGCTTGAAACCCTTTCGTCCTGACTCCTGAACGCTCAGAGGTCAGTAACTCGATCTCGGTGCTAAAAAGACATTTACACGAAGGAGGTGAAAGGGAAGCCCAGTGATGGTTTTTGCAGATGTACCGGGAGGAGAGTGTGCGGGTCAACTGGCAACCCCATACTACCCAACAAAAGATAACCTTTGACCTTGCCTGATTTAGTGAACTGTGGAGCCAACAAATCCCCCAGCTCTAATGGGACCAATAAATCCTTGGGTGCTCATATCAGAAATCTGATGTTTGGGCAGTTAAACCTGAGAAGCTGGTCCCAGGAAAGCCATAAACTAAGGAGGTGGGCTCTTAGAGGGGGCTGCATGATAGGCACGCAGGGGAGAAGGCCTGTGGATGCAAGATGCTTCTGGTGGGTCAGTGAGGTAGCTCAGCGAGCTCAGCACTAGCTACTGAGAACTCTGAATGACCTGCACGACCACTTTTCAATCCAGGGACTGCAGCTCTGCCTTTCACCATTCTAAAGAGGACTCTGCCTTTCATCATTCTAAAGGGCTCAATGAAGTGAATCCTCACAGCAGAGATATGCTGTGATCTGTACGTCACAAGTGCAAATCCTGTTAATGCCTACTCAGCCTTCTATATTTTTAAGGTTTTTAATTTAAACTGGATGATAGTAACAGCTGTTGTTTGCAGTGTTTAGAAATAGCAGAAGGGTAAAAAGAAGTGCCATAGAATGCAAGTTATATAGTACCAAATATGCAAGTTACAAACAAGGTCTATGGCGTCAGTCATCACTTCACCCCTTCACTGCGTATAAAAGGGTGTGATTACCCCATTTCTTTAAAAGCCAGGGCATGACCTTGATGATCTAACAGCTTCCCTCTGTCTCCCCTGCCAGCTCTCTTGATTCTCTTGGGTTCCTCACTTGGTCTCAGGTTAGTTTCTTGTTCGTTGATGTTATGAAGTCCTTCTTGGTGATGACTCTTGATAAGCAGAGAACCACTCAGGACAGGGGTGAACCTGCTGGACGTTTGCTGTTGGATCTTTCCATACCATTTGACACATTCAACCATACTGTTAAGGTGAGCTGTATCAGTGCCCCAGGACTACCTGGCCACAGCCTTAGGCTAGTTCATGTCTTTCTATCTGGCCATATTCAGATGCTAAATTCTTGGTCACCTCTGGGGTACTGTATGGATTTGCATTTTTCTCATTCTGTTTAACCTGTATGTTCAGCCTCTGAGGGATCCGTGTGGTCCTGTGGCTTTAAGATATTCTCATAGCCCGACGGCTCTCAGCTGCTGTTGAACCAGAACTCTTCTGAGTCAGTTACAGGCTGGGGACGACTGCATGCTATTCAGAAATGGAACACAGTGCAAACACCACAAAAAAAATCTGCACCATCTTAGAAAAGTAGAGCATATATATCTGAGTAAAACATGACCAAAATGACATAGATTCAATTAGCAGAACTCGAGATATATATTTTTAAACATTAAACTGCAATAAAGTGCTTAAAAGTTAGTAGCGCTTAAGGGTTACTTGAGGTCGCACTAGACCAAGATAAATCCAAAGTTTCAGGCTGACCGCGATGGAGGGCAGGCTGGCTACGGGACCCACGCAGGGCCCACTGAACGAGTACCTTGAATGGAGCAAGCGTTGGCGTAGAAGACTCAATGCGTCAGTTTCGATTCACAAAGTCAGGTCGATGCATCAAAGTCGAACCTCGCAGGAGGGTCCCATGTCTTTGCAAACCCCTTACAATGCAGATTATTTTATAATAAATTAAATTTTCATTTTCTAATAGAATAATGTATTAATTATTTAATTAATTAAATGAAATTTATTTAATTTACAATTACATTTAATTAAAGAAAAAAGATTTATGTATATCTAGAGAAACTGATCCACCGTCATTATCGAGCCTCGCAGTCTCGACCTCAGATCAGCACTGCGCCATCGTCAAGCCTCACAGTCGGGTCCCACATCATTGTTGAGTCACACAGGGATGTCCTCGGATCGGCACTGCATCAGAGTCGAAGGGCACTGCGTCAGTTCTGATCGGCGCAAAGTCGTCACTGCGTAGTTTTTGCAGGAAAACAGCTGCAGAACCCACTTTCAAGGCCCAGGACTGGTTTGGCACCTATTGGCAGGACAGGACTCACAGTTGGCAGAGTCCAGCAGCTGTAGCAAAGTGGAAGGAAGTCTTTGATGGCCTGGAGACTTAAAGAACAAGGGGCAAGCCAGCAAGCTCTTGGAGAACTTGTGCCAAAGGATGTAGAGAGCAGGTCAAGTCCTTCTCACTCTTAGGCAAGAAGCAGCAGGCAGCAGGCTAACACCGCACAGCAGGTAGCAAAGTGGCAGTCCCTCCCACACCACAGCAATCAGCAGGCAGCAGGCTAACATAACAAAGCAGTTGACAAAATGGCAGTACCTCCTGCAGCACAGCTAATCTTCTTCCAGGCAGAATGTTCTTGGTTCCAGCAAAGTTCTGATTTGGTAGTGTCAGGGGTCCAGAACCTATACCCAGTTGTGCCTTTGCTGTGGGGGGAGCATCAAAGAGGCCTTTGAAGACCACAAGGTCCTTTCCCGCCCTGTCTCCAGACTCACTACAGGGGGGTATGCAGCTCTTTGTGTGGGAAAAGGCACAACCCTATTCAGCTGCAAGTGTCAGCTCCTCCCTCTCAATCCACCTCAGGAAGGCCTATCAACCTGGTGATGGTCCATCAGGAATAAAGTGTCACAACCCAGCTCCCTTTGTGTGACTGTCTAGAGGGAATGCACAAAGCCCAGCTCTACCCAACCCAGATGCGTATTCAGAGACAGGCAGTGGCGCAGAATGGTAAAAGTAATAAAATGCCAACTTTCTAAAAGAGCCATTTTCAGACTTACAATTTAAAATCCAACTTCACCATAAGCTGTGATTTTAAATTGTGAGTCTAGAGGCACCAAACTCCAAATTTCTATCTCTGCTCAGAAAAAAGCTTGCTGAGAATTGCAGAGAACTCGTCGGAGGCCCTGCATCCTTTCTCAACCACTCTACACTGGGTCCTCCTGGCGAACTACCGGTTGGGGGATTAAGTCCCCTTGGCTGCTGAGGGTTGAAGGGGGTCAAGAACCCCTATTGTTGCCACAAGTAAGTCCCCCACAGCTGGATTGCTGAGACGATATTGGAGGCCTCACCCCCTTTCTCAACCACTCTGCACAGGGGCCTCCTGGAGCACTACTGGTTGGGGAACGAAGTCTCCTTGGCTGTTGAGGGTCGTTGGGGGCCAGGAACCTCTATTGTTGTGACAAGTAAGTACCCCACAGCGGGATTGCTGAGACGTGGTCAGAGGACCCGCCTGCTTTCTCAACCACTCTGCACAGAGGCTTCCTTGTGCACTGCTGGTTGAGGGATGAAGTGCCATTGGCTGCTGACGGTTGTTGGGGGCCAAGAACCCCTATTGTTGCCACAAGTCAGTTCCCACACCCGGATTGCTGAGATGCAGTTGGAGGCCCACCCCCTTTCTCAACCACTCTGTACAGGGGCCTCCTGGCATACTACTGGTTGGGGATGAAGTCCATTTGGCTGTTGAGGATCGTTGGGGGCCAAGAACCCCTATTGTTGCAACAATAAGTCCCCCACAACCATATTGCTGAAACGTCATCAGAGGCCCTGCCCTCTTTCTCAACCACTCTGCACATGGGCATCCTGGTGCACTACTGGTTGGGGGATGATGTCCCCTTGGCTGCTAAGGGTCATTGGGGTCCAAGAGCCCCTATTGTTGCCACAAGTAAGTCCCCCACAGTCGGATTGCTGAGACATCGTTGGAGGACCCACCCCTTTTCTCAACCACTCTGCACAGGGGCCTCCTGGCCTATTACTGGTTGGGGAATGAAGTCCTCTTGGTTGCTGATGGTCATTGGGGGCCAAGAAACCCTATTGTTGCCACAAGTAAGTTCCCCACAGCCGAATTGCTGAGACTTTGTCGGAGGCCCCGTCCTTTTCTCCACCACTCTGCACATGGGTTTCCTAGCACACTACTGGTTGAGGAATGGAGTCCCCTTATCTGCTGAGGGTCGTTGGGGGCCAAGAACCCCTATTGTTGCGACAAGAATGTCCCCCACAGAAGGATTGCTGAGAGGTTGTCGAGGCCACGCCCTCTTTCTCCACACCTCTCCAAACGCGCCTCCTGACACAATGCTGGTTGGGAGATGAAGTCCCCTTGGCTCCAGAGGACCCTTGGGGGCCAACTACCCCTCCTGTTACCTCCAGTAAGTTCCACAGAGCACGATTGCTGTGAGGACTTCAGAGGCCCCGCCCCTTTCTCCACCACTTTGCAAACGGGCCTCCTGGCACAATACTGGTTGGGGGATGAAGACCTCTTGTATGCTGAAGGACCTTGGGGGCCAAGAATCCCTCCTGTTACCTCCAGTAAATTCCTTACAGCAGGATTCCTGAGAGTTGGTTGGAGGCCCATCCCCCTTTCTACAACACTCTGCAAACACAACTACCAGTTAAAAAAAACAAAGAAATTCACTTAAAAAAAACACAGGTTAAAGGGACATTATAGTTAGGAAATAGATTTTGAAAAACCTTAGAAATTCACTGAAAAAATCAAAGGTTACAGGGACGTTATAGTTAGGACATAGAAACCAAAAAAAACCTCAGAAATTCACTGGAAAAACACAAAGGCTACAGGGACGTTTTAGTAAGGCTCAGATTTCCCTCATTCAAAAACCAGTGAAATTCAGCAGTTATATTTACCTGAGCTAACTATAACTTATGCCCCCACAATGCACTGCTTATGACCTCACATATTATTAAATCATTCATGACATGGTCAGTGACCTCACTCATGAAATCACTGATCACATCTCAAATGACATCACTGATGACATCATCCACATAACCACTCACACACCCATTCACACCCCCCATACAATCTCTTGTACGCCCACTCATACACCCATACAACCACTCACATACCCATTCACAGACCCATACCAGTACTCACATACCCACTCACTCCTCCACAGAGGCACTCACACTCCCACTCACTCACTTGTACAGCTACTCAGACAACCATTCAGTCACCCATACCGCCACTCATACAACCAGTCACTTACCCATACAGCCACTTACATAGCCACACACTCAGTCATACAGCTACTCATACATCCATTTACTTACCTACACAGCCACTCACACATCCACTCACTCATCTGTACAGTCTTTCAGCATAGCCACTCACTCTCCCATACAAGCAATCACACACTCACTCATACACCCACACAACCACTTACATACCCATTCACATGTCTATAGAAGCACTCACACATCCACTTACTCACCCAACCAGCCATTCACACACATACTCTCCAAAACAGCCACTCACACACCAACTCACTTAAACAAACAGCCACTCAAACAGCTACTCAATCACCTATACAGCCACTTACACACTGTCACTCACTCATACAGCAATTCAGACACCCACTCACTCACCCATACAGCCACTGACACACCCACACATTCACCAATACAACCACTCACACAGCATCTCACTCACCCACACAGCTACTCACACATCCACTTATACACCCATACAGCTACTTATACACCCATACACATAAGGATACAGTCACACAGCTTCTCACACAATATATGTTAGAAGTAGTATCACAAAGTAGTAGTGCACCTAGTATACTAATTTGACTTTTGTAGTCGGTTACTATATATGTTTAACACCCATACACTCTTGAAATCACTTACACTCACTTGATGATATCATCAGTGATGTCATTTGAGATGTCATCAGTGTTGTCACTGACCTTGTAATGAGTGATGTAATATGTGAGGTCATAAGCAGCGCATTGCAGGGGTATAAGTTATAGTTAGCTCAGGTAACTATAACTGCTGAATTTCACTTGTTTTGTACGATGGAAATCTGAGCCTAACTGTAAGATTGCTGTAACATTTGTTTTTTTTTAGTGAATTTCTAAGTTTTTTTAATTCTATTCCCTAACTATAATGTCCCGGTAACCTTTATTTTTTTAGTGAATATATACATATACATATATATATATATATATATATATGTATATATACATATATATGTGTATATCTGTGTGTGTGTATATATATATATATCTGTGTGTGTGTATATATATGTATGTATATATATATATATATATTGGGATAGGTATATATACATATATATATATATATACATATATATATATATATATATATATATATATATATATATATATATATGTATATATATATACCTATCCCAATACTTGGAATTTCAGACAGCTTTTAATGTTACCAACTTCCAGTGTCATAAGGGGCACTATTTTCCCATCGAGGTCTTTCCTTTAACCATCCAAATGCATTCAGGGATTTGTTATTTTGGAAATTTCAACTAAACTAATAGGACTATCACAAAGGAATGCAATGATTTGTGCAACACAAGCTCAGGAATGGAACCTGGTGTCTTTTAAGGAGTCATCTGGTACTCTAACCCACTAGGTTTGATTCAGTTCTAGAGATGTGTTCTGACCCCATGTGATGAGTTTGGCATCCAACTAACACCGGTGTTTCAGCCAGAAGTCCCATGAATGCTGAGAACACCAGGCCTACACTTACACTTTCCAGTGTAAAAATAGGATGGGTGGAAATTTCCATTCATGAGATGCAGCCATTCTTGAGAGGCTGTCACTTACATACCCTGTGATTTTTTTCGTCTGTACTGAGGTAATTTCACTTCATCGAGGATAAGAACTTTTCAGTAGGGGTGATCGGTAAACTCCGCTCCGCCGGCAGAGTTCGCAGAGTTTTGCAACTCCACTTGGAGCATGAAGTTCAGCAAAAACTCTGCCAACCGCTGCAAACTCATAGTTTACCGTGTTAACCCCTTATTAGCTGCTCTGCAGGAGAGCCTCAGCATGTAAAGCTCCCTCTAAATGGATGACAGGATGTACTCCTGCTCCCAAAACAGCAGTGAAAGGTGGGCATACACTGTATTTGGCCACACAAGGAATCTTAGAAACTTTCAAAGGCCTTGTGGGTAGCAGAAATGCTATTGCCCAATTAGCTGGCAACCAAGCAGTGCGCATGTTGCACAAAACCAACGCATGCGAAAACCACAGCACACCTACAACTCCTGTCAGCCAATTTATTTTATTTACCAGACCTGCGGAGTCCAGACCAGGTTTTCCTAGTGTGCTTCTTCATCTGGAGAAGCAGCGCTCCTTACATTAGATGCATACTAATGAAACAACACACATGCCTACGAGCAAGAAGCAATTAATTGTAAAGAAATGCTGGCCCAGCAGTGTGAGGAAACACTCACTTTCTCTTCCGGAGCGACAGGGCAAAGACCCATGAGGGGCTGTTTCCGCTGGGAGGCTGAACCTTTTTTCGGACCGGTCTAGTAACTATTTTTCTGAAAAATAGAGAGCCTTCATTATGGAGGAACTGCCATCAAGAGTAAGACCCGATTTATACTATCCCACAGCCAATCACTCAATACATTCTATCTCTTCCTGCACTTCTCCCCTGTCAACAAACCCATACTTTCAGGAGGCCCCACCCCCAGCTCTCCTTCCCTTTGAAATATGATGGACCTATGTCAGTTCACACAGGATGGAGCGCTGCAGCCTAGCTCCGGCCACCCGCCTTTCTGATGCACTCATAGCTGGTCTGGTTTGTAGTAGGTAGCTTGGCATGGCATTGTATAGGGCTGCACGGCTCGGCGCTATAATGTACGGTGTTGAAGGCAATGGTACTGCTCCCCATGGTAGGTAAGCGGAAGCAGCATGAAAGGGAGGACACTTCGTTGTAGAGGTAAGTTTATTCCTGTTGACAACACCAGATGCGGCAGGGCCGCTGCTGGTCCGGAACGTATCTCGTCTCTCCACGTGCCAGCATTCCACACAACAACTCTGGAAAGCAGGCACGAGGTCCCCACATATCCCCATCCCTTACAATGAAAATAAAAATCAAACTAATGACAATATCAGCAAATACAGTATAAATATAACAATAAACACAAATAAGCATCTGTGAGTAAACAAAATGCACTAACCTAAACAACGTTTGTGCTAGGCATATTACTAATCCATAATTTGGCACTGGCAAAAACACCTGTTTGTACACTACAAAATTATCAAACATTCTTGGTACACATTTTGTCCTCACAGAAGAATGATGGCTTCCATCTATGGTTGCCGGTTGCATTGAACTCTCGTACACATCCTTCCCCATTTTTTCACACACATAACTTGTTTTCGAGTTAGGTACAACAATCACCATGCTCATGTTCCATACCTTTCCATTTTACAGGACCAGAACATGATCCTTTACCTGTTGAACCAACATAGGAGCTGGAAATCTTGAATGGCACTTCCAAACATGGCGAGGAACCAATACTCTCACCATATCACCAACACGAATGTCAACCCCCTTTCTGGATCCAACCTCACTCGTAGAGCTATACTTCTTTTGTGCATGACTCCTTACATCCAACACTCTTCCCACTTGCTCAGAATCCAAAGTTTTCCTTCCCATCCACTCCCTGTTCACACACGTGCTCGCAATCCTGCCCCTCAACAAAGAAAAAGGAGACACATCCGTACAAATATGGGGAGTGGTTCTCATTGCCCACAACATATCCTGGATAGCCTTTTCCCACTCCATAGCATTGATTAACGCTATTTGGAGCTGATCCTTACCCACTTGGTTTACTCTCTCCACTAAACCATTGCTACGGAGATGATACAGGGAATTCTTCACATGCTTAATGCCATTACTGTGAGAAAGTGCCCTCTTTCTGCATGGTATGCCCCCACTTTTTGCTGAATTGCTGATGTTCTTTGACTGAGTGTGCCCTGGGCTCCTGCTAATCAGGTACCCAGGGCCTATGTTCCTTCCCTAAAATTGCATTGAAGCCTAAACCCAATTGGCATCCCTGGCCACAGGTAGGACCCTGGTAAATGGTACCACAGGTACCCAGGGCCCCGTGACCAGGGAAGGCCCCTAAGGGCTGCAGCACTTATTGTGCCACCCTTAGAGGCCCTGAACCTTTTCACTCACACACTGCCTTTGCAGGCTGCGTGTCTTGGTGCAGAACAAAGTGAAGAGTCGACATGGCACACATCCCTGTGTGCCATGCCTACAAACCACTGCCCTGGCCTAGATCAGTCACCCTCTAGCTGGGTGCACTATACCAGTGGTGAGGGTACAGGTGCATGAGCCCTGTACCCCTACAGTGTCTAAGTCCATTCTTAGACATTGTATGTGCAGTGCTGCCATTAAGAGTATATGGTGCTGGGAGTTTGGCATTACGAACTCCACATCACCATAATGGCTACACTGAAAACTGGGAAGTTTGGTATCAAACTTCTCAGCACATTAAACCCACACTGATGCCAGTGTGGGATTTAATGTAAAATGCACGACAGAGGGCATCTTAGAGATGCCCCCTGAAACTCGACCAACCGTGTCCCGACTGAGTGGCTGCTTAGGCTGCCACCAACAGACATGTTTCTGGACCCCTGGGTCGAGAGCCTGTTGCTCTCGGGGGCCTGAAACAATGCACATCCTGGGACGAGGTGCCAAGCCTCCTCCCCCAGGATGGGCAGGGTTCACGAAAGGGGAAGCTTCAAAGGCATGCTGCCTTTGTGAGCCTCCCCAGACCATTTGCTGCTTTCAGCAACTGGTCCCCACTGGTTCTACCTCCCACTTTTGGCGGGATAACCGGCGGGTAAAACAAGTGAGGGAAGGAGGTGTGCCCACCTCTGCCAACTCCGCCCCTCAGGTGGGGGAGTCGAGGTGAAGCAAAACTCTGAGTCCCCGCCATCTTGAGGATGGGGGGACCCAACCAGCCAGGGACAGGCTCATGCCCCCCTCCCACTGCAGGGTGGCACAATAGGGGGTGTACCCACCCCAGGGAAGGGACTCATTGGTCCCTGCCCTCTACCTACCTGTAACACCCCTAAATCTAGTATTTAGGGGCCACCCTGAACCTTGCTTCATCAGATACAGCTGACAACAAGAAGAAAAGAAGAAGAAGGACCGAACAGCCGTGCAGCCAGCTAACAAGAGGAAGACGCCCACTGACTTGACCCCAGCCCTACCGGCCTGTCTCCCCTCGAACCTGCTCCTGCAAAATCCTGGTGTGTCCTGCAGCCAGCAACCTCAAAAACCCTGGAGGACCTGCCTGCCTTCACTTCCAAAGACTGCTTCTCCCGTGAACACCAGATTTGTTCAAACTGCAACCTCTGGCAGCAGCCGGAGACCGCGAATCCGCACCACTCTGCACCCGCCGTCCACGGCCCGAGCTCGAGGGTGCAAACACCACGAGGAGGTCACCGCGGCGATCCTGAACCAAGATCCGGCGACCCCTGACCTGCCTCATGCCTCCGGCCTACGCCTGCAGCCTAAATCCAGAAGGCCCCCCTAACCGCGACCCTGAGCTGGTAAGCCGATCCGACCCCAAAAGGCACCCCTGCACCCGACGCCCCACGGCCTTGTGTGCCCAAACCGATGGTGCCTAACCAACCCCTAACTTCCCAACTTACCTCTCGAAGTGGTGGTCGCACCCCGAAGTCCTTCGTCTCCCTGCCTGCAGTGTTTTTGCTGAATGGAGGTTCTCCATTGGAAACTACAGGGCATCCGACCTCGAAACAGCACTCTGCATCCGGGCGCCCTAGTGCCGCTGAGGGTGCACATTTGGTGCTAATCTGTTTCCCCATTTGCCCTGAGCTAAAGTCCAGGAGCTTTGCTCCCACAACCCAGTGGCCTGCTTGCCAGCAACCACCAACCGGAGGCCCCCTATCCCCCATTGGATAACATTGGGCCTCAACACTCTGCACCCGGCCGCCCTAGTGCCGCTGAGGGTGTAACAAGAGTGCATCACTGACCCTGGGGGACCCCTGAGTCTAACCCCAGAACCTTAACTCCCACAGTCAATAACTTACCTTTGAACCGATAACCTGTTTTTCCTCCATAGGATAACATTGACAATTTTCTTCCAAAAAGTTTCTAAGTGTGGAGTTTTGAAATCTAAAAATATTCTTTAAAAATTGCACGAATAACCAAAACGGATTTACTTACCTGTTTGGAGGAAATGTCCCAGTGCTGAATCTAGGTATCCAGCACTGTGTTAGAAAAGTAACGTGAAAAGTAACTTACCTGTAATTTACTGAAAAAGCCTATTCATTTCAATGTACTATATTTGCTAAGTATTGCAACCTACTGCATCCCCTGTAAATCAAACAAAGTACAATTCCTATTGCATTTTCAAACTGTTCTACAATCAGCAACTTATTACTGTAAAATATTTAATGCTTACCTGTGCCTGGCTTGCTTGGTTCTAACAATAAAAAACAGTATATTTTTTATACAAAAACAATTGGTCTAGAGTTCAGTCCTTGAGTGTGTGAATTAATTTGCTGACTGAGTGTGTACATCAAATGCTTAACACTGTCCTCTGATGCTGCCTTACTGCTCAACCACTCTACCACAAATAGAGAGTAAGATTCTATCTAACTTTAACCTCTGCCTACCTCTGGGGTCACCTGGACTCTATACACACTATACCTCATTTTGGTGTAGTATATATAGAGCCAGTTTCCTACATTGGTGGATCAGCGGTGGGATACACAACTTTGCATTTGTTGGACTACTTGGTTACCACCTGATCACACAACAGAACTCTTAAATTGCCTGTAGAATTCTGATTTTTTCAAAATTGGCATTTTTGCAAAACTACTAAAAGTCTTGTTAGGGCCTTGCTTAAGTCCCTTTAGAATTTTAGAAAATAAAAAGTCACTGTAGTCAAGGGTAGAGGGGTTAGAACTTTTTTTAGAATGTCTCAAAATAAGAACCCAGCTACTAGTGAAGATAACCATAATGACATACAGGACATGGTTGAGGAGCTTGACCTCACCCCTTACCTTCACTTGTCTTTCAAGGAAGTAAGGTCCTTATGTAAAATTAAAAACATACCAATGGGCCCCCATCCAACCAAACAAAAGCTCCAGGAGCTGTTGGCTGAGTATGCAAAGGTCTATGTCTAAAGGGAAAGTGCAGTTCCTATCTGGACATGGGGGAAGACAGGTCTTTCTTCATGTTGCCCTCACACACCCCGAGAGATGTCATGCTTCATCATAGGGCGTTTGCCCCTCGTCAGGCCGGCGCTGCAATGCCTGACGAGCTCCCGAAATCGGAGCTCTTTATCGGGGATCTTTTAGAAGAAGCCGTTAGGTGTGTGCGGGTGTGGGGGCTGGGTAGTGCACGTGAAGTGAGATAAGTAAAAGTAAAATAGGTCTGGAGCAAGGGTAGGAAGGGTAGGACGATCGCTAGTTGACTGCCTACACCTCAACCGGAGCAACTAGCGATCGTCCTACCCTTCCTACCCTTGCTCCAGACCTATTTTACTTTTACTTATCTCACTTCACGTGCACTACCCAGCCCCACACCCGCACACACCTAACGGCTTCTTCTAAAGATCCCCGACAAAGAGCCCCGATTTCGGGAGCCCGTCAGGCATTGCAGCGCCGGCCTGACGAGGCAAACGCCTATGATGAAGCATGACATCTCTCGGGTGTGTGAGGGCAACATGAAGAAAGACCTGTCTTCCCCATGTCCAGATAGGAACTGCACTTTCCCTTTAGACATTAACTCTTTCGGAGCCTGGGTGCAGGACCTCATAAACTTGGCTTCTCGTCCCTCTCTTGTTTAAATTGATTATGCAAAGGCCCACCCCTCTGAACATGGTGATGACCAGTCAGAGGGAGAAGGAGGTGAGGAGGATGGAGATAAGTGCCCACCTCCACCACTTCCTAGGGAAGGAAGGGACCCTGTGCCCTTACTTCCAAGAATCAACCTCTGGGGACCTAGAGGCCACACAGGTGGCTCAGGTTCTGGTGAGGACATTGAGGACAGCCTCAATGAGGAGGACAGCCTTTTAGCAAGGTTGACCAAAAGACTGGACCTAGAGACCAGACTCCTGGCTCTAGAGAAGGAAAGAAAGGAGATGGGATTAGCACCCATCCATGGTGGCAGCAATCAAAATAATAAGGATAAAGAACAATCTTATGATCCTAAAATCCCCAAAGGGATTGTCCCTAAATTCGAGGAGGGTGATGACATCACTAAATAGTTCACAGCCTTTGAGAGGGCTTGTGACATGAGAAAGGTGAAGAAACCACTCTGGGGGGCACTCCTGTGGGAACTGTTCTCTGGTAACTGCAGAGACAGACTCCTGACCCTTTCTGGGCCAGATGCTGGGTCTTATGACCTCATGAAGAGAACTCTGATTGAGGGATTTGGACTCACAACTGAGGAGTACAGAATTAGATTCAGGGGGCTCACAAAACCCAAAACCATTCCTGGATTGATTTTGTAGACTACTCAGTAAAGACACTAAGGGCCATATGTAGGTAATTTCTATTTACCGATTCCTAAATACCGAATTTTACCGATTCGGTATTTAAGAATCGATAAATAGAATGTAGGTAAACATTCGGTAAATTTTACCGATTCGGTAATATTCGTTATTACCGATTCGGTATTTACCGAATCGGTAATAAGGAATACCTTCCCATTCATTCCTATGGGCCTGGAGGCCCATAGGAATGAATGGGAAGCCATTCACTATTACCGATTCGGTAAATACCGAATCGGTAATAGGGGGTGCATATTCAAGGGTGGCAGGGTGTCAAATTGACACCCTGTTGCACCCCTGAATCGTGCATGTGTGCACATGTGGCGCATGTCTGCCACATGGCACTTTTAAAAAAGCACAAAATTGCTTTTTAAAAGGTATTCGGTATTCACCACCAACTTGTAGTTGGTGGTAAATAACGAATCCTTAAACCAAAAATGCACTCACTTGAGTGCTCCCTACATAGGATTTAAGGAATCGGTAATTTACCGATTCCTTAAAATAACGAATCGGTAAATTCCCGACTCCTTAAATCCGGCCTCCTACATCGCAAAGGGCTAAATACTAAGCCTGGGCGTAGTTCGCGAAGTAGCGCTACGCGAAGCTACGCAAAGTGCAGTTCGCACTACGCGAGCTACGCGTAGCACTACGCGAACTGCGTAGTGCACTGTTCGCAATGATTGCACAGTGCCGGATGCTTGTCCGCACTGTGCAATCATTGAAAACGGCATCTTGCACAGTGCGAGCTGTCTTTTACTGCCGCTCGAGTAGATTTTTACTCGAGCGGCAGCTTTCTCAACGCGGACTGGTAGTTTCTCATCGCGAGCGGTCGCGAGCATACGCGACCACTCACAATGAGAAACCTGACCTCCCCGCGTTGAGAATCTCGCCGGGAGGTTTATTTTCCACGCTCGCGATCGGCAACTTGATGTTGCTGATCGCGAACGAGGAAAAAGTCTCGCCGGGATGTCATTTTGCTTGCTCGCGGTTGCCAACTTGAGGTTGAGGACCGCGAGCAAGCAAAAAATGACCGCTGCACTACGCTACGCTACGCGTGTTTGCACTGTGCTACGTGCAATTCGCGTTGTGCGAAGTAGCGCAAACTACGCGAGCGTAGCGTAGTGCTTTGCCCAGGGTTACTAAATACCGGTCGGTAACGGGAAATTTTCCGATTTTCGGCCGTTACCGACCGGTATTAGCCCACCTACATATGGCCCTAGATGTTTGGTTAACTGGACACAATGTGCATGACTTTACTGGAATTTACAACTTGTTTATGAAGGAACATATTTTAAAGTAATTGCACGTATGAAAAGTTACATCAGCATTTGGTATACCTAGGTCTAATTTCTCCCCAAGAATTGGGAAAGAAGGCAGACCACTGGGTCAAGACTAGAGTGACTAAGACAACCACTGGGGGTGACCAAAAGAAAGGGGTTACAAAACCTCCCCAGGGGAAAGGTAGTGAGAATCCCCAAGATAAAATGTCTGAGTCTTCTAAAGGGCCCCAAAAACCTGCACAGGGGGGTGGGTCCCAAAACTCTTCCCAATATGGTCCTAGATACAGGGGGAAGAACTTTGATCCTGCAAAGGCCTGGTGTAACAACTGTAGAAAGTTGGGCCACTTAACTGGAGACAATGCTTGCCCTAGCAAAAAGGCCCCTAGTCCTACAGCTACAGCTACAGCTACAGCTACAGCCACTCCTGGTGTAGCAAGTCTCCAGATGGGATCAACAGTGTGCCAAGAGCAAATCAGGTTGCACACTGAGGCAGTTCTAGTTTCAGAGGGGGAAGTTGAGTTTGCCACAGTAGCTGTGTGGCCACCCAACTTAAAGAAGTACTTACAATACCCTTGGATTAATGGAACTATTATAGAGGCTCTGAGGGATACAGGTGCCAGTGTCACTAGGGTGAGAGACACACTGGTTTCCCCTGAGAAATACTTGATTGGGCGTACTTACCCAGTCACCAATGCTGACAGTGTTACCACTAACCATGCAATGGCTATGGTGACATTAGACTGGGAGGGGGGGTTACTGGCCTAAAACAGGTAGTGGTCTCTCCAAAGATACCAGCTGCATGTCTGCTTGGCAATGACCTGGAAGGTTGAACTAAAAACCCATGCAGCAATGCTGGATATCCCTGAATTGGTGTGTGTAAAAACAAGAGCACAGAGCAAAAGGCAGGGTGAAAAAGAAGTGTTGGAGCCTGAAAGTATGGCCCAACCTTCCAAGAGAAAAGGTAAGAAGACTGGGGAACCAGCTTCTGTTCAGCAAAAGGATCAGGACCCCTCTCCTCAGGGAGAGGACTTGGACACCCCAGAAGGAACTGAGCCTATGGAGCTTGACCCTTACCAGGTTGAACTCTTGGACCCAGGGGGACCCTCTAGGGAAGAGCTGTGCCAGGGGCAGCAGGACTGTCCCACTCTTGAAAGCCTGAGGCAGCAAGCTGTTTCAGAAGCAAAGGGAGATGTCAGTGGTACCCACAGAGCTTATTGGGAAGAGGGATTACTATACACTGAGGCAAGAGACCCCAAACCTGGAGCCACCAGGAGAGTGGTAGTGCCACAGAGGTACAGGGAGTTCCTCCTAACTTTGGCTCATGACATCCCCCTAGCTGGACATCTGGGCCAAACCAAGACTTGGGAGAGGCTAGTTAGCCACTTTTACTGGCCCCAGATGCACCAAAAGGTGAAGGGGTTTGTCAGCTCCTGTGTTACCTGTCAAGCCAGTGGCAAGACAGGTGGCCACCCAAAGGCCCCCCTGATACCACTGCCTGTGGTGGGGGTTCCCTTTGAAAGGGTAGGTGTGGACATAGTGGGTCCACTTGAACCTCCCACAGCATCAGGGAACAAATTAATTCTAGTGGTAGTGGATCATGCCACTAGGTACCCTGAAGCAATTCCCCTTAGGACTACTACAGCTCCTGCAGTAGCCAAGGCCCTCATTGGTGTCTTCACCAGAGTAGGGTTTCCTAAGGAGGTGGTTTCAGACAGAGGTTCCAACTTCATGTCTGCTTACCTAAAACACATGTGGAAAGAGTGTGGAGTGCAGTACAAGTTTACTACACCCTATCACCCACAAACCAATGGCCTTGTTGAGAGATTCAACAAGACATTGAAAGGCATGATTATGGGACTCCCTGAAAACTCAAAAGGAGATGGGATGTCCTCTTACCGTGCCTGCTTTTCGCTTACAGAGAGGTGCCACAGAAAGGAATAGGGTTTTCCCCCTTTGAACTTCTGTTTGGCCCTCCTGTGAGGGAACCACTCTGTCTTGTGAAAGAGGGTTGGGAGAAGCCTCTCCAAGAACCCAAACAAGATATTGTGGACTATGTGCTTGGCCTAAGGTCCAGAATGGCTGAGTACATGGAAAAGGCATCCAAAAATCTTGAGGCCAGTCAGGAGCTTCAGAAGCACTGGTATGACCAAAAAGCTGCACTGGTTGAATTTCAACCTGGGCAAAAGGTGTGGGTTTTGGAGCCAGTGGCACCAAGGGCACTCCAGGACAGATGGAGTGGCCCTTACCCTATCCTAGAAAAAAAGAGTGAGGTCACCTACTTGGTTGACCTGGGCACAAGCAGGACACCCAAAAGGGTCATCCATGTGAACCGCCTAAAGCTCTACAATGACAGGGCTGACATCACCATGCTGATGGTGACTGATGAGGAACAGGAAGCAGAGAGTGAACCTCTCCCTGACCTCCTCTCATACAGCCCAAAAGATGGGTCAGTAGATGGAGTGGTCTTTTCAGACACCCTCTCTGCCCAACAGCAGACTGACTGCAAGCAAGTCTTGCAGCAGTATGCTAAGCTCTTTTCCTTGTCCCCTGGTCTGACAAACTGGTGTACCCATGATGTGGACACTGGTGACAGTGCACCTGTCAAAAACAAAATCTATCAACAGTCAGACCAAGTCAAGGAAAACATCAGAGCTGAGGTCAGCAAGATGCTGGAGTTAGGGGTTATTGAACCCTCTGAGAGCCCCTGGGCCAGCCCAGTGGTTCTAGTCCCCAAACCTCACCCACAGGTTGGAAAGAGAGAGATGAGGTTCTGTGTGGACTGTAGAGGGCTCAACTCTGTCACCAAGACAGATGCTCACCCTATCCCAAGAGCAGATGAGTTGATAGACAAATTGGGTGCAGCCAAATGTCTAAGTACCTTTGACTTAACTGCAGGGTACTGGCAAATTGGCATGGCCCCAGGAGCAAAAGAGAAAACAGCATTCTCCACACCTGATGGGCAATACCAGTTCACTGTTATGCCCTTTGGTTTAAAGAATGCCCCTGCCACCTTCCAAAGGTTGGTGAATTAAGTCCTTGCTGGGTTGGAGTCCTTTAGTGCAGCTTATCTTGATGATATTGCTGTCTTTAGTTCCACCTGGCAGGATCACCTGATCCACCTTGGGAAGGTTTTAAAAGCCCTGCAAACTGCAGGCCTAACTATCAAAGCATCTAAATGCCAGATAGGGCAGGGAACTGTGGTGTACTTGGGCCACCTTGTTGGTGGAGGCCAGGTACAGCCCTTATAGCCCAAGATCCAGGCCATCCTAGACTGGGCAGCTCCAACCACCCAGACCCAAGTCAGGGCATTCCTTGGCTTGACTGGGCACTACAGAAGGGATATGGGTCCATTGTGACTCCCCTCACAGAACTCACCTCCAAGAAAATGCCCAAGAAGGTAAACTGGACAGTTAGTTGCCAAAAGGCTTTTGACACCCTGAAAGAAGCAATGTGCTCAGCACCAATTCTGAAGGCCCCAGATTATACCAAGCAGTTCATAGTGCAGACTGATGCCTCTGAGCTAGGGATAGGAGCGGTCCTATCCCAGACCAATGATGAAGGCCAGGACCAACCTGTTGCTTTCATAAGCAGAAGGCTTCTCCCCAGGGAGCAGCGTTGGAGTGCCATTGAGAGGGAGGCCTTTGCTGTGGTTTGGTCCCTAAAGAAGCAGAGACCATACCTGTTTGGGACTCACTTCCTAGTTCAAACCGACCACAGACCCCGCAGATGGCTAATGCAAATGAAAGGGGAAAATCCTAAACTGTTGAGGTGGTCCATCTCCCACAGGGAATGGACTTTGAAGTGGAACACAGACCTGGGACTGCCCATGCCAATGCAGATGGACTTTCCAGGTTCTTCCACTTAGTAAATGAAGACTCTCTAGGGAAAGGTTAGTCTCATCATCTTTCGTTTGGGGGGGGGGTTGTGTGAGAAAGTGCCCTCTTTCTGCAAGGTATGCCACCACCTTTTTGCTGAATTGCTGATGTTCTTTGACTGAGTGTGCCCTGGGCTCCTGCTAATCAGGTACCCAGGGCCTATGTTCCTTCCCTAAAATTGCAATGAAGCCTAAACCCAATTGGCATCCCTGGCCACAGCTAGGCCCCTGGTAAAAATGGTACCACAGGTACCCAGGGCCCCGTGACCAGGAAAGGCCCCTAAGGGCTGCAGCACTTATTGTGCCACCCTTAGAGGCCCTGCACCTTTTCACTCACACACTGCCTTTGCAGGCTGCGTGTCTTGGTGCAGAACAAAGTGAAGAGTCGACATGGCACACATCCCTGTGTGCCATGCCTACAAACCACTGCCCTAGCCTAGATCAGTCACCCTCTAGCTGGGTGCACTATACCAGTGGTGAGGGTACAGGTGCATGAGCCCTATACCCCTACAGTGTCTAAGTCCATTCTTAGACATTGTAAGTGCAGTGCTGCCATTAAGAGTATATGGTGCTGGGAGTTTGGCATTACGAACTCCACAGCACCATAATGGCTACACTGAAAACTGGGAAGTTTGGTATCAAACTTCTCAGCACATTAAACCCACACTGATGCTAGTGTGGGATTTAATGTACAATGCACGACAGAGGGCATCTTAGAGATGCACCCTGAAACTCGACCAACTTCTAGTGTCCCGACTGAGTGGCTGCTTAGGCTGCCACCAACAGACATGTTTCTGGACCCCTGGGTCCAGAGCCTGCTGCTCTCGGGGACTGAAACAATGCACATCCTGGGATGAGGTGCCAAGCCTCCTCCCCCAGGATGGGCAGGGTTCACGAAAGGGGAAGCTTCAAAGGCATGCTGCCTTTGTGAGCCTCCCCAGACCATTTGCTGCTTTCAGCAACTGGTCCCCACTGGTTCTACTCCCCACTTTGGGCGGGATAACCGGCGGGAAAAACAAGTGAGGGAAGGAGGTGTGCCCACCTCTGCCAACTCCACCCCTCAGGTGGGGGAGGCGAGGTGAAGCACAACTCCGAGTCCCCTCCATCTTGAGGATGGGGGGACCCAACCAGCCAGGGACAGGCTCATGCCCCCCTTCCACTGGAGGGTGGCACAATAGGGGGTGTACCCACCCCAGGAAGGGACCCATTGGTCCCTGCCCTCTACCTACCTGTAACGCCCCTAAATCTAGTATTTAGGGGGCACCCTGAACCTTGCTTCCTCAGATCCAGCCTGACAACAAGAAGAAAAGAAGAAGAAGGACCGAACAGCCGTGCAGCCAGCTAACAAGAGGAAGATGCCCACTGACTTGTCCCCAGCCCTATCGGCCTGTCTCCCCTCGAACCTGCTCCTGCGAAATCCCAGTGTGTCCTGCAGCCAGCAACCTCAAAAACCCCGGAGGACCTGCCTGCCTTCACTTCCAAAGACTGCTTCTCCCGTGAACACCGGATTTGTTCAAACTGCAACCTCTGGCAGCAGCCGGAGACAGCGAATCTGCCCCACTCTGCATCCGCCGTCCACGGCCCGAGCTCGAGGGGGCAAACACCGCAAGGAGGTCACCCCAGCGATCCTGAACCAAGATCCGGCGACCCCTGACCTGCCTCATGCCTCCAGCCGAAGCCTGCAGCCTAAATCCAGAAGGCCCCCCTAACCGCGACCCGGAGCTGGTAAGCCGATCCGACCCCAAAAGGCATCCCTGCACCCGACGCCCCACTGCCTTGTGTGCCCAAACCGACGGTGCCTAACCAACCCCTAACTTCCCAACTTACCTCTCGAAGTGGTGGTCGCACCCAGAAGTCCTTCCTCTCCCTGCCTGCAGTGTTTTTGCTGACCGGAGGTTCTCCATTGGAAACAACAGGGCATCCGACCTCGAAACAGTACTCTGCACCCATCCGCCCTAGTGCCGCTGAGGGTGCACCTTTGGTGCTAATCTATTTCCCTATTTGCCCTGAGCTAAAGTCCAGGAGCTTTGCTCCCACAACCCAGTGGCCTGCTTGCCAGCAGCCACCAACCGGAGGCCCCCTATCCCCCATTGGATAACATTGGGCCTCAACACTCTGCACCCGGCCGACCTAGTGCAGCTGAGGGTGTAACAAGAGTGCATCACTGGCCCTGGGGGACCCCTGAGTCTAACCCCAGAACCTTAACTCCCACAGTCGATAACATACCTTTGAACCGATAACCTGTTTTTCCTCCATAGGATAACATTGACAATTTTCTTCCAAAAAGTTTCTAAGTGTGGAGTTTTGAAATCTAAAAATATTCTTTAAAAATCGCACGAATAACCAAAACGTATTTACTTACCTGTTTGCAGGAAAAGTCCCAGTGCTGAATCTAGGGATCCAGCACTGAGTTAGAAAAGTAACGTGAAAAGTAACTTACCTGTAATTTACTGAAAAAGCCTATTCATTTCAATGTACTGTATTTGCTAAGTATTGCAACCTACTGCATCCCCTGTAAACCAAACAAAGTACAATTCCTATTGCATTTTCAAACTGTTCTACAATCAGCAACTTATTACTGTAAAATATTTAATGCTTACCTGTGCCAGGCTTGCTTGGTTCTAAAAATAAAACAACAGTATATTTTTTATACAAAACCAATTGGTCTAGAGTTCAGTCCTTGAGTGTGTGAATTTATTTGCTGACTGAGTGTGCACATCAAATGCTTAACACTGTCCTCTGATACTACCTTACTGCTCGACCACTCTACCACAAATAGAGAGTAAGGTTCTATCTAACTTTAACCTCTGCCTACCTCTGGGGTCACCTGGACTCTATACACACTATACCTCATTTTGGTGTAGTATATATAGAGCCAGTTTCCTACAATTACACTCCAGAAAGTCGTACATTTCTTTGGACACTAACTGGGTCCCATTGTCTGTCACCATTAACTCTGGAAAACCCTCCCTAAGGAAAATTTATTGGAAAAACTTTATGATCACTTTAGAATTAACTATACTGACAAACTCCACTTCTGTCCACTTGGACATGTAATCAGTTAACACTAATGCATATTAGGGTGAGTTCCCTAAAACTCCAAATGGTCCAGAAATATCAAAAGCCAACTTATGCCACAGTATACCTTCACTGACCACCACTGTTTCAGGAGAGGGGACTGTAACCTGTGACTTATCCCTTAGAACGCATGCATTTCACTCTCTCACCACATGTTCCACTGATTTATCCACACCTGGGCACCAAAAATCCTCTCTGATTCTATGTTTCATTGCTCGCATGCCAATAGGCCCATTGTGAGTATGTTCAAGAACCATGTGCCTCAAACTTTCAGGAACTACCAAGCGTTCCCCCCTCAACAAGATCCCATTGACAATGGCAACTCACTAACACCCTCAAAAAGGGAACTAATGCATCATCCATATCACGTACACATGGCCAATGGTCAGTCACACACTTAATCACCTAAGTAAAACTTCGTCTTTCTCAACAGCTGTGCGCCACTCCATCTCAGACAACACCCCACCAGTTGATATGTTAAGAGCACACACAAATTCCAGACAACCATCAATATAAATATCCACATCAACTTCACTCCCAATGGGCAAACGTGACAACCAATCAGCTGCAAAATTACGAATGCCAGGAATATATTGCAGCTTATACTGATACTCTTGCAAGCAGTACTACCACTTAGCAATACACGCGGTGTCCCTACCACCATTGGTTGTTCTGAACAAGTCCATCAATGGTTTCTGATCATTACGAAGGATGAACTGGTTGCCCCACACAAAATTTCTAAAATAACAAACACCCCACCATAAACCCATGGCTTCCTTCTCAATGGTAGAGTAAGATGGTTCAGCTCCACAAAGTGCCCTTGACGCTAAAGCAACAATTTCCTCCTTACCATTACTTCTCCTCTGCATCAACACAGCACCCAAACCATGGTAACTGGCATCAGTCGAGATTATGCACAAATCCTGAGTGTAAAACGGTTTGAGGGGCTGTGCAGAAACAATCTCTCCCTTAATCGTCTAGAACACTTCCTGTAGTTCACTAGTCCACTCATACTTTGTGTTTTTTTTTTAGTAACTCACGCAGACATGCTTTTTTTCCAGCAAAACTTTTTACAAACTTGGCATAGTACTCGGCAAGACCAAGGAAAGATCGAAGCTGATGTTTATCACAGGGTGCAGGTGCTTCCTCAATCGATCTAAGAATCTTCATTTTTGGCTCAATACCCTTACTAGACACATGATGGCCCAAGTAATCCACTCCATCACAACCAAATTTGCACTTGTTTCTTTTTAAAGTCAAACCAGACACCTCTAAAATCTTCAACACCTTCTCCAGTCTCTCATCATGCTCACACCCATCTTTTCCATATACTAAAATATCGTCCTGAAAACACAATACTCCAGACATACCCTTGAACAAATAGTTCATCAACCTCTGAAACACGGATTATGCCAAAGCCAACCCAAATGGCATGCGTCTATAGTGAAAAGATCCTTCGGGTGTCACGAAAGACATCAAATGTCTAGACTCCTCACACAATTCCACTTGGTTATAGGCTGCCGACATGTCTAATGTAGTAAATACAGCAGCCACTTTCAACGTGGATAATAGTTAGCTAATATTAGGAAGTGGTTGCCAGTTGAACTAGATGTTGGAGTTCAAATCACGCAAATCAACGCACAAACGCAAAGACTTATCGGATTTGCGTGCCAAAACAACTGTATCCAACTATTCTGACCACTCGATAGGTTCGATTACACCCAATTCACACAGCTTGTCCAATTCTGACTTTAATTCACCCTTCAAATTGATGGGCACATGCCTCACTTTGTGCACCTTTGGTACAGCGTTGTCCTTCACCACAATGCGATGAGTAAATCCTTTCAACTTCTCAAGTACATCGGTGAAGACACTAGGGTATTTGGACACCCATTTCCATTCATCCACATTGCACACTTTGCTGTTGTATGAGTCTAGTAGGGGTTGTTTTGACAACACTAATTCAGGATGTTTGCGGTCGTGAATTACATCCAAATCCCCTTGTTCATTCCAACCCACCTTTCACAACAAGCACAGTCCCCATGGTTGTTTTTTGCCATCAAAGCCTAACGTGGTTTCAAACTGACCCAAAGCTTCCAACCTTTTACCTCCATATGCAAAAATCTTAACCCAGGACTCACTCAAGTCTGGAACACATAACCGGAAGAAATCATTTTCGCCAATCAATGTGAAAGGTGAACCAGAATCAGCCATCACCCTCACTACTTCGTTGTTAATAGAAATATCACAAACTGGAGGTTTCCTTTTCTTGACACCATGTGTAGACGACACTTGTGCTAATTCACCTTCAGAACACGGGGATAACATCAAAACAACATTTTCATCTTCATCGTACATTTCTTCCTCAATGGATTTCACCACACCTGTGTCTGTTCGCCCTCTCTGACCTTTATACGATCTGCATACTCTGGTGAAATGGCCCCTTTTTCCACATTTGAAGCATACAATATTGGCAGCAGGACAAAACTTTGCACTGCTCACAAGCGCTTTGCTCCCACACCTGAAGCATTCCACATCAGCACACTCAGGACAGTCCCCTGCTGCCTTGACACTACCCCAACTAACATTGTACAAGGTTTTTCATGAACTTTTACATTGCCTTTACCCTCCGATTTCACCATTTGATTCACTTCATTCTTCACACCACTACCACTCATTTCCCTCATACAATGTTGAGAATGTTCTTTACTCCTTACGATGGCAAGTGCCGCCTCCAAACTGGAATCTTCTGTAGATAAGAGACGTTCCTGCACTTTCTTGTTGTTTGTTTTTTCGATCAACTGGTTATGTATAATCTTGTCCCTGAGGTCTTGGTAATTGCAAGTTATAGCCAGAGTACGTAATGCAGCTAACACAATCATCAATAGGTTCTCCTGGAGCTTGACTACACTGCAAGAACTTCTGGCGCTCTAGTACTACGTTCTTTCTAGGATTAAATCTTTTGTTCAAAGTACACACGATGGAAGCATACTCATCAATTACGGCTGCATCTCCATTCTCCCCGGAACCAACACAGATCAGAACTGTTTCCAACGGAAGGGTTTTGAGAATGCTTCTCCCTTCAGCACCCAAATTGTATACCAACAATGCTCTTTTTAAAAAAAAATTAAAGTATCCCCATCAATGTCTTCCAAGTAAGCTTCAAATGCCTCATGCCACCGTTCCCATGCCATGGGAGGAGTACCAGGAATAGACAAAAATGATGGAGGTGGAGATATTTTTTGCATGTTCCCAAGAATGACATTAATGATCCTTGGTCAAATATGTATGGCGCACAAAATGGGGTGATTGTCCTTAATAACACAGGTTTAAGGACTTTAAAACCTGAAATGGAACACTCCAAATGCACCGGTGCAGTGCAGGCTAGTACACACAGTCAAATTTGGTGTGCCTATCACCGTATAGGAAATACGAGAAGGCACTATGCAGTTGGTTTTGTAAGAGAACAAAGCGTGTATTCCAGTATAATGAAATGCTTTCCAATCCAAGATGTCTGCCACACGCAGAGCAGATTTGGTGTGCCTATCACTGTATAAAGAAATACAGAAGGCACTCTACAGCTGGTTTTGAATAGTATCAAAACGTGTATTCCACTGTTGGCCACTAGTTCAATAGCAAATGTTTCCCAATCCAAGATGGCCACCAATGGCTACGTGATGACGCCTGAGTAAACCCTGGATGATCATCACTAGACACTCGCGCATGGCAGCGCATGCACGAGCACCATCACAGGTTGCCACCGCTCACGCCTAAACATGCATACATTTCAGTCTGGCACACTTCCTGCCGGCAAGCCAGAAAATATCAAATACTACCAGAGACATGGTAAGAAGACTCCGGCGAGCAACTTTCCGACGTCGTCCTATGGAGACTGTAACCAACAGCTCTTGGGAAAACTGCTTTGGCCACAGTGCGCCGCCATGTAAACACGGCTGAAACCTGCGCATGTCGGTACTGCGGTGTTGTCACTCTGTTCGCACGTCGCCACTGAAAGGGAGCACACTTCGTTGTAGAGGTAAGTTTATTCCTGTTGACAACACTGGACGCGGCAGGACCGCTGCTGGTCCGGAATGTATCTCTTCTCTCCCAGTGCCAGCATTCCACACAACAACTCTGGAAAGCAGGCATGAGGTCCCCACACAGTATTAATTTTAATTATATTTACTGCACATACGTTGTGCTGACTGCTGCTGCTTGACACCATGTTTTTTTAAAGTGAACCCTATCAACCTTGGTGACGGGCATCCTTTCTTGGCACACAATTGCAGCATAGGAACATTTCACATCAGGTTGCTTTTATATATAATAACGGGACTGGTTGGTTTGCTTTTTTCACCACTCTATTCCCCTGTTAGCACTTTTTGTTATGGGCCTCATTATGTGCGGTTGTGAGGCACTCTCTCCACTGTCTAATTTTCATTCAGTGCCTTTTCAGCCGGTTGTGTGATGGAGCAACGCATGCCTCAACAATGCATGTCTGAACCACGCGGTCTTAATCACGACCGCGTCTTTACTATGCATGCCTTTACCACGCATGCCTTTACCATGCAATTTCGTGGTAAAGACATGATTGGTAAAGGGACATGTGTGATAAAGATCACACTCCTGCCCCTCTGCCCTGAGCCCTAAAATTCGGCCCTCCTGCGGTCTATTGTACTTGCCCCAGCCCTATAAACTTACCCGACCCCCTATCCTGAACCATAATACACGACCCCCAGCCCTTAAAAACTACTCCGACCACAGCACCCTCCCTGAGCACTAAAAAAGCACTAAAACCAGCCCCACCCCCTAAAACCTACCCCCACTTCCCTCCTGCCCCTGCCCAACTGCCCCCTTGACCTGAAAACTGCCCATTTCCTGTCACCTGCCCTGAGCCCTAAAACTCAGCCCCCTAAAAACTACTTCGACCCCAGCCCCCCTCCCTGATCCCTAAAACCAGTCCCTCCCCCTAAAATCTACCCCACCTCCCCCCTGCCGCAGCCCAACTGCCCCCTTAGCCTGTAAACTGCCCCTTTCCTGTCCCCTGCCCTGAACCCTAAAATTCGTGACCCCCATGCCCTGAAAACTACCCGACCCCCAGCCCCCACAACTACCCCCAACCCAAATAAACTACCCCCACCCCGTCCCCTGCCCTTAGCCCTAAAACGTCTGACCCCCAGCCCTGAAAACTACTCTGACCCCCCAGCCCCCAAAACTACCCCCAACCCAAACAAACTAACACCACCCCGTTCCCTGCCTGAGCTCTATAACTCCCGACCCCTCCAAGCCCTGAAAACTACCCCTAACACCTACAAACTACCCCCACCCCCAAAACCCCACTTACCTCACTGCCTCGTCCCGATCCTCCCTCTTCCTGCATCCTGCTCTTCCGCCGAGTGCAGCCAGCAACTGGACCACGCATATGCCTTAACCACACACATGCGTGGTTAAGGCAAGTGTGGTTACGCTTACGATGTCAGAAAACACGTGGCTGAGGCCGCGGTGTTCCAACTATTTCCCTTTTCACCCTGCTTGGTGCCGGAAGGTGGCAGGGAATACAAACTAATCAGGGTTGGCCATCCGGTCCCATTGCTGCCCCAGCTCTCCAGTTGGGCGCTGCTCATTTTTAGCCCTCTGGCACATTTATTAAGTGCAGGTTCTATGAAAGGAGCGCAGGAGCTCAGTGTAACATGCCTGTGCACATGGGGCCGGTAATTCCACCCGCACGTGGAACTCCACGGAATTTGCCGGAGTTTTTTGGTAACTCTTTGGAATTCCACGGAGTGAAACTCCACGAGCCACACCCAGCCCTACTTTTCAGTACTCAGCAAGACATCCCTGTACGTTCTGATTGTTCAGAGGAAAAACTCTAACAGCTCTCACTGACCACTCTTCAGCCTAGGGTCCTTGTGGATAATAAAAGTGAACAAGCATTTGCAATGCAATCGGTCTCGCCTTTGGGACCTTATATGTATTTAGCTATGCAGCACATTAGCCTGGGTGCTGAAACATCTACTGTTCTTTAACATGGAGGGAAAGTAAGCACCAAACTGCATGACACGCCAGGTATGGGAACACATGGAGAGAAATATTGCCTTTCAGCGGGAAATGGTATAGTCCAAAGCTCTGTTTTTAATATAAAATCAGGGCCTTCGGTGGTCATATCACTGAAAATACAAGATTTGAAAAAAATATTATTGTCTACGGGTGCTCGTGGAAGACAATTTCTATGGACTGGAATCTAGAGAATGCTAAAGTGATTCTGGTATTTTACTGACCTCTGCTGGTCGTTTTCTATCAAGAAAGTTCAATAGAGGCAGTTGCCAGAAAAAAAAAAAAGTCCCTCAGCAGAAAGCAATTCTGGTATTTTACTGACCTCTACTGGTCGTTTTATATCAAGACAGTTAAATAGAGGCAGTTGAACAGAAAAAAAGTCCCTAAGCGGAAGCAGACAAGTCCTAGGACTGATCTCCAGAGCCCACAAAGTACATACACATATAAGTATATACTAAAGTATATACAAGAGGTCTCGAATGCTCGACCTAAAAATGTGCTACTTACAGTGTCTGCTTTTGGTTGTATGCCATCCACAATTATTTGCCTGATTCTAAAACCAACACTGCGTCTTGGACCTTCTAAGCAAACTTTCCAATTACTCAATTTCTTAAAAAGTGCAGGGGACAGTAAAAGACTAAGCACTTTTGCAGGGACATTTTTTAAGCATCTGCTCTTCATATTGCTGTAGTGTGTTAGTGGGAGTACTTTGATTCTCTTTACTGAGGGTTTAATGATAACTCGACAGGGTACAGTAGGGATTGTGCAGAGGCACTTCCTCCACATCAGGTCTTCGTACATCTGGTGGGGCCGGCTTGTACCTGCTTCAAGAGCAGACAGCATGGCGTCTTCATTGCATCGACCCTGAGGGTCACCAATAGTTGATCTGCTAACTTATGTACCACGGGAACAACAAGTGGTATATCTGAAGCCAGCCCAGCTGGGCTCTCTCTGCCCTCCTAGTGACATCATGCACAGACTTGGGCAGGTACTATATTTTAAGAACTATCTTTACAACAGAGGTTCTATACTAAACCACTAAAAGCTCGGAGATGTCACTCCATTAAACTTGTTCTCTACACACAAAGTACAGTTTACTGCTTTGCCAGGACACTCACGTGAAGGAAGACGAAAGCTGATTGATTTAAATTCCCGGAGCACTTCATGATGTGTTTAGTCTATAAATAATTGGAGGCCCAGAATGCCCTAGACTGTGTCAGTTAGGGACTCTGTAAAAAAGTCATTAAGGGATGCCCTCACCATGCCTGGACTCTACTTCGTGGGAAGAGTAAGGACCAAGGGCCAGATGTACGACCAACAATTTTGCGACTCGCAAATTGCGTCGCAATAGCGACTCGCAATTTGCGAGTCGCAAAATGGGATGTTCAACAGTGTCAGAGACACTGTTTGCGATTCCCAATGGGGTCGCAAATTGTGAGGCTCATGAATATTAATGAGCCTCTCTCAATTTGCGAGCCCATTGGGTATGACAGGACCTCCTAATAGCGAGTCGCAAAACCTATTTAGCGAGTCACAAATAATTTGCGACTCGCTAAATAGGCTTTGTACATGGCCCATGAGGTTTTTGCATGCGCAAACGGGTCGCAAACCCGTTTGCGCATGCAAAAACGGGTCGTACATCTGGCCCCAAATGCACAGTGTGGAGCTGATCTTGTGCTGCAGTGCCCTTATTGTGCCACTAGGGGCAGTTCTCAGACCGTTCTGTCAAAAGCAGAGACAATTCTATCCACATGTCAATTTGTTGTGACAACGAGAGATCTCCTGGGCTCAGCACCAGGGTTCACCTTTCACCCCATATGATTTGTCGCACTTTGTCTTCACATTGGCATGAAATGGGATATTACTGGTGGTTAATGACCAATTCATTTTATAACACCAGTGACATGTTAGGTCACTAGTCCTATTTCTTGGCTCATGAGTGGGCCTCCTCTTTTTGACAAATGTGTCTTACTTCATACAAGAATTCTTAAGCCAGCAGGAGAACTCATTGGGTTAATACACCTGCTGCAGAAATCTCAATTCACCCCGAAGGAGGGTAGAATCCGTACAGGATATCCTGAGAAACATAGAGCAGGGCACTGCTAAGATCCGTTATTCGCAGCACTTGCATTATCTGTTGGAATGTCAGCACCATATATGATACAAGTCATCACTAAGTGCAATCTAAGACTTATGCAGATGGACAGAGGCAGAACGTGTATGAACATTCTCTCCCTTAGGAAAAAAAACGTTTTTAAGTAATGTACCAGTAAAAAGCACGGTCATTGAAATTTTTTAGTAAAATAACTTCTAAACTATAAAAACACCCACATCCGAAGGAATCTTTTGTTTTTATTCGGTGTCAGAACTATAGGCAGGTTGATCAAAATATGAAAATGTGCATATTTAGACACAGGCAACTAGTTTAAAAAGGCTGATCTGCTGGTGGATAGCACCATTTTACTAAAGAACAATTCCCAAAGCGCTTAGAAGTGGCCGCAGAACGCAGAACTATGAAAAAACAATAAATACACATGAACCAGTCTAGTCTCTACAGAGGATGTTGAGTGACACAAGTGTTGTTTGTTGACAGCCACTTGCTGACACAACTGTGGCATGTGTTTTTGTTTTGCACTTTTTCAGCGTGTTCAATTATATGCAATAGTAAAGGGGTAAATAGGTCAAAGTGCACGAAAGGTGTCAGGACAGGACTACGTGGGGGTCAAAGCCCTGCTGCCTTGTTGAAAAATGCGGTTGAGAGGGACAGCATTATCATCTGCCACCTTTTGACTCTGCAACCGAGGAATGTGTCCTCGGTGTGCCACACTGCTGCAGGCAGAGTGTGTCTGGGAGGAATGTGACAGCAGTCAGGCCAAGCCAGGCTCTCCCAGCTCAGGAGCTGTCAACAGCTCTGTCACCGTCTGACCCTGCCTGTCCTGCTTGTGTTTAAGTCTAGTCTTGGGTTGCAGTAGGACCCCAGATCCATTTAAGGAAAGCAGCTAGCTCCTGTCACTGGACTGTAACAAGTCAGACTCGTGAAAAAACGCCCTGGCTATATTTGTGTTATGTTAATGTATTAGTGGCTAATTTCCAGCGTTTTGCGTTATGCTTGTTATGCAAAATTTCCAAATTTACACCATACCTCCAACTTGAATAATTTCAAGTCTGTTGAGGCAGTGGGTAGCATGGGCGGGGCCACAGGGGCGGTTGCCCTGGGTGCAAACATCTTAGGGGCGCAGGGGCATTCTTCGGGGTGCAAATTTTGAAAAGAAAAGTGTAAGGATACTTGCCTTGCCCCAGGCGCTGGCACCCCACGCTGCTCCGCTGTGTTGAGGTATAACTTGTATTGCGAGAGCACAGGAGCAGCGCAAACAGAATACGAGCAGCTGTTGTTCAGGACACTTGTGTTTCATGTGCTTTTTTGCACAAAATGTCCCACCCCCGTCCAAAACGGACATGAGAGAGCATATTGTGTTAAAATATAGTGCTAAATACCAGATTTGCATTTAGCGTAGTTTTTCTGAAATTCCATGTAATTACATTAAAAGAAAATGGCACACCCCTAAGAAAAAGTGGAGCAGTTTTGTTGCGAATTGAGGGCCTTATTTACAAGGCCCTTGCGCCACTTTTGCGTCACTTTTCCCATGTTAAAAGTGACGCAACAGTGGCGCAAGGGGCTTGTAAATCTGCCCCTGAGAGCTTATGAGTTGTTGAAAAATATGTTTGTTCTTCACAAACTCATTACTTTATTCCAAAATCAGTTTAGTTTTCAAGGTGGCTCAATGAAATAGCACTAGCAGTGGCGTCTGCTATGATCTGCGGGTCACAAGTTCGAGTATCGTTAGGCCAACTCAGCCTCCTATTTCTTTGTATAGCATGCTAAGAAAAGGCAGGAGTGTCTTAGAAAAAGAAATCATTAGTAGAAATGCATTTTTCATAAATCAAGGGTTTTTTGTAAAAAAATGTTTACCTGAAAGTTTTTCTCTGAGATAAACATTTTAGTGAAACTTGGATATTTCACATTTTAGTTAAAAAACAAAAATTAATCGCAATTGTCAAATCAAATAATCAATAAGAAATAATACAGCTACATTCGCTGTGTATCAACAAACTCACTTTTTAAGCATAATTGTAGAATTTTGGGGGCTAAAGGTGCCACTCAAAGCTCCTGCAGAGGATACGTTCCTCACCCCTTCAACATTGCATTCTCAGGATGAAAAATATAGGTGGATAGCATTTTCTTGTTAAAAAAACTTCACTGCGTAACCTGTATATTTTATCATTGTCAACTAGTGCTTCTCCCTCATCACCCAGTTCTCATACATTCTATAACCCCCTTGTTTCTCTGTCCTACTAATGTGCACTAAATCAGACAATGGCATGCAAACTATCCTGGACTCATGACAAAAAAAAACACGGTATATATTAGCTCTCAGGCAGCTGTAAAGTTTTCTAAGAATAGCCTTTTTAAACTATACATACTTTTCCATAACTTCAAGTCAACTATTGATTGCTTCAAAATCCGAATGGCATTGCTATTTTGTTACTGTTTAACGTAGTACGTTTCGAGGACATTACTCTCCTAACTTCAGATTTCTAAGCCTGTGTAGAGCACCATTCAGACTTACAGTGCCTTATAATGCACATATCATTTACACTTGGGCATATATTACTCTGTAGATCAGTTACCCATTTCACTTTTGTGTCGATAAAACTTGACTTGACCTAGAGAGATCTTATATTCCTGTCAGTTCATATTTGCTACCCAGCCCTCTTTTAAATTTGAGAATCAGGGACATATTACATGCTGTAGATAAAATTGCACAACATTCAAGTCGAATATTTTATTCCAGTTTCACTAGAGCAAAAGTTGTGTTCAATTATTGAAAACATAAGTAATTTATTAATAAATAATGTAGTAAAAAAAATAGAGCAGTTGTGCATTCTGTTTTTGTTCCAAATTAAATAGATTGCAGTAGTGTAAGGCAATCTTTCCTGGACTGTTGCACTACCTGACAGGTGTGAGAAAGACGTTTGCACCCACAGACAAATACAACAAGCACTGGCAAAACCAGCAGGTCTGGTTTTAATACGCTAACATATGTACAATTAGCATACTAGAATGAGACACACATGAGGGAGCCAGCAGGAGCAGACCGAGAGAGCAGACAGGGAGGGCTCTATTTGTAAAGTAGTCCCTCATGCATTTCAATGTAAGCACTTAAGTGGAGGTAGAAGGATACAGCCAATAGCATTTAGTGAGAAATGTATACTCCAAAGGGCTGAGCCAAGACATGATTGAAAAGGTCTCAAGCCAACAGCTGAAAGAAGGTTGTTGAAAATAGCCAAAGGTTGAAAGTGGCAGACCCGAATCACGCTGTGTATATTATATGCAATAGGTCTGTTTTGACAGCAGCAGTGTCAAAAACAGGACCTAAGAATGACATTTTGCTCTGGTTGGTTGGTCTAAATACCAGTGCAAATGCTGGTTTAACATCCAAAATGATACGATCTCTTAATCTAGACTCCGGGTTATTTTGTCTTCATCACTTGAAAAAGTAGCACTAAGTCGTCATTAATAAAGAGTATTAATAGTAGAAGTGTGCTTGTCCCAAAGCTTCTTCAAGCCTACTAAATAACCCTGTCACTGATGTTAAACCAACTCCACCAACCCTGCTTGCAAGAAGGAGTGCAGACCATTTTTAGGCCCAATCAGTGGTAGCAGCATGCAGTACAAATGTACAATACAATGTAAATATGCTCATCTTTATGCCCGAACATCTGTGACTGTGACGCAGCAAGAGCATACATTGCACATTTCGAATACCACCATTGCAGCACAATCAGCCATGTGCTGCCAAAGCAGAGGCATTCAGTGCATAACACTATACATTGCTGATGTGCAAGCATTGTGGAGCTTTTTTTGTGGGATTTTGGCGTAGGGCAGCGCAGCAAGGCACCTTGCTGTGCTGCCCTATGCAGGCAAACTCTCGCACAACTCATGAGGAGTGTGTTTCCCTTGGGGGGGTGTGTGTACTCCCCCGGTAGTCCTGGGTTGCCCGGCACAGGTCCAGCCTAAGGGTACAGACCCCGGGTTGGAGGACCAGGTTCAGGGTGTCCCCCCTGACCTGGAGGAAGGGGCGACTGCTAACAGTGCCCCTACCAGTTTGTCTTCTGGGGGTGCCGCTCCAGGTGGGAGGGTGCAGAGCCCAAGGGAGGAGGAGGACCAGGTGTGGGAGAGCCCACACCAGTCCTGTGTCCAGCCTCAGGGTACAGACCCTGGGCCGGTGGACCAATTGCAGGATAGCACCCCTGAACTGGTGGGAGAATTGTGCAGAACACCTGCCACAGGTGCCCTGATAATTCTGGAATCGAGGGGGACTACTTCCAGTGGGGGGATGAAGAGCCCCAGGGAGGGAGACAGGGTGTGGGAGAGCCCACCCCAGTCTCCTGTCCAGCCGCAGGGTACAGACCCTGGGCTTGTGGGCCAGTGTCAGGTGCCATACCTGACTTGGCAGGAGGGAGAGTGGAGAAAGGGTGCCAGGCACCTGGGGATACTGCCCCCCACTCTCTGACCCCACAGAGGTTAGAGAGGCCTGAAAGGCATGAGGGCTGGCTGTCATCACTGACAGTTGTCAGTGGCCCCTGCGGCTTCCTGTCCTGGTGGACAGAGTTGCCCCTGGGAGCGGGACAGGAGTCACTCCCCGGGGGTGGACTCTGCCATACCACTGTGTTGGCTATGTGGGTACTCTCTGCCTGTTGGGACACATCTGTGAGCAAAGTAAGTTTAGGCGCTGCACAGATGGGGTCCACAGGTGAGGAGAAGGGTTCCCCATGGGTCATCTTAGTGGGCCCTGAGAGTATGAATAGAGGGATCCAACTGGGTTCAGTAAGGCATAGAACGGGAATAGACCCCTGCTGTTGAGGGCCAGGTTCCATGTTCTATTGCCCCAAGCAGGGAAGTCCATTGAGGTATGGATTGGTCGACCTTGGCTTTAGGCTGGAAGGGGGTTGTGTTGGACTTGGCCCTTTTTGCAGGGTTATCCCCAAACTTTTTGCTTCTTCCTCCTATTTTTTCCTGACCTGTTGTTGTTGGTTTTAGGACACTGGGCACTTTACTACTGCTAATCAGTGCTAAAGTGCATATGCTCTCTGTATAAATTGTGTTTATGGATTGGTGTTTCCATGATTGTCATATTTGATTTACTGGTAAGCCCCTAGTAAAATGCACTTAGTGTGCCAGGGCCTGTAAATCAAATGCTACTAGTGGGCCTGCAGCACTGATTGTGCCACCCACATGTGTAGCCCTGAAAAGGTATCTCAGACCTGCCACTGCAGTGTCTGTGCGTGGTTCTAAACTGTATTTATACAAGGGAGGGACAGGAAGCCAAGTTTATGAGGTCCTGCACACAGGCTCCGAAGGAAGGTAATGTCTAAAGGGAATGTGCAGTTCCTATCTGGACATGGGGGAAGACAGGTCTTTCTTCATGTTGCCCTCACACACCCCGAGAGATGTCATGCTTCATCATAGGGCGTTTGCCCCTCGTCAGGCCAGCGCTGCAATGCCTGACGGGCTCCCGAAATCGGGGCTCTTTGTCGGGGATCTTTTAGAAGAAGCCGTTAGGTGTGTGCGGGTGTGGGGGCTGGGTAGTGCACGTGAAGTGAGATAAGTAAAAGTAAAATAGGTCTGGAGCAAGGGTAGGAAGAGTAGGACGATCGCTAGTTGACTGCCTACACCTCAACCGGAGCAACGATGTGCTCTGGTTACCCCCCGTTAGCCTTGGACTTTGTAACTAGGGGTCTACGGTACTCCCCAGTACAAGTCTACTAGGGCAATCCTACCGTTTCTGGTAATCTATATTATAAAATTCAATACCAGACGGTAGTGCACTTTTCACACGTAGTTTTCGGTCCTGATGAAGTGCCATTTGACCCGCTAGGGCCATACTGGGCACGAAACATGTTGACCATACACCTAGCCCTTTAGGAACATTATTCCCACATAGGGGCACACGCACAGTTTTTATCTAGGCTAGAGCTACCTAATACATTAAATAATTGATCCCGGTAGGACTGCTCCAGACCTATTTTACTTTTACTTATCTCACTTCACGTGCACTACCCAGCCCCCACACCCGCACACACCTAACGGCTTCTTCTAAAAGATCCCCGACAAAGAGCCCCGATTTAGGGAGCCCATCAGGCATTGCAGCGCCGGCCTGACGAGGGGCAAACGCCCTATGATGAAGCATGACATCTCTCGGGGTGTGTGAGGGCAACATGAAGAAAGACCTGTCTTCCCCCATGTCCAGATAGGAACTGCACATTCCCTTTAGACATTACGTGGTTCTAAACTGCCATGTTGACTTGGCAATTGCACCCACTTGTCAGGTCCTAACCTTCCCTTTTTCTACATGTAAGGCACCCTTATGGTAGGCCCAATGTACCCCCCTGGGCAGGGTGCAGTGAATGAGAAAGGTAGGACATGTATTGGTGTGTGTGACATGTCCTAATAGTGAAATACTGCCAATTTTTTTTAACTATTGAAAGGCTATCTTGCCCCATAGGATAGAATGGGAGTTTATTTATAACATCTTATAAATATAACTTCCCATTTGACAAGATAGAGAAATAAAGTTTAGGCTCTCTGAACTCAGAATCTAATAACACATGTTTTAATAAAGATGGTTTTTAAACTGTGTGTTTGAAAATGCCACTTTTAGACGCAGGCATTTTCCTGTTTAACCATTCTGTGTGCCTCTGCCTGTTTGTGCATTGACTGTTTGGTTTTGGAGTGACAGGGGCTGGGGATGTGCATTCACTGTAGACAGCCACTGGGGGGTGGGGTTGAGGTGTGCCTGGCCCTTCCTGAATGACTCAGACCTGAGCTGAATGGGGCTTGGCTGAATTTAGAATAGTGGGAGGAGAGTTCCTTGCACCCGAATAGGGCCTGTCTCCCTTGCACAATGCTGTCTCCACCCCCTGTGGTCATACTGCACCAGTGAGGACAGAACTGGTTTGGACTGGGCTCAGAGACCCTTGCACAAAGAGAACAAAGACATTTTGGGGTATAAGTATTAGACCTAAAACCCCAGCACTTTAGACTACTTCTGGAATCAAAAGGAACCTTTGCCAAGGAGAAGAGCTGGAGAAGGAATACTGCCACTTTGCTGTGTGCTGTCTGGGGTTGGCCTGCAGTAGCTGTTTCTGTCAAGAAAAGGACAAGGACTTTGTTGTGGGCTGTGTCCCCCTGCTTGAGGAAGATCTCCAAGGGCTTGAACAGAGCTTGCCTCCTGTTCTGAAGTCTCAGGGACACAAAGACTTCACCCCCAGCTCCCCTGAACTTCCATGCTGGGAGTTCTGACCTGCCAAGAGGTGCCCGTGACTGTGTTGGGCCTCTGGAGGTTGTTCCTGCTGTTGGGAGCTGGAAGAAACCTAAATGTAGCAAGAAAACCTGTTTCCGACGCCATCAGCAACGCTGCTGTGACACCGCGACCTGCAGCGAGTCCCGGGGCACCGCTTGTGAAGTGAACGATGTACCGCCCTGCCTGCACCGCAGCTCCAACGCCCGACGACGCCAGCCTGCATTTATCGGCCGTGCCTGATGCCAGAGCTCGCACCGACTCCGTCATCGCCAGTGCCTGCATCCTGTTATCGCGGCGCCGATAACCGCCGAGGGTGACTCCACAAACTCGCTGACTTCGCATCATCACCAGAACCGACGCCTCACCGTCGATGCAACTGTCTTCCCCTGTCCTGGACTCGACACGTCGCCTCGCCTTCCCCATGGCAGCCAGGAAGCCGGCTTCAATCTCGGCACCGACACTTCATCTCCACAACGCCGTGCCTCATCATAGACTTCATTTCCAAAGTATTGTTTGTTTGGGGTCCGTGTGACTCCATGCCCGACGCCGCACTCCATGCGGTTGGCACTGTACTTTGGATTTATTGCTGTCACAATGTCGTAATAGCCCCTGTTGGAGCTATTTGTTTTCTACAAGCCTTATTTTTGCAACAACTGTTTTTAAGTTGTATTTCATTACCTGTATGTTGAATTTATGTAATTTTGGTCTTGTTGAGTTTAGATAAAGATACTTTATTTTTCTAAACTGGTGTGGTGTCCATTTGTGGTGTTATCACTGTATTACTGTGTGTTTTGAGTACAAATACTTTACACATTGCCTTTGGGATAGGCCTGTCTGCTCGTGCCAAGCTACCCAGGGAGTGAGCAGGAGTTATCTAAAGTGTGTATCCCCCTTACCCTGACTAGAAGCAAGGGTCCCTATTTGGACAAAGGGACATACCTCTGCCAACTAGAGACCCCCATTTCTAACAGTACCTTTCAAAATAAATGTACTTTTTACCAATAGCTTCTCAGAACCGTGTACACAAATACAGATTCGGTTAGTAAAATGATGGACACAGAATCTATTCTGGTCATTGCACAATGCCTAAAATCTTTATCTTTTAGCAATATTTCTTTTGGTACATGGCCTTCTACACTTTAGCTTTGCAATGGTGTGATTTGCCATATTGTTTTATGTGCATCTGCTACTCAATTTCAGTGACATGTTATACTGCATTCTGTTGTTCTCAGGGATTAAAGTTTGTGCTAATGAAAACAAATAAATATATAAATGAATGGGTTATTAGCACCATATCTGCCAGTTATCCCTACCTTGAAGGTTACCTACTGTGAGTTGCCATTTAAAGGGTTAACACATTGCATTCTGTGATTTGCTGTCTCGTATTTTCCATAATTAGTCATGGACTACAGGTCCCAGGAAGCAACATGCTGTTAGCTAATTCACCAGGGTTTGCTGAAAGGTGTTATTTGTGACACTTGTTTAGTAGTATAATTTGGAAACAGTATTACTTCCAGCTATTGGCTACATGTATGTTTCCAAACGGTTGTTTCGAGCAGTTCTGAGCATAATATTGTGTAGACTGCCCATCCTTGTGAGCCTTACAAGTTGACTAACTATAGATTGTTTCAAATGTGTGACAGTATATCATTCTATTCTATGCACGAGGATGGTAGACCAGTATGCACCACCCCGACAGCAATCCTCAGTGTGCAGTCTTCCCCTCTGTTTTTAGTATTTCCCCAAGAAAGAGGCAAAGTCTTTCTTCCACTTTTATCATTAAGTCTTTCATCAATTGTATGACAGAATATCGAGGTCAAAAATATCTTGGAGCCAAAATATCAAAATATTATGTCAAAAATATCAAGGATCAGCATATCGAAAAGGTAGGTCAAATAAATAAGTGTAGATTTGTCATTCTTAACTACACATCTGCTTAACTTCATGGCAGGGGCGTAGCTACACCTTTTACCGCCCGTGGCGGTCCTTGCGTTTGCCGCCCTGCGATGGCTGCAGGTGGGGGGGGTGCTGGCGATCCCTGCATTTACCGTGATAGCCGCAGGTAATAGCGGGGGGGGGGTTGCTGACGATCCCTGCCTTTTCTGCGCCGCGACAGCCGCAGGTGAGACGTTCAACCCCCATACCCCCCCTTGCTACGCCACTGCTTCATGGTATTTATTGTGAAGGTACGTATATGTGGAGTTAAATATAGTAAACTTATGCTCACCTATATAAGCTTACTTTTCAAATATTTTGGTCGCCAATAATATTGCCACAATATTTTTGCTCCATATTAGTTACTCTGTAGTCGATATTCTGGTGGAATAATCTTTTATCAGATAGCAGAGGGTTACTTTGGTTTATGGAATATTTATTTTGCTCCAACACTTCAATGAGGTGCCTTCTCGAAATGGGACAAGTACTAGGGACAACCTGGCCAGAAAAGAGGTGTAATGCCACAGTAGTGCCAGACTGTGAGCTATCTAAGGAATAATAATCAATAGCAATTATACTTTCTTGCATGTTTCCCTTCTACAATTTATAATAAGAAGATAGGATGAAAATGAGTCTGCAAAAAAATGTGTAACTTACTCACAATTTAATTTATGTCTACGAATGCGAGCTGAACCTATTTGCTATTTCTCTACTATTTCCATTAACACTGAATTTAAGTCTCCAATTCCATTGTCATTTTTCGTAATCTTTATTCTTATTGTTTCATATAGTGAAGACCAGACTCCAGACAGGAGCAGAGAACTTTTCAGGAAAATATTTTTTAATCGTAGCAAGAGCACACGGAACACAAATGACTGCACATAATATACTATTGTGATTGTGAAGTCACAACCACATTACAAATACAATGTAATCACTGGCAGGACATGGGGATGTGCAAATGGGAATACCTGAGAGAACAGTGCTCATTTTTTTTTTTTACATATTACGCTATTTATTTTTACAATTTGAAGCGCTGAGAAATAAAGTAATTTGCTCAGAGTTGCAGAAAGTTTATGTCAAGTGTTGAACCGTCCAGGATCAGCATGGTTGCCGCCCTCCTTGTTCTGCATTCTCAGCAAAAGATGTCTGTTGTACACAGCTGCATTCATGACACCAACAGTGCATCCAGATGCATCCACCTGAAATCACAGCATGTTTTTTTTTTTATGCAGAGTTTTTGTAGCGCAAACTTGACCCGCAGGAATGGGGTATCAGAGCGCTTTACATAGCACCAGTTGCGTTACATGAGGACACATTCATTTTTGTTAGCCACCGGGAGATTAAGTGATTTGCCCAGAATCACAGGATGTTCAACGTCATTGCCGAGACTCGAACCCAGTTCCCCAGATTCGAGGTCGACCGCCCTAGCCGTTAGGCCAACTCCTCTCCCCATTTGAAAGAGACGCTCTATGAACAGGGAGACAGATGCTGTAGGGAGGTGATGCTGATGACTAGTCTCTGGAGTGTTCCAGAGTAAAGCTTTGGAAATGCTGTCAATTTCTGTTGTGGAACTCGTTTATATGGACTGTAACAGTGCCAGATGGCTCATTCTTATGGACTCCAACGGTTCCTGATGGCTCGTTCTTATGGACTGCAACGGTGCCTGATGGCTCGTTCTTATGGACTGCAACGGTGCCTGATGGCTCGTTCTTATGGACTGCAATGGTTCCTGATGGCTCGTTCTTATGGACTGCAACGGTGCCTGATGGCTCGTTCTTATGGACTGCAACGGTGCCTGATGGCTCTTTCTTATGGACTGCAACGGTGCCAGATGGCTCATTCTTATGGACTCCAACGGTTCCTGATGGCTCGTTCTTATGGACTGCAACGGTGCCTGATGGCTCGTTCTTATGGACTGCAACGGTGCCTGATGGCTCGTTCTTATGGACTGCAACGGTTCCTGATGGCTCGTTCTTATGGACTGCAACGGTGCCTGATGGCTCGTTCTTATGGACTGCAACGGTGCCTGATGGCTCTTTCTTATGGACTGCAACGGTGCCTGATGGCTCGTTCTTATGGACTGCAACGGTTCCTGATGGCTCGTTCTTATGGACTGCAACGGTGCCTGATGGCTCTTTCTTATGGACTGCAACGGTGACTGATGGCTCGTTCTTATGGACTGCCACGGTTCCTGATGGCTCGTTCTTATGGACTGCAACGGTGCCTGATGGCTCTTTCTTATGGACTGCAACGGTTCCTGATGGCTCGTTCTTATGGACTGCAACGGTTCCTGATGGCTTGTTCTTATGGACTGAAACGGTTCCTGATGGCTCGTTCTTATGGACTGCAACGGTGCCTGATGGCTCGTTCTTATGGACTGGAACGGTGCATGATGGCTCGTTCCTATGAAGTGCAACAGTGCCTGATGGCTCGTTCTTATGGACTGCAACGGTTCCCGATGGCTCGTTCTTATGGACTGCAACGGTGCCTGATGGCTCGTTCTTATGGACTGCCTCAGTGCCTGATGGCTCGTTCTTATGGACTGCAACGGTTCCTGATGGCTCGTTCTTATGGACTACCACAGTGCCTGATGGCTCTTTCTTATGGACTGCAACGGTTCCTGATGGCTCGTTCTTATGGACTGCAACGGTGCCTGATGGCTCACTCTTATGGACTGCAACGGTGCCTGATGGCTCGTTCTTATGGACTGAAACGGTTCCTGATGGCTCATTCTTATGGACTGCAATGGTGCCTGATGGCTCTTTCTTATGGACTGCAACAGAGCCTGACGGCTCATTCTTATGGACTGCAACAGTGCCTGATGGCTCTTTCTTCCTCTAGTTGTCCACACAGGATCAAATGGCAATTCTTCAGGACCTAGTGTTACAAACCTACACTACTTTAAACCTGCGTGAGGCAGCGGAGTCGGGGTAGGTTCGAAAGGTGAACACCGCTCTGCGTCGAAGACGCGACTAAGCGTTAAGCTCCGCGACTGCCTTCTGGGGTCGAGTCTAGCCCTAAAGAGGGTCATTTTGCCTGACCCGGTCCAGGTAAATTTGCACCTTGTGACTTGAGTTGTGACTGTCTGCTACTTTTCATTGAGGTTTACCCTTAGATTCTAGTCACAAAGTAGTGTAGGTTTGTAACACTAGGTCATGAAGAATTGCCATTTGATCCTGTGTGGACAACTAGAGGCAAGAAACATGTTGACCACATTACACTACTATTTGTAGCATCTAGCTCAGTAAAGACCATTATTTCTTTGTTGAGCACCATGTTTTTATCTAGGGTATTGTGCTTTTTTCATTAACTACTTTGACATTTAACATCCCTACACCTATTTAACCCACCTCTCATCACCACACTACACAACACAACGCACACACCCACACTTCACCTGACGGAATCGAAAATATCTCTGGCAAAGAGCCCCCTTGTGGATGCCCATTGGGCATTGCAGCGCCAGCCCAACGAGGAGCATGCCCAAATGATGAAGCATGACACTTCTCGGAGTGTGTGAGGGCACTTGCTCCTATTGGAGCCCTTCCCTGTGACCTGGAACTCACAAATGTCTCTTGTATGATAGGAACTGCACACCCTCAATTATAATTTACTTCTAGGAGCATTTGTGCTGGACCTTCATAAGCTCCTGGTTCCTCCTTGTTGAAGAATGTTATGTTGTGTGACATGGTGTTGTGCTCTGTTATGTTACGTTATGTTATGTTACATTATGTTATGTTATGTTATGTTATGTTACATTATGTTGTGTTACGTTGCGTTATGTTATGTTACTGGCTGTTGAAATGTATACATTTGCCAATGGCATGGCTTTGTGCATGGGTCACACATTAGAACTAACCACTCTTCAGGCCTTCTTGTGCACTATTCATGGTCAAGGTGCGAAATAGTGTCACCATTACTCATGTATGTGCAACGAAGGTGTTTCTAAAGTTCTGTATGTGTAGTTTACACATTTTCAACTGTATGAATCAGATGTAAGTTACACATGCACAAATTCATATTTAGGAAGGCTTGTGGATCAGCAGTATCTGTGTCTAAGGAAAGAGACAATTAATCAAATGTAGTGAGGGGAGCTTGGAAAGTGTGCAAGCCAGTGGTATCATCCAGAAACATATCGGCACCCATGATGGTACATTACCAGCGTGTATGCCTAAATTCACACCACCCATCATGACGCTAACCCATGACTCTGATGTCGAAGCCAAAAACACCAAGATAAGAGGCACAGCTGATGCTGATTAGTTCAGCTGTTCCAACTAAATTGCTGACTCGGTAAACAGAGAAGGGCGAGGGGGTCTCGTCCCTCAGCAGATGGCATATATTTTGTACCTGTTCACGGAAAAACAGACGGCATTGTTTCGAGTTTCCTGTCCAAGACTCGCCATCAAAGTGCTTCCCATTTTCCGTGCTTGTATTCCTGTATTTTGTTGGGTGGTCGTGTTTTGTCTGCTTGCACAGCCAAGCGGGGGTGTTGAACAATAGCAGGTTTGTGTATAGAGAGGGGGGGGGGCAGTGATTTGTTTAATGTTTATGGAAGGCATGCCAAAGGCCCAAGAGGGACACATTTGTTATTGTTGAAAATTATTCATAATCTATCGCCATTGGCTGTTGGTTCTACCTTTTTTTTAAATTTCATTGTCATTCCATTTTCATCCTTTGGACCATGAGAACCCTTGAACGCACCAATGCACTCTCTTCACCTATTTGCGTCTCCCGCTTCTGCGGCTGTCCGAGGCCCCCGCAGGGGGCCACTAACGAGGGCAGCCCTCTAGTGCCAGCTGGGCACCCCACACCCCCGCAGGGACTCAGGGAGGAGTCCCCCAAGCCTTGGCGCAGCGCGCTAGGCGAGCATCACGTCCGGGGCGCGAGGACAGGGGGAGGGGTATATATTCCTCCCCCACCATCTTGTCGTCCTCTTTTGCGTGCCCGGACACGCCGTCTGCAGGTCGTCTCTCAGTTCTGCCGGAGATAGAGTCAAGGTTTTTGGTGAGTCTGGGCCACCTGGGGCAGTTCCCCAAACCTCCGGGCCATTTGGGCAGTTCCTCTCGCCTCCCCACATAGTCCTTTGGGTTGGATGCCACTACCCCCCCCGTGATCGAAGTCCGTGCTCACTGTAGGGCGCGTTTTGTCACGGGGGGGGGGTTAGGGAGTCGGGTTGCTTGGGCGTGCGAATGGGCCCGCCGGAGGAACATTTGCCAGGCCTGGGGGGCGGGGACTGTCCCGGGACCCGACTTGTAGATAGCTCGTGTCCGTAGGCTTAGCATTGCCGATCGCCCTGGCCGCATACATGGAGTCGGCATTGGTGATTTTCTGCGGTGAGTTGTTCCCCCCCCTCGGTTGCCGGTTGCTCTTGGTTGTTCGGGGCACGTGAGCCGGCGCTATATGCCGAATGTTGGTGTGCAAGGGGGAGGCGGTGGTGGTTGGTCGCGCACCACAACGTGGAAGTTGGCAGCAGTGCTGCAGTTGATAGGGGTGCGATTAATGCCGCCGCTTGTACCAACGCGTGTGCGGTTCGGAGGCGGCTTTAAGTAAAGGAGCAGGCGGTGCTGGAAAGAACTTTTAATCGCGGTCGGGCTGCAATTTTGGATCAACTTGCGGTGAGGTTGCCCGGATGCGACCCCTCGTGTTGGTTGCCCTGCTGGCAGGACGTGCCCCGCTTCCACGGACATCGATGACCAGGAATGCACAGGGCTGCTAGTGGGCCACGCGGTGGCGCAGGGGTCGGGACAATGAGGGGGAGGCCCCCACCCACCGCGCTCCCTATGTTTAAAGGGGGGGGGCAGATGGTCAGAGCGTCCATGCAGAGGTAGTGGCTGGATGCGCTTTTAAGCAGGAAAAGCTTGAAAGTAGTTGCAGGTCTTACCTGTCTTCCGGTGCCCTCTTTACGAGGGGCAGCAGCTCCTGGCCCAGTCTAGCGTGTAAGCAAGCCGGGAACGGACAACGCCGTCTGAGCAGGTTCAGGCTACGGCTAGGTAAAAAAAAAAAAAAACATTTGGATGTTATGCGATGCACGATTTTGAAATGCTTACGAGGCAGCGTGGTGCTCCGGCCACGTTGCGGTGCAATCCTTTACCGATTTTGCTAACGGGGACGGAGTGTTTACTGGCGCGAGTGGGCGTTCGCCTGTGTGAGCATGTGTGAGGGCCGTAGGCCCGGCTTGGCTAGCGCTTCAGCCGGAAGGTGGTGTTTGATACACGTGGCCACCGACCGGGCAGCATTAAGATGCTATGAACTTCACGACTGTTAGGAGGCGCGGTATGCAGTACTCGTTTCACATGCAGCGTAATTGACGATGTGTCCGCTGCTGTGAGGTCCCCTGAGCACGGGTTGGCACCAGGTTCGAAATTCGGCATCCTTGGTGGGCAAGCAACAGAGCCTCAACGCGCGGGAGGACACGAGCATGCAGTGTCCGCAGGGGCTGGCTGCGGTGCCTGGGCGCCGGTGGGGTAGAGGTGGTGCCCATAGTTAAAATTAAAGGGCCGTTGTCTTAAGGGTGTAGGTAAACACAGGAGGCAAGATGGCAGGAGATTTGTCGGTAGCCAGTCACGGTGCGTCTCTATAGTGACTGCCCAATGAATATTCATTAGGCGTCTCATCCGGTAACCCCATGAGAAAGTAAATTTTGCTAGGTAATTAGGGACTTTCAATTAAAGGCTGTTAGTACATCGCGCTTAGTGTGTGCATACGGCACGTTGCGATAAAAGGTGCTAAGATACTGGTCCTGGTGCGGTTGCGAGCTGAGCATTGGAGACATTTGTGAAGAGGGTGCTACGCTCACTAAACACTAGTCTTTTTCGGCATCCCAAAATCGTGAGGCGAGGTCAATTTGGGGAACGGTTCTTGGTTTCTTGCCATTTATTATGCTTTTGAAATTGTAACTTTTGCTGAAGGGCAGGAAAATGCGACCGAAAACAGCCATTACAAACCGAATGTCCTAGCATTTAACAAGGGGGCATCAGGACAACACTGCGGGGCTCACGTACCCTATTGTCCATCTATGTACATCCCAGAGTGCTAGGGGTGTTTACGCCACTGGGTGGCACTGTTCAACTGTTTTGTTTATCATTCCACGACAGGCTTATAATGGTATAAAACCACGCTGGTCGTGGCATGGGTGGGTCTGTGTGCTTGCTGGGCATGGGGACAAAAAAAAAAAAAAAAAGTTCCTGGGCAACCCGATTGCACCGAACGAGGCATCTAATGCTTTACGGCATCAAGGGGCAGCTCGGCAAATTGGGCCTGTTTACGGGAGCTTAGTGTGTGGCTCTATTGGAAGTGTGCTTGCCAATACTGTGCGCGGGGTTTGTAGGCGCCTCTGTGGCCTAGTAGTTATGGGTGTTGACACTTGCACCAAGGTTAAGTTTCAACTGAGGCCGTTAGTGGTGGTGTGCTTTCTCTCAACGAACAAAGGACAATTTTGATGCGGGCTTATATTGGGGGGGGGGCCCAAGTCACGTGAGGTGGCACCATTGTGCCCTCCCTGAGGGTGTGAGGGGAGCAACATCTGTAAATTGGGTCAGCGGGGTTAGAGCGGACCCTGTCGGATTGTGGCTGACCTCATGATGATGGGGAAGGTGCTTTGTTCTGCATTCCGTCCATCAATTGTGGGTATTTTAATTCCAATCAAGGGGGTACAAGTGCCGGTAGTAGGAACCGGTCGTTCCCGGCGGTAGCTGCCGGCCTGGCCCGAATTCCAACTCACGCATGGTGTAGCCAGCATTATCACCGGTCAGGGCAGACAATGGGGACCAGGAAAGACCTCTTGAGTCTTGTGCATCTGTGTTGGTAGGATGATGTCTGTTTTATATTACAGGAGTCCCCTCTGGCCACGTGGGTGCGGGACTCCAGCCTACCATGGAGGCCACGTGGTTGGCAGGCAGGACGCGGTGCGTTGGCATGATGAGGCTTCCGGCCAGGGGGTAAACCAGGAAGCCTGTCAAACGCGCCTCGGACAGGGCTGCCAGGTTGTTTGGAGGCTGGCTGCGAAAATGTAGGCCTGGCGCTATTGGTATGAGTGGCACACCTTAGGCATTGGAGATGCGGCATGAGAGCTCTCTTCGTGAGAGCGCAGGGTTTTGGGCGTTCACGGGGCCTTCGTTAGCTAAGGTTTTGTTAATCTCAACGAACTGGTCATCTAGCATAGAACCGTATTGCCATTCGTAACTGCTTTGGACAATGCAGGAAACATTTCCAAACAAGGAACGCAACATATTTAAGCTATTTTGACGTACGTGTCATTGTATTTGAGGTATATAGATCGAGCTAATTTTCTACTTCTACATAATGTCCGTGTGTTGCGGTCCATTTGCAGGGGCTCCACGGGGGAACGTGTTGGAGCCAAAGCGTGATAGGTCTGTGGCGGAGGCCACCCTGTTGTGGGGATTCTATGCCCGAGGCGATCAAGCCGCTAAGTCCTCTTCGCACGCTGAGTGTCAAGGTGTGCGGGCTGTGTTTCAGGGTGGCCAGGGCGTTCTGGTTGTTTGTTTTCCCCGTTCCTTTTATGTCTTTACTTTTAAACTAATCGGTAATAGATGTCCAGCGCTGAAAGGGGAGACGGTTGTGCCCAGTAGTCACACCTGTACAGCGTCAAACCGCCGTAGGAATGGAAGCTGAGCGCATTATGTCGCTGGTCGCCCTGCCGGGCGCAGCTGAGAGTTTACCAATCGAATTGGCTTGAACTGTGCTCCAGGGTCGCGCATGTCTTGGTACACACTCTTTTGACGGGCAGCACCACTTGACAGCATCTCTCTCTGAAAGGTGAGGGGCAGGGGTTTGCAGACCCGAGGCTCTCCAGTGGCAACTCAGGGCGCTTCACGCGGGTCATTTGGACGCCCACCATGGTATTGTGAGGCAGGGGACTCTGGGGAGATGGGTGAGATGGCTCAGCTGGTCATTGGCCCAGCTGCAGAGGGGTGAGAGCAGGCAGCAGATCAGAGGTGTGTGCAGGCAGTGGCCAGCAGACATGCCTCTTGGTGGCAGGCCAATCGTTGTCTTTGCCGTGAAGCACTACTGGTACCGGAAATGGTGGTATCTAGTCCCACACTACCAACAGAGTAATGGGATGATGTACTGCTGGGCACTGTTGGACACAGTGTCCAATACATGCATCAAATGTAGTTGTACACGTGGGCACACACTCATACTTGCAGAGGTGTCCAGGAGGCAAACAATTGTCATGTTGGAGGGGAAAGGCCCTCTAACGTTTTTTGGACATACGCGGTTAACATTGTGACTGGGATTCAGGGATGAGCCTGTTCGCCAGCACTCCCTGCTTTTGCAGGTGAGGAAGTTGATATCCTCACTTGTTAACTTTTCTGCCCAAGATCATGCGGGGGTCCGGATTTAGAACCGGTGCCTTCTGGTGAGGACGATGTCGGCGAGCTGTGAATTTTAGGCGTTCACATGCTCAGTCGAGAGGTTGTGTTTGATCATGGTGGGGCCAGCCCAAGGGAGGATTTTGCATGGAGTGGGAGTTGACAGTGGTGGTTCGTATGCACTGTTTGTTTTGGATGTCACATTTCAGCTGTCCTGTGTGGCACTTTGTGGCTGCTCGTGGGCCGGCCAGGGAGTGTCCACTCTGGAGACCCTGTTCCCTCCCTTCCAAGAACCTCGAACACCCTCCACCGGAAGCAGAGCAGCCTCTTATCTGCTATGACGTGTGCGCATTAGTACAACACAAAATGCTTACACTGGTACAAACACGTTAATCTTTGTGGCACTAGAACGAGGTCAGACCTTCCACAGTCCTGGTATTTTCGAGTACAGATCATTGTAAACCTGGCACGTTCACCAAATTGCTGCAATTGTGCTAGGATCACTACCAGAATTTGGCGGGGGCGGATAAGGGTGGGATTTCATGGGCCCGCCCATGATCAGCATCAGTGTGCTTGCTCCTCAAACCGGGTTAGCAAGATGTTTGTCCCTGATGGAAGCATTGTTAACTGTGCCCACTGCACTTTCCCTCTCCCAGTTTGCGAGCAGGGGCTTAATTTAAAAAGCAGTAAGCTGCACAAGAGTAATTCATACTCGGGTGTCTAGGCTGCTCTTCTATGTATGTACACCAACAAGGTGGCAATCAACAAGCATTTCATCCTTCTGAGGTCGATAAAACAAGTACCATGGAGCTGAGTAACAAACCTGTTATGCAGCGCCAAGATACCATGGGGTGTACGTGTTACCAAGTACAGTCAGAAGCGGAAATTGTTAATGAATCTGGTGAATACAGTGGGCTCACTCAGCAGGGTAGTAAGCGAGAGCCCAGAACAATTTCCATGGGGCGGAAGGGTGGCACAGGCAGCAAAGTTGACAGCCAAATTGACAACGTTTCATTAGTCTGGCGGGCTGCTCTGAGCAGAGCATTTGCAGGCGTAAGTAACAGTTTCCGCTACCAGTTCAAAGGTGCATCTTTCACTAAGTTACTCAGATCACTGGGACAGGAAGTAAGGTGGGCTGGATAATTCTTGCTTCTACCTGCATTGGCACATCTTGTCAGGAGTGATTGTCAAAGGGATTGCACTTCAGCCAGGTATTGTTAGCACCCATCCACACCAAGCCGAGTGTTAAGGTCACCCTGGGCCCCATTTACACAGCCCAGTATTAGGCCCTTGTGGGTCAGGCCATGAATTACTAAAGTGAACTGAACAGGAGGCGTGACCGCGGGTTACGCTAGCAGAAGTTTGGGGAAGAGCTAAACTCCACCCATGGTCATGGTGTAGTCTTAAGTAAGTTGGAGTTGTCACTCTTATTTGACCAGGGGTTCGATGCTACACGAGGGCATCGCTGCGCTGCGGCCAGAGCACTGCCTTTGTGTTTCCCAGGGGGCAGCTAGTGAAGGCAAGGCTCTTCCCAAACCTGGCACCAGAACACAAGGTAGTCAGGGCCAACTTGTCTGTTGGGTGACTTGGGTAGGCACCGTGTAGTTGTCTCTCCACGAAGGGGTGAGTTGTCTCCAATAGTGGGCACAATACATATGTGGTCCGTTTGTGGTATATCCTAGCGGACCCACTGACGGTGTACTGCAGCTAAACAGGGAACTGGGAAGCTTGGTTTCCGTCACTGTGGCAGGTTTAAAGCATCCAGGGTCGGAGAGGCACAGTAGGTACTGTGCATCTGTGATCCGATGGCAGTTAGGCAAGCGGGGTGCGCTGCGTAAGTTGTAATTACACAAAAGGGTGAGGTGTCTCCAGTAGTGGGAGCAAGACATACATTGTTTCAAACCAGCTTCGATACCATTAAGGTGTTCACCAGGGTAGCAAGCAAAGGGGTTTGTGCATAAGTCTGGGCAAAGGGGCGAAATAAGTGCACCCCAGAACAAAGGGCAGTTGACTATGATCCTGCAGTTAGGCGCAAACGCCCGCCCGGTCAGTAATAGATGCCACGCTCGGTGGTGACGCTGTCAGCCAACAGTGGGCTGCCGTCCCAAGTAATGGGGACACAAGGTGTCAAGCACAAAAGGCTACTATGTAAAAGAACATGTGGCATGTCCAGTGATCAACAAAAAGCTAAATTTAACTGAGCAGGTAATTTTCCACCGCTGGGGTTGCCCTGGGGTGGGCAGTGTGAACGCCCCTGCCCCCTATCCGGGGGCCCTCGCAGGGAGGGTTCTAGCCGGTCGACTTTTCCTGCAGTTAAGGTCAAATGCCCTGCCCGGTTAGCTATACTAGCCTCACTGGGCGGGGGTGCTGTCAGCTAACACATTGTGCTGCGTCCCCAAGAAAGGGGGCAACAAGGTGCCAAGCACAAAAGGCAAGGCGAGCAGTGTGAATCCCCCCCCCCCCCCTATTTGGGAATATTTTGGGATGAAGGGCAAAGTAGGACTTAGCCAATCCTTAAAGTTAGGCACCATATGGCAGCCAGTGCGCACTGCATTAATCAGACGGATTCTCTAGCTGGTATCCCTAGGGGGTCCACCATGAAGGGAGCTGAGCTGGCGAAATTCCCATAAGAAATAAGGGATGCAAGGGCAGGAGGGCACCCTGGCTCATCGTCACACACGTCTAGTTATGGACATTCCTGTGCGTCATGAGTTAGAAAGCAAATGGACGGTGCAAAGGTTAAAGTATAATCCTTCTCGCCCGAATAGCCAAAAGTAGGCAGGTGGGTGTAGGAGCGGTCTCCCAACAAGCGGGCAGCTGTCCCTTAAGCGGGCACACAGGTGTGCTAGACACACCGTCCTAGATGGACGGCAGCTAGGTGAGCTCAGCAAATTCATGGGGCAATGTGAACCAGGGAATCGGATCTGCCCCGCCCAGAGTTGACACAGGGCTGAGTTATGTGAAGTAGTGGAACTTTCCCACAGGAGGGTGGATAGTTCTTGACACAAATTCACAGGGCAGAAGGGCCTTGTGTTGCAATAGACACTAGCTGATCCAGGCTATCAGCAAGGGCTATTATGATATAGATGGGGTTCATCTATCACCAGTGGGAGTGTTCTCTTCCCTAGCTTTGCAGGAGGCCTGGAAATAAGAAGTTGCAGGTGAGAAAGGAGCTGTTTTGGTGGGGGCTCTGGCGGCGACGGTGGCCACCTCCAGAGCTGTGGCGGAGTTACAGGGCGATCTGGAAGCAGAGGGGTACAGAAGGGTACCTCTGCGCGGCACCATGGTGGGTGCCAGAGCCAAATCCTAGGAGCCTCATGGGAGGTTCCTGGAAAACCGTGTCGGCGCCCCGTTAGTCCTTCGGGCGGTTGTGGGCCTGAACAACCGGGGGTTTGCTATGCTACGCTCCGCCCTGAAAGGGGCGTGAGTAACAAGGGACCATGTGTCACGTGATCCGGGAAGAGGATCACCAGAAGTGGCAGCACAGATGGGGTTCGCCCCAGTGCTGCTTGGCTCATCAGGCGGGCAGGCGGCCCAGACGGTTGCCTGCCCTTGGATCGCCCGTAAGATAACCCACCATATTACATAACGGTGTATGTAATAAACCTGCAGCAATTTTACCCAAACAAGAAATGTGTTGTGTGTTTATTTATGAGCATGCATGTTACGTTGGAGGGGTGGGGTAGGTTGCCAATGCTGGTACTATGCGGCTGTCCGAGGCCCCCGCAGGGGGCCACTAACGAGGGCAGCCCTCTAGTGCCAGCTGGGCACCCCACACCCCCGCAGGGACTCAGGGAGGAGTCCCCCAAGCCTTGGCGCAGCGCGCTAGGCGAGCATCACGTCCGGGGCGCGAGGACAGGGGGAGGGGTATATATTCCTCCCACACCATCTTGTCGTCCTCTTTGCGCGCCCGGACACGCCGTCTCCCACCCTACCGCTTACCCGGCGTGGTTCGTGGCAGGCAGGAGGCAGAGAATGTTGTAATGTTGTCTTTTTTCGTTGCAGGCGGAGTTACAGGGCGATCTGGAAGCAGAGGGGTACAGAAGGGTACCTCTGCGCGGCACCATGGTGGGTGCCAGAGCCAAATCCTAGGAGCCTCATGGGAGGTTCCTGGAAAACCGTGTCGGCGCCCGTTAGTCCTTCGGGCGGTTGTGGGCCTGAACAACCGGGGGTTTGCTATGCTACGCTCCGCCCTGAAAGGGGCGTGAGTAACAAGGGACCATGTGTCACGTGATCCGGGAAGAGGATCACCAGAAGTGGCAGCACAGATGGGGTTCGCCCCAGTGCTGCTTGGCTCATCAGGCGGGCAGGCGGCCCAGACGGTTGCCTGCCCTTGGATCGCCCGTAAGATAACCCACCATATTACATAACGGTGTATGTAATAAACCTGCAGCAATTTTACCCAAACAAGAAATGTGTTGTGTGTTTATTTATGAGCATGCATGTTACGTTGGAGGGGTGGGGTAGGTTGCCAATGCTGGTACTATACATTGTTTGCCTGTTTTTAGCTCTACCATCACTTTTCATGTGTTCGTAATCACCCTCAAGCCCTCAGGTAAGAATACTTTTAAGCGTCACAGCATGGACACTACGATGGATTGGCTACATCAAAAAGTAGGCAAAGTCCATGGAGCTTGGAGGCAAGGCCCCAGCCTCCCAGAGGATATTGTCACCCGGAGCACCAGTGCAGAAGAGCCCGCTGACACGTACTCTCCATGAATGAGCCGCTGCAGAAACATGCAGCTTCATCAGACAGCGCATGCGCGGATGCAGCTCTAACGCACCCTGCCCAGCTGCCCATTTAGAGCCAGAATGGGTTCCGTGGGGGGACATCCAGAAGTGATCATGGCAGTGTGTTTACACGAAGAGCCTTGAAGAAATATGGAAAGCACATTGCAAGAACGTTTCCATGTTGTCTTTTATATAACACGCTGATGTCATTTACGGGGTATCCAAGGTACACCCGCGTCAATTGTTTTGTATGCCTTTTAAATAAATGTATTACATTTATTAATTTCGTATTACGCAAATTTCATGCAACATGACGTGCAGAATTTTGCATAATTCTTGTCTGTTGTACACTTTTTCAATCAGAAAATATCTTGCAGAAGACATTTCCGCCGTAGGCCATTCCCATGTCCATATCACTTGTGAACGTTGAATGTGCAGCATGCACTTGCATTAAAATTTCATGTGGGTGCCAGCAACTGAATTTCTTGATGCTTTGTTATACTCTGCAATTTCACACATATCTAATAAAATATCTACTGAACCACCTGCAATTCTGGTACCGGAAAATCTATTACACTTCCAAACCCATCACCTCAAACCTCTTGGCCGTACCAGTTAGCAGGATGATTCTGGGCGATCACTTGGGTCTATCTGATGTTGTCATCACCATATCCATTCCATTATCATGCTGCTAGACCCATGGAATAAACACAACCCTGATGGTGACATGACAAATTGTAGAAGGCCACAATCATTGCCTGGGGTATGTGAGTTACAGTGCAGGATCTCAGAGAAAGGGTCAATTACAACATCACATAAGGACAGCCTCTAGAGTGCCACTAAAAATACACATTCTCTAATATCCTTTGCTGAGATTTGATAATGCTATTTTTCAAAATGTTCCACCACATATAAGTACTCCGCTCAGAACTGGGAGTGTGTGCTTCATGCAACTCCCATCTATCTATTCAACGTCATATCTCGGGAGATCAGGAATCAGCCGCGGCCGCTGCAGGGAAGAGCGGTGGGGCCGGGTTGGGGGGATTTTGAGAGACGACCACGAGGGAAATTAAATAAATAATTAATTTTCCCTAGTAGTCATCTCTCGAAATCCCCCCCCCACCCGGCCCCACCGCCCCACTGCTCTTACCTGCCGCGGCTGTCAGGAGCATACTTGATCTGAGGCCAATGTATAGAGGAAAGTCACAAAAACTATTTCTTTGTGTGAATCTAGCCTTTGAGAGTGCCACTTTTTGAGAGTGCACCTAAAAGTATTGATGTCTGAGAGGCTACTCTCTAGGAGTACTTCTTAATATTGTTGACGTGCATGGCTTTCCCCCATGGAGATGCGACTCCCCTTGGAATACAGGAATGCTCTCTTTATTTTATGTGAACACAGTGGGGTTCACTTTGCGTTTAATGTTTGGAGGTTGGGAGTGGAGTCATGCACCACCGAGTATTAGTTTGTTCTAATATCTTTGCGTTTAGCCCCAATCGCCCCTGAACTTCTAACATGTAATGCCAGCAGTATTGAACACATATACATGTAGAAGATTGCATGTCACTATATTGTCAGCGGAATATTGTCTAACAGAAATGCCCTTTTCTAGATATCGTTTGCAAAAATGTCATCCCATTGGGTGTAGATTTTCCATTTTCAACTCCATTTGGACATTGTAATAAATCATTCTTACAACGCAATAATTCTGCTAGTCAATATTTTGGTTACATATTCATTTACTATACCATATCATATCGATAGGTCTGAGACTGAACTAACTGAATTGTGTAGAAAAGACAAAATTCCCTCAAAATGTATTTATTGTGTGTCTCCAGGAGGAAAAAGTCCTCAATGACAATCAACGTTCTGAGGTGAAAAATGTTAAAAAATGGATGGGGATGTACAAAAATTCAATGATATTTATTTATTTAAAATGATACAAAACAGAACACTGAGCTAGTATACAATGGACTATACAGTTACTCATTGTTGGAGCAGAAGAAAATTGATTAAACATCTGTACCTCCTCCTCCTGATTATGTGTTTTTAAGATTTTTGTTCTATTTGACACCTTTTCTCTTGTGAATCTTGATCACTGAATCTTCTGCGCCATTATTTTACCATCTCAATGACTCTCAGCTCCATTTTGTGACGCTTAACTCATAGTTTTGTAAAGATAATGCAAAGATTGTTTGTCACTTTTCACTGTAAAATCCTGGATCTATGCTATTGGCCTAAACTATACCTTTTGGCTTTTCAAAATACTCGTATGCCCTTGTACAAAACAACAACAAAAATATTTAAATTAATTAAATAATGATGAAGGTTTTCTAGTTACTTAGTCCCATGTGGCAAACAAGATGGCGGATGAAGTAGAATTGGTAATCCAGACTCCAGCTATGCTTGTTGAACACGTCCGAAGGAACCAGCACATGTGACAGTGGTTGAGAGGACCTAGAAGCAAAGCAATTGCTTTTCATTCTCAAAAAATCTAAATGATCCATATAAGCAAGTTAGGAGAGCCCCAAGTTGATCAGTACACATCCACAAAATATTGGCTATTTTTGCCAGCAGATGCCGATGGGCCCCACCGACACTCATTTTGGAGTACAGGGATTTTTTTTTGTCCTTCAGGGAAGGCGGTGCAGTTGGAGTACAGCTAAGCCAACCATTATGGCCTAATGCCCAGCACCAGTGCATAATTTGTAAAAGAATGGGTGCCGGTGCTCAAAAATCTGCTCAGAAGCCCACGTACAGAGCTAATTCCTAGGCTGCTTAGTCTTGAATCCATCTCATGCCTATTCAATCCACTGCCAGACACTCCCTGTCCTTTGTCTCACTGTTGCAGGTTCCAGCTCTCTCTCTTCGTGACTTTTTTTACATCTTTCTTTTTCTCATTCTTTCTCCTTTGGGCTTTTTCCCTCCTTTGTTGTAAGGAAATGTCTGATGCGGAAAACTAAGTGCCTGTCTTCGAAAATGAGTGCTGTTGCCCCCCACTAGCAATCACCGGCTCAAATTAAGCACTGCCTAGCACAGGAAAAATAAGCCAAGGCTGCAGGTCCATGGTCAATCCAAGGCCATGCTTTTCACTGTGTGCCTTATGGGTGACATCATCAAGGCATGCGTATGCCCTACACACTGACTCAAAGTGTACAATGCAGCATGGGTTCGGCCTTTGAAACATTATGTGCATCATCGCACATGTCTGGGTGGATAGCTGCAACATGCAAGGCAGGCAAGGCTCAGTCCGTGGCAAGCTCCATGTTGGGAATGAGAGATCAGGGCTTGCGGATACCATTTGATGCTGCTACACTACCTGGCTATCTGCCACCCAGTGTGCACCAGCGTGTTCTGCCAGGCACCTGCCCTATGTTTGTGCCAATCTGTCTCTCAGCATGCTGGCTTCAGTGGCTCCACCCCGCCATCCACTACACAGGCATCAGCCACCCTAAATGCTCTAAGTGTGGGAAGACTCAAAGCAGCTGCTTGTATGACATTTCCTCTTTTCAGTGTGTGACTTTTCAAGGCTTCCGGTGTGACAGACAGTGGTAAAGTACCACAGAGCAAAGGGATCTCTGACAGAATATCGAACACAAAAATATCCTGTGGACAGAATCTCGTGTCAACAATATCGAGGATCAAAAGATCGAGAAGGTAAGTGCAAGTAGGTAAGTATCGATTTACTATTCTTAACTCCACATCTACATACCTTGAAGATATATATTTTGTCAAGCTCCATCTATGCAGGGTTAATTATAGTAAAACTTTGCATACCAATAGACACTTGCCTTCAGGATGTTCTTGTCCTCAAAATTCTTGACACAATATTTTGTCTACACGATATTTTGGGCTCAATATTTTGTCGAAACACCCTGCAGTCCTGTGCTGACATGACTGCCTCTTCTCCGTGGACTGTCTCAGCTGCATTGCTGACCGGGACTTTTTAGGTACAGTGTCACTGAATGAGACTTTGAGTTGGAAGCAGATACAGCCCGGTCAAGTGAAACATATCTAAATGCTGAGGAAGGGCATTGAGGAGACAGGACCAGGTCACAGAGCTGCTATTACTTACACACTTATTCGTAATCCATCCATTTTTATGATGACCCAGATGTACTTTAACAGCGGTTCATTGCTCGAATAGTACTCAACCTGTGTTGAAATATCAAGAAATCATTTTATATAGGACACTCAAGGACAAAGGGGCCAGATTAGAAACAGTGTCACCTTTCAGTGTACATGCACATTTTATGGGCATATTTAACAAATATTCACACAGCGCAACAAGCCACCTTGCTCTGCTGTGTTGCGTGAAAGGGAGAAGGCAGGAATGTGCCGTATTTAACATTATATGGTGCATTCCTGCTCTCTGTCTGCGCTGGGGCACAAACTGCTGCCTAGGACCAATGCAGGCACCCTTTCACTCTGGTACAAGGGTGCCTGCATTGCAGGCAGCATTGTTTTCGGGCAGGCAGAGGCACCTTCCTGCACAAAAACAATCCTCAGAGGCACTTTCCTCTTTTTATGCATGCTGCACAATGCAGCACACATAAAAAGTGCAATAACAAGGGGAAATAAAGACATTTCTTCCTGTTATGCCTCCCCTAGGGAGCCGTAGCATTTTGAGGCATACACAAGTCTACCACTAATGGTAAATCTTGAAATGCGTCAAAATACATGGGTGGATGCATTGGAACACCCACGCTCCACCCATGGAATGCCTCCCTGGGGCAGAGTAATGGAAGGCAGCGATCGCTGCCTTGCATTTCTCTAGTTTATCAAGCCATGCAGCACCACTCAAGGTGGCCTTTCATGGCTTGATAAATCTTACTTAGGTTTTGCTTTGCCCTTGTGTCCCCTTGAGATGCAAAACCTTGATAAACCTGGCCCTTAATCTTTTATTTGAACCACTGAAGCAAAGGACAAAGCATCAGTTCATATTCCCCATTCACTAATGTACCCCATGTTTTCCAAATTTTCTCAAGGGGAGCCCCCGGAATACCCCGTGAGGAAGGCAGGCTTGCAGACTGAAATGTGTCTTTGGTCATTGTACAGGAAAACAATGGGCAGTGCCAGTGGGAGAAATGGGTGACACCAGTGGGAGAAAAGGACAGTGTCAATGGGGAAAGTATTGGGGTGGCCTCCTAAAAAAACTTTGGACACCTGCACTTCTTTTTTTTTTTTAGCCCGGCCACAAAAACAAATCTGCTCACTCCAATGAACTGCTGGGAATGTGTGTCTGGTTTTACAATGATTCCTCAATAATATCCAAAAGAGTGGTGGCTAAGTTATCTCTTTCTTTTTGTTGCAAAGTTTTTTTGTTATCATCAAGCAAAGAAACAAAACAAGACAATACAATAACCTCGACAGTGTCTGACAAGTCAATGAACATCGTAAAATAAAGAGCAATACACTAATACAAATAAAGGTCAGGATTGAGAGACATTTATAAAAGAAATAGACAACACACTGAGAAAGACTATAAATAGCTATCATGAACCTAAAAAGAAGTGAACAACCTCGAGCAAACACCATCTAGCAGCAAGTCGGGAAACGATGTTTCAAAAGCAAATGCAAACTAGCCTAGAAACAAAGAATCATCCACCATCTTTTACCTTTCTATGAGGTTCTAAAACTAAACAATGGTCTAAAATACCGCAGTTGCTGGATGGTTAAAGTCTGTGAGGGTTTTCTACTCATTGAAGAATTTATACTAGTAATATCAGCAACACTCAACTTTGATAAAGTTCAATCCTGTTAAGAGCAGAATGTAAATGACCCAGGGACAATGTGATGGATATAAGTGTGGCTGCACAAAGGCCAATGACAAGGAGAGAAGTAGGAAAGGAAAGAAAGAGGGGGGGGGGCAGAATCAAATATATAATCATCTCAATAAGGGGCAGAGGGTGTGTGCCAGAAGAAGATCTTGTGCAATGGGTTCAGAACTTGCAAGGAGAGGTATTGTGATAGTCAGCCATGTAGGTCTGGTGTGGAGTGTGTACATTTGTGGAATGGTAGGTAAGCTACCATGCCGCCAGTGATTCAAAGTAGGAGAATAAGTGATGACTTCTTAGTAAAGCATCCATGAAGTTGCCATTGATTCTTGAGAATGCCAAGTCAGACTACACTGAGCAGGCGTGAAGCTAACATTGGGCTACATGTCATTAAGACAAGATCGGCCATTTGGCATTCCTAAGAGATTCAACGAAAAGGAATCCCATTTTTCCCCAAAAATGATCATGTAGCCCATATATACATTCTCATGTCATGCAATCTAAGTAAAACTACTATACCAGACCCCAAGTGAGGGAGGTGATTTGCAGATCTGCGGTTTACAGATTTTGATCACAGCCAATGCTGACTCCATCCATCTCTTGTGATGGTTCAATATATTTGCAGCAGAGGCCGTGTATAGAATCAACATAGATATCTATAGCACAAAGTCCATGTCACTAATTGTTCTGTATAACAAACAGCACACCTTTTCCAAGGAATCCTAGATGTTCTGGCAGGAAAAAAACAACACTTAGGGGCCCATTACGATGACGGACGGAAGCCCATCCGTGCTGGTGGTGGAAAACCGTCATGTCTCCCGCCCCAGGTGCGGTCATTGCGACCAACAAATCACAATGGACCCACAGAGGCCATTTTCCGTCCGCCGCCGTCTGTCAGGCACCTCATGTTTTCTGCGTACGCAAGGGTGTTGGACGGAGCCAACAGGGCAGGACCGGCGTGCGGAAACACATTCCGTCCGCCTACCAGATCACGATGTAGCAAACAGCCCTTCCCACCGCCACGTAAAAACCACCACGTTGCGGATGGCGGAAATACAACATCGGAGAGGAAGAGCCGATACTGTACCCATCCAAACCCCCGGACCCGCCATGGAACCTGCGCCACAGGCCTTCCCGCTGCACAACCGGCTGCACCTCCGGCAGACAAGACGCCACCGTGCCCAACAGCAGAGGTACGTACCAGACATCTCCACGCATGCAACCCCTGAACAACTACAACTCCCAGCAAGCATGGCGGCACCGCAATGAATGTGGCAACCTGCCAAATGCAAAGTGCGAGGCACACCGAATCCCAATGAGTGACCCTCGTTGCCCCCGAAGGCAACTGGAGCCAATGACGAGCCCCGCAGTTGCCGAGCGCGCACACCGCAGCATCTAAACATGTACGCCGAAGGCACACATCAGCTGATGGCTCATCCGCATTGTGTGTGCCCCACCCTGGCGGCCCAGAAGCTACGACCGCAACCCTGCAACGTTCAAGTGTGGGCAATGCGTGTCATCGCTGCGAATGCCAGCTACCGCGCATGCGAACACATACTGCATCTGCATTGGTGCCTTCACTATTACATCACACATCACAACTCATTTGCCTACAGTGACTGGTGCACCCCATTGGCAATGTTGTGGGGCACGAGGCCCCCATGCATATTGAGGAACCACACAGACACAGTACAGGCATAGGAGCACTGGACCAGGGCACGTGCATCCGGACCCGTTTGTTGGCAGGGTCATAGGTCCAATGACGCCTGTGCTGGGTGGCTGTGGGATGGGGGGAAGTCAGCCCTCTGGGAGTGGCTGGCACATCAGAACAACTAGAACAGCGACCAGCAGGTCACCACACTGTGAAGGGATGAGAGAGTGTGACCCGTGAGCCAAGTCTTCACACACATGGAATGTCCAAGGAAAGGAGAGTGAAATTGCATACAGAGCCATGCCTTGTAGCCAGCATGGACTTAAATGAGGGAAGGAGGCAAAAAGGACAAAGCCCTCCCGCACGGTACCAATGTTGTGTAATGAAACATCCAACCTGTGAACCACGCCAGAATATCCCTTGACATCTGACTGGCGTCTCTTGGCCAGGGGTCGAATTGTAAAGGGTCAGTGGCGTAGGCAGACAATCAGAGCTGTCCATTGTCTGCTAATCAGACATACGTGTAATCCCTAGCACACCCAACACACGTACTGGTGTGGCGTGCAGTGTGCCTAGCTGCCATTGCCTGTAAATGTCCCCACACACATCCTGAGTCAGTGCTTCGCCAGACAAAACGCCCTCAAAAATCTTGCCCACCAGTATGGATGACATGTGATTACCACACCTTGCAATCCTCATTGGCTCACGTGACACTCCCTGTTGACTGATGTACTTACACACTTGCATGACTGATTGTCTCTGTACAATGTGTGCGTGATGTCACACCCCACTCATATCAGTAGCGCCATACAACAAATGAAATGCACATGAGCGGGCGGACATGGAGAGATGATGGGCGATGGACGAGGGTGACAGAGAGGTAATCCGAGGAGGAGGGCATGAGTGAGAGCATGAGAACTGTCACTTGCCTGATACTCCCACTCAGGAAACCTCCACCTCCCATCAGGAGGTCCTTTCAATGAAAAAACACACTTCTTGAGAGTGACAACATCTAGCAAGGAAATCTGGAAGGAAAGAATGCGTCTCCCTGGCCCTTGTGAAACTGAGGAGAGACAAAGTGGGGCCCTGAAGCAGGCCTGGCGAGAGACATAAGTGACAACTCAGGCACGCAGTGGCCCACCCGAATGCATCGTTGAACCACACAAATAAAGATTTCTGGAGCCGGCTCTGCCTGGGAGGCATCCCAAATGTTGATGGCAGCCATTGATGGCCCACACATTGGCCTCGTACCACCAGAGGCAAGTGAACCTGTCTCTAGGAACCGCAAACACTACCACTCCATCAACGTGCCAGTGGCATGACAGGCGGAGCAGATCATCTCACACGTGTGTGCAGAGTAACCGGGGTCGGCACATGACAGCTACATCTGGCGGAACAGCAACATCACCCCAGCACCCAACCCACACATGCCCAGTGACGATGACAGTGGTGAGGAAGAAGGCCTTGACCAGCGTCTACAGCTCATCGTCAACTACTTCCGTTGAGTGTGATGCAACAATGAGCGACCATGACTGTGTCTGTGTGCCTTGCTGTCGTCTCACAGACTCAGACAAATTTCCCTGAGATTTCGTACACATACCGGACTATCCGCCGGAGTTGAAAACACATGCATGCAGGGACTGAGCACCCAGAAGCACCACTACGCACAGGACACCATTGCCATACTGCCTCACTTGCTCCCCTACTCACTCTGAGGCATCCAAGCGCATGTACACAAGCAGACAATTAGAAGACAAGAAACGTTTCCAAATGTGAAGTTTTTACTAGAGTTTCAAAGCATGCTAAATACGTGCCACAACAGGTTGAAAATGCATGAGTACTGAACCAGTAACCACAATGACATATCCATTTCACATGAAGCAAGATGTGGCATCAATAACCCCTCGGGACGTCGAATCACAAGCATATCCCCCCACCCCTTGCAGGAAGGAGTCGTATGGGATGTCCCTGGTCTATGGCCTTTGTCAGCAGAACCCATTACCCAAACTATACATGGTGAGATTACACAACATTGGCTGTGTCGCACTCATCACTGGATGGATGACCCTCCAAGTGTGGGCCATCTGGCCCGCATTCCCAGACAATCAAAGGGGATCCGTGTCCTCTAGCAGCTTTGAGACCTTGTTGATTTGGGATGCTATGGCCTGAACAGAACAGAATGACAAGGGACAGGCTTCTGCGACCACGGACAGAATGTCCAGACAGTACTCCTGGACCGCGCAGTGAACAAGCTCTGTGGACACCTCTCATGTGACAGACATGTACTAAGGTACGTGCAGGGCACAAGTCCTAAACAATGAAGTGGGGGGACTGACCAAGTATGACAAAACGCACTTGACCTCACAACGCCCCGACGTAGCGCTATGAGAGAAGGAAAAGCGTGCAAATAAAATAATTTGTGCAAATACTGGGACAGACTAACCCATCTGACAGTCTTACAGTGTCAGCATTGATATACAGGGACAGAACAAAGACAAAAGCATGCCTCCCTTAAGTACCTGTGTGGAGATGGCAAGCTGTGTGCACAGGTTCCCCTCTGTGGCATCTACATTCAAATGTAAGGTTCAAGGCGGACCCCAGTCAGCATCTACAAACAAAGGGATGCCGGATAGCCCCTTTACTTAGGCCCGGCTGGAGGTGAAAAAAGGCACACTCGCTGCATGCACGTTGCTGCTGGGAATGGACTGCAGACAACGTGCAGGTGCTGCAGAACGCTTACCGGTATCTGGACGGCACACCGGGACAAGTGAAGCATATCCCTGTGGGGACCAACGTCCATGCAGGGGGGACGGCGTCAAACCCGGCCAAAGAGGGGGGGGCACCGTGTACCTGCGTGTACCCCCGACTCGAGTCCTGGGTACTTGCAAAACAACAACGCCATGTCTTCTTCGTGCGCTACAGCTGCATAATGGAAGCCGGGCTCATGCCAGATGACAAAGTCCATGACAGTCAGATGACAGCCTCCACTTGCCCTGGTCTGTGGTACTAAGCGCAATAGACCGCACAGCACAGTGCAAGCCAATGCAGACAGGGCCATAGTCAGAGAGCTGGATGCCACATCTTGTCAGGTGGTGTGCAGAAAGGGAGATGATGATTGAATCAGTCACCAACAGTTCCTGTTGCTGTAAAGTAGTTACGAATCGAAGAAGGCACAGGCAGCTTCGTAGGCAATAGGTTCCAAGAGACGATCCAGTTCATCTTCAGCGAAGAGGGCCGCCATCCAATCCAGCAGTATGAAGGAACAGATATGCTCCTCACACCACGAGGCTGCAAGGGGCATCCCATCGCAGGCTGGGGGAGGTTCGATGTGGGCATGGCACAGGAGCCATTGCGCAAACGCACAGGCGCAGCTGTCAGCCTGCCTGACACATCGAAAGGCATCCCATAAACGTGTCACACCAAAGCAGTCTAGCACGTGGATCAACAAAGGAGTCACCCACAGCTCATGATCCAGGTCAGCAAGGTATGTGTTTGAAAGGCAGACATCCATGGCCCACTGAAACAGACATCTTCTGCAGGAAAAGACGGGTTGCACGCAGGTGAAGTAGGCATAGCGTAACGTTAGCCTGTAACTGATGCCCAGCAAAGCCAGTGGGACACATCCAAATAGAAGCTGCATGCGGGCACGGTACAGTTGCAACAGACCGGGCTCAGCCTGGCCCACTGGACGGTCAGACATGGCGTGAGAGCAATCTCAGAACCAGCGCTCAGCTGTACAGCCAAAGTGATGGTCAGAAAGCGCGAAATGCAGTGTGCAAATTGGGGGACTGACACCCGGTGGTACTTCTGGAAAAGCAAGGAAGGGAGGGACAAGGGCAGAGCCCACAAGTCTGATAAAATGTGTGCAACGGCCTTCAGTATCAGACACTATCAATACTCTGTGTGTCAGTTCCCCGCGAAAATAGTGGGAGAGCCGTGTTCAGCACTGACTGAATCACGCAAGACGGTCAAGACACCTAGTATCCGAAGGTCTTTGGGCTGGTGTGGGAGCGACTACTTGTCTACACAGAGGCTCATTGTGCCTGCACACTCATTGAAGTATGCTTTTGCTGTGGGAATGTGAGGCCACGATTGACTATCCACAATCACTTATGGGGGAGTTAGCAGAACATTGGCACAGAAAGGACATGTTGTGCAACTGTTACCATATGCGTGATGCCTGGCCTGTGCACGCAGGAGGGGCCATGTAGGTCCTCATCACCTGCACGGACCAGGGACTCTGCATCCGAGGCTTCACCTTCCGGGCGGGGGGCTGGCTGGGCTCGTCCATGGCACGCTCGCCTTCTGTTGCTATTGAGTCAGCTTTTGGAGTTAGGTCACTTTTGTCAGCATGTTCTGCACACAGCACAACTTAGCTGTTCATGTTTGCCACATTTGAATTGAGGTGACATGACTTTTGCCTTGGCTTTACTAGGCATTCATGTCAGAATGTCATCAGTCGCACATGGTGTTGATGTACAAACAGGGCGTTCAGGGGGCCGGTTCTCACCAGTGCTGTGCACCGTTCCTTTTTCTGAGTGGGCCTCGGTACGGGTTTCTTTCGTGCTCTGTTTTGTGCCCTGACACAGGCTGTCCCTTCGTCCTGCTGGGATGCATAGCCAGCAGGCACATCGATGTGCGCATGGTCACACTCCTCACTTCTCACTGGTGGAGTAGTTACGGCATGACGTCATGCCAGGTGAGCGTTGTGGGGAAGTGAAGTCCTTTGTGGATTCATCTTGTCTCGGGGAATCACTCCTTTGGAGACTCATGAGCAGCAACATCCTTGTGGGGGACATTTGCTCCATGCTTTTTGTGAGGAGAGACAGAGAGCCATGTGGGAGTTGTGGTGTTGCGGTCAGGGCTCGACATCCCCCTCCCCAGTGAGATGGGTAGCTACCTGTTGGTAGGCACAGTCGACGGCGTTAGCTGCCACATGGCTGTGAGGTGGGGAGGGGAGCCATGCTATTCGGGAGGGAGGCCAGGGTGCATGAGCTGCCACCTACCTGCGAGGTTGAGTGATTGAGGAGATGCTGTCCTTGTGATCCATTCGTGTTGTAAGCGTGCATTCCACATGAGTTTGATGTGGGCGAGCGATTGGGGCTCACTTGTTGTGCACAACGGTGTATTGTAGTGTGATGTGATCATTTTGCTGGTACTTACCAGCCTCTAGTCCCCCCCCGATTCCTGTGAGACTCTCTGGATGCATTATGGCAGGCACCTTCTCCTCCCATTCGGTGAAGGTTGGTGGTGGAATGGGAGGGACGCCACCAGTACTCTGGGCCTCCGCGTTGTTCCTCTGGGCCGGATGCTTGTCCCAGCCCTTGGGGTCGCACGATTGCTTCCTGATATCACGCACAGTGTGTAGGGTGGTCCCTACGGCATTGACTTGGCTATGGATCCTTACCCACGTCTGATTCTTGCTCACAAGTGGGGTGTGTTGGACCAGGTGCCCAGACAAATGTGGTTCTGCCCTAATTGTCTCGTCTGGCATCACGTTCAACTCTGAGTCGGTGATGTTGGGCATGTTCTTGGGGGGCATGGTACAAATGAATGAGGGGTGCAGGGTGCAAGGTGATGGTGGAGATATGTGTAGTGTGTGAGGTGTGTGGGTGTGAGTGGTGTTGTGTGGAGATAGGTGGGTGTGATGTTGTGCAGTGTGAGTCAATGGTGTCCTGTCTCTCTGTCTTGGCTTGTGGTGTGCAAGGGCTGCTGGCCCAGGTAGGGGTTGGTTTCCATCTGTGGTATGTGGGTGTGTCCACATGGATGATGGCCTCCAGATGTCTCTTCCAATCTGTGCATGGCTTTCCCTACCAGGAGCAGGTTGGGGTGTGTCATTGTGGCGTGTGTTGTGAATGAGGGCGGCAGGGAGTATAGGCACACTCCGGCATTGTTATGGGTTTGGTTCCGCCCGCCATTCATTTGGCCTGTGTGCGTGCGAGGCGGTCTGATGGCAGTGCTTGGTCCGCCAGCTCCGCGTTCTCATCGTAATTGGCCGTGCGGTCATGCCACGGCAGGAGCGGTCTTTTCGAGCCGTTGTACAGCTTTCCCCGTCCGCCGCGGTCGGATTTGCAGCTTTTCCGAGCGTGGTGGACGGTGTTTTGTGACATCCGTCCGCCACGGTCTGATTTTGAGTACGTTGCATTGTACTTTGACCGACGGGAATGCCGCGGCCCATGGGGGGGGGGATTTTTTACGACACGATGGCGGTCGGAGGGCTTTTCCGTCCGGCATCGTAATGGGCCCCTTAGTGTCACTTTCTGGGTCTCCTGCTAAAATGGTCAGTGCTCAGGCCAGCTTTATGTAGTCAAAGGCAGACATTGACATCCCTGTAATATTTTAAAGTAACCAAACTTCAAAGAGAATTCTCAAAGATCTCTGTCATTGGTGGTTAATATGATAGCCCAATCCTCCTCAAAGTAGTCCAGTTGTTGGGGAAGCATTGCGACAATCACGAATATGTCTATTTACACCGCGAGCAAATACCACGCGGTAGGTTACAACGCGGACGTTACATCGTCCGCGTTGTTACCACGCATGGCTTTACATCGCAAGTCGTTTCTACGACTTGCACTAGATGGCGGGCTGGACTTAGGAATAGTATAAATTACTATTCCTACTCCAGTTAGCGCAACAGCAGGGAATGTGTTGGATTTAAAATCCAACACATTCCCTGGTGTTGCACGCCATCTAGCGCAAGTCGTTGAAACGACTTGCGATGTAATGCCATGCGTGGTAACGCGGACGATGTAACGTCCGCATTGTAACCCACCCGCGTGGTATTACCCGCGTTGAAACCGCTGTTTCCCGACAATCACAGATTATTCTGATTGTGAGTCAAGGTGGAATTGAATCAGTACTGCAGGGATTGAACAGCTGTGATATGGGAATCCACTACTAGTTCGTTTTTAGGTCTCGCGCCTAGCGTTGCAGTGCGCAGCCCTGCTCGCACAGCGCGAGACCTCTTGTATGGGGTTTTGAAACTGACCTAGGAATCGCACACGCTCGTGCGTGTGCGATTCGTTTTTCCCCCGGCTATTGGGCTTTGCGTGCATCTTTATAAGAAAGACAGCATGCAATTGGGCAAAGCGGGCGCATGTCCCGCCTTTGCCGCGCCCATTCCCACCGGTGTCTAGCACGCGCAGCAGTTCGCGTTCGCCTCGCTGCCGCGCTCCCTTTCCCCCCCCCGCTCCTCTGTGGTGCGCGCGCACCACTGGTTTCCATTCCCCTCATTACTTTTTGCACCTCCTTTTCTCCACTCGTAGCGGGACTTTCCGCTTCTTCTTTGACCTCACCGCGCTATTGTCCTCCATTTACCCCAAGACTATAATCTACTTTTCATTTTTCACCCTGGTGTGCTACGCCCCCGTTTTTTCCACCCCAGTTGTCTGCTCGTCTTTTTCTTCAGCTGTCAGTATTCACTGCGCCTCATTTTCTCCACTTGCCTGGGTTCTCTGCCCTTCTTTTTTCAACGCACCTCAGTACTCTCTGTTCCTCATTTTCTCTGCTCATTTGAAAACTCTACTTCTTCTCTCCTGCAGGGGGTAGTTTCCACAGACTCCAGACCCCAGACTCCATCATGCCCCCCAAGAAGATTGAACCCAAGAAGGACGCCAAGGCGGCCCCTGCCGCAGCACCTGCTCCCGCTGCCCCCTAGCCCCCGAAGGAGCCTGCATTTGACCCTAAAAACATTACTGTGAGTATCTCATATACATAGAATTGCAGTATTATTCTAGGCTGGCTGTGTGGGAGAGACATATATTTCATTGGCACTTGTCGGATGTAAGATGTACCGAGTGATATGATGCGTACAAGTCCTTTTCTTGCATGGATCACTTCCTGCTGTGCACGTGTCTGGGTATGTGTGTGCGCCGGCGGTGCTATGTCCTCACATGCATTTCTAGGTTTATGGGTGTCTTACACTGTCACGCACAGTCACAGTGTTTTCCGAGTCTCGCTTTTAACCGAGCGGGATCCGCGTTGGGCACCTTTTGGTTGTCACTGTGGACAGCCTGGGATGCCCAGTGCAGCCCCTGAAGTAGCGCCTAGCTCCTGGTTTCCTCAGACTCGGATGTCGACCTGTTTCGAGCCAGCTTGTGTGTGCCTGTCTCCATCTCGTTCTATGGTCCTGGGGTTGGCACTTCATGTATGCCTGCACTTGGAGGCTCAGGCACGCCTGTCTGTCTCCAGTCCATTGTCACACGCCCTGTTTTGAACAAGCACGCCCGCGTGTGCGCCTGTCTCCAGCCCACGGCCCAGTGCCTGCCCGGTCATTGCTTGCCTTGTGATGCATAGATGCACCTGTTTCCAGCTGGTGGTCTCTTGCCCTGTATTTGCTTGTTTTTTTCCTGCCTTGGGACGCCAGATGTGTCTGTTTCCAGCCGGTGTCCCCTCCTTCTGTGAGGTCATTGTTCACCGGTTTTGGGATGTGCCTGTACCAGCCCATGGCCACTCGCCCTGCATGATCCCATTGTTTGCCTGTCTTGGGGTGGCCAGGGGTGCCTGTGTGTGCCTGTCATTAACCAACGGTCACTGACAGGCATTTGTTTATTGTTTGCCTGTTTGAGGATATCCATCCTCAGGATGTGCGTCTTTGTGCCCTTTGTAGGCTTGGTCACTTGCCCCGTATTTCCTTATTGTTTGCCAGGCTTGGGATGCCCAGAAGGGCCTTGTACAAACCTTACAGGGCAGTTGTTTTTTATGTGCAGGGAAGGAGCCTACAATAAAGAATCCATGTGATGTCCCCCCTCCCTCTGTGCGTTTTGAGCACCCAGGTCCCCTTACAAGAGGGGCTCGTGGAAGCCATGGGTTCGCTCCTAGTGCGCACCATCTGAGTGAGTGCAGCCACCCACATTTTCACTAAAAGCCTGTGCCCCGCTGAGAGCTCACAAGAGAGCCCCCTACAGGCCAGGAGTCACCGGGCGATGAAGCATGCCGCTGGCGGTGGGTGAGGGCAGCCACCCTTTATTAATGTCCACCAAGGACTATAGTATCACGAGCTCCTAATCTCAGTCCTCATTGCAATGATCGCAGACTTGTTTGTCATGTCTGAACCATCAATCGGCACTCTGTAACTTTATCTCTTTCACCGTCTTGGGATGTGTCGGGTTCCAGACCATGGCATCTGGCCCTATATTTAATCATTATTTGCCTGCCTATGATGTCCACATGTCCCACTCTCCGGCTCCTCTCTCGTATTTGCACATCACACCTTAAACTAGGATAATCCTCAGTACCACATTTTGAAAGACTCACGTAGTACTTATAACTCTCAAAAACTAAACATGTCTCTCTAGCAAACCCTATGCCCATGGGACACCTGTCAGACAATGATAAAACATAAATTAACGAATTAAGAGCTTGCTTTAATAACTCAAGCACTCCTAATGTACTCATTTATTATTTAAATTCATCAGCTTTGGTGTCAGGGATACATAGAACACATTTCTGTGATCATGTGAGGTTTTTATTAGCATCCTGAAGCAGCCTCTTGATTGGTTCAGCCATATATGATCGGAACCAAGGCTCCAAGGCTTGCTTCCTTGGTCTGCTGCAGGCCCCTCCAGTTGCTGGTGGCAGGGGGGCAATGAAGGCAAGGGGAGTCGAGTGGCTTTGAGCCCTGTCGGTCGTGCAGTTGGTTGTAATGGTGCAGGATATCGGTGCAGTGGCCCCAGGGCCTGTGACTGGGTCCAGCGCATATTCGTATTGTTGGGCTGCAGGGGCAGCGCTTACGCCTTCAGCTGGTGCTCTAGCCAGTAACACTGTGTCTTCATGATTTCATCTCCCCCTCCTTGTTGTTCTTCCGTTTCCTGTGGGATTGCAAGGATGAGCTGTGGCTGGGCCTGTTCAGGTTGTCATCTTTAATTCTGAAGGGTAATTCCGACCTGGGGAACCGGGTTCGAGTCTCGGCAACGACGCTTAACATCCTGTGATTCTGGGCAAATCACTTAATCTCCCCGTGCCTAACAAAAACAAGCATTTGCAATGCAATAGGTCTCGCATTTACGCGAGTTTGAGCTATTGGCATTGTAAATAACAATGCCTTTTATTTATGTTTTGGTTTTTAAAACATAAATAAAAGCCATTGTCATTTACAATGCCAATAGCTCAAACTCGCGTAAATGCGAGACCTATTGCATTGCAAATGCTTGTTTATATAGCACTTCCTTAGGGCACCAGGCACCAGGCACTTAAAAGGATACACATTGGTCAGCAATTATACATCATGCCACAGAGTGCAATGATGACAAATGGGATCATCTAGATGTGAATGACCATGTAAATGTACAAGTTTGTGGCTTGAGTAAGTATCAGATTGTCAGAGGCTGCAGTAGTTTCCTGGCATTGATACAGGATCTCAGGTACAGACAGTCCCCTGGTAGAGCATGTTCCATGAGAGCCCAGTTGGGGGTTATTAGTACAGTGCTTAAATTATAAGCCGACTGGGAAAGATGTTGGACCCTATGGTAAGTTTGAAGGTGAGGCATCCATAGGATACTCGGGCTCATTGTGGCCTTTTACTTGAACATTTTCAGTCGTCACTTATGCCTTTTTTAACAGTCTGCTCTCTGCCCTACAGCGACAGTTATAATTGTTTCCATTTGGAAAAATCTCTCAAAGTTTTTTGCAGTAATTTTGGCTTATTAGCTTTTATTCTTCTTAATTCCCAACTTACCAGGAGGTCTAGCTAGGACAGTGCTTTTGACTCCCATTTGAAGGCTGCTTGCGCAGCAGGCCTCTGGTGGAATGAGTAGTCATCAGTACACTTCATATTTATTCCAGTTTATTTAATTCAGGAAATGCGGAGAACGTGACCATCATGTCATCAGGAAGTAGCTTTAATCTTTAGCAAGATATCATCGGCACATAGCAGCAATTTAAGTTTCCCTGTTTGTGTGGGAAGGGCCTTGATTATTCTACACTGTGTTTTTGTGGCCGCTAAAGGTTCCAGGGTTACCAGAAAAAAACATGGGCTACAGGGGACATCCTTGCCAAGGGTTTCTCTACATTTCATTGAAGTCAATTGATTTTAGAAGGCTGTTGTCACTGTACTGCTGCTTAGCCATTTGATTTTACTGATCAGTTTTGGGCCAGGGTCTCTGCTTTCCAACATCTGGAATGTAATCCACGTTCATTTGGTCAAAGACCTTTTCAGCATACAAGGAAAGAAGCCAGTGAATCTTCATGATCATGTCTCACTTTCCGTAATAGGTGCATGATAAGATGATTTCTGGACAACTTGCTGGATACTAGGCCGATTCGTGTGAATAAGATATGCAATGCCACTAAGTAGCCTGTTAGCTTGGACTTCCACTTAGATTTTAATATCTCTATTGATCAAGGATAAGCTTATAATAAGCATGCTGTAGAGGGTTTTTGTCTGGCTTAGGAAATATTCTGTTTTCTGCCTCACAGTAGACTTTACGTAGAAGAGGAAAGGGGGTATTAGCAGCAATATTCTAAAACTCAATTGGAAACCCATCTTCTCCAGGTGCTTTTCTTATGTTCATGGATTTCATTGCATCTCCTATCTCATACTCCAAAATGTTACCTTCCAGGTAGAGTAGGCAGGTTCAAATGCTAAAAGAAATCTCATTCCCCATTGGGAGATGGAGCTATTTCCTAGGAAAATATTGCCAAATTCTCTGGCAATGGCAGTAAATTGTGTGAATAGTCTGAAAGTCTCTAATTGCTGAGATGGTAGACATCACCTCTCTGTTTCAGATGGAGGGTTAACAATCTCTCAACTTTCTCACCCTCTTCACAGTTGTTCTGGTTTGATGCAAAGAGAAGTTATACAGCACCACCTCCATAGCGAAAGCCAGAACTAGAGCCAATGCTATACCCAGAGACACTCCGCTGGCTCCCAACCCTCCTAGTGAGTTCACTGACGACAGCAGCCACTCCGTAACCTCCACTCAAGGCATGGTTGATACCCGCCTGATCATCAACTACAGTAGAGAGGAACAGGCTATTAAGTCCATCATCAACCGACAATGGCGCATTGTCCAATCTGACCCAGTCCTGGGCCCCTTGGTTGCCAACAAACCCACCATCACTTATCGGCGGGCTTTCTCTATGAGGGACGCCTTAGTCAAGAGCAGCCCTGAGGTCATGATTAAAACTAACTGGCTATCTGATGTCAAGGGTTTTCGCAAATGTAATACCTGTAGAGCCTGTAAATTCGGCGTTAACACTACTCAGGTCACTGCCAGGTTCTGCAACAAGCCCATAGTACTGCAACATAAATACACATGCAGGACAGAATACGCAGTTTACATCCTCCAATGCAGTTGTGATCTCAAATATGTGGGCAGTACCAAACTCCAGGTACATGTGAGGATTCTCCAACACCTCAGGGGGATCGTTAACAACGATCCGAGCTATCCCGTAGCCAGGCACTTTAAGAGGTACATAGTAACAACCTCGATCACCTCCAATATTTTGCGATTGACAGTGTGCCTACTCTCAGGCGAGGGGGTAACCGTGAGAAGAAGTTCAGACAGCTTGAAAGTCGCTATATTCTTGAGCTTGATACTAAGGCACCTAACGGCCTTAACAGTAGCGAGGATCTGTACATCTACCTATGAGCTAGCTTGTCTATCTGTGTACCACCTCTGTTGCTTTGAGTCTCCTTAGCCTGTTATGAATACTCTGTGTCGATCTGCACTTTCCACTACTTTTACCGAGAGCCATTTTCTGCACTTGCTTAGATATATACTAATTCTGGTCATTTATACAGCTGAATGTATTTAATATGTTTCTCTATCTCTAATCTTTATTCTACTTCTATCTTTACTCTATATGCTTTTCTGAGGGTAATTTTTCCCTCGTTCCTCCCACTATGGAATCATCATTCGCGCATTAAGCGGTTAGTATTTTTTCTGTCCCGGCTGGGATTGGAGCCTAGTTTCTATCTGAACTTTGTCTCTTCAGGGCACATTATGTTTGTTTTTCTTATTATTTTCGTCGCATTTTGCATACAGTCACTGTATATAACGTTGCACCACTTCGCACTTTTAGATCTTTTTCACTACATGGTAACTTGTTGCATAGTGCCCGTCTTTTATCATTTGCAGCAAGCATTCGCTTGCATCCTTTTTTGACTTGCATTTAGAATTGCTGTCTATCCCACCTACCCCTTGGATGTACATTTTTTCCACATTCCAAGTGTTTTAACTCTCTCCACTCACGCTTAGCTGTCATCGCACAGCATGCCCCGTCACCTGTTGGGTTTCCGTTTGGACTGTTTTTAGTTGGGATGGCTCTGTGGGGTAACATTGCGCGTCAGCCTGTTCATGTAAGCTACTGTGCTTTACTTGTGGGATTCCCTCAACCAGCACTGCGCTGTTATTAGGCCGTATGCCTTATTTTTCTTTGAGATCGCACTCGCATCTCACCGTTTTAATGGCTTTTACCTCCCACGCTCGTCAGACTCTTGTGCGAATACAGGCAAGCCACGCGTCTCCTTCTCATTTTTATTCCCGCACCGCGCCGCCACTCTCATTTCTTTCTTTTTTCACTGTCCTCGGAACCTCTCTCTTTTCGTCATCGGATATCTATCCATGACTTGGGGCACTGTCGTGATTGTGTATGTCATGCACTACAGTAAAATTACAGTAAACCACTTTGCACTGTCATTGTACTTTATAGTTACCGTAAAACATATGCATTTGTGACTTTTAACGTAATGCAACTCACCTACCTGCCTATAAAGCTGCTACTTGTACGTAGCGTGTTATGTGATCAAGGCCGCAGGTCGGCGGCCGAAACGCGTTATGTGGACCTGTTTAACTTGTGAATAAATCTCACTATTTCACCTGCAGCTGTGGTCTGTGCCCATGTATTCTTTGCCGCCTGCAACCGCTACGGGACTTGCTGATGAAGTTATACAACATATGAAGCAATTTCACCTAGCCCGCCCATTTTTTCTGCCCAGCTTCCTCACCCTTTTTTGCAATTGCAGATTCTCTCATCAAAGAATCGTATGTCTGCTTTGCCAACTGTACACAGTGTTTGGCAGCAGGACATCAAACCCTTGTTCCCACTGAAGTAGTCTTTCAACATTTAAGACAATCTTTTCTTTTCATCTGGCAAGCAGAACTCGATGGCATTAAGTCTCCACCTGCCACTGTGAGGAGCCACCTTCTCGAGATGCAGACTGACGGGTTATGATTGGAGACAACCCCCTCCAGAATGTCTTTGATCACCGACCGTGGGAGCAGATAGTTGCAGATCAGAAAATAATTGATCCTGGATCCAGAGCCATATACACTTGTCAGAATGTTGTAGTCTATGGGTCCAATTCGCAGTGGTAAATGTACACTTTTGTATAAGCTTCCATTTTTTTCCTATTTACAAAGATATTTTACTAGTAGTATCTTTATGACTGCGAAGTCAGCGTACTTGGGGCTGAGACTCCGCACATAAAAGGATAGGACAGTCCTATCTGCCGGAGACTCCGCACATAAAAGGATAGAAAAGCCCTATCCACAGTCATAAAGATGCAACACCACTTTGGGTCTACCAAATTCCAAGGATTATGTTTTCATTCACAAGAAAAAGTCTAATTTGGAGCCAGCTGGGGTGCTCACACGGACCATATTATAAATGTTTTGTTTTGTATTTGGGTGTTTGCATACATATTCCCCCACACATCATGCCATGTCTTCAAAGTCTGACAAATCAAAGGGTTTTGGAAAAGAATTGCCACTATGCCTTTTTTGAAGCCTGCTGATGGTTAAGAAGTGAAGTTCAGCAGATGTGTACCAGAAGAGAAAATCTTCTTTCTTACCCAATCTCTTTTCAGTTTAACAGAATCTACTTTGGATAAACGTGCCTCCTGCAACAAGACAAAGTACAGCTTCTTCATTGATAGATTGTAGAGTATATTTTTGCAGTAATACAATATAATAAACCATTCATATTTAAAGATAGGATGGTGAGGTCTGCTGTACATGTTGCGATGCCCATCTAAACTATTAATGGTCATCTACTTGCAAATTGACGATTATCAGAAAAAGAGGTGTCAGTGTCAATAGGTGTGTGGCTGTCCAACTCAAGAGTATACATGAGTGCAGAGAGTTGCAAGTTTTCTTAACTTCAAACAAAAGGGTTATTTGTCAAAAGCTCACCATTGCTACAAAATTATACATCATGTTGCCTCTTGTTTAGAGCCCAAAAAGTATGAGAAACAAGAAAAGCATTGCTCCGTTATGTTAGAGAGAAAACTGATCAATCAGTGTTGCTCTGTATCATACTTTAGTTTAAGATGAGATCTGATTTTGTGTCAGAGGAGGATACCTGCCATAGGTGGAATTGAGGGAGCACCTTAATTTTCAGGATATGGACAGGAAGAATGTCCTGTAGGTATGAACACAGCCGCGTATTGTAGTATTGTTAAGGTTTTCGCCAGATTCTTGTTTCCTGGCGAAGGAAGTCTCCATTGGTGAACGCCCCCGTGGACTTCAGAAATTGTTTAACTTCCTGGGATGATAGTATTCTTGGGGTCTCCTGTTTACAGTGTTGAGCATTTTTGCTGCTTCAAATAGGCCGCATTTTATGCCCTATTTTTTCAGTATTTGCTTAATATCTAGGACGGTGTCAGGGACTGTCCGGGACTATGTCGGGAACACAGTCAGGGACTTGGGCAAGGACTGGGAACTGGGTAGAAAACGTACACAGAAAGAGTAGTACAGCGCTGCCCAGGATCCCACAGGAAGTCAGAGGAGAAAAAGGGATCCAAAGGGGAAGCCTGTACAAGTGAACAAGATGGGTGAGACTCAGAAAGGACAGGCACTCATGAGGCGGTTCAGCATTCAGAATCACTAAACCCAGGATGGATGTGCAATACACATATATAAAACAACATTAACAATAAAGGGGATGTGGGGTAAAGCACTCGGGAGCTCCACACGGTAAGACTGAAGCTCAGTAAGTTCCTCACCCACAATTGCTGTTACAGATACTGACTGAAAATACCCACATATAGGATATGCATGCAAAGGCAGGGTCTGTGGAGCTTATACCTATGGTGATGTTATAACAGTAACTCAAAGACAATACTCACAGTGAACAAGAAACACCACCTAGGTAGTCAGCTGTGCCCACGGATCCTGGCGATCAAACAGGAACACGCAAGGCAGTAACAGCAAAGGGGTAGAACTAAACACAAGCACAATAGACAAGGAGCTAGCAAGGAGGAGTGCTTAACAGGAAAGGAAGGAAATCACAGGGCACAATTGGCAGAAAGCAGGTAACAAACATACAAAGTAACAAAAGCAAGACAGCAGAAATAGAAAGACAGCAAACTAGAACTGGAACCAAGGAAATGGGAAGAAAGGCAGGGACTGGAAAAGGATATACAGAAGGGGAGGCTACAAGGGTATACTAGAATAGTGCAGGTTCAGGAATCAAGAAAACAAAGTAGCATAGAAGGCAGTGCTGGGGCAGGAACAAGAATTGAGCAAAAGCTCAGGAGTCAAAGTAGCACTGCAGGTAGTGCTAGTTCAGGAGAAGGGAAACTGCTGCAGGTCAGGAACAAGGAATGATAAGGCTCAGGAGTCAAGGTAGCACTGCAGGCAGTGCTAGTTCAAGAACAAGGGAAACTGCTGCAGTTCAGGAACAAGGAATGCTAAGGCTCAAGAGTCAAGGTAGCACTGCAGGCAGTACTGGTTCAAGGAAACAGGAATAGCTACAGCTCAGGAAACAAGGAGTCAAGAGAGCACTGCAAGCAGTGCAAATCAGGAACAAGAAATAGCTGAAGCCCAGGAACAGGAACAAAGAATAACTAAAGCTCAGGAACTCGGGAAACAAGGTAGCACTGCAGACAGTGCTAATTCAGGCACAAGGAATAGCTATAGCTCAGGAACTCAGGAAACAAGGTAGCACTGCAGGCAGTGCTAATTCAGGCACAAGGATTAGCTATAGCTCAGGAATCAAGGAACAAGGATTAACTATAGCTCAGGAATCACTGGAAACAAGGTTATCAAAAGCTCAGGAAACAAGGATTGGTCTCACCGGTAATACAGCTACAATGACCAACACTGGACTGAAGGGAGCTGGGGCTTAAAAGAGCTCACAGTAATCACATGCATCAGGTGTGAGCAGGCTAGCAGCAGCCAGCCACAGGTGAGCTGAATTCCTCCACCAATCCTTGGCCTGCAGCGGTGGAGACGAAGCAGTGAGCAGGGGATTATAGGTAATGGGGTTTCCAGCATGAGCAGACTGGCTTCCACAAGATGGATTGGGAATGGATGTCAATTCCTAAATGATGTCCAAATGCCTGGAAGTCAGGATATGCATACAGGGGAGTGTCTGGAAGCTTATTAGAACACTGGAAAGCCCCACAATTCGGCCCCCTGGTGGTGGGAACAAGAGCACAGGGAGTGAATCGTGACAGACGGTCTTCCTTAGCACGTTAGTCTTGAATAAAAAATCCTCAAGAAAAGTTATTGTGTAATCCTTACAGTGATACTGGTCATGTTTCTTGGCTAAGGAGATAAGCCTCTCGTTACAATGTCTAAAGAGGCATTGCAATTAGTCTGGAACTATCAGAGGTTTTCAAGTGATGGGTGCTAACTCTAAGTGCTCTCTGGAACTCTAGTGGGCACTCAGAGGTAACCAACATCAGATCTGGAAGAAATTATGCTGTAAATGTCAATACTGCAAGTCTTATCATTAATTAAAAAAATTATTTTTTTGAAAAGATCTGGAAGGAATTTACATATGAAGCACACATTTGATTGCATTTTTCGCTCTTGGGGACACCAAAGATTCTTATATGATTTCTTCTCCTGCAGTCCTCCAGATATATATCCTTTTTATGACGATTCCAAATGTATTTCCACCACTCTAGCTTGTCAAACAATTTCTGTTCTATGTAATCCAGTCTTTGTCCATGGTGTCCATTCTTTCCTTGAAGTAGGAAAGCTCCACATGCATTTCTCTCTATTGTAGAGTGTTTCATAGTGCCTATAGAGAGTTTAATGTCTTTCAATTCACCCATCAATCATCAATTATTCTAATGTAACTGTTTTCATGGTGGTTGTTTGTATCTGTGAACTCTTAAGAAGGCCTGATAGAGCATCTGGGAAGAATGATGGGTGAGGTGCTTTGATCTAGACATAGGTAAAGTATTGAATTGATGGGCGGAGATCCCACGAAGTAGTGACTTTAACTGCTGGAATTAGGAGCAGATGTGGCACTAGATACTCCAAATTAACAATGGGGACATTCCAGCTGATTTTGGAAGGTGCAGGGAACACTTTAATCAATATTTGAGCAGTTATGGCTGTTAAGATTTTCATGTGGTACAATTGTGAATGGCTGGACACAGAGACAAAGAGATCCCACTGTAAAGGTGACCCATAAGTACAAAGGTATGAATGCGATAGCAGGCTCTTCTGTTTTATCATCATTCTGTAGAGTTTGCACTTCTTGTGTCTCAGTGGCATTATGGGTATACGCAGATCGGTCTCCAAGGTGGAAGACACTGTGAAGGTGAACAAAACTTCTCTAGGATAGCTGCACTATTGGAAGAAGCGTACCTAAGCATCCTGTAAGATTTGTCTGAGGTGAGGCACAATTGGTGTCAGCATGGTTGTAGAGAGAGTGGCCCAGCATGTAGAGAATCGTCATTTGTGGGAGTTGGCCACTCCCAAAGTAGGGTTAGTACCAACACCTCCTGACCATTTACTCCTGTGGCCCAGTCACCACCAAGGTAGGTGGACCAGAAGGAGTAGTAAGGGGAGACCCACAGTGTCTCTAAACAAGATGCCCTCTCCTACACAAACAGAAGCTTTCAGGAAAGGAGAGACAGGCCCTCCTATGCAGTTGATGAGACTTTGGGCACTCTGCTGGGGGAGCAGCTGTGCAATCAGCAGTGTTGACGTGACAAGGTGTAATGCAGATGACAATATCCGGTATGAATCCAGACATATGCGGAGCATGATGCTGTGGAGAACTTTCAAGCAGCAGCCATCATGGTTGTGGCCAAGTCCCACCTCTCCTTAACCTTTCCATGTGAAAAGAATGAAAGTCTAATCTGGATTGCCACTATTCGAGCTCAAGACACCAGCCACCCCTGGAATTCGGTGTCAGCACCAACAGCCGTATTTAAACTTAAAATGAGACAACCCTTATAGCTGTGCAGCCATACCCAATGGCCGTGTTGTATTTTTAGAACTCGGAGCCCTAAGGTAGGTGCTTTATCTGCATGCACCCCAAGGTCCTGCTGGGATATGTATTTATATACTCAGTTTCAGAGAATCTGAATGGGGACTAAACATCCCACATGGTAGAAATAGCCCATTGGACTTTCCTCTTACAAGTTAATAATGTCATATAAGTACAACAATTCTACTTACCAGAAAAATCTAATTGTATCTGAAAAGCATGCTGCATATTGTCTTAGTTGCCTCTATCCATTGCATACGTCAATATGGTAAAGAGTCAAAATATCGAGCTGGAAATGTCGACTTGCACTAATATCGAGTGCAGAATATCGAGATACAGAAATATTGTTTGCAAGAATATTGTGGTTAAGAATATCGAGTTTAAGGTAAGAAATATCGTTTTCAAAAATATCGAAGTCATTAATATCGTTTGCAAAAATATAGGGGGTCATTATGATGGCGGGCGGATCGCCCCCACCGGGCCGGCGGTAGTCACCGCCAGCCCGGCGGGGGGCGATCCGCCCGCCATCCACACAGCAAAGACCCCCCCGCCATATTATGATGGCTGGGGGTTCGCGGCGGACGGAAAGCCCATCCGCCGCTTTTCCGCCGGTCGACTCGTCGACCGGCGGAAAACAAGGATAATATGGTGGTGGTGTCTCCAAGACACCGCCATCCATATTATGATGCCTGCGGAGATCAGCCTTTCCTGTGCAGCCATACCCAATGGCCGTGTTGTATTTTTAGAACTCGGAGCCCTAAGGTAGGTGCTTTATCTGCATGCACCCCAAGGTCCTGCTGGGATATGTATTTATATACTCAGTTTCAGAGAATCTGAATGGGGACTAAACATCCCACAGGGTAGAAATAGCCCATTGGACTTTCCTCTTACAAGTTAATAATGTCATATAAGTACAACAATTCTACTTACCAGAAAAATCTAATTGTATCTGAAAAGCATGCTGCATATTGTCTTAGTTGCCTCTATCCATTGCATACGTTTAATATGGTAAAGAGTCAGAATATCGAGCTGGAAATGTCGACTTGCACTAATATCGAGTGCAGAATATCGAGATACAGAAATATCGTTTGCAAGAATATTGTGGTCAAGAATATCGAGTTTAAGGTAAGAAATATCATTTTCAAAAATATCGAAGTCATTAATATCGTTTGCAAAAATATAGGGGGTCATTATGATGGCGGGCGGATCGCCCCCACTGGGCCGGCGGTAGTCACCGCCAGCCCGGCGGGGGGCGATTCCGCCCACCATCCACACAGCAAAGACCCCCGCCATATTATGATGGCTGGGGGGTCCGCGGCGGACGGAAAGCCCATCCGCCGCTTTTCCGCCGGTCGACTCGTCGACCGGCGGAAAACAAGGATAATATGGTGGCGGTGTCTCCAAGACACCGCCATCCATATTACGATGCCTGCGGAGATCAGCCTTTCCATGGCGGCGTTGCCGCCATGGAAAGGCATACGGTCTTCAATGTTGGGGGCCCGTAGCGGGCCCCCAGGAGGTGGGGGGGAGGGTGCACATGGGGGGTACCTGTGGTACTCCCCTGCATTTGTATGCACAAGGTGGCAGTTACCGCGCGGTGCCTGTCACGTTGTGCGTGCAAATGCACGACGTGCATTCACAGCATTGTGGCGGGCGGTGCGGTGAGCACCGCCCGCCACAATGCTGTGAATAGGGCTTGCCACCGCCACGGTGGCATCGTAATATCATGTGCGGGACCACCGCACCCCTTGCGGACGGTGCCGCATTCCGCTGCGGTGGCGGGCGGACTTTCTCCGCCCGCCATCGTAATGGAGCCCATAGTTGTTAAAAATATCGTTTTTTTAGTTAGTTCCGTAGCGGGTTGTGGGTTTATAGGGGAATAGGGTGGGAAGTAATTTAATTATAATAAATTGAATATAAATTTTTATTTATTAGTATTTATTTAATTTTGATTTTATAGTGTTAATTGTGGGAATTAATTTATTATTAATTAATTAATAATTAGCTGTTAATTTTTATTGATTAATTAATTGGTAAATATGTTAAATGTGTCATTTGTTTAGGAGCGGGTTGTGGGTTTATAGGGGAATAGGGTGGGAAGTAATTTAATTATAATTAAATAATTAATTTTTTAAATTAAATAATATTTATTTATTTAATATTTTATATTGTTAATTGTGGAAATTAATTTATTATTAAGTATTTATTAATTGGTTTTCAATTATTATTAATTAATTGATAATTATGTTAATTGTGTTATTTTTTAGGAGCGAGTTGTGGGTTGATAGGGAGTAGGGTGGGAAGTAATTTAATTTGAATACATTTATTAATATTTTTAATATAATATTAATTTAATTTTATTCTATAGTGTTGTGTGAATTAATTTATTAATAATTATTTATATTTTGCTTGTTAATAATTAATTAATTATTAGTTAATTAATTACGTTAATTTTGTCTATTTTTAAGAAATTGGTTTTGGCATTTATAGGGGAATATGGTGGGAGGTAATTTATTTATAATTAATTAATTATTTGTTAATTAATGCTAATTAATGTATTACATTTTAAATATGGCAATTGTGTAATTATTTTGATGTGTGAGTTGTGGGGTTTATAGTGGTAAATGGTGGGAAGTAAATGTTTTTAAATTAATTAATGATTTGTTGTTAATTGATATTAATTCATTAATGTAAAATTAGTTATGGAAATTGTGTAAATATTTTTAGGTGTGTGTTTTGGTGATTATTGGGGTAGAGGGTGAAAAGTAATTTAGTTTAAATTAATTAATCATTATTTGATCATTAATATAAATTTATTAATTGATAAATATTTTTGGTAATTGTTTATTTTTGTTTTGTTTGGGGATTTAGGTTCTATAGCTGTAACATTTGGTTAGTACATTAATTTTTACCTTTTTAAATGTGTTTTTTAATTATTAATAATTGTTTTATTGATAATTGTGTTAATTATGGAGGTACACTTTTTTTTAAATTTAGATGTGTGTTGTAAATTACGTGGTGTTATAGGGTAGGGAAAAAATATTACATTTATGTAATAAATATTTTTTTTGATTAGAATTAATTTCTATTACAAAATATTTATTTGTTTGTTAATTTTTTATTAAATTAATTTTTTTTAATCTTTTTATGTAAATTTTAGATTTTTTCTACATTATAATATGTTTCTATGTTTTGTAAATTTTTATATTTTTATATAGGTTTTGTTTTTGGCTTTTTTATTATATTTTGTATTGTAGTTGATATTTTGTTTGTTTTTAAATTTGAATTTTATTTAGTGGGAATAGTAATTTTTACCCCTCCGCTATTCAACACTTTCCCTACTGCTGCATTTGCAGGAGTGGGAATAGTAATTTATACCCCTACACTATCCAACACTTTCCCTACTGTTGCACTCACTGGAGTGGGAATACCCCTCCACTATCCAACACTTTCCCTACTGTTGCACTCGTTGGAGTTGGAATAGTAATTTTTACCCCTACGCTAACCAACACTTTCCCTACTGTTGCACTCGCTGGAGTGGGAATAGCAATTTTTACCCCTCCGCTATCCAACACTTTCCCTACTGTTGCACTCACAGGAGTGGGAATAGTAATTTTATCCCCTCCGCTATCCAACACTTTCCCTACTGTTGCACTTCTTGGAGTGGGAATAGTAAATTATTCCCCTCCGCTATCCAACATTTTCCCTACTGTTGCACTTGCTGGAGTGGGAATAGTAATTTTTTCCCCTCCGCTATCCAACACTTTCCTTACTGTTGCACTCATTGGAGTGGGAATAGTAAATTATTCCCCTCCACTATCCAACACATTCCCTACTGTTGCACTCACGGGAGTGGGAATAGTAAATTATTCCCCTCTGTTATCCAACACTTTCCCTTCTGTTGCATTCGCTGGAGTGGGAATAGTAACTTTATCCCCTCCGCTATCCAACACTTTCCCTACTGTTGCACTCATTGGAGTGGGAATAGTAAATTATTCCCCTCCGCTATCCAACACTTTCCCTACTGTTGCACTCACTGGAGTGGGAATATAAATTTTTACCCCTACGCTATCCAACACTTTCCCTACTGTTGCACTCGCTAGAGTGGGAATAGTAATTTTTATCCCTCCGCTATCCAACATTTTCCCTACTGTTGCACTTGCTGGAGTGGGAATAGTAATTTTTTCACCTCCGCTGTCCAACACTTTCCCTACTGTTGCACTCGTTGGAGTGGGAATAGTAAATTATTCCCCTCTGCTATCCAACACTTTCCCTTCTGTTGCATTCGCTGGAGTGGGAATAGTAATTTTATCCCCTCCACTATCCAACACATTCCCTACTGTTGCACTCACGGGAGTGGGAATAGTAAATTATTCCCCTCTGCTATCCAACACTTTCCCTTCTGTTGCATTCGCTGGAGTGGGAATAGTAATTTTATCCCCTCTGCTATCCAACACTTTCCCTACTGTTGCACTCATTGGAGTGGGAATAGTAAATTATTCCCCTCCGCTATCCAACACTTTCCCTACTGTTGCACTCATTGGAGTGGGAATAGTAATTTTTACCCCTACGCTATCCAATACTTTCCCTACTGTTGCACTCACTGGAGTGGGAATAGTAATTTCATCCCCTCCGCTATCCAACACTTTCCCTACTGTTGTACTCGTTGGAGTGGGAATAGTAAATTATTCCTCTTTGCTATCCAACACTTTCCCTACTGTTGCACTTACTGGAGTGGGAATAGTAATTTTTACCCCTCCGCTATCCAACACTTTCCCTACTGTTGCACTCGTTGGAGTGAGAATAGTAATTTTTATCCCTCCGCTATCCAACCCTTTCCCTACTGTTGCACTTGCTGGAGTGGGAATAGTAAATTATTACCCTCCGCTATCCAACACTTTCCCTACTGTTGCACTCACTGGAGTGGGAATAGTAATTTTTACCCCTACGCTATCCAACACTTTCCCTACTGTTGCACTCGCTAGAGTGGGAATAGTAATTTTTATCCCTCCGCTATCCAACATTTTCCCTACTGTTGCACTTGCTGGAGTGGGAATAGTAATTTTTTCCCTCCGCTATCCAACACTTTCCCTACTGTTACACTCATTGGAGTGGGAATAGTAAATTATTCCCCTCCGCTATCCAACACTTTCCCTACTGTTGCACTCATTGGAGTGGGAATAGTAAGTTATTCCTCACCGCTGTCCAACACTTTCCCTACTATTGGATTCGCTGGAGTGGGAATTGTAATTTTTTCCCCTACGCTATCCAACACTTTCCCTACTGTTGCACTCGATGTAGTGTAAAATGTAGGTTTAAAAAATATTACATATTTTAATATTTTCATTTATAATATAATTTAAAATAAATAATTTTCATGTTACAGGTGTATGTATATATATTGATTTATAATTTTTAATATATTTGTAACATTTTATAATTAATTAAAATTATTATTTATTAATTATGTTAAAGTAAATATATTTATATTACATTTTATATGTGTATGTTTAATTAATTTTTAAATTACATTTATTACTTATAATTGTTAAAATGTACAAATAAATCTAAATATTTTTTTTAAGTTAAACATATTATTTAATTTGTTTTACATTATTTTTTATACATATAAAAAAACGATATTTTTTTCCGATATTTTTGTACTTACCATTATGAAGGTAGGAGGTCGATATTTTTGACAACGATATTTATGTCCCGATATTTTTGTATCTTGATATTCTGGTACTCGATATTCTGTCAGTGATCCGTTCAATATCTCACTCATCTTCCATCTACTGCAAGCTCACAAGCTGTTTACGTAATCAGGATAAGAGAATTATTATTATTATTATGGCATTTAGTATAGCGCACGACTCAGTCCCGGAGGAGTATCTTGGCACTGCGTTACTCAAAAATGAGGATGAAACATTCTAAAACAAACAAGTCTTCAAACCCTTCTTAAAGGAAGTGAAGTCTGAGCAAGAGCGGAGACTAAAAGGAAATTTGTTCCAATGATAAGGGGCTGTATAAGTTAAGATCTGCCCCCATGTCTCGAGCTGCTTATGCGTGGGATCACCAGAAGTGCTTTATCCGAAGACCTTATACATCTGGGAGGGAGGTAGGGTTTTAGTCCAGTCACTAGACTAGGCTCTCAAGTACTAAATCAAAACACTTCCCACATAGGCCACACTGCAACTCAACCCTTTGCGCACTCTTCCCACACAGTGTATCACACAGCCCGTCTTACAGTGTGCTTAGGCTTATCATCAGGGATAAGAAGTGCTACATAAATCCATTTAATGAAGCATTTCATTTTCAATTTTAGAAATTTTGCTCTAAGGAACTTTAATTTAATTTAATTTGAAAAAGCTCACCATCTAGGAGGGATGTTTGCATTTGTTTGGCAAAACCATGCCATCTTGAACAGTTGTTTTCCTTTGACAAATCTGAATTTATAGGAATACTATGTATTATGACTTTATTTAGAGCTTGCTTAGAAGCAATACTTCCAAAGAATGGGGCTTAAATAACAAAGCCATTTGCACATGCAAATTCCACTTGCATTCTTTGATTTATGGGAATTTAAAAAAGGTGAAATTACACTCATAAATATTGTGCATGTGTTGAACCCTATTCCAGGGGCATAGAGTGGACAATGCTGGGTGGTAAAACCTTAGAAAGTTTGGGAACGCCTGCAAACCTTTTTTGTTTATGGGTATTCTCAAACTTGTTTTGAACCCATTCCAAACTTGGAAACTGTCTGAGATGTGTTCCTGGCAAGAACGGGAATACATTTCTTTCCATAGCGAAAGTGAGCTCAAAACACCTTAAAATGAGTGAGGGTATAGGTGAAGGAGTTTTCTTATAGATAAAAACAAACACTAAAAGAAGTGCAACCGCATCACCCTGAGGAGTTCCCAGCCAGACTTCATGCCTCCTTTAACTCCTTTCCTACCTACATACCTGCCACTGGCCTCCACGAAAGCATGTCCCCATCAACAACTCATTTTCACAGTAATCCCCAATGCTTGATATTGTATCCTTGCTCTCCTCCCCCACCCCCCTTTCCTTCTACACCACCCGCTATAAACTAGGGGTGTGCGAAATTTGTGCAGTTATGAAAAATAGGCAAAACTAGCCACGGTCCGTGCAGGTAACAGTGGTAGGGCTAGGGGCCGTGTAAGGGGGGATTTCGAGGGACGATGCCGAGGGAAAATAAATTATTTATTTAATTTTCCTTCAGCATCGTCCCTCAAAATCCCCCCTTACACAGCCCCACCCCCCTACAGCTGTTACCTGCATGGACCGCGGCTGGACAAAACGCAGATCTGGCCTTTTGTCCTACTTTTTATGTACAGATGAACAAATAGCTCAAAAGACTTAAGTGCCGCAAACAAGTCCACCTAGTGTTTTGTACGTTCTCGTTGCTCCATGCTCCAGTGATCAGATTTTTTTTCCCCACGGGACCCTCAAACACCCAACTTGGCATAATAGTGATTTCATGCAATTCAAGAAAAAAAATGTGTGACGCAAAATGACACAAATTAGGTAAATTGTGCTGGAGTGATGTCTCTATTACTTACCGGCAATCACATTACTACTAGTCCTACTCTCGCTTCTCTCCATTACGCAATGAGGCCCCTGCGCCTCGTAGACACAACCCCTATAAAAAAGCACCGCCCCCTCCACAATACCTGTACGTACCAAGCCATCGTAGACACAGTTGGCCGGGCCACCGGGAGGGAGGGCGGGCGGTAATGGAGAGAAGCGAGAGTAGGACTAGGAGTAATGTGATTACCGGTAAGTAATAGAAACATTACCTCTACGTCCCTCTCGCTTCTCACCATTACGCAATGAGACATACCAAGCAAAGAAAAACCAGGCCAACTGTCTAAGCACAAGCCCAGAACATCTGAACAAAATGCACCAAAGAAGGGCAAACAAACAGGAAAGGCAAGCCAGACGCAACACAGCTGACCAAAACCCAGAGGCAAGCCCAGCCCCCAATCACGGGCAAGAAAGAAGACCCAGAAAACAAGGAGCCGAGGACCCCCCAAGCCATCAAGCAGACACAACAGGGCGAAAAACAGCAGAGCCAGAAGGCGCAATCCCCCACAGACAAAAGACAAAAGGGGAACACCAGAGAGCCCGCCAAACAGGAGGGAAAGCCCCAAGAGGGACACATCCACCGAGGGAAGGACCACCCCACAACGAAACAGGAGACCAGACCAACCAACAGATGCCAGCCACGGGACCGCCAAGCCCAGAAAGGCTAGCCCAGGGCACCAGCGGCAGAGAAACAGAAACGGAACCATGTGCGCACGAGCACACCAAGCCCCCAACCAAGAGCCAATGCAGAGCCAAAGGAGACCAGGCAGACCCCCAAAAGGCACCTGCACAGAAGAGGCGACCAAAGCCGAGAGACCAAGGCAGCGACAGCCACCCAGCCCCAACCGGAAGACGCCAACCCTGGAAATGCCCGAGAAGGCACCAGGAGAAAATGCAACCACAGGGCCACAGAACCGGAGAAGCCAGACCCCCGCAGCGCCAACAACAGAGGAACCAAAGGAAGAAGACCGGCAGGAGGCCCCAGAAAAACCGGACCCCCAACCCACCAAACCAGGACCCCGGAACAAGGTCAACAGAGGAAAAACAGCAAGAGGCCCGCTGACCAAGGAAACCGCAGGGGAACCAACGCCAAAACGACACCCCCCAACATCCCCAAACCGAACCGGGGAGCAGCGGAAGGAGGACCCCGAACAGACACCAGGGCAACCCACGCCCAGGCCCCACAGTAACCAGCCCAGAGCCCAAACGGCAGGAACTGGAAGGGCCCAGACAGAACAGCGAACCCCAAAAAACCACAGAGGACGCGGACAAATGGGGATGCGCAGGAACGCAACCCGCAAAAAGAAAGCAGGCAAGAACGCCCCAGAGCCAAAAGGCAAACACCCCACCGGAAACAGCCACATCAACCAACCAGCCACAGGATAGGCGCACACCGGACAACCCAAGCCAGGAGCACAGCCCGAGGAACCGGCAGCATGGCGGAAGGCAGACGCCAACCCCCTCCAGGCCGAAAGGCCCACAGAAGGAAAAGGAATGGGGAACAGCCCACCGGAAAACCAGGGGACCCAGGCAGGAACAAGGGGCAGCCACAACAGCCCACCAGCTGCCAAAAGAACCCAGCAGTCCAGGACAGCAGAGGAGGCCGCCACCGGCGCCCAAAGGAGCGAAAGAAGCCGTGGCCACAAGAGGAGCACAAAAAGGAACCAAGCAGAACGCACAGGGCCACAGCGCCTCCCCCAACCACCAAGAAATGGGAGAAGCAGGAGCCAGAGAACCCCGCCCAACCACGGACCAAAGAGGGCAAAGCCCAAACCGGACCACGGAAAGCCACAAAACACAGACCACAAGCCAGGAGAGGCAAGCCAACAGCACCAGGCACACCCAGGCGGGCACCCATCCAGGCACGAATCAGGCCCAACCCAGCCCAATCCCCGGGAGCAGACGAGAACAGGCAACCCACGGCGGCAGGGCCACAGGAAGAGGAGACAGCGAAGCCCACAGCACCCGGCAAGCACAGACAGCCACACAACCAGGAACGACCCAGGGCCGACAACGCCGAACGCCTGAGAACAGACGCAGGCAGGAACCACCAGGGCCTAAAGGCCGCAGGACACAGACGCCCCCAACCAGAACTGCAGATGCAACACCCTGGAAGACCACAGGACGGGACAACAGCACCCGCGAAACCGGTACACATGCCCCACCGGTACAATAAGGCAGGCAAGGCCAAAACCAGAGGCCAGCCAACAGACCGAAAAGCCACCAGAGGCCGGAAAACCATCGGAACAGCAGGCAAAGAGGCCCAGTACAAGAAACCACCAACAGGCAGAACCAAGACGGAACAACCAGGCAGAAAGAAGCCACCACGGCACCCCACTAAACAGCACATAGGGGAAGCCAAAGAGAAAAGACCACAGCCATACTCAAGGGGGAGAAACTGCACACAGAGAAGCCCCCAGAGCAATGAGCAACAGCCCAAACAGACACGAAGCCGAAAACAGGGACCCCGGCAGGAGTGTACTCCTCCCCGAAGGCCCCCATCGCCACAGGAAGCCGAAAACAGAGGAAGCACAGAAACGCAGGGGAAGGCCAGCCCGAAGCCCTGCCCAGCATCCAACCCAGATGCCCAGCAGCCGGGGGGACGACCCCATGAAAAACAGCGCCAGGCCTGCAAGCACTGCAACGCAGACACAGAGGTAGAACACAGGAGAACCCACAAGAAATGGGAAAAGGACAGTCCACTCTGTCAGGAAACAACCCAACAACAACAGGCATAGTACCGCAATGCATAAAACAAAAAAGGACGACCAACCCAGACGGACGGAGGGGCAAAGGGAAAGGAGCACCGCACCCCCCATCAACAGACCCCCACCACAGAGGCGAGAGGCCCAGCACCCGAATCAGAAGGGCCAAAAAGGGAGCAACACCCGTACTGAGGGGCCCAACAAGCCACCGTGACAGCCAGAGCACAGCTCCGAGGTGCAGCGACAAGCCCAGGGACAGCTGCAGGGGAAGGAGGCCCCAAAACCCAGGAACCATGACACGTGGAACAGAACAACGCCAGACACAGGTAGACAGGACCACCAGGATGAAGGGAAACCCCCGCAGCAACCACCAGAGGACAAGCCCCCATAAGGAAGGAAAGAGCCGAAACCCAGAAGAAAAGGCCAGGTGGACAGGGAAAACCAGAAAGACAACCCAGCAAGACCCAAGGCCAAAAGCCACAAAGCAACCCCCACAGACGCAGCCTACAGCACCAGGTACACCCCAAGGACTCCCATGCAGGCAATAACCAAGCCCAACCCCGCGTAACCTCTGAGAACAGACGAGAGCAGGGGACCCAGGGTGGACCAGCCGGAGGCCCGGGCATCCACCCCTAGACGCAACCGACACCAAAGACCAGACGTCGACAAACCATCGTAGGAGCAAGCCTGCACAAACCCCTGTGGCAGGACACGGACACCCGGCACGAAAGCCCAGCCCCAGCAAGAAACAGGAGCCAGAGACAGGGAACCACCGCCGAGGGCCGCAAGCGGGCCTGGCCAGCGCCAGCCAGAAACACTCCCCAGAGCACCACTGACAGGGAAGCCGAGAGCCAGCAAAAACACCCCACCGGAGAAAAGGCACCGCAGACCTCCGGCTGGGAGAACAAAACCAGCACAAAGGTAGGGACAAGTTTGTCGCACCACGAGCAGATGCAGTCCCCCCCCTCACGTGGGCCACAGGATACACAAAACAGCACCCCTGGCCATAAAGAGATAAATAAAGAAAAGAAAGGGGGACAGGCACCCCCCCAGATCCCAACAGGGAACCAGCAGGCTGGGAGACGCCAAAACTGCGCAGTCACCCCCCACAGCATCGCCAGCAGGAACCGAGAGGTGCCACGGACCAACAAGCGCACACACCGCGCATGAGAAAAATGCACCCAGGCCGTGGGCCCGCAAAGTGGCCGCAGAAGCACCAAAGGACCCAGGCTCGTGCTGCGGCAGAGCTCCCAACTGCCCACCGTGCGACCAGCGCACAGGCAATGACACACCCTGGCCAGAGAAAGGCACAGCAAACCTCCGGCCGGCGGAAAGCAGGCCATACAACAGGCCACGCCCACCCAGACCAGAGGAAGGCACCGCCGACCACCGGGAATGGCGGCAACAAAAACAAGGAAGAACGTGCCAACAACACTGGCAACGACTCCCAGCAGCGAGCAGGAGACCCAGCAACCCGATAATGCCCACAAGCCGTCCGGAGGGAAGCAGCGCAGACCACAGGCCCTGCAAGACAAGAACGAGGGAGGAGCAGAGTGACCCACCCGCCGAGACTGCATCACCAACAGAAAGGAGCACCGCATTCCAACAGGCAGACATGCACCGCAGACACTGAGAGGCACAGCACTCCCAAAATCCACAAGCAAGGGCCAAAAGCATGCAGCACCAAGCTGCCTCAACGCCATCCGGACAGAGCGACAGACAGAGCACCGCTCTAAAGTGCCCCGACACGCCCCAGGAGCACCATAGCCCAAGGAGTCCCGTCGAGTCAGGCCGCACGGCCAGGCCTAATCTCGCGCCACTTCTCCACACCAGAATAAGAGCACAGCGCTGATACGTGCAGACCGGCCACGAGGAAGCCGAGCCACAACCCGAGTCACCGCCCGTCCCAAAAAACTCACTGAGAAGGGAAGCATCCAGGCAGAAGAGGAAAGAATCCAGGTCAGAAGAAACGCCGCCGAAGAAAAGGAGCCAGGAAGAGAGAAGAACAAGCTCCAAGGAACCTACGCTGGAGTGAGCGCACCGCACCCACCCGTACCGTGTCTACAGACACAAAAGAACAGGTATTCTGGAGGGGGCGGTGCCTTTTTATAGGGGGTGTGTCTACGAGGCGCAGGGGCCTCTGCGTAATGGTGAGAAGTGAGAGGGACGTGGAGGTAATTGAAATGTCGAAAAATGCCCTGAGACCCATGTTACATTGTAGCTAGGGTTGAGTTATATAAGTCAACCAGTGCTTAATCATCAACACCGCAAAACCAAAGGGGATGATGGACGGAGTGTTGAACATTGCAAGCACTCACCCCCAGTGGCAAAGTGAGCAAGGGACCCACGTCTGGGCATACCCTGCCAACTTAGGGCGAACATAGCAAAACCAAAGGGGATGATGGACGGAGTGTTGAACATTGCAAGCACTCACCCCCAGTCAACTGATCTGGGTTTAATCCATCATCATTCTTTAGCTCACTCCGCCACCCCAGTTCAGACATGGCCATATGCAAATCAGTCTGACCCTGTGCCTCATGGGAACAGTCCAGCCCGAATTGCCAAGCCATGTCTTCCTGGATCGGAAACACGCATCCTGGGACCGGTTTCTGGCTTACAGCCGTCATCAGCCAGGCTATCTTGAATCCAGTGGCAAAGTGAGCAAGGGACCCACGTCTGGGCATACCCTGCCAACTTAGGGCGAACATAGCAAAACCAAAGGGGATGATGGACGGAGTGTTGAACATTGCAAGCACTCACCCCCAGTCAACTGATCTGGGTTTAAACCATCATCATTCTTTAGCTCACTCCGCCACCCCAGTTCAGACATGGCCATATGCAAATCAGTCTGACCCTGTGCCTCATGGGAACAGTCCAGCCCGAACTGCCAAGCCATGTCTTCCCTGGACCGGAAACAAGCATCCTGGGACCGGTTTCTGGCTTACAGCCGTCATCAGCCAGGCTATCTTGAATCCAGTGGCAAAGTGAGCAAGGGACCCACGTCTGGGCATACCCTGCCAACTTAGGGCGAACATAGCAAAACCAAAGGGGATGATGGACGGAGTGTTGAACATTGCAAGCACTCACCCCCAGTCAACTGATCTGGGTTTAATCCATCATCATTCTTTAGCTCACTCCGCCACCCCAGTTCAGACATGGCCATATGCAAATCAGTCTGACCCTGTGCCTTATGGGAACAGTCCAGCCCGAACTGCCAAGCCATGTCTTCCCTGGACCGGAAACAAGCATCCTGGGACCGGTTTCTGGCTTACAGCCGTCATCAGCCAGGCTATCTTGAATCCAGTGGCAAAGTGAGCAAGGGACCCACGTCTGGGCATACCCTGCCAACTTAGGGCGAACATAGCAAAACCAAAGGGGATGATGGACGGAGTGTTGAACATTGCAAGCACTCACCCCCAGTCAACTGATCTGGGTTTAATCCATCATCATTCTTTAGATCACTCCGCCACCCCAGTTCAGACATGGCCATATGCAAATCAGTCTGACCCTGTGCCTCATGGGAACAGTCCAGCCCGAACTGCCAAGCCATGTCTTCCCTGGACCGGAAACAAGCATCCTGGGACCGGTTTCTGGCTTACAGCCGTCATCAGCCAGGCTATCTTGAATCCAGTGGCAAAGTGAGCAAGGGACCCACGTCTGGGCATACCCTGCCAACTTAGGGCGAACATAGCAAAACCAAAGGGGATGATGGACGGAGTGTTGAACATTGCAAGCACTCACCCCCAGTCAACTGATCTGGGTTTAATCCATCATCATTCTTTAGCTCACTCCGCCACCCCAGTTCAGACATGGCCATATGCAAATCAGTCTGACCCTGTGCCTCATGGGAACAGTCCAGCCCGAACTGCCAAGCCATGTCTTCCCTGGACCGGAAACAAGCATCCTGGGACCGGTTTCTGGCATACAGCCGTCATCAGCCAGGCTATCTTGAATCCAGTGGCAAAGTGAGCAAGGGACCCACGTCTGGGCATACCCTGCCAACTTAGGGCAAACATAGCAAAACCAAAGGGGATGATGGACGGAGTGTTGAACATTGCAAGCACTCACCCCCAGTCAACTGATCTGGGTTTAATCCATCATCATTCTTTAGCTCACTCCGCCACCCCAGTTCAGACATGGCCATATGCAAATCAGTCTGACCCTGTGCCTCATGGGAACAGTCCAGCCCGAACTGACAAGCGTCCATCAATTGTGTGTCTTTTGCTTAATCATCAACACCGGCGCTTTTCATGAACACCAGTTAAGGACACATTTATTTTTGGCAGGCATGGATAGATTAAGTGATTTGCCCAGAATCACTGGATGTTGAGCATCACTGCCGAGACTGTAACCCGGTTCCCCAGCGCCAAAGTCAGCTGCTCTGGCAATTACGCCACATTCTCTCTCCACGTTCATGGTTAGTAGTTGGTTCTGTTTTAGACTGCGCTAACAGGAGAAAGGAGCTAGTGCAAGCTGCCTCCTGACAGGAGCCCCGGCACTTATTTTTTTACAAATGAATCACTGAAACATGCATAATACATGCACAGAATAATAACAATGTTAATTAATAATAATAATCCTCCTCATCATTAAACTACACTTTTTCTCGTACTACTACTAATAGTAATAATAATAATGATGAAACAAACCATAGTTTCTATTCTGCTGGGTTGTAAATTGTTCTATCCATCACCCCCTGCTTTCCTCCTTGAATCGAAAGGTTGACAGAGCTTTAAGAGGAATTTCTGACAGCTGATGCTCTGTCACCGTGTTTGCTCTTAGAAAGCAGACCTTATTCTCGCCTTCCCTCGGGGAACATATCTTGGTTAGCGCGGGTTACAGTAGAATGCTCCGCCCCTGTCGACGTGTGACTGCTGATTTCAAGTTCAAAGCCCCGCAGGCGGCAGCCAAGGAAGGGAAAGTGAGCCCAGCCCTTCTAGTGGCCCTCTCTGTACCCCCAAGAGAGACAACTGGCGTGCCGCCTTCGGGAAAATGAAACATGAAATCCTGATTCATTTTTGGCCGCTCCATTCTGCTAATCTACACCAACTGTGGACCCGCTCACAGGTGGCCAAAGCTTTGCTAATTGTATGTCTTGTATGTTATGACTACAAAACATTCTTCTGTCATTGGTTGAACATTCCTGTCAGTCTCCCTCACATGCACCACAAGTCAATGCAGTCTAGAGTAAAGAAAAACATGCATTTGCAATGCAATAGGTCTCACATTTGCGAGAGTTTAAGTTAATGGCATTGTAAATGACAATGCCTTTTATTTATCTGTTTTGATAATTAACATATAAATAAAAGGCATTGTCATTTACAATGCCAATAGCTCAAACTCTTGTAAGTGTGAGACCTATTTCACTTCAAAGAAGCGACCACCATTGTTCCGGGCTGCTTAGAAAGTGAAAGCGCGCATGGCGTGCTGAATGTTGCAGGAAAGCATGTCGTGCCTGCAGTAGGAGAAACTTATTAAAGAAAATAGTGCTTACTGACTAAATGAGACATACCGTGTGTGATATGGCCTGGTAACAACAGAAGTAAAAGGGCCAGTCCTCATGGGAGGTTACAAATGAAGACAAGGCGGCACCAAGGAGGAACTAACAAGCCTATTAACAAATCAGAAGCCAGCATTTACGAAGGACAATGACACAAGCCAAAGACAAATATGGGCGGAGAGTGGGCGAGGCTTCAAGTCCATACTCGAATACAGCATGCCTTTCAGAGCAGCGCATTCGCTGCCCAGGCTCGACCTAAAAAGTAGAAAAGCAACCCTGCTTGTTTATTCAGAAAAGATGGCTCAGCAAGTAAAGAACTTGCAGTAGCTTGCATGTCACACGTTTAAATGCCGACAGGAGCCAACTCAGTCTTTAATCATTTTGAAGTAGATACATTGAGAATCATTCAATTGGGTAATGGTAACACAAGCTATTTACAGTGCATAAAAACTTCAAAAACAGTGATATTGAGACCTGCACATACAAGCTATAGAATTACAATTGAGACGCTGTTAATATTGGGGTTGTTTTCAACTGAGGGGTTGCAACTGACATCATACATAATACAATTTACAAGCTCTGCTTGAGGTGACTTTGATGTCACTGGAATTCCAATGAGCAACACTCCCCAGGCCTGATGTAATAAACAATTTTACAGTCGCAAAGGTCAAATTTGAACCTGTGTGACTGCAAAATGGCTTTTTAAATGGTTAAAACCCATAGTGTGGTTCAGTAACATTACCGAATCGTAATTTGGGTTTTAGAATGAATAAAGAATCAGTCATTGGAACAGGACTGTAAAGTGCACCTCTTCCAAATACAGATTCTTTAACGTATGTATGAATGTTTTGTGACCGAAATACATCACAAAACATTAATTTTTTTACCACCAAATCAAAAGTGGTGGTAAGCATTCGCAATGGGAAGGGGCCTCCAAGGGGAAAAAATGCACAGTTGTAGCCAATGTTTGCTTTCATGCAATGTATGCCTTCATACACAAAACATTCACAATAAAATAAATATTGATAAAGTCAAAAGGTCAGCTGCCAACTCCACCTATTGACTTGACCAGTGCTTGTTGTCTGTGTCATTGAGAGTTTGGCCTACAAACTCCTCTTTTGTAAAGTTTCACTGTCAAGTGAATGCCTGGCGCCATGCACAGACATGCTGTGTGTATGCTGAGAGCATGTATATGTGCATTGTGCATGTCGCTCATGTGCAGTAGTAGGACTCTGTGTGTGAGTAAGTACTGAAGCCAGTGAGATCCATTTTGGATGCCCGTGGTTTAGCATGGCACATAATGGAGAATAAGGAATGCTTCCTCAAACAGGCATTGAATTATCTGAATGTCTAGGGCTAGAATTTGGAGATCCAGACACAGAGGTGAGGAGGATGGAGAGAGGGCTACCTTGAGAAATTCCACAAAAGTATTTAGCAAGTGGCTGCTGATTAGTTCTTCCTAAGTACTGCCATTTGGTGGATGCTAGCTGTGAGTGATGGGACTATAGTTTCTGTTGTCCAAGGTGAAGAAGTTTACATGTCTGGTCTGCCCCCTTTGTCTAGCCTTTACTGCTTCTGTTAAGCTGATAACAGTCAGGTGCAGAAACTGGCTGCGCGCTCTCACACAATGCATGGTGCCATTTGCACTGATTTTTCAGAGCTGCTCGCACTACCGGCGCTAAATTGCAGCGTGAACTGCATATTTTCCGCCCATTGGTGGAACTCCGCAGAATCTCTCAGAGTTTTTTGTAACTCTGTGGATTTCCTTGGAGTGAAACTCTGCGAGTTCCACCTGCCCCTAGTCTGCACACCAAGGCTTCTCTAGCCAATCCTTGACAAGGCAGACATGGCCTGAGTGCACCCATGAGAATAGTTATTCTTGCTCTACCACACAATTAATCAAACAAAGCTACAGCACTCTGCAACCCCACTTTTGGTACAGGCCTACTATTCAAGTAACAAGCAACAATAACAAAACCAACAGAAAGTAGCCAATAACATGCTCTTTGGTTGGCTTTGCCCTCTTCTTTTCATGTGCTGCTTCACTTTACTTACATGGATTTTTGGCTGAGTAACCAAGCTACCCTGGGAGGTCATGCAATGGGCATGAGGTAGTTTAAAGTTCATGGAGCTCAAGTTTACAGCAGCAAAGAGGCGATCTGATAAGGAAGAGCAGCATGATCAAATAAAGATGTTGAATGCATCAAACCTCTCAAAAATGCCCCATCACCTTTTGGCAGTGCGGGGGAAGCCCAGTAGTTTTAAAGAACACGCCTCCTTTTCAATCATGTCAGCAGCACTTAAAGACAAATCACACTGCTCATCAAAACCATGAGAGTCCCTCTTATCAGGTAGGCCCAGTAGAGGAGTCTTCAAATAAAACAACTTCATTCCCTTAATCATATTAAGGAATACGTTTTAACATTAATCTGCTTTAGTCCACAAAAAAATAAAATAATAACATGCGCCTCCCGGAGGAGTGAGCAAGACAAATTTAAAGCACTTTTGAAATAAATTAGCTCAATCATTTCTGACTCTTCCACGAGGCCACATTTGGAACGACTTACTTGCAAGTGGCAACCCTGCACAAAGGTCTCATTGAAGCTGTAAGTGAGGCCAACTTGTGACACCGACATATGGGACCAATAGAGGCGCGGGAGGCTGATGAAGGGAAGGGGCACGAGGAGAATTTGCTGAGGAGTCAGTTGCCATGGCAGCGGGCGGGACTCAAAGCCACAGTTTCCTCAGAGACTCCCACGTGCGCCATCAGTTCACACTGCGGGCTTTTACGAGGTGAGGGAGGCCCTGCTGGAAAGGTAACACCTGCTCTCTGTCAAAAAGGACCAGCCCGAAATGTGCGGTGGTGAGAGTGAGAAACAGTGGGTTGGAGTGGAGCTAGTGGTACGTCTACAATGGGGCACGTAAACTCCAGAGATGGTGTAAAAGGGGAGCAAAATGTATTTCCGAATAAAAAATAAGCCACCAGGGGACACATTTCAAAGGGCAATTTGTGTGACGCTGTTGGAGAATGACTGATAAAAGGCCCACCCACCTTTCCCTTCCAATCTTGGTGGAGGCAAGTTACAAATGCAGTGTATTGTACTGTATTGCAATTTTTATGTACTTAATACAACTATGTGGGGGGCTGAAACACCTGCGTAGATGAGTAGAAGGCTATGCCACGTAGGGTGTGTGGTTGGAAGGGTATTGTCTTTGTTTTGATCTTATGTGGGAAGTGTTTCCATGTCATGCGTGATGATCATCGAGATGCACTGATCGTGTTATTGCACGTGTCACTTAGCAGTGCGATGGATAACGAGGTGTGAGAGATAGGCGCTCTGTTTATGGATTTCAATACGCTGACAGCTTTTAGCTGCTCTGTGGGTTCCTCTATGGTATTTCTTATGATCATATTCCACTCAGCTTATTACCGTACTGGGTTGTCCATTGTGAGATATTTTGTTTAAGGTTTGTGGTCCCCTGAGCAGGCACGGCTGGAGGGGAAAATGGAGAAGAGATCTGCTGGGATGGAATTTGTTACTATTATCACTTATATGATTGTAATTAATCCATGGCTGTTCAGTTAATGATGACTGAGTTATGGACTCGTACAGCACTGGGTGATGGGCAAGACCTGTAGCATATCTGTCTTACATTGAGGGTAAGTGCAGAATAAGGGAATTATTATGCAGTCTCTATGAAGTACAATTATCATTTTGGGCTCTGTCTCAGGGTTGTGGGATGATGTAATTTTCTTGAAAAAAGCTATGTTTTCAGCTCTCTTCTGAACTGTATATGCTCCTGAATGCTTCCAATATTGGCTCACAGGGAGTTGCATGGCTTGGTGGCATGTACAGAGAACACTGTGCCTCCTATGGGTTTCTATAGTAAGGTAGTATGATGAAAGCCTCAGGCGTAGTGTCCTATTTTGTTTGAATTTAACTTGTAGGTATAGTGGTCCTTTTCCTTGGGAGGCTCTGTGGACAATGCAGAGTGCCTTGAACATTGCTCTTCTAGCTACAAGTTGCCAGTGGATCAATTGACGAACTGGAGCCATGTGTTCTCTTGGGTGAAGGCGAAAAAGAGTCTTGCAGCAACATTTTATATTAGTTGTATTTTGCATATGATCAAACTGGGTATGCCAAGTTATAGGCTGTTGGCATAGCCAAGCTTATATGTTATGAATGTAAGGATAACGGTTAGCTTTTGTTGGTTTCCAATGTATGAGAACATACGACGTAGTGTTTTCATTGTGTAGAAGATGCACATTGTTACTTTATTGACATGTGCCATCAAAGATAGGTCTGAATCCATAGTTAAATTTAGGTTTCTTTCTTACCTTAATGCTGTTGAAGGGGCCTCAAGTTACTTGGGCCATGTGGTGGTAGGCTGTTGTTTTTGCCATTGCAGGTCATGATCTCTGTCTGTAGGGTGTTTAACTTGAGGTGGTTACTCCTCATCTATGAATTTATGGCGGAGAGACGGTCATCAAGTTTAGATTTGTAGATGGCTTCTCAGAAATGTATTCTAAGGAAGATTTGTGTGTCACCTGCCTAGTTGTAACAGTTGTGGCTGAATGAGTTCATCAGATCCAGTAAGGGTTTTTTCTTTTTTCAACAATTTCTCCAGATGCCTAGGAAGACGCGCTTCCACTTTTTCTAACTGCTTTTCCAGTGAAGAGAGTAATTTTTCTAGTTGCATTTTAATGTGATCGGCCTTAGACAAACATTCCTCCATTAGTACTCTTTTCATAGACTCCCATTCCACACCCAGGGTTCTAGCCATGTCCCCATTTGTATCAAAATAGGATGACAATCTCTCCTGCAGTCATTGCAGGAATAGGGTATCAGTTAATGCCTCAGCTTTTATCCTGCACAGCGGAACCCTATGCATGCAAATCTAGTGTTATAAGCGGCTAGCAGCAGGGAGTGGTCCGACATATATCTTGCCATATATGAAACCTCCTGTATTCTATAAATATTATGTGATTGAACCAGCAAATAGTCTAGCCTACTATATGTCCCAGCTACTGGTGCATAACAGGAGTACTGGTTTACTGTAGGGTGTAGCAGCAGCCAGACGTTAACAAGTTTCAGTCCTCCCATTACGCCAAGTGCCCGCTCCAACACACAATTTAAGTCACCAGCCAAAAGAATCACTGATTGCAGGTAGGAAACTAATACCATAAGGAGTGATGTAAAGAACTCCCCATCATCCACATTTGGAGCATATAGATTGACTAAACAAATGTCACAAGCATCAATGGCACCCAACACCAACAGATATCTCCCCTCTGAATCCACCAATATATCTTTGTTCTGAAAAGACACACCTGGTGCTATCCTTTAAGGACTTCTCTGGAGAAGGCAGAATAAGAAGTAGCATACAATTGCCCCCTCTATTTTGTACAAGTTTTTTCAATAGTGTCACAACAAGTTTGCGTTTCCTGTAGCATCGCAGCCCCAAACCCTTAATGCTTTAAATATGCATGTACCCTATAATACTTAACATGATTATTGAGTCCCTGGACATTCCAGGTAAGCAATTTACACCTGGTCATAGGTCCGGGAAGATGCTCAGGTAGATAATGAATAAAAGAGGAGAAAAGATGGACCTTTGAGGGACACCACAATGTTCAGTGTGAGGAGCTGATATGAAAGATGGTAGCTACACCATGCATCAATCCATTTTGGGGCTTTTTCATATATTCCGAGATGATAAAATGTTTGTAGTAGTGTATGGTGGTGAAGATTTTCAAATGATGCTGCTAGGTTCAGAAGCAACTGGGCGCCCACTCCGTTCTTGTCCAGTGGGAGTTTTAGGTCATCCCAAATGGAGAGGATGGCTAACTCTGTGCCTCTGTCTGTCAAAACACTATGTCCTTTTGTATACAACACTCAACTGCGAGCAATATTCGATTAAAATGTTTTATTCAGTGCCTGTTGTGCATTTTCAAAAGTCAAAAAGTGTGATATATTGGGATCTATAGTTCAGAAAATGATAAATATTATGTATGAATCTGTTTATCTAGTATTTATATAGAGCGTGCCTACCAAAATGGCAGCACAGTGCTCTGCAGGGTGAAAGGCAAGCATACACTCAATATGTGATAGGAAAGGTAGCTATGTTTTGGGGTCAGAAGTTTACTATTACAGCATCCTGATACAGATTTCTTTAAAGAAGCACATTTTAAAATCATTTATAAATTAGAGCAGCGTTGGGGTGGTCTTGATGGACACTGGGATGTTGCCTCCAGCTTCTGGGTGCATACATGGACCATGTTGCCTTGTTTTTTCTGTTTTACACTTCTTAGTCTCCAGTCTGATGGTGTTCTGGCTGCAGGTGGGGTGAGAGACACCAGAGGTGGCAGTCTTGTCTGCAATATAAGCAGGGATGCTGGTTGTGTCTTTATGGCTTTGTAAATGATGCAGCTGGTTTTGAAGATGATGCGGCCTGGCAAGGGAAGCCAGTGGAGCTCCATTGAAAAGGGGATGATGTAATCATATTTCTTCAGACCCAGGGTGAGATGCGCTGTGATGTGCAGGATGTACTTAAAGGGGGCCTACATGGAGTCTAGGAGGTCATGTAACAGGGCTTTACGATCATACTGACAGGAAGGGAACAAGGCTTGAACAGCAGTACTGAAATCACTCTCTGGAAGAAACAGTTTCACTTTCTTTAAATGAGAAAGATGGTAGCAGGCTTTATTTTTTTGTTTTAAACAATGTACTTCTTGAGGGTAAGGGTAGCGTCCAGACTGAATCCAAGTGGCTTGGCATTTGATGAAAGTTGGAGTTAGAAGTCATCATTGTTCTTGTCATTGAGCCCGGTTACGAGGTTTCGTGAAAGCCGCTGTTGCATCCATCTCACCAGAAGCCAATCTAGAGCAGGTCTTTCTTCTCCAGCTTGTATATAATTTATGCCAGTCTTGCGACATAGTACTCATTTTTTAACTTCATTTGCCTCCATGTGGTGCAATAACCCACACCACCCTCTGAGTGTAAGCCTTAAATGTTCAACATATATGGATCAATATACGATTTTGAGAACATCAAAAAATACTGATTAATGTACTTATTTAGCAAGCTCGCCAAGGTGGTACCAAGTAAAGAAGGATTCTATGTGGAGGGCAATCTGTCACCAAGATGTTCTTCTCTCATTTGCAATTAATGATCTTCAGTGGGAAGTAGACACATCACATGAATGTTGCTGGTTATGATGTTACAAGGGTAGAAACCATGTTGAGTTTATTACAGAACAGCCTTGGTTTATAAAGACTCTAAAGACATTTCTCAACTTTTGTTTGTAGGACTTAGAATGAGATGCCAGAACAGGGGCGGCAGGCACGTATATGCACCGGTGGGGTGGGCGGGCAACTAAGTGGTGGGTGGGTGGGTGCATGCATGCAGGCAAGGCGAGTGGCAAATAATAAAAATAAAGTAATTTACCTTGCCTGTTGCACATCTGACATCCTCCTCTGTCCCTTCTCTTTCAGCTCTGTGGCCTCCAGTCTCCAGGAAATTCCACTAACCATTCCTGGCACTACTTTCACCAGCATGAGAGCAGCACCAGAATTGGATGGAATGTCCTGGCTGGACGCTCCTTCAGGCCCCTTCAGCCTGTGCTTGGTCTCCACTCAGCTGTCTAAGACAGCTGAGCGGAGAGCTGCAAAGTGCTCATGTCACTTCGCCGGCTGAAGAAAGCCAGCCATACTGACATGCGTACTTTGGAGTGTCCCTCTTGCTCCTCCAGTCCTCTATCCTGCCAATCTGCAGCAGAGGAGGACACGCCCCCATTCATCCCAGCTGGAGGCTGCTGAACGCTAAACGTCAAAAATAATTTCATTGCCATTTTATTTTTCAAGTTTAGCGCCACTGCTGCAGCGGGCAGGGGAGGTGATGCCCCCCTCGGCCTCATGAAGAAACCGCCACTGGGTCAGACTGAGGCTTTTCATTTCTTAAAAAGTAATATTGATTTGAATGATTGGTACAAAATCACAATTTCTTCGAGGGTCATTTATTTCCATTGATTTAAAGGACAAGGGGCCCGATTCACAAACGGACTTACGACTCATAAAGTTATGCTCTCTGCAGTGCGCCAGGCAGAGATTACGCCCCATAACTTTGCAAGTCGTAAGTCCCTTTATGATTCAGGCCCAAGATTTTAAGAACCTCCTGCCTCTGTCCATCTTTTGACATGAACTATTTATTCAGAGGAGTGTTACACTTGTGGCCAAGTTGTGGTTTTAATAAAAAAAGTGTTTTGTGATACTAATATTATGAATTATTGTTTGATGCACATTTTATTCAATTCCATGGTGCACCACTCCGTTATCAAATGATTAAATAATGAGGTCGATGAGCTTAGACCTTCATTGGCATTTGCTGAGAAGACAAATTAATGCACTTAAGGGCAGCATCTTATCTTAAAAAATCTGTGCAAACCTACCTAAGTAGCAAATCTACTGTTTCTTCATTGATGTTTGATGATCCACATTGATGTTGAGTGCTTTATGAATTCTGTTGGATTAAATTGTTTGTACTGGCTTGCACAAGAAAGGAAGATGTTTGGGTGTGGTGTAGAAGCTTTTGATCAGGAGCTCAGTAGTTGTAAGAGAGAAGGGACTTGCAGCGCCAATTTGATGGATCAGGTGGCTGAGCTTCGATGTAGTAAATTGATTCAGTAACATAGTCAGAGCTATATATCACAGTAGAACTTGCCTGGAATAGTATTCTTTATTCCCAAGACTAAAGTAGTGAGTATATACAATTTAGCCCTTCCCTGCCACCAGCATCTCCCAGTGTATGTGACCGAGAATGGGACTCTCTAAAGTTTTGGCTTCCATTAATGCATGTTAAATATATAGGAGCCTCCTTCTGAAATCTACTGCTGGACTCAGGCTCATATTCGGCCTCCCCAGAAGGACCCACATCACACCCCATTGCAAGAAACTACACTGGCTCCCGATTCAGAAGAGATGCCAGTTCAAGATGCTGACCCGCGCTTGCAACGTCTTGCACAACAAAGGACCAGCATTCATCAACAAACACCTGACCATCCACAAACGGACTCGACACCTTCGATCAGCTTCCCTCTCCCTCGCAGACACCCCATGGATCCTCTGAACCAAAAGCAGAGGATGCTCTTTCTCGCACCTGCCGGCCAAGGCATAGGAACAACCTCATCCAGCAGCTGCATCGATCCAGCAATTCAGGAAGGAACTAAAGACCTGGATGTTTGAATCATTAAATCACTAAGCAGCAGCCAACATCTCCAGTGCCTCGAGACCCTAATGTGTGATTTTCCATGCTTTAAAATAGATTGATTGATTGATTTTATTGCTTTCCTTCATTGCTTCTCTCTGCTTGGCGTTGCACTGGTGAAGAGGAATCTGCGCTACAAACTACAAACTAAACACTAGAACTAGGTATTAAAGTTGAATTTATCCCACAAACCCAAGCCCTGTCCTGTGTGGCAAAGTGGGCTCACTTACATTGTCCCTTGAAACACTGCCATACGCACATATCTGCTTTCCGGGTGAAACCTTGCTCAGACCTATGAACTCCTGCTAACACCTGCTGGCCACTTCTAAGCATATCTTTTGCATAGCCTCAAGCACAGGTAGACCTCAGTAGTACTTGCAGAATATGACAAGAAGATTCTATGAAATAGAGCAAAAGACTGTTTCCTTGCCATTACCTTTGAGCACATCTTATAGGCGACCATTACTATAAACATGTTATGAATTTGAAATTCATAAGATTTCGGTGGTGTAAAATGATTTCAGTCCAAAGTTTACGCATTCCCAAATTACTAAACAGCCACATGTGGGTAGCACAGCACTGTATGCAGCATAATAAAACACATAAGGCATAAGATTTTGCCCACTGGCTGCACAAATAGCTTATGGCTCAACAGAGCACAGTTTGCTCTCAGAAGACGAAAGTGTCCGTAACGTCCTGAAGAACTAGTCAGTCACTCAACCTTGTACTACAGGATACTTGTTGTCATACAGGTCCACTGAAAAAACTCAGGTTCTTCTAGATATTTACTCCAACTCCCACCAAGCATAGAGGAAACCAAAAGGCACCCTGTCCAATTCTCATATCAATTGCTTCCCTTCAATGCAAATTCAATGCCATCGTGAGACCACTCTTCCTTGGAAAATCAGGTGTACCTTGAACCTATCAAACTAGAAAAAACACTACCATGCACGTATGATAAACCCAAAAGTGCATTCACTTTCTGTCTACGTTCAATCAAAAAAAGTCTGACTTTATACAGTTCAGATTTTGAAGTGAATGCCAGATTAAATAAGCATTGGAAAAACCAATGGGTCTCATCTTTGGGACCTATTTTCCATATTTATAGGCCGGAATTAACCAAAAGGCAGCGGAGCGGTGTACATGGTCAAAGAAAAGATTAAAGTAGTTAAGTAATAGAAGAGGAAGTTCAGTTCTGAACAGTTAATTCATTGTAATGTATTGTTCATTAAAGAGGTGAGTCCTCAACTCTTTCCGTTGGGGCAGTCCTGACGGATACAAGGTTGTTCCAGATGCATAGAAGAAAACTTCCTGTTGCCTTGTTTTTTCTTTTTTCTTTTTTACACAATGGGGCTTATTACGATGTCGGTCAGAGTTACCTCCGACCGACACCGTCTCGGACTCCAGACCGACCAACCACCTGATTACGATGCGACCGAACACGGTTCGGTCGCATACTCACTTTTCTCTACGGGAGCTTGTGTCACTGCCATAAACCGGCCATAATACAGTCTCCTATAGAGAAATGGGTGTGTGTGTAAAAACCTGCACCCTGTGACAGGCACCCTATGGTGCCTGCCACACAGTGCAGGGTTTTACAGTGGGGTACCTTAGGTGCCCCCTCGACCACTAACTGTAGAACGCGGAGGCATGTTGGAAAGTCCAGCACGGAAAGGCTGTGGGAAACCGACATCGTAATCCCGACGGCGGAAATGCCATCTATAGGAGTTTACGATGCAGTTCCAACCGGCTGGAAGACTCAGAGTTCCCTTCGGAAGCGAGTCGGAATGACTGGCCAGTTTACGTTCCAACCGCCGACATCGTAATCGGGCGGTCGGACCGCAAACCGACTGTGTTTGTCGGAAAGCCTCCGACCGCAGTCGGAAAGCTTCCAACTAGCGGTCAGAGGCTTTCCAACCGACATTGTAATCGGCCCCTTAGTCTGCAGTCTTGGCTGCGGGAGTGCCGAGAACCACCGGGGATAGTGAGCTTGTCTTGTTTGCTTTGCCCATGGATTTTAGCCATTCTGTAAAGCCTCCCCAATGCGGTGCAGCATGGCTAATGGAGAAAAAAAATAAAGCCTATGGCGCGGCAGACTACGCCATTTCGTGGGCACGTGCACCACACATTCGCATACCTACAAAATGAGGCAGGCACTTTTTTCTTTCTTTTCCTTTACTGATCTTAGTTGGATCAGTAGATAAAAATAAAAAAGTAGAGTGAAAGCATTTGTTTAAGGAGGTGGAGGATTAGGGGGAAGCAACACGGTAGGTGGGTGGGTAACAACACAGACTGAGAGGGAAACAACATGGTGGGACGAAGGAGAACAGAGGGAGTGGGTGGAGAGAAGCAACATGAAAGACAGCAACATGGAGAGTGGTGGGGAATAGAAAAACACACGGGTGAGAAATCAATTCAGGGGTTACTTGGGTGAGCGCATCATGGAGGTGGCGAGAGAGAAGCACATGGGTGAGAGAGAGCAACATGGAGCCATGAAGGGACAAGAGAAGTAGATAAAGGAGACATCTGGAAACAAAAGTACTGTCCTGTGTTTCTTAAACTAAAATAAAACAGCACTGCCCGAAAAGAGAGCAGTGGAAGGACACAAGTAATACCGCCATGCTCCAGTGGAGGGACAAACACAGGAAGAGGAAGTTAAGCCCGCACAAGCTAATGAATAAGATGCAATCAAATGAGAGTGACAAAAAAGACAACCAATGGTAAGCAATGGGTGGACTATAAGCCCTCTGTAAGCTGACAATAAGCCTTTTCGCCAACAGGCAGCATGGGATGTCTAGTAGGCAAGACCTAAAAAGGTATGCTTGAAGTCATATCATGTGTTGCTCATATATCTGACGGTCATATCACTTTCAGTAATGCTGACAAATAAATATGTACTGAGGAAACCAGATCTATTGGAAGAGAAGGGCAGAATGGGCAGATTCTTCAGGCTCTTTACTTTTTCAGGGCCCGTGCTGCAACATATATGTTTAGATTTTAAAGAAAGCCTGCCTTCTGTAAAGACGAAGCAGTTATTAGCACTGGGCAGAGCCAGGTGCTGTATTTGTAGTCTCTTATCTTTCACTAAACAACATGTGCTTTTTAAACGAATAAGCAGTTGCATGTCCTATTGGAGGGCCCATAGAGTTGTTGACCCAGGTCCCACAAACTCTTCTGGCATACCAGCAAATAACACGGGGCTTATTATCATCAGAAATGTACAGACAAATCCCAAGGCATCCCACCATGTCTATGAAAATAATTGTGGACACTGCTCCACACAAGAACTCAGCTACATGCAAACTAACTGATTTAAGAATATAAATCAATGCCTGGAGAGGCAACAGATGCATATAAATCCTAGTGCCTACCTCCTTCATTGGCAGACTCAAACATGTAGTCCCTTCGATAGCGCTTATCCTCACTAGAGACATGGAGACCTGAAATCTTGCACTGCAGGAAATGCAGCAGAGCATGCTATTCTGCGGTAGTACTCCGCACAAGAGACCCACCAGCTTCATCTAACACATAATTGATCATGATGTAGGTATCCTCATCATCTTCCCACTAGTGAGACTGAGCTGAAACCTGGCCCAATAATGCACATCCTGGCAATCCACCTACTCCTGGAACCCAATGAGTAAACCTTTTTTTCTTCTGCATTTGCCAATTTACAACAGAATAAATTATGTGCCACAATGATCCCACCAATATTCTTCCCATTTAGTTCCACTAAAGCCTTCATTCTGAGGTTGGCTCAAAGGGAAACACTTGGTGCAAATGGTTTTAGCGCTCTTCTTTAGGTCTGGCATACCTTCAAGCTTTAGATGTCTCACCAGTCTTATCTTTTCCAATATAATCATGTTAAAAATACATTCATATATACATCTTCATAGGGGCTGTTGGTCACCCTTCTAACGATGATCCTTATGAACTTTAAATGCGTCAAAACGCCAGTGACACATATGGCTACAAAAGCATACTTAGATTCTATGCATATACTGATAAAACTGGACTTTAAAACAGAACAGATTTTTGGCTAAAACTTTTAGCACTAGCACGGCATTTTCACCCCTGACACTGAGCACATAATGATTTATAAAATATATATTTGTCTATGTCTGCTGGAACAGTATTATAAATGCCTTCAAATGCCTTTTTCTTGTCTAGGTGGTCATTTTTAATTATTCAATGTTTGTGATATAGTCAACATATCATGCAAATTTTTAAACTTTTAAAAAAGAGTCCTTGATGGACACTGTTGCTATACATACATGCAATAAATGGTGAAGTGGCAGTAAGATGGTTATTCCTGTCATCTTGTGGGTGTCCGTTGTACAATGATGGTAATTCGTGACATATTGTGGGCATGCATGGCATGATCATGCCCACACTGGTCCTGAATTAAGGGTAGTAATTCCTGGTGTATTGTGAGCAGCCAGAGTATGATGGTGCCAAGACACAAATAATTTTGAATACATTAAACAGGCTAATAGAAAATTCAGACCAAAAGAAGATCCGTAACATGTACGCAGGTGTACATGCATATCCAGCCATGTCACCAACCCTTTCTCAAAAACCCAAGAAAGATACATATTTGCATATGCCCAGGTTTTTGCTAAATGTAATGCATTTGAAAATGGTTGTTTTTGGAGGTGCCCTGCAAGACAGAATTAGCATGCATGTCAAAGGTGAGTGCTGCCTGTGACTTCTGAGAAAAAACTACTAGCACACTTTATTTTATTGGTCTTTAGTTCTTTTCAGGATGTTTTACATCAATGTAGTTAAAAAAGGAAAAAAAATACTAGATGCAGTTTTTACTCAGATTCCACTAAGAAGTTGCTCCTGGATTGGAATCCGGAGGCTGGCAGGGTAGCTCAATCGGTTAATACCTCGACTGCACAATTTTAGGGGTTCTAAAAGGTCACAGGTTCAATTCGCAGGAAGCTGTGTGAGCCTCTCCTCCTGCTGAAAGTAAATTAGGTTAAGTAAGTAGAATATATTTAGGAAGTAATTACGACTGGCATTTTGACCACTGCAAAATCTTGGCGTCTACCAATCTTGGTACAAAAAATGCAAGATGTTATCTACCCACATTATACATTGACTGATTAGCTCCAATCAGGTGATGAAGCTCCGTAAATTGCGGTTTGAAAAAACTCTAGCAACCTAGGTCCCTCAGTTAACATATGTCCTTTCCACATCGTTCCCACCTCAACAATACATTGTTCAGGAATGCCCCTACCCTTGCTTGTTTAAGACCTTGCTCCGAGAGGTTCGCATGCCTCTCCTCCAGGAAAGACACATACCATAGTTGTCCGCTTTTCTCCAGATTTGCACAGTCTTTTGGCCCCTGATGAAACCCATCCCTCCAGAGAAATATTTCTGAGTTTCATCAGAACCCCCCCCTGTCTGAGCTATAGTGCAACAGTGTGAACATGTAAAGGCTTCACTTTACCCCAACCCTTCCGATCGCCTTATCTCACCTCCCCATAGTTTTGTACAAACAGCACTAGCTGCACTGATGCCGTTCCACGTCTGTTTATACCACCTCTCTCATCCCATGTTTTTTTTATTTTACCTAACAATTCCCCTATCTAAAAAAGTGCTGTGCCGGAATGACCCCTAATTTAAGGGACCACGAAAGTGCACAATCATGAGCTCCTCTGTAGAGAACTAAGATTGTGGAAGCCCCTCACAGGGTCCTCAGACCATTGTGTTTGAGGGACTATCAACCCGATTACTGTGAGAATCGTGGCCGGTGGCAGCAATTGTCCATATTAGGGGTACAGTGTGTCTGTACAACAGCTGTGACAACTCTCAATTCCCACATTTCAATATTCAGTAGCTCCACCCCCTGCACAAAGGGACCTCTTCCCCTCATTCCTAAGCAATGGCGGTCCCTAAGCTGCATGATTGAGTGCGGCCTTTGGGACAGAGCAGTTTTTTGCACATGAGACTTAATATATTAAGGGGCTCACTTAGCAGGGCCAATCAAACCCAGCTTCCTATGTCTTGCTCCACTATCTGCAAGAAATCCACTATTCTCGTCAACCAGACAGCTTCACCAAGAAAGTGAGGGACGATCAGCTACAATCTGCCTAACAATGACAAAGGGATCTTTCTCTTTCTCATGTCTAGATTGATCCTGGCATGCACATAGGAGATCCAGTCTGAGTCACACTCTAACTTTTCACTGCAGGAGAAGCTCACAAAAATGTCCTACAACTAATTGACTGCTGCCTGAAAACTTGAGTCATGCCATCTTACATGTTTGATCTGTTTTTATTGACCTTTTTAGAAAGATTATGCATATTACAAGCTTACTTGTTACTCACAGGAGCATCATTACATTCGGGAGCATGTTATACAAAACAATGCAGTTGCAGGTTAACAGATAACATATTTCCTAATTTGTGTCCGTTCAGCTGTTAAGTCTTAAATCAAATAGAACTTGCACAGTAATTCTGGCGTGTAACGGTGACAGGAGATTAATTTTATACGTGTAGGAGTTGTCTGCCTGTATGTGCGCGTGTTTGGTGCGGGCGCTCTTACTAATTCCTCCTAACTGCGCTGTATCGCCGAAGGCTATTGATCAAACTGCTATATATAACCCAAAAACTTGCAACATCAGATAATAAGGAGAAGAACGGGGGTGGGCCTAACTGATGGAGAGGGTGTGTCTCCGTAACCACCGTGTCACTTCTGTGGTATAAATCGGTCAATCCTGTTGACGTAGTCCTGCACTCAACTTTGTTGCATGTGGTGTTTGTTGTGCGCACCTGGCCAGATTTTATGAGGGCTGTGGTGTTATCATGTGCGTGGTTCAGGGTATTCGGCCTTTGGGTTATCTGTGGAATCTCCTGGAGATAATTCTAGTTGAAGTGTCGTTAGGATTATGTTCCAGGAAGTAGAGATTGGGTACTTACATAATCCAAGGGTATCTTTCCTTTGAAGGGAAGTGCCCTCCACTTTAGCCCAGTTCAGCATAGATTGAGACCAGATTTTCAGTGTCGGGGGCTCTTCCGCTTTCCAGCGTCGTGTGATAAGCCTCTTTGCTACCACCCGGCCTAGATCTAAGAATCTGGAAGTGACTCTGTGTTTCTTACCCCTGGCGAATATCCCTGCAATACAGGCCTCCCACGTGTCAGGAAGTACCCTGTCAGTGCTTGTGGACACAATCTGTATCACTACCCTCCAATAGTTGTGTAGTTTAGGGCACGACCATAGCATATGTAATAAACCATCGTCAATCAGCTTACAGCGTGGGCAGCATGCGTCTGCCGTATTGAAGTACCTGTTAATTTTGTCTGGAGATAGGTATGCCCGGTGCACTATGTAAAATTGAATCAGGCGAAACCTGGCATTTCTGGGCATTAGTCTAGTGCTGTCCAACATTGTATTCCATTCTTTAGGTGTGACTGGCGGGCCAGATCTATCTCCCAACGGCTCCGCAGAGTTTCCAGATCAGTTGCAGAGTGTCCTCGAAGCACCTCCACACACCATATATTAAGGTGTCGTCCCGTACCCATCACATGTATGTATTGTATCAGTAAATGTGTTTGCGGCTCCTACGAGATAGCACCCCAGTGGCGCCCCAGTGTGCTCACCCATGAGGCGTGGTTTAAGAAAAGTCCAGATGGGACTCCCTCCTCGTTTACCAGATCTACAAATGTCCGCAGCGCTCTGTCTGTATAAAGGTCTTCTAGCATGTGAATTCCTGCCTCATGCCAGGCTGCAAGCTCTGCCATTCTGACCCTGCCCCCTCCCCTTGGCATTCCCAGTAACGGAATACCTGGTTCATAAGGCATGGTGTGCCTAGTTAGATATAAGGCCCATCGAAAACATTTCTACGCTACCTGCACCAGTAGAGGGAGCGATTTTTGTGGCCCAGTGCATGGGTGAAAAATATGTAAGAGCATATCTATAGTGTATGGGGGACCATACCCCATCGTGTCTGCTAGATGTAGTTCCGCCATCCAGCCCGCCACCCATTGTATTTGGGATGCCAGATAGTAGTGTTCCATGTTTGGTAGAGTTAGTCCCCCCTGAGTCTGGGGTAAGTATAACTTTGCAAGCGCCACCCTGCACCGTGTGTTGCGCCATATGAGGTCTCTAAGTGTGCCCTTCAATGAGTGAAAAAAGGACGCTGGGAGGTAAAGTGGGAGGTTAGTAAAATAGTACAACAGGCGTGGGAGCATCACCATTTTAATGAGCGCCACCCTACCTGCAACTGAGAGGTTGAGTGTTTTCCAGAACTCTATGTGCCCTCAGAGCCGTGACCGCTATGGTTAGGTTACCATCTAATATGTCCCGGTCTATATGATATATCCTTATTCCCAACTAACGGAACATGACTGGTTGCCACGCCACTGGTGTGCCATTGACCACCAGAGAGGGGGCTGCTGTGCTGGGGACAAAGGGGAATAGGCATGATTTCCCCCAGTTAACACGTAACCCTGAGAGTCTTGCAAACACTTTAAGTGTGACTGGTATAACTGATAGTATTGTTTGTAGGTTCCTGATGTACAGCAGGATGTCATCCGCATAAAGTGAAACAGCATGGAACTTCATACCTAACTGGATACCCCAGTGCCCTGCCGATTGTCGCATGGTCATCACCAGTGGTTCGATAGCCAGGGAGAAGATTAATGGCGAAAGGGGGCATCTCTGCCTGGTGCCCCTGCCGATCTTTATAGGCCGTGAAAACAAGGTTCCCGTGCAAACCCGTACTGTAGGTGCCCCGTATAATAATTTGACCAGACTTAGAAAGTAAGGTCCAAACTTGAATCTCTTTAGTACTGCAAACATGTAGGGCCATTCTACAGTGTCAAAGGCTTTTTCTAAGTCTAATACTAGGCAGCCCGCCTCCGGCCAGTCCCCTGTGGCATTCCTCATTACCCAAAACAACCTGCGTATGTTAAGGGAGGTATTTCGAGCAGGAACAAACCCATTCTGGTCCGTATGTACATGATGTGGAATAATTGGTGCTAACCATCCTGCCAGGACTCCTGCTAGTATTTTATAATCCACGTTCAACAACGCCAGGGGTCAGTATGCGCCTGTGTATGTGGGGTCTATGGTTTCTGGAGGGTGATTAGCATGGCTTCTGTGAGGGAGGCTGGGAAGCATGTAGTTTGCTGTGCCTCAGTGAATACTTGAAGTAGCTGTGGCCCTAAGAGGTCAGCATACGTTTTGTAAAGCTCATGTGGAAAACCATCTGGGCCTGGGACTTTCCCAGATGGTAAGGCATGCATTGTGCCTCTTACTTCCTCTAGTGTGAGTGGGGCTTCTAGTTCCCTGTGTTGCTCAGGCGTGAGATTGGAGAAGGCAAGGCTGCCAAGGAAGGTATGTATGTCTGCTTCAGGTGTTTCTGGCGCTGATCGATATAGTTGTGTGAAATGCATAGTTAGCTCGCTGTGGATTTCATGTTGTGTGTATTTTAGTCGACCCTCCTGGGATCTAAGTGCCGTGATAGGACCCGATGATTGTTCTTATTTGATTAACCAGGCCAGGAGAGGCCCAGAGCGATCAGCCTTAGCATGAATTTTCGCTGAGTGTGCCATGTAGTTCAAACATCTTAGGCGTTCTAGGAGCTCTGCGTGTTTATTGCATGCTTCTAACAATGGGGTGGAGTTGGGGGTTTCTGTTTTCGCTCGTGTCTCTAGCGCCAACAGATCTCTTTCCACTTCTTGCAGTTCCGATTCTATTTGTCTCCTCATACCACGGCCCAGCCCCAGGCACGTCCCACGCAGCATGGATGAGGCAGTGCCTGTATTATGTGTAAAGTATTCTCTGATGGCCTCGCCAAATGATTCTCAAAAGGCGGAGTCTTCCAGCATTGCCGGTTGTAGCCTCCATGTAGGAATTTGGGGGGCCCTGTTTTCCCAGGCAATTGTGACATAATGTGGGTTGGGTTGGGGGTGTGTGCAGCCTAAGTATTCTGAGTCTGTCACATAAGGAAGCATGGAGGGGGAGCTCAAGAACCTGTCCAGCTGTACATGCAGGTCATAGGTTGTGGAGTAAAAGGAGTATATCTGCTCTCGAGGATTACGATGTCTCCAGACATCAACCAGATCGCAGCTACGCACCCAGTCACTTAGTACAGATGAGTTTGCGGATGCAGTAATGCATTGTAGGGGGGGGAAGTATCTATCTAGCGCTGTGTCCAGGACGCTATGAAAATCTCCTCCTACCAGCCACGGTATGTCACACCATTTGGTCAGTATCTGCGACAGTGAACTCAGGAAATATCCCTGGTCTGTATTTGGGGCATATACATTGCCCAATAGAAGATGACGCCCATCTAGCCTACCCTTTAGAAACACATATCTGCCTTCTTTATCTGAGATAGCCACCTCTACTAGGTTAGGGGTGCTTGGGTGAATCCAGATCAGGGTCCCACGGGCATATGAGGAAAAATCGGTGGCAAAGACTCTGCCCCTCCACTTCCTCTGCAATCTAGCATTCTCAGTTCGAGTCAAGTGTGTTTCTTGTAAGAGAGCGATGTGTATATTGTGCCTCTTAAGATATGATTACACCACATACCAAGGAGAGGGTGTGCAGAGGCCACGCACATTCCAAGTAAGAATCTTATGGTCTGTCATGGCACTGATATAGGAGAAGAAGGAAGTGCTACCTGGACCATGTGCGCGAACATATGCATAGGTTGGTTACCTCCAGTGTTACCACACACACACCCCAAAATTGCCCAAGTAACTAGATTTGAAACTAAAGAGCCAACATGACAATGTAGGAATACTAAAAGAGCGGTCCCCATTAACAACAGGAGCTGCCCAAACCTTAGGCGGCATGAAAAATTCCAGTGTAACCAATTAATTCCCTGTGTGAGGGAGAAAGAGAAGGGGTGCGGGGCCTTGCGGGGCATGCCATAGAAGAGAACCCCCAAATTCTGTGTAGTGTGTCGCGCTGGCGCGTTTAGAGTGAGGATAACATCATGGGTGACCTGTGCGTTCCTTGATACATTAACTAAATCTTATACCCCCCTTCAGAGTTATCATTGGAATAGGATTACAGTACCAACATGCATTGTGGTGCAGTCCTCCAGGGAGGCCGTGGATCTGGAGCGAACACTGCAATATCATATAATGTCATCTGATGTCTGTGGCGTTATATCTTGTAAATGTAGTGAGGCAGTGTCCGATGGGCCTACCGCCGATGAGCTCTTGTCTTCACAAGTGGGGATTGGAGTTCCTCCTCTGCTGGCCACTTCTGAGATTACAGCTATGCGCTCTGCCACATGTACGGCTTCCTGCCGCTCTTGCATGATTTGCTCTGGGCCTGGCACTGCTGTTAGGTTGGAAGATCGTTTCTTGTTCCGTCGAATACGATCCTTGAGTCCGGTTGCTGCACTGTTCCAGATTCATGCCTGACGGGCGAGGGCCAGAAAACTGGCCCATAGCTGCTAGCCAGTCCCAGGTGTCTTGCGGTGTGTCAAAAAGTCTCGCCTTACCCTCTGACACCACTCGGAGCCTTGCTGGGTACAATAATGAGTATGGAATGTGCAACTGCCGGAGCTTCTGTTTTACTTGTAGAAAAGAGCCTCTTTGACTCTGTACTCTTAATGTGTAGTCTGGGAAGAACAGGACTTTCGCATTCTCAAATTTGATTTCAAGGAGTTTCCTCGTTTCTCGCAATATCATGTCTCTGAAATGCAGCGTCTTGAAGATGAGTGGGCGAGCCCCCATACCAGGCGCCGGTTTTCTAGAGGGGATGCGGTGCGCCCGCTCTATGGTTAAGAATGGGGATAAAGATGAGGAGGGTAGAATGTGTTTGAGCCATTGTTCCATAAAAGTAACTGCGTCCTGACCCTCCGCTCCCTCCGGAAGCCAATCAGGCGGACATTGTTCCGTCTGGAGTGGCCTTCGCATCCTCCACTTGGTCCTCAAGATAGCGTATTCTGGCCTCATGTGCATTTTGTTGTTTTTCGATGAAATCTGTAGCCGGCTTGAGATCTGCTATATCTTGCTACATGGAGGTGACTCGATCCTTCAACTTCCTGTGGTCCGTGTGCAGTAGCGTCGGTCTGCTGCCACTTTATCAATTTTGGATTTTAGCGACTCTCTAGATCTCTCAATGGTGTTCAGAATCGTGTCCAGTCTGTCTTCTGGGAGGCACTGCTGTGTCGCATGCTGTGTTTGTTCCATGTCAGCGGTGCCTGCGGCTTGCAAGGAGGCTCAGGATCCGGTGCCTTTTGTGCAGCCCATCACTGTGGTTGCATACTCCGGCTTCCCTAGCTGATGCATTGCGCCTCACAACCCTGATCACTATATCAGAGGGTGAATATGCAGGTCGTGTAGATATTCAGCGTGACCTGTGGCACCGCTCCTATAGTTACATCGACCCAGAGAAGTGGCCAAGTCTCAGCCTGACCAACGTTTAATGTTCTCGCCGCTTCACAGCAGTCTCAGCCGGCCAGTCCGTGGGGCAATGGTCTTTGGACACCCAGTGTCTATGTTACGTTTATGCGCCGTGGGGCTCCAGCTCCGCTTAGCGCTTGACACAGATGGCTCAGTCCCTGGTAGTCCGCGGGTGTCAGCGAGTCTAGCGCGCACCTGACGGGGAGTCGCGTGTTGTGTGCGGGCCCCAATGTTCAGCTGCAGGCCTCACCTTCCGTTTAATGCCAGCTGTATCTCTCTCTCATCACTCACCAGGGATCTTTCCCACAGGACCCAGGGCCTCAGCCACCCGGGCGGTAACCTGAAGTTCTCCTCCGGAGGCCTCTTGCCTCCCGTTACTCTCAGACAATGCAAGCGCTCACAGTTCCCAAGTGCGAGTCATTGACCTACCAGCTACCTGCGACTTTACACTATTTCCCAGGCCCAGTTTTACATGGCTGCTTCCTGGCTCGAGTACAGGCCTCGCTCAACGCGCATCTGGCAGCGGCGTCTATGTTGGATCTCGCCTCCGCAGCTAACCGTAATGGCGCCTCCCTCTGCTCACCGGTTACCTTCCCTGCCTCATCGTCACTCCAGGGTACAGACTCCTCGTCTCCTGCGACCCTCCTTCCTGGCGACAGCCACTGAATCTTCTCACTGTGCGTGTGCCGGCTGGCGAGCGCTTCTCCAGGCCTGTTCACCAAGCCGGATCTTCACAGCAGGCCTGGACTCTCACAAGGCAATTTTCTGGCCTTCACCACCGATGGACTGAATCCTCAGGGGTGAGTAGGGCCCTCCTCACCAACTCTCCTGCTACAGGCGATCCTTCCCTGTTTCCCCGGCTCAGTCTTACACAGCTGCTTCCTGGCCCGAGCCCAGGCCCCGCTCTGCATTTGCCCGGCAGCGGCATCTGTGTCGTAGCTCGTCCCTGCAGCTATCCATTACAGCGCTTCCCTCTGCACCGATTGCCTTCCGTGCCTCGCCGTTGCACCGGGGTGCGGACTCCTCACCTCCTGCGATTTTCCTTCCCGGCGGTAGCCACCCAATCTTCTTGCTATGTTCTCTACCACTTCTCCACGCGCGCGCCGGTTGGCGAACGCTTCTCCAGGCCTGTTCGCCAATCCGAGTCCTCACATCGGGCCCGGACTCTCGGGCGACGGTTTTGTAGCCTTCACTGCCAATGTACTGGACCCCCAGGGGTGAGTGGGGCCCTCTGCTGGGACATCCTGTGGTGGATGTTGTGCGGCGGCTTAAAAATGTGTCGGATTATGGGGGTATATGGCGGAGCGGCTTCCGTCATGTTGCCCCTGCAAGCCACACCCTTTGAGTCATGCCATCTTACATTTGTAAATCATGACAAACTGGAGATATAATGAGGAGTCCCATTCAAGAAAGTTGGTGAACTGCACTGAACTATACTGCGTCAACTGTTGGTGCATATTTTCTCAAGGCTGGAACCAAGTCTGGATCTTCACCCTTCTCCCTTCTACTGCATGCCCACCTGTTGAGTGGAATCGCTGTTATGTTATGTTATGTTATTTTAACTTGTAGCGCGCACGAATACTCGAGAGTGTCCCGGCGCGAGCAGAACCCAAGGGAAACAGTGCTCAGTTAGGCGAAGAGAAAAGTCTTTAATTTCTTCTTGAAAAATGCAGTGTCAGAAATGGAACGAAGTGCCAGTGGGAGAGCATTCCAGGCGTCTGCCGCCTTTCTAGACCAGGATCTACCTCCAAGTCTGTGAAGTTTAAATCTAGGGACCTGTGACAGATGAAGAGACATTGACCGCAACTGTCTAGATGGGGTATAAAAGGAGAGCCGTTTTTGAAGGTATAAGGGTCCACTACCATGAAGAGCCCGATGGGCGAGAGTCAAGGATTTAAATTTCACACGATCCGCTACCGGCAGCCAGTGTAGTGAGTATAGGTGAGGTCGCGCACTTTCCCATGAGGGGATGTCCAGCAGAAGCCTAGCTGCTGCATTCTGAATGACCTGGAGCCGTTGGAGCGAATATCCAGGTATACCCACGTACAATGCGTTGGCATAGTCGAGTCTAGACAGAATGAGAGCGCAGGTGACTGTTTTGCATGCTGCCAGCGGGAGGAGGGGAAAGAATTTTCTTAGAGACTTAAAGAAGACCTACTTGTACTACAAGGAGAACAGGGGAGCTATTTCTGAGCTCTATGAAGTTCTCCAAAGGCGCCTTACCGGAGACAGTGGGAATTAATATTGACAACTACTGAAGTGAAAGTGAGCTTCCCTGGCAAGAGCATGCACCTGGCACCAACAAATTATTCTTTTTGTAGTGTAAGCAACCTCTCCCCCTGTTGCATCATCCAAGGCCATCAATAGACCTACCAACATAGTGTGATAGACACCTACCAGACTTGACACTGGAAGAGTACCCCTAAAATACATGTGGGGAACTCCTGACCTGCCAGACTGTGCAGAGATCCAACCTTTGTCTGGAGACCGTCCACATCCACATTGATATAAAGTGCAGCTCTCCTAGTGTCAGGAACAATTGATTCCATGCAGCTGGTGCTGTAATTGCTCCTTTGCTGAAGTTGAAGGTGTCCCTAGCAGGGAGACGCCCAATTCGCCGTTCAGCACATCTTGTTATGACTTTTCAGCCAAGACCAATGGTCCCGAAGTAGCAAACATTTTACGCTTTCAGGGTCATCTAATGCCATTCATCTCTTGTCGATATTCCAGTTGCCAGCAGAAAGGTGATTTTTTCATGTAAGCCTAGTAGATCTCGAAATATTGCTCATGGTCATGTGCCACCCAAGGGGACTTGACCCATCATCTTCCTCCTGCTGTCACAGATCCACCTGCCTTAGTCATCCTACATTCCTCACCTACCACAATTAACCCTACTTATCCTTATAGTTTGGACCTGTAAAACATTGGGGTCCAATGGGACAATGGTAAGGCATTTTAAGCACCTGCAACATATGGGGACAAACCGTGGGGAGGAAGGAACAAATAGACAGTGGAGGTTGCACATTCAGACTGGAGAACTACCAAAGGTGGAAGTGGTGAGAGTCACTTTATGAATGGTGGTTAAACATTTTTATTGATCTTTTTTTTGTTCAAATTTCAATTTTCAGATTTAGTTACAATAAAGTAGTGCAACCACAATGCAGTGAAATGGCCATGGAGCACAATATGTATAAGCCAGAATCATCTGCAGGCATCTGGGTCACCTGTTATAACAAAGCACTGCAACAACGTTTTGTGAATAAACAAATAGAACAAATATAGAGAGGGTATGGAAAAAAGGGAAGAAAAGGGAAAGTGAAAGAAAGAAAGAAACAGAAGTGGGAAAGTAGATTGAAGACATTCATAACAATCAAATCTGCACATCGGTGATTGCTGTGGGTATGTGACTAATCCTAAAGAATGGCTACCAACTTAGATTGTGCAAATATTAATGTGGAATCCTACCAAGGTGTGCGAGTCATGAGAAGTGACTTTTGGCTGTGGAAAAAAGGCAATAGACCCACAGTGATAAAACGACCTGAGGTGGGCTAATGAGACAATGCCTAGCAAAAAGTAACAGGGAGGAAAACCCCACTGCACCAAGTCTATATGGGCCAGCCCTGTCCAGACTGCCCTCTCAACAGCCTATATTCCGCAGCCACCGCTGCAGGTCACTTCTACTATTGGAGCACTGAGTTCAAGGGGGCTTGCTATCATCTTATTTAGGTACGTTTTGTGTCAGTGTAGCCCATGTGTTTCTTTTAATATTGCCATGTTGTTGCCTCTGTTTATTTGCTATTACGTAGCCCTCCTCTTCTGCCCATTTAGGCTCCTAGCTGTTCCATTGCTTTTATGTGGGAGAATGTCGGTTCTTATAGCTTTACTGAATGAAGAAACATGATTTTTGAGGTTCTTAATGCTTCTCTGAAGTGGTGAGTAAAAGGTTAATGCATCATTCTAGCCTCCTGTCTTTCCATCACATCAGTTGCCGTCCATTTCTGTGCAAAGAGTCTTTTGCCCATTGTAAGACCCAGTTCAATGAACCTGGCTTCATATTTTCCATTGCTGGGGCGCAGCATCAGACCTAGCAGAAAGAGATCTTGGGAGTGAACTACCTATATGTGTGACACTTGTAACTGTTTTTAGGTCTCGCCTAGCGTTGCTGCACGCATGCGCAGCTCGCTCTGCGAGACATATTGTTGGAGAGGAGATTTCAGAAGGGGGCTCGAAGCCCCGCCCCTTATTTTCATTGGCTTGCGTCACCGTTTATGCTAAACGGTGGCCTGCCATTGGAAATGGGGTTTTTTAGTCGCTGCCCTTTCTCTTTTCAGACGGCCCATCCGGACAGGATCGTCTGCTTCACGGCTGTCGTGAAGCATTTTCTTATCTTTAGGGGGCGTGTTGTGTTGTATCGTGTGTCTTTGTATTATAATCTGTGCTTTGATGTTTTTTTTGTTTTGTTCACAGGACCATTGCGATGCTCTAGCTGTTCACTGATGCGAGCAGATAGCAGGGAGGGGCGCATGCACAACAAGGTAAGAAGAGTCTTTATTATTGTAGCATACGTGCATTTTTTGGTCCTTTTTTAATGTGTGTCTATTTTTTATCGACTCGTTGCGATCCCCAGCCCCTTTGTGACGTGAGCAGATAGGAGGGAGGAGTGCATGGACAGCAAGGTAAGAGTAGTGTTTTTATTGTAGCATATGTGCGTTTTGTATTAACCGCGGCGCGAATTCCGCCGCAGTGCGGCGGTTTTAATCAGTGGCCGGGGCCGCGTCGGCCAACGGACGTGCGCAGCACTACGGAAGTAGTGCTCGCGACAGCCGTTGGCCGACGGGCGCATCGAAGGGGTTAATATGTTGTTATTTCTTGTTTCTTTCTTATTTATGTGTGTATTTTTTCACAGGATCGTCGCGATGTCCAACAGTTAGCCGATGCCAGCAGAGAACAGGGAGGAGTCACGCTGCACAGCCCCTTTGCAACGCGAGCAGACAGCAGGGAGGAGTGCGTGGACAGCAAGGTAAGTTATTTTTTTCTTGTAGCTTTTCTGCGTTTTGTATAAATATGCTGTTATTTTGTGTTTTTAAATTTTTTTTGTGTGTATTTGTTCACAGGATCGTCGCGCATGACCTAGCTTGTCGCCGATGCCAGCAGAGAAGAGGGAGGAGCGCGTGCACAACAAGGTAAGAGGAGTCTTATTATTATAGTATATGTGCATTTGTTTGAATTTTGCTTTTATTTTGTTTTGCTTTTTTAATGTGTGTTTATTTTTGACAGGATGGTCGGGATCCCCAGCCCTTTTGCGACGTGAGCAGGGAGGAGCCCGTGGACAGCAAGGTAAGAGTAGTTCTATGCTTTTATTCCGTGTTTGTATTTTATTTATGTGTGTATTTTTTTGCAGGATGCCCCAGCTCTTCGCCGATGCCAGCAGGGAAGAGGGAGGAGCGCGTGCACAACAAGGTAAGAGTAGTCTTTAATTTGAATGATATGTGCGTTTGTTTGAAGTCTGCTTTTATTTTGTTTTGTTTTTTTAATGTGTGTCTATTTTTTACAGGTTTGTCGCGATTCCCAGCCCCTTTGTGAAGCGAGCAGAGAGCAGGGCGGAGCGCAGTTACAGGAAGGTAAGATTTTTTTTTATGTTTAGCATGGTTTTTATTATTGTGTAATATATTAGTTTTTATGTTGCTGTGAAAATTGTTTTTCCCCTTTCTGTTACGAATGTGCTTTTTGTATTTTATAATATGCACGTTTTTGTATCGAATCTGCCAACATTGGTTATTTTCTCGAACTTTCCTCGGTGAACGCTAGCAGAGCATGACGGAGCACAGCTATAGGGAGGTAAGAGTATGTTTTTTTATGTTTAGCATGTGTTTTTTAATGTATAGCATACTTGTTTTTTCCCTTGATATACGCTTAAGTACGCTTTTATTCCGTTTGCCTTTTGTAATGTTTTTTTTTTTTTTACAGGATCGTGGCGAAGTCCCAGTCCCTACGCAAGGCGAGCACAGAGCAGGAAGGAGCACCTGGCCAGAAAGGTAAGAGTATTTATTTTTATGTTTAGCATGTGTTTTTATTAGTGTATAATATATGCGTTTTGTTATCTTTATGTCGACATTCTTTTTTTTGATGTTGCGAATTGTGCTTTTTGTATTCTATAATATGCACGTTTTTTTATTGAATCTGCAAACTTTGGTTGTTTTCTCGAACTTTACTTGCCGAACGCAAGCAGAGAGCAGGGCGGAGCGCAGCTACAGGGAGGTAAGAGTATGTTTTTTTTTGTTTAGCATGTGTTTTTATCACTGTACAATCTATGCGTTTTGTATCTGGATGTTGAAATTCTTTTTTTTCCTTTCTGTTACAAATGTGCTTTTTGTATTTTATAATATGCGCGTTTTTGTATCGAATCTGCCAACATTGGTTGTTTTCTCGAACTTTCCTCGGCGAACGCGAGCAGAGAGCAGGGCGGAGCGTAGCTAGAGGGAGGTAAGTTTTTTTTTAATGTTTAGCATGTGTTTTTTATTATTGTACAATATATGCGTTTTGTATCTTGATGTCAAAATATTTTTTTTCCCTTTCTGTTACGAATGTGGTTTTTGTATTTTATAATATGCACGTTTTTGTATTGAATCTGTAAACTTTGGTTATTTTTTCGAACTTTCCTCGGCGAACGCTAGCAGATAGCAGGGCAGAGCGCAGCTACAGGAAGGTAAGAGTAGGTTTTTTATGTTTAGCATGTGTTTTTATTATTGTACAATATATTTGTTTTGTTATCTTTATGTCGACATTCTTTTTTTTGATGTTACGAATGTCCTTTTTGTATTTTATAATATGCGCGTTTTTGTATCGAATCTGCCAATTTTGGTTGTTTTCTCGAACTTTCCTCGGCGAACGCTAGCAGATAGCAGGGCGGAGCGCAGCTACAGGGAGGTAAGTTTTTTTTTAATGTTTAGCATGTGTTTTTATTATTGTACAATATATGCGTTTTGTATCTTGATGTATAAATACTTTTTTTACTTTCTGTTACAATTGTGCTTTTTGTATTTTATAATATGCGCGTTTTTTTATTGAATCTGCAAATGTTGGTTATGTTTGCGATCTCCCCAACTAACGCGAGCACAAACCAGGGCGGGGCTCAGCCACAAAAAGATGAGTCTTTTTTTTTATGTTTAGCACGTGTTTTTTAATGTATAGCATATGCGTTTTTTACCTTGATATACGCTTAAGTACGCTTTTATTTTGTTTTCCTTTTGTAATGTTTTTTTTTTGTTTACAGGATCATGGCGAAGCCCCAGTCCCTACACAAGGCGAGCACAGAGCAGGAAGGAGCACCTGGACAGAAAGGTAAGAGTATTTATTTGATTGTTTAGCATGTGTTTTTATTATTGTATAATATATGCGTTTTGTTACCTTTATGTCCACATTCTTTTTTTTGATGTTGCGAATTGTGCTTTTTGTATTCTATAATATGCACTTTTTTTATCAAATCTGCCAACTTTGGTTGTTTTCTCGAACTTTCCTCGGCAAACGCTAGCTTTTAATGTTTAGCATGTTTTTATTATTGTACAATATATGAGTTTTGTATCTTGATGTCGAAATACTTTTTTTCACTTTTTGTTACGAATGTGCTTTTTGTATTTTATAATATGCATGTTTTTGTATTGAATCTGCAAACTTTGGTTATTTTCTTGAACTTTCCTTGGCGAACGGTACCAGAGAGCAGGGCGGAGCGCACCTACAGGGAGGTAAGAGTATGTTTTTTTATGTTTAGCATGTGTTTTTATTATTGTACAATATCTTGTATCTTTATGTCGAAATACTTTTTTTCCCTTTCTGTTACGAATGTGCTTTTTGTATTTTATAATATGCGCGTTTTTTGATTGAATCTGCAAAGCTTGGCTATCGTCGCGATTCCCTGACAAACGCGAGCACAAACCAGGGCGAGGCGCAGCCACCAGAAGTAAAGAGTCTTTTTTTATGTTTAGCACGTGTTATTTAATGTATGACATATCCGTTTTTATCTTGATATACGCTTAAGTACGCTTTTATTCCGTTTTCCTTTTGTAATGTTTTTTTCACAGGATCGTGGTGAAGCCCCCCAGTCCCTATGCAAGGCGAGCACAGAGCACGAAGGAGCACATGGACAGAAAGGTAAGAGTATTTTTTTTTATGTTTAGCATGTGTTTTTATTACTGTATAATATATGCGTTAAATTAATATAATACACAAACAACTCATAACTAAAAGACAGTGCCATTTACAATAACATAATCTATCTGGTACAAATGCAATGCAATAGATTAGAAAATAACAAAGTGACCTATTGCCATTTGGCATTACACCATTTGATTAATGCTTCAGCACCCTCCCCCACAGGGAAGCCATTACATCAACTTAAAATCATGACAGACTAGGTAGGTATATTATTACAATGGAATAGATCCTGCATTTACACCACTTTCAGCCATAGATTGTGCATGACAATGCCTTTTATATTTGTTTACAGTTAAAAAACATAAATAAAAGGCATGCTCATTTGCAATGCTAATAGCTGCAACTCTCATACACCAAACACATAAGCATTCTGTATATATCTGCACTAATATTAATCATACACCTATATCTGCAATAATAATAATCACAAATACATCTACAGTAATAATAAACTTGCACCTATATCTAAAGTCATAAAATCACACACCTATAACGCACTAATAGTCATCTCAAAACTAGATCTGGAGTAATAATAATGTCACACCTATATCTGCAATAATATTAATCACACAACCTACATCTACAGTAATAATAATACTAATAATCAAAACCTATAGCTGCCATGATACTACTCTCCACCAATAAATTCAGTACAATAATATCACACCAATATATGCAGTATTGTCATAACACATAAATCTGCATACCCACTGATCCACACCTATAGCTCCAGTAATAGTGATCTTACACCTACATCTACAGTACTAGTAATCTCATACCTATATCTGCTGTAACAATAATCTCACACCTGTATCTGCAATTATTTAAGTATGATGTGTGAGATTACTGCCACTGCAGCCATATGTGTAATATTAATAGGTGTGAGATCCATCACGGCAGATATGGGTGTGAGATCACTCTTACTGCAGATGTACGTGTAAGATCAATATTTCTGCAATAAAGGTATGTAATCCTAATTGGACAATAGGTGTGAGGTTACTATCACTGTAGATACAGGTGTAACATAACCATTATTGCAGATATAGGTCTGAGGTTATGTTAATGCAAGTATAGGTGTAAATTACTATCACTTGATATAGGTGTGACATAAAATCACTGTACATATAGGTGTGAAATTAATATTGCTGTTGATATAGGTGTGTAATTTGTATTACTGTAAATATTGGTGTGAGATTGTTATTACTATAAATATTCGTATGATATTACAATCACAGTACTTAGACATATGAATTCACTGTCCTTGTGTATATAAGTGTGAGATTACTATAACTGCACATGTAGGTGTGAGGGAGTATTACTTAAGAAAGTTGTGACTACACTATGGGGCCGATTCCGATTCGGGCCGGAAATCTCTCCGACCGAGCCGGACCCGGAGAGATTTCCGACCGAATCGGACTCTAGCAGTCCGACCGAACGAGTACGATGCGCACGTATGCTATCGGACTCGATTCGGTCGGACTCCCATTGAAGTCAATGGGAGCCAGTCGTACGACAGGTACACGGGCTCCCATTGACTCAATGGGCACGACGCGAACAAGGGCACCCCCTACAGCGTGTGCGCGTCGATGCGGGTCGCGCCGTACATGCACGTGTAGGGGGGACCCATGTGTCCCCCCTGTGTGCGACTCACGCGGCTACGCGTACAGGGGGGTCCGACACGGACCCCCAAAGTCCGGCTCCGACTGCTCTTTGGAGCCGGAGTGCGCGTCTCGGTCGGACTGCTCGCGGCGCGCATCGTACTTACCCGGCCGGGGAACGTCTCCATTGCGCGGTGCGAGTCGAGTCCGAGCGAGTCGGTCGGTGCGGTTAGACCCGGGAACGAGTCGGTCGGAGCGGTCGGGACGCCCGGACGAGTAGGTCGGCGATTTCGCATCGTACTTGCTCGCCCGGACGCGCGTACGAATCGGTCGGGAAATAGGGCTCCGAATCGGATCCGGTTAACCCGAATCCGATTCGGAGCCCTACCGGCCGAGATCGGAATCGGCCCCTCTGTGTGTGAATTTAGGTGTGATATTACCTTTAATATGTGATTAATATATCCACTCAGAGTCCTTATTCCAAAATAAGTGGGTATTGACCTTAATTATGCATTAAATTAATATAATACACAAACAACTCATAGACAGTGCCATTTACAATAAAAAAAAATATCTGGTACAAATGCAATCCAATAGATTAGAAAATAACAAAGTGACCTATTGCCATTTGGCATTACACCATTTGATTAATGCTTCACAAAAGCATAAAAAAAAAAAAAAACATTTACAATGCCAACAGCTCAAAATAATGTCAGTGCGAGACCTATTGCATTGTAAATGCTTGTTCTAATAGGTTCCCAGATTTATTGTATTTTGCTACATGACCAAAAAGCGTAGGTCTGCTTCACTAGCATGGCATCTCGGAAAGCTGTATCTGGAAATGTGCGAAATATTCTATTAAAAGGGGAGCTAGTCAGGTAAATATGGTGCATAAATTGTGTTGTGTTAATGTAAACCACCTGTTTCTTGACACCGTTTTATGGTAAACCAGGACTTTACCCCATTTCTGCTCTGATATTTCTATGTTAAGATCAAGTTCCCATGCATATTTTAGATCACTGAATTCTGGTTTGGTCATCTGTGTCAAAGCTGTGTGAAAGTGGCAGCCTTTCACGCCCCACCGATGTCCAGCAGGACCTCAAGCACATGTTTTGGAAAGATCTCTGTGCGCTGTAGCCAAGTGTCTTTGCTAATGCTGACTACGGCATTAAATTGAAAGAATTGCCACAGGATATTCCTGCCAGAAAGTTTCAAGTTAGTGGCATGCAATTTCATCTTACAATTCGCCTATTGTGGTGACAACTGACTCCAGTCAAGTTTGCCTGTCAAGGACTGAGGCTGCTTTTCTGAGCTCGGATACAGTCCAGGAAGGTATGCTGAGGGTAGATGCAAAATTTGTGTACGTTTTCCACAAACCTCTATGACAACAGCAGTTCACCATCTCCGGGAAAGCATTATCTGTTAATTTGCAAGCCAGGGTTGCGATCACTGCAGTCAGGAGATATTTGCGTCTCAGGGTCTCTCAGAGCTATACTGACTCCACAGGGGCAGGGTCCATCAGTAAGTACTGTACCTGTTACAATTGGGTGTCTAGATAGTAATTTTCAAAGTTTGGAAAAGCAAGTCCACGACAGCACACTACACGTAGTGAAAACCAGGGCCACACTGGCTGTAGCAGGCACCAGGCGTTGACCCGGTGGGCCGCCGGGGTGGAGTTTTAGACCCCTGGGGGGCCGTTTTTGTTACCGGGGGGCAATATCAGCCCCCTGCAACAAAAGCAGCGCAAAGCTCTCCACTAGCAGGACACCCCCCAACCATCTTCCCCCACCGGGGCCAGCTGAGCCCTTTGCCAGAGCCGGTTTCGGCTCCCAGTCAGGCCCTGGTGAAAATGCGGAAAAATTATCATTGGCGATCCTTCCATTAATGGATAATGGGAGCTTCTGCCAGAAAGTCGTGGCCACTCTAGTGTTAAAGAGTGACCTGGTAAAATTGGTATCTATTAGGTCAGAGTTCGGATGGTATATTCTGGCTCCAAAATATTTAAAGGTTGGTCAGTCCCATTTCAGTGGCAGTTGGGGCAGCCTGTCTTGTCTGCTTTCCACAGCTTTCAATGGGAAAAAACAGGATTTTTCATTATTTATATGCAACCTTGACATTGCGCCAAAGGTTTTGAGGGCCTGCAAGCCACTTGTCAGGTGAGATTTTGTAGGAAGCTGGCTCTGTATATACTATACTAAAGTGAGGTATAGTGTACACAGAGTCCAGTGGAACCCCAAAGGTAGGCAGAGGTAAAGTTAGATAGCACCTCACTCTCTATTTGTGGTAGTGTGGTCGAGCAGTAAGGCAGTATCAGAGGACAGTGTTAAGCATTTGTTGTACACACTCAGTCAGCAAATGAATTCACACACTCAAAGACTGAACTTCAGACCAATTGTTTTTGTATAAAAATATTCTTTTAGTTATTTTATTTTCTAGAACCAAGCAAGCCTGGCACAGGTAAGCAATAAATACTTTACAGTAGTAATGCAGTTTGTAAACAGTTTGAATTGAAATGGTATATGCACTTTGTTTTGACTTACAGGATGGTTGCAGAGAAATGCAATACTTTGTAAATACACTACATAGACTTGAATGGGCTTTTCAGTAAGATTACAGGTAAGTTACTTTTGGATTACTTTTCTTACTCAGGGTAGTATACCTGGATACTACTCTGGGACATTTCCTGTAAACAGGTAAGTAAAATCGTTTTTGTTAAACAGTACAATTTTAAAGAATTTCTTTAGGTTTTCAAACTCCACACTTAGAAACTTTTCACAGAAAAACAGTCAATGTTATCCTATGGAGGAAAATAGTGTTATCGGTTTTGAGGTAAGTATTTGGTAGTGGGAGTTGAGGTTCTGGGGGTAGAATCAGGGGTCCCCCAGGGTCAAGGATGCACTCTAGTTACACCCTCAGCGGCACTAGGGCGACCAGGTGCAGAGTGCTGAGGCCCAATGTTATCCAATGGGGGAAAGGGGGCCTCCGGTTGGTGGCTGCTGACGAGCAGGCCACTTCGGTGTGGGAGCAAAGCTCCTGGACTTTAGCTCAGGGCAATTGGGGAAACAAAGTAGCACCAAAGGTGCACCCTCAGCGGCACTAGGGCGGCCAGGTGCAGGGTGCTGTTACGACGTCGGGCGCCCGGTTGTTTTTAATGGGGAACCTCCGGTTTGCAAGGGCACTGCAGGCTTGGGGACAAAGGTCTTCTAGGTGCGACCACCACTTCGAGAGGTAAGTTGGGAAGTTAGGGGTTGGTTAGGCACCGTTGGTTTGGGCACCCAAGGCCGTGGGGTGTCGGGTGCAGGGGTGCCTTTTGGGGTCAGATCTTCTTACCAGCTCCTGGTCGCGGTCGGGGGGACCTTCCGGATTTAGGCTGGAGGCGTCGGCTGGAGGCTTGAGGCAGGTCAGGAGTCGCCGGATCTCGGGTCAGGATCGCCGGCAGGACCTCCTCGTGGTGTTTGCCCACTCGAGCTCGGGCCGTGGACGGCGGGTACAGAGTGGGGCGGATCCGCGGTGTCCGACCGGAGCCAGAGGTTGCAGATGAACAAATCCGGTGTTCACGGGAGACAAAGTCTTTGTGGTTGAAGGCAGGCAGGTCCTCTGGGGTTTTCGAGGTTGCTGGCTGCAGGACACACCGGGATTTCGCAGGAGCAGGTTCGAGGGGGGGGGACAGGCCGGGAGGGCTGGGGCCAAGTCAGTGCGCGTCTTCCTCTTGTTAGCTGCTGCATGGATGTTCGGTCCTTCTTCTTCTTCTTGTAGTTTCTTCTTGTCTGAGGAAGCAAGGTTCAGAGGTGCCCCTAAATACTAGATTTAGGGGCGTTACAGGTAGGTAAAAGGCAGGGACCAATGGGTCCCTTCCCTGGGGTGGGTACACCCCCTATTATGCCACCCTCCAGTGGGAGGGGGGCATGAGCCTGTCCCTGGTTGGCTGAGTCCGCCCATCTGCAAGATGGCGGGGACTGAGAGTTGTGCTTCACCTCGCCTCCCCCACCTGAGGGGTGGAGTTGGCAGAGGTGGGCACACCTCTCTCCCTCACTTGTTTTTCCCACCGGTTCTCCCGCCCAAAGTGGGGGTCAGAACCAGTGGGGACCAGTTGCTGAAAGCAGCAAGTGGCCTGGGGAAGCTCACAAAGGCGGCAAGCCTTTGAAGCTTCCCCTTTGTGAACCCTGCCCATCCTGGGGGAGGAGGCTTGGCACCTCGTCCCAGGATGTGCATTGTTTCAGGCCCCATGGAGCAGCAGGCTCTCGACCCAGTGGTCCAGAAACATGTCTGGTGGTGGCAGCTGAAAGCAGCCACTTAGCCTGGACACTAGTGGTAGGTTAGTTTTCAGGGGGCATCTCTAAGATGCCCTCTGTGTGCATTTTTCATTAAATCCCACACTGGCATCAGTGTGGGTTTAATGTGCTGAGAAGTTTGATACCAAACTTCTCAGTTTTCAATGTAGCCATTATGGTGCTGTGGAGTTCGTAATGACAAACTCGCAGCACCATATACTCTTAATAGCAGCACTGCACTTGCAATGTCTAAGAATGGACTTAGACACTGTAGGGGTACAGGGCTCATGCACCCGTACCCTCACCACTGGTATAGTGCACCCAGCTAGAGGGGTGACTGATCTATGCCAGGGCAGTGGGTTGTAGGCAAGGCACACAGGAATGTGTGCCATGTCGACTCTTCACTTTGTTCTGCACCAAAACACGCAGCCTGCAAAGACAGTGTGTGTGTGTAAAGGTACAGGGCCTCTAAGGGTGGCACAATAAGTGCTGCAGCCCTTAGAGGTCTTCCCTGGTCACAGTGCCCTGGGTACCTGTGGTACTGATCCAGCGGTATACTAACAACAGATACTCCCCTACCATATACTCACCTGGTCCCATAAACACACACAATCGAGTAGACCACTGGGGTTTAGTTTATAATTTCATATTTCTCAAGATTAGTTATTTAATATTCCTAACTAACCTTTCACTGATCAAAAAGTTCTTTCCTCTGGTCGATGGACCATTAGTTGAACTAATTGATGGTGATAATGAGCACAACCCTTAACTATTCTTTAATTAAAATAAAATGATCACAGACTCAGGAAGTTTTAAAGTCTTTTTCTAAATTAAATGCATGTGAACCGTCTCAAAATTACAGTGCATTCACCATCATTTTTAGGAAAGAATAATTCAATTGATTAAATATCAAGCATATATTTCGGACTCATACAATGACAAATGCACAGAAAAGGAGAGGACAGAGAGAAAAGAAAATCTACAAATTAACATGAAATTATAATTACCAAGGATGGTGTGAAGACCAACCCCCTGGCCAAAGGGCTGGTAAGGGTGCCCCGGGATAGATCAGGAGACAAAGACTTCAGGACAGGATTCAGGACAGGATAGTTGACCTCTCTAGTATACCGACGATTGCATCGCACCCCTCTCTGACACTCTCTTCCTCCTCGAGATTCTTCTGCGATCTTCTTATCTAACCCAATTAAATTAGGATAGAAGGTTCTGCATTCGGTTTCTTCATCAGCATCTCACAGCATCTCTCCCAGTATCAGCACCTCCCACAGCACCGACAGCATCCCGAGCTCTCGACTAACTAACTAACTAAAGCTACCTCAATTATACCTTTCGTTCATCATGTACCACCCACTAAAGTTTCAATATCGTAAAAATACGAAATCTAATTGGTCAGGCAAGGGGGATGATCATCACACCATGCTTACATATTACTTATTCTGTTAAACCATTGTTCGCAAAACCATCCCCTTAAATTTTATTCATTTCTTTCGTTCCCATACATGTCCAAACTTTATTTGCAACAATTTATTAAAAGCATGAATAAGAGTCTTCTTTGTTGAACTCTTCACCCTCCGTTCTCAGGGCACATCATTCTCGTCCTTGGCTTGTATTCAAAACTCCTGTCATCCTTTCGGGTTAACTTTCTTTGGACATGCGCAGATTCTGAATTACTCAGCTCAATTAGGCTATACGTGAAAGGCCCAAATGCGCACTAATAATAAAGTCAAAAAGACAAATATTAATTTCACAAATAGATGGTCACACTGTATACCTCCCACCTCTACTCTAATCCCCTTTACTTATTAATACTTTCCCCGCATTAGCATTAGTAAAATAGCTTGTTTTCATTTCGGCTAAGCAGATGCCATGCACGTGAGTCTTCAAGACTCCATTTTAATGCCTTCTGCACATGCACTAGAATTTCCCTCCAAACATTAATCTGTCATACTGCGTAGATGCAGTTGACGCATGCGCACAACAGTTTCCCCATTTAAAGCGGTATTAGTCCGTTTTCATTATTATCCGCATTAATACACACATAAGCAAGCTTCACTAACCCACGTGTTTCTGTGGTGCGTGTTATTATTCACGATACATGGTTAGTAATTCGTTAATGAGTTAAACAAGAGGATTGCCTCCGAGCAAGTCTCTTTCTTACGAGACCTTGCTCCATCAATCCCCTCTCTGATGGCATTTTGAGCCATCACAAAATTACCCATCCCTTCCCAGATGCCAACTTTAGCACATTTCAGTTTTCTCCTTCTCCTCTCTTTATGTCATCATTTACTTCTTTCCCTTCTAAATCTTTCATCTTTTTGTACAGTTTTCCTTTCATTTCTTCTAGCTCAATTTCTTCATATTCTCTCTTTCTCTTCTTTCCTTTTCCTTCCCTTTCTACATGTATCCTTCTCGTTCCCTTACTTCTGTAACATTTACATGTAATCATTACTATCATAACTATTGTCATTATTATAACTACTGGCAATATTATTTGACCTAAAAAACTCTTCCCAAAATCAGTAAACCAATTCCCTATTGATGTTATACTCTTTGTTAGTTTTCTCCATACACTGTCAACCTCCAGTTGGGTCAAGTCATTATGCATTCTTGTAATATTTCCAATATACCCCTTAATTTCCTTGCTTTTGTCCGGAATATAGGTGCAGCAATGTTGAATTTTCAACATACCACAGACTCCGCCCTCTTTTGCCAATAAAATATCAAGAGCAAGACGATTTTGTAAAACCATAGACCTTATTGCAACCATCTCTGTGTTAATCATTAAGAATCCTCCTGCAGTATCTGTAGAAAGACGATCAACTATGGTTGATAATTTGCAAATTTTCCGCGAATTTAGAATGACCCCAACTGAGGGTATCAATGCACTAAATATATCACCTACTATTTCAGAAAAACTAGCTCTTCTTCTCCGTGTTAGTCCATTAGATTTTCCATTGATTCCATTGATTCTGTCCACATGATAAATTTTTGGAAAGACTATTCCAAAATAACAGCTCCCGTACCATCTTGCAGGTAACCTATAATAGGCATTGTTCCCACAAACATAATAGATTCCTGGAAATACAGGATCAGTTCCCCCTTTTAGTCCCCATCCTCCTAGAATTAGGAAGTTGTGTTCACATTCACTGGAACCAATGAAATTGTTATTGTAATCTGTCTTTAATCTATGGAGGCAGAATTTTCCCTTTTTCACAAAGTCTAGGGACATCGCAGCATGAGCTTCGCCTTTTGCATAAATTCCCTCTTTCTTATCCCATGGAGGTACATGGGTTTTCTGTTCAGCAGCTTTCTTGATTAAATCCTGTCTCCTTTCTTCTACTAAATTCAAAAACTCTTTTTCTTCTTCACGTAATGTACAAGTTAAGTTATTCTTGTGTGCTTGAACTGGATCGATCGAACTCATTGTTAAGAAAAATTCACCCATGAACTGTGCATCTTTACTACTAACTACTGGATTCATACTCTTTCTTATAGGTAATTCTGAAAATACTACATCTAAATTTGAATAAAAATACTGAAGTCTCCCTATTGCATAAAATAAACTTGATAAAACACTACATGATACACCATATGTTAGAGGTTTATGGTGATACGTCACCCCTTCTGACACTGATGAGGGTAACTTCATACAAACATAACAATTACTAATCTCCATTGTATTAACCCCTTCGATGCTCATGACGGAATGGTTCCGTCATGAGGCCAGGGGCACGAAATCCCTCTGCTGCAGACAGCAGAGGGATTTCTATTTCACCCCTGTGACCTTGGGAGCTGGGGAAGAGCTTCCCCAGCTCCCGAGGCCCCTTCCCTGGTTTCTGTGCCATGAGGATCAGCGCGCACGTCGCGCTGTACTCATTGCACAGAAACCGAAACTGAAATGAGCCTTTAGGCTCATTTCAGTTTCACTTTCTATGTGCTCAGGGGGCTATCTCAGCCCCCCGGGCACGTAGAAAGACGGGAGAGGTATCATTGGAAATGGGAGAATCTCCCCTTTCCAATGGTACCCCTCCCCAGTGGATCCCTGCTTGGGAATTGCCCCAGGAGGGCGATCCCCAAGCAGGGATCCACCCACTAAACACCAGGGAGGGGGGAGCGGCCCCTTGGGCAAGGGCTTTTGCTCCCCCCAATTTTTTTGGGTGTGATTTAGTCTTTTTGCCCCACCCTAGGGGGCAGATGGGGGCAGTAGCCCACAATCTGCCCCCCCGGGGGGCAAAAAGCCCACTAGACCCCAGGGATATTTTCTTTTGCCGCATAATTTATTAGGGTGGGGGCTGCCCATAAAGGGCATGTCCATGCCCCCACCCCGCAAAATATACAGCCTTTCTGCCCCCCGGGGGGGGCAAAAAGCCCACTATACGCCAGGGATTTTTTTTTCCAATTATAATTTGTGGTGGGGGCTGCCCAATATGGGCATGCCCATGCCCCCACCCACCCCCCGCAAAAATGATAGCCTTTCTGCCCCCCCTGGGGGGCAGCTGGGGGCATTAGCCCCAAATATGCCCCCCCGGGGGGGCAAAAAGCCCAGTAGACGCCAGGGATTTTATGGGCAAATTTTAATTAGGGTGGGGGCATTGGCATGCCCATTTTGGGCAGCCCCACCCTAATTAAAATTTGCCCAAAACTCCCTGGCATCTAGTGGACTTTCTGCCCCCTGGGGGCAGATGGGGCATTAGCCCCCAATCTGCCCCCGCCGGGGGGCAAAAGCCCACTAGATGCCAGGGATTTTTGGGGGCAAATTTGAATTAGGGTGGGGGCTCCCAAAACGGGCATGCCCATGCCCCCACCCCCTCCCCGCAAAAATAACAGCCTTCCTGCCCCCTGGGGGCAAAAAGCCCACTAGACGCCAGGGATTTTTTTGGGCAAATTTTAATTAGGGTGGGGGCATTGGCATGCCCGTTTTGGGCAGCCCCACTCTAATTAAAATTTGCCCAAAAACTCCTGGCGTCTAGTGGACTTTCTGCCCCCTGGGGGGCAGATGGGGCATTAGCCTCCAATCTGCCCCGCTCGGGGGGGCAAAAAGCCTACTAGTTGCCAGGGATTTGTTTTGGGCAAATTTGAATTAGGGTGGGGGCTGCCCAAAATGGGCATGCCCATGCCCCCACCCCTCCCTGCAAAAATTACAGCCTTCCTGCCCCCTGGGGGCAGATGGGGCAGTAGCCCCCAATCAGCCCCCCAGGGGGCAAAAAGCCCACTAGACGCCAGGGATTTTTGGGGAAAATTTTAATTAGGGTGGGGGCATTGGCATGCCCGTTTTGGGCAGCCCCACTCTAATTAAATTTGCCCAAAAACTCCCTGGCGTCTAGTGGGCTTTTGCCCCCTGGGGGCAGATGGGGGCATTAGCCCCCAATCTGCCTTGCCGGGGGGGCAAAAGCCCACTAGATGCCAGGGATTTTTTGGGGCAAATTTGAATTAGGGTGGGGGCTCCCAAAACGGGCATGCCCATGCCCCCACTCCCTCCCCCGCAAAAATAACAGCCTTCCTGCCCCCCTGGGGGGCAGATGGGGCAGTAGCCCCCAATATGCCCCCCCGGGGGGCAAAAAGCCCACTAGACGCCAGGGATTTTTGGGGCAAATTTTTATTAGGGTGGGGGCATTGGCAGGCCCATTTGGGCAGCCCCCACCCTAATTAAGATTTGCCCAAACTCCTGGCGTCTAGTGGACTTTCTGCCCCCTGGGGGCAGATGGGGGCATTATCCCCCAATCTGCCCCGCCGGGGGGGCAAGAAGCCCACTAGTCGCCAGGGATTTTTTTTGGGCAAATTTGAATTAGGGTGGGGGCTGCCCAAAATAGGCATTCCCATGCCCCCACCCCCTCCCTGCAAAAATTACAGCTTTCCTGCCCCCCCTGGGGGGAAGATGGGGCAGTAGCCCCCAATCTGCTCCCCCGGGGGGGCAAAAAGCCCACTAAGCCAACCAGGTCATTTTGTGATAGGCAATTTTGATGTCGCCTCAATACGTTTTGGGCCCTTGCCTGTCATGGGTACTTGGGCCTCCCACCCGAGTGAGGCACCATTTTTATCGGGAGACCAGGGGGAACGCTGGGTGGTAGGAAATTTGTGTCAGCCCGGTGATGCCACAACTTTCCCACACACAAATGTGTGAAAAAGGTGATTATTTTTAGCAAAAGTTCAGGTTTTCAGGGGATTCTGGGTAAGAAAACATTGGGGGATCCATGCAAGCCATACCTCCCTGGAATCCCCCGGGTGTCTAGTTTTCAGAAATGTGTGGGTTTGGTAGGTTTACCTAGGTGGCCGCCGAGCCCCGGGCCAAAAAGTCATGGGACCCCCCTTGCAAAACCAGGTCGTTTTGTGATAGGCAATTTTGATGTCGCCTCAATACGTTTTGGGCCCTTGCCTGTCGCGGGTACTTGGGCCTCCCACCCGAGTGAGGCACCATTTTTATCGAGAGATCTGGGCAAACGCTGGGTGGTAGGAAATTTGTGTCAGCCCGGTGATGCCACAACTTTCCCACACACAAATGTGTGAAAAAAGTGATTTTTTCAGCACAATTTCAGGTTTGCAGGGGATTCTGGGTAAGAAAACGTTGGGGGATCCATGCAAGCCATACCTCCCTGGAATCCCCCGGGTGTCTAGTTTTCAGAAATATGTGGGTTTGTTAGGTTTCCCTAGGTGGCCACCGAGCCCCGGGCCAAAACGTCATGGGACCCCCCTTGCAAAAACAGGTCGTTTTGTGATAGGCAATTTTGATGTCGCCTCAATAAGTTTTGGGCCCTTGCCTGTCGAGGGTACTTGGGCCTCCCACCCGAGTGAGGCACCATTTTTATCGGGAGACCTGGGCGAACGCTGGGTGGTAGGAAATTTGTGTCAGCCCGGTGATGCCACAACTTTCCCACACACAAATGTGTGAAAAAAGTGATTTTTTCAGCACAAGTTCAGGTTTGCAGGGGATTCTGGGTAAGAAAACGTTGGGGGATCCACGCAAGCCATACCTCCCTGGAATCCCCCGGGTGTCTAGTTTTCAGAAATGTGTGGGTTTGTTAGGTTTCCCTTGGTGACCGCCGAGCCCCGGGCCAAAAAGTCATGGGACCCCCCTTGCAAAACCAGGTCGTTTTGTGATAGGCAATTTTGATGTCGCCTCAATACGTTTTGGGCCCTTGCCTGTCACGGGTACTTGGGCCTCCCACCAGAGTGAGGCACCATTTTTATTGGGAGACCTGGGGGAACGCTGGGTGGTAGGAAATTTGTGTCAGCCCGGTGATGCCACAACTTTCCCACACACAAATGTGTGAAGAAAGTGATTTTTTTCAGCAAAATTTCAGGTTTGCAGGGGATTCTGGGTAAGAAAACGTTGGGGGATCCACGCAAGACATACCTCACTGGAATCCCCCGGGTGTCTACTTTTCAGAAATGTGTGGGTTTGGTAGGTTTCCCTAGGTGCCGGCAGAGCTAGGGTTCAAAAACTACAGCTAGGCACTTTGCAAAAAAAGGGTCATTTTTCACAGTGAAAATGTGGTGTGTCCACGTTGCGTTTTGCGCTGTTTCCTATCGCAGGCACGAGGCCTACCCACACAAGTGAGGTACCATTTTTCTCGGAAGACTTTGGGGAACGCGGGGTGGGTGGAATTTTGTGGATCCACGCAGATTCCAGAACTTTCCACTACAGAAAAGTGAGGAAAATGTGTTTTTTTGGACAATTTTTTAGGTTTGCAAGGGATTCTGGGAACCAGAACCTGGTGAGAGCCAGTCAAGTTACCCCATCCTGGAATCCCCTGGGTGTCTAGTTTTCACAAATGTATAGGTTTGCTAGGTTTCCCTAGGTGCCGGCAGAGCTAGGGTTCAAAAACTACAGCTAGGCACTTTGCAAAAAAAGGGTCATTTTTCACTGTGAAAATGTGGTGTGTCCACGTTGCGTTTTGCGCTGTTTCCTGTCGCGGGCACTAGGCCTACCCACACAAGTGAGGTACCATTTTTCTCTGAAGACTTTGGGGAATGCGGGGTGGGTGGAATTTTGTGGATCCACGCAGATTCCAGAACTTTCTACCACAGAAAAGTGAGGAAAATGTGGTTTTTTTGACAATTCTTTAGGTTTGCAAGGGATTCTGGGTACCAGAACCTGGTGAGAGCCAGTCAAGTCACCCCATACTGGATTCCCCTGGGTGTCTAGTTTTCAAAAATGTATAGGTTTGCAGGGTTTCCCTAGGTGCCGGCAGAGCTAGGGTTCAAAAACTACAGCTAGGCACTTTGTAAAAAAAGGGTCATTTTTCACTGTGAAAATGTGGTGTGTCCACGTTGCGTTTTGCGTTGTTTCCTGTCGCGGGCACTAGGCCTACCCACACAAGTGAGGTAGCATTTTTTCTCGGAAGACTTTGGGGAACGCGGGGTGGGTGGAATTTTGTGGATCCACGCAGATTCCAGAACTTTCCACCACAGAAAAATGAGGAAAATGTGTTTCTTTTCACAATTTGTTAGGTTTGCAAGGGATTCTGGGTAACAGAACCTGGTGCGAGCCAGTCAAGTCACCCCATCCTGGATTCCCCTGGGTGTCTAGTTTTCAAAAATGTATAGGTTTGCTAGGTTTCCCTAGGTGCTGCCAGAGCTAGGGTTCAAAAACTACAGCTAGGCACTTTACAAAAAAAGGGTTATTTTTCACTGTGAAAATGTGGTGTGTCCACGTTGCGTTTTGCGCTGTTTCCTGTCACGGGCACTAGCCTACCCACACAAGTGAGGTAACATTTTTCTCGGAACACTTTGGGGAACGCGGGGTGGGTGGAATTTTGTGGATCCACACAGATTCCAGAACTTTCCACCACAGAAAAGTGAGGAAAATGTGTTTGTTTTCACAATTTTTTAGGTTTGCAAGGGATTCTGGGTACCAGGACCTGGTGAGAGCCAGTCAAGTCACCTCATCCTGGATTCCCATGGGTGTCTAGTTTTCAAAAATGTATAGGTTTGCTAGGTTTCCCTAGGTGCCGGCAGAGCTAGGGTTCAAAAACTACAGCTAGGCACTTTACAAAAAAAGGGTCATTTTTCACTGTGAAAATGTTGTGTGTCCACGTTGCGTTTTGCGCTGTTTCCTGTTGCGGGCACTAGGCCTACCCACACAAGTGAGGTACCATTTTTCTCGGAAGACTTTGGGGAACGCGGGGTGGGTGGAATTTTGTGGATCCACACATATTCCAGAACTTTCCACCACAGAAAAGTGAGGAAAATGTGAGGACAATTTTTTAGGTTTGCAAGGGATTCTGGGTACCAGAACCTGGTGAGAGCCAGTCAAGTCACCCCATCCTGGATTCCCCTAGGTGTCTAGCTTTCAAAAATGTATAGGTTTGCTAGGTTTCCCTAGGTGCCGGCAGAGCTAGGGTTCAAAAACTACAGCTAAGCACTTTGCAAAAAAAGGGTCACTTTTTCACTGTGAAAATGTGGTGTGTCCACGTTGCGTTTTGCGCTGTTTCCTGTCGCGGGCACTAGGCCTACCCACACAAGTGAGGTACCATTTTTCTCGGAAGACTTTGGGGAACGCGGGGTGGGTGGAATTTTGTGGATCCACGCAGATTCCAGAACTTTCCACCACAGAAAAGTGAGGAAAATGTGTTTGTTTTCACAATTGTTTAGGTTTGCAAGGGATTCTGGGTACCAGAACCTGGTGAGATCCAGTCAAGTCTCCCCATCCTGGATTACCCTGGGTGTCTAGTTTTCAAAAATGTATAGGTTTGCTAGGTTTCCCTAGGTGCCGGCAGAGCTAGAGTTCAAAAACTACAGCTAGGCACTTTGCAAAAAAAGGGTCATTTTTCACTGTGAAAATGTGGTGTGTCCACGTTGCGTTTTACGCTGTTTCCTGTCGCAGGCACTAGGCCTACCCACACAAGTGAGGTACCATTTTTCTCGTAAGACTTTGGGGAACGCGGGGTGGGTGGAATTTTGTGGATCCACGCAGATTCCAGAACTTTCCACCACAGAAATGTGAGGAAAATGTGTTTTTTTTGACAATTTTTTAGGTTTGCAAGGGATTGTGGGTAACAGAACCAGGTGAGAGCCAGTCAAGTCACCCCATCCTGGATTCCCCTGGGTGTCTAGTTTTCAAAAATGTATAGGTTTGCTAGGTTTCCCTAGGTGCCGGCAGAGCTAGGGTTAAAAAACTACAGCTAGGCACTTTGCAAAAAAAGGGTCATTTTTCACTCTGAAAATGTGGTGTGTCCACGTTGCGTTTTGCGCTGTTTCCTGTCGCGGGCACTAGGTCTACCCACACAAGTGAGGTACCATTTTTTTCGGAAGACTTTGGGGAACGCGGGGTGGGTGGAATTTTGTAGATCCACGCAGATTCCAGAACTTTCCACCACAGAAAAGTGAGGAAAATGTGTTTTTTTTGACAATTTTTTAGGTTTGCAAGGGATTCTGGGTACCAGAACCTGGTGAGAGCCAGTCAAGTCACCCCATCCTGGATTCCCCTGGGTGTCTAGTTTTCAAAGATGTATAGGTTTGCTAGGTTTCCCTAGGTGCCAGCAGAGCTAGGGTTCAAAAACTATAGCTAGGCACTTTGCAAAAAAAGGGTCATTTTTCATTAAAAATGTGGTGTGTCCACGTTGCGTTTTGGGCCGTTTCCTGTTGCGGGCACTAGGCCTACCCACACAAGTGGGGTACCGTTTTTCTCGAAAGACTTTAGGGAACACGGGGTGGGTGGAATTTTGTGGATCCACGCAGATTCCAGAACTTTCCACCACAGAAAAGTGAGGAAAATTTGTTTTTTTTGACAATTTTTTATTTAGGTTTGCAAGGGATTCTGGGTAACAGAACCAGGTGAGAGCCAGTCAAGTCACCCCATCCTGGATTCCCCTGGGTGTCTAGTTTTCAAAAATGTATAGTTTTGCTAGGTTTTCCTAGGTGCCGGCAGAGCTAGGGCTCAAAAACTACAGCTAGGCACTTTACAAAAAAAGGGTCATTTTTCACTGTGAAAATGTGGTGTGTCCACGTTGCGTTTTGGGCCGTTTCCTGTCACGGGCACTAGGCCTACCCCCACAAGTGAGGTACCATTTTTATCGGGAGACTTAGGGTAACACAAAATTGTAGAGCAACTGTTATTATCTATTGACTTTCGATGCATTTCTGCCTTCCAAATGAAAGACAATGTGTAAAAAAGAAGTCATTTTGAAAAATCACCTATAATTCTCATGCTAGTATGGGTACTCCCAATTTCGGAAATGTGCAAATATCTACTGTTTCTAAACTCTATATTTTGTTCCCATTTCAGAAATACATAGGTGTCTTTCATACCGATTTTTCCATGTATAAATTTTCCCAGAATAATTGCTATATACTGGGACATAATAAAAAAACCATTGCAAGACTCTGCTCAGTTATTGGCTCTGGGTTTCGTTGGGTTCTTGGTGAACCTACAAGTCCTATATATCACCACAACCAGAAAGGTCCAGCGAATGTAATGGTATATTGCTTTCAAATAGCTGTCATAATTAGAAGAAGTTACAGGTGAAACGTTGACACAAATGGCTGTTTTTTTCAACTAATTTTCAATTTTTCCTATATTTAACTGTTTGTTTCTATAAAGAACACTTGAAGGATCTACACAAATGACCCCTTGCTGAATTTGTCTACTTTTCCGAAATGTATGGCTTTCCAGGATCCATTACTGATTTCATACCCATTTCTACCATTAACTGGAAGGAGGTTGAAAGCACAAAAAATAGAAAAAATAGGCTATGTCCCAGAAAAATGCCAACACTGTGTACAAAATTTTGGTTTTCTGACAAAAGTCTGCGTGTCCCTGAAAGCTGGGAAGATGGTGATTTCAGCACCACAACCCCTTTTTTGATGTCATTTGCAGGGAAAAAACCAGATGCTTTCATCTGTAGCCCTTTTTTCGCATTTTTCCCAAAAAACCCAAAATTTAGCTGTATTTTGGCTAATTTCTGGGTCCCCTCCAGGGGAATCCACAAACCCTGGGTAACTTTAGAATCCCCATGATGTTGGAAAAAAAGGACGCAAATTTGGCATGGATACCTTATGTGGTCAAAAAGTTACAGGGGCCTAAGCGCGAACTACCCCAAATAGCCAAAAAAAGGCTTAGCACAGGAGGGGAAAAGGCCTAGCAGCGAAGGGGTTAACATACTGAAATAACAATTTAGTAAACACATTTAAAGACGAATCATTGTCTGATTCATTATGATAATTTGTTTCATCTTCTACCCCTATTTCTATTCTAGTTTCTTTTATTTCATCTACTTTTCCATTAGTAATCGTATTATTTTTGTTACTTATTTCCATCAACAAAGGTACTCCTATTGTTAAAAATAACCATACTAATACTACTAATGAAATACTACATAAGCAAAATCTTAAACATTTTCTTTTCAAATTTCGTTTTGGTCTTTCAGTGTCTCCAACTTCTGCCATTTTAATCTGAGAAAATTTATTTTCTCTTTTTCTTTCTTAGTCTATTTAATTTTTATTTTATTTTAAGGAGGTCTTAATTTGCTTTCATCAATCTGTGCAACATGAACTCTTTCTGATTCTTCACTTAAATCTAAGTTTTCAAATTCTTCTAGTATAACATAGGTCCACTCAGGGGCCTTGTATTTTCTGTTTAGATTTCTCAATCTTGGGCTTCTTCGTGTAACTTTTGTTAAGGTTTGTTTAGATTGTGTCTGACTCGTAACTTCATTCACTTGCTCTGGTTTCTTTTCTGATTTTCTTAGATAATACCTTAATTTCTTCACTCCTTCTGGCCAATTGTCTCCTTTTCTAACTCTTTTGACCTGAACTGCACTTTCACCTTCTCTGTCTCCATCTAAAGTTCTTTCATTTTCACTTAATCTAGGCACAATCTGTCCTTGTTCTCTATTTTCTGTGTTTGGACCTTCCTCTACTTGCACCTGTTCACGTCTTATTATAATTTGTTGTTCTTCTTCTTCTGCCTGAACTTGTTCTTCTAGTTCTACCTGATCCTGTTCAGGTCTTATTTCAGTTTGCTCTTCTTCTGCCTGAACTTGTTCTTCTAGATCTGTCTTTCCCTGCTCAGGTTTCTGAATGTCTTTATTTATTTCTACCTGAGTGTGTTCTTCTTTCCCTGTCTTTTCCTCTCTACCTTCCTGTCTCTTCAATTTAGTTATTCTTCTTGTTTCGACAGCATCATCAGGTATTTCGATTACCGGTATCCACTCTTCCTGACTTGTACTTGGCTGTTCGTCGTCATATAGTTGTCTTTCAGAATCTATCACTCTAGATTCTTCAATTTCGCAGCTTTCAACTTCTGACGTTTCAGCCTGTTCAGCCAGTGGTTGCTCTTGTTGTTCAGATGGGCTCGGAACTCTTCTGGTACGGCTAGCATGAATCCAATTGGGTAAACCTGCACACTTCACTGCTGTGGTAGTGACTAGTATGACTTGACGTGGTTTATCCCACCTGGGTGCTAGGCACGATTTCCTTGCGTGTTTCTTCACTAACACCCAATCTCCAGGATTCAAATCATGTGCTTGGTCTGGCTGTCTTTCAACTGCGTCTTCTCCAACCTGGTGAGAGACAGAACGCACCATTTCAGCCAATCCTTTGCAATAGTCCAATACCAGATCATCAGTTATATTCATTAATTTATTTCCAGGAACAAATGCTTGCCCCATTGCTCTTCCCATGAGTACCTCATGAGGACTCATTCCTGTCTTTCTGTCAGGAATACTTTTGAGACCCATCAGTACAAGAGGTACTGCATCTGGCCATTTCAGCATTGTGGATGCACACACCTTTCCTAATCTTGATTTGATTGTGCCATTTAGCTGTTCAACTATTCCAGAAGCCTCTGGACGATACGCACAGTGCAGTTTTTGTTCAATGTTAAATGCAGCACAGATTAATCGAATTATCTCATTATTAAAATGAGGTCCTCTATCTGATTCCAAAGTGACTGGAAAACCAAAACGAGGTATCAACTCCCTCAATAGTAGTTTTGCTACAGTAAGACTGTCATTTCTTCTAGTGCGGTATGCCTCTACCCATCTTGAGAATAGGCACACTATGACAAGTACATATTTTAATCCATTGCAAGGAGGCAACTCAATGAAATCTAACTGCAGTCTGGTAAAAGGTCCTTCTGCCTTTCCAATCTTTCCCCAACTGACCACTGTCTTCCTGCCTGGATTTTGCTGCTGACAGATTAAGCATCTTTGGGAAAGGCTCTCTGCGACTACCCTAAACTTTGGATTGTACCAACTTTGTCTAAATAATCTGATCATCGAATCCCTGCCTATGTGAGTTATCCCATGGTATACTCTTGCCATTTGAGAGAGAAGACAATCTGGCATGACTGGTCTGCCATCTAAGTACACCCACACTTCATCTTCTGCTCTTTTTGTACAAGCTGCTTTTATCCAAATTTCCCTTTCTTTTTCCTCAACTTCTTCCTGCAGCTGTCTGACCTCATCCCATGTTTCTGGAACTGAGAAAAACATAAGTTGGCAGCTGGTTTCACCCGTTTCAATTTTTCTGTTAATTGACATTGTATTTCTTGCACAGTATCGAGCAATTTGGTCAGCATATCTGTTACCAGCCGCCACATAGTCATTTCCTGACTGATGTGCAGCACATTTAACAACTGCTACTTCTTTTGGCAATTGTAATGCTTCCAACAAATCCTTTACATTTTTACTGTTTCTGATAGGAGATCCTGAAGAAGTCATAAATCCCCTTTGCATCCAGAGTTGGCCAAAATCATGCACAACCCCGAAACCATATTGACTGTCCGTAAATATGGTTATTCTCCAATTTTTCCCCTTTTTGCATGCCTTTGTTAAGGCCACCAATTCGACTACTTGTGCAGATTTGACTCCCGGTAAACAGGATGCTTCAACTACCCCTGTTATTTTACATACAGCATAAGCAGCATTCAATCCTCCTTCTTCAGTTCTTAGACAAGACCCATCCACAAATAATTCATGATCAGCTTCCTTCAATGGTGTTTCTCTTATGTCCGGGCGGGGCTTGGTACACAATTCAGTCACATCCAGACAATCATGATCAATTTCATCTTTCACTTCTTCATTACATGGGTCTAGTAATAGTGTGGCAGGATTTATTATCGTACATCTTATCACTGTCACATTTTCTGCTCCCAAAATCACTCTTTCATACTTAGTCAGCCGACTAGGAGTGAGATGTTGCGTTCTTGTTCTTGTCAAAAGAATTTCAACTGAATGTGGAACATAAACCTTTACAGGATGTCCCATCACTATTGACTCACTTTGCTCCAGACTCATACAAGTAGCAGCTACTGCTTTTAAGCAGCCAGGTAAAGCTGAAGCCACTGGATCCAAGGTGGCAGAAAAATACGCCACTGGACGTCGGCTCAGTCCATGTCTCTGTGTTAAAACTGAAAGTGCACAATTTTCTGTCTCTCAGCAAAACAACGCAAATTCTTTTGAATAATCAGGCATGCCTAAGGCAGGGGCCTCACACAAACAATTTCATAATTTCACAAAGGCTTCCAAACACTCATCATTCCAATCAATTGGGTCTTTCGCTCTTTTCCGAGTTAATTGTATTAATGGCTTCGCTAGCATGGAGAAACCATTAATCCACTGCCTACAATACCCAACCACTCCCAGAAAAATTCTCATCTCCTTTTGTGTCTGAGGTAGCTGCATCTCTTTGATTATTTTTATTCTTTCCGGTGTCACTTTTCTAACTCCTCTTTCTATTTTATGCCCTAAATATTTAACTTCTTGTTGACAGAATTGCAATTTTTCTGGAGACACTTTGTGTCCTCCTTCGGCCAAATGGTTCAGTAATGCAATTGTATCAGTGACACAATCTTCTCGTGTTTTTGATGCCACCAATAGGTCATCAATGTACTGAACCGGAACTGATTTCCTGGGCATGACTAATGACTCCAGACACCTTTTTAGTATCTGATTGAAAATTGAGGGACTTTCTGGGTACCCTTGAGGAACTCAGCACCATGCCAAAATACGATCCTCAAACCTGAAGGCGAAAAGATACTGGCTGTCCGGGTGCAAAGGAATAGAGAAAAATGCTTAGCATAAATCAATTACTGTAAACCAACCTGCATTCCAAGGTATCTGATAAAGGATCACTGCTGGATTTGGCACTACTGGGCAACAAGGCACTATAATTTTGTTAATCTTTCTCAAATCCTGTACTATTCTGTATTTTCTGCTAGGCTTTTAAGTCCCATTATTGGCGAATTACAAGGACTACTCATTATTTCTTTTAAAATGCCTTGTTTAATCATTCGATCAATTTCTGGAGCAATTCCTGCTTTTACTTCTGGACTCATTTTGTACTGTCGTGTGTTTGGATAAACTGCACCTTCTTTCACCGTCACTTTAACTGGATCTACATTTGACATTAGTCCAATATCTTTTCCTGTAAAATCCCACACTTCTGGGTTCACTGTGTTTCTCAACTCTTCCGGCAATTCACTTTATAGTCACCAATGAAAACATCCCCTCTACTTCTGTACCTTGCTGGCTAGCATCATTTTGTATATAACATCTTCATCAGGGGCTTGGAAAGCGACACCATCTGGTGTACAGTAGATCGTGCAATTCATTTTGCACAGTAGATCTCTTCCCAACAGATTTACTGGACTAGAGTCACAAACTACAAACCGATGCATTTCTTTAAAGTTTCCAATGTGCACCTCCATCGATTTTGTGATTGGGGTTCTAATCTGTTGATTTGACACTCCTACAACTTGGATGGTTTTTCCCGAGAGGGGTAGGTTTGGGATGTCTGCTATTCTCACAGTAGACCGGGTAGCACCAGTATCCAATAGAAAAGTGATGTCTTTACCTTCCACTTTCCCATCAACAAATGGACCTGACTGATCTACCGGCAATGATGCGCCAAGCACGCACTCCTCATCCTCCCCCCTCAGGCACCGTCATTGCATTTTCTTCATCATTTTCTAAAAAATATTGTGTAACCACTCTGTTATTCTTACCACTTTCTCCGTGAAATCCGCTGTTCGCCCTGTACTTTTGAACGTTCACAAAGTTTGGCATAGGAGCTGGTGGCACCTGACACTGTGGAGTAACTACCTGCTGCGGCTGATTCATAAATACTTCATTCTGCATCTGTGGAATAAAATTTTGGTTTGGCCCATTATTATTCTGAATACTCTTACACTCGTTCTTCCAATGTCCAAGCTTTCCGCACGCATGACAAGGAAACTTCTTCTTCGCTTCTTCTCTATTCATTCGTCCTCTTAATTTGCTACCATTCGCCACTTGATTATTCTGACTCTGCTCTTTCACTTGATTATCAGTTTGGGTATTTGATTTATTCTCCTGCTGGTCTGCCAATTTTACTTGTACCCACATCATTTTCTCTTTTAGCTTTCTACGCCTCGCCTAATGTCGTCTCCACAATATTTTGCATATTTCAAAATTTCATCAACTGTCTTGCTTTGCCAGCACAACATGTGCTGCTGAATCATCTGACTAATCTCCGATTTTAAACCATAAACAAACCGATACACAAAATGTCCCATATCCTTATCACCAATGTTCTCAAAGCCACTATACTGCTTAAACACCTGTAGCAACCGTTCATAATATGCATGTACTGACTCATTTGGCTCTTGAGTTGTCCTATCTATCTTTACCCAATCTGTCTCTTTAGGAGGAATTTTCCCTTTCAGGAAAGTAATTACTTGATGATATTTCTTCATCACCTCCTCTGAGGGTGCTCCTGTCTTCGAGTCTCTGGCATACGCTTCACTTGGCCAATCAATTGTGATCTTACACTCTGTCCATAAATCAGCAGGTACCACAATGTCAAATAAACCATCCAGATCTTTCAATAAAACTTTTGAAACCTTCACAAATCTTTCCACTTGTTTATACTATTCAACTGGCTTTTCTCTCAATCTGGGAAAATCATTCGTAAATGACAAAATATCCTGTCTACTCCAAGGGACATGAACATATCCACCATCAGGAACTTCTCTCATTGGGCAGATTTTCTCAACCTTATCTGATTCTCTCACTGGAAATGCAGCTGATGCTTCTCTTGCTTGCACCTCTTCTTTCTTTCTTATCCACCTAATTCTCCATTTGTCAATGTCTCCCCATTTCCTCAAAATATTCATCAACTCTTTTATCTGTAGTCTCTTACCAGACGCATTAACACTTTCTAAATCTTTGTTAGTAAAATCCACTCAATATGGTTTCTGCAACAATTTCGATTTCCCTATATCTATTCCAATCTCTGAAGCAACTTCTGTTAATCTCTCATGAAATACTCTTGCTCTTCTGGTTATACTCTTACATAAAAATAACAACTCCTCATCATTATAAACGCTCAGTCTTTCTATGCTCACATTTCCAGTTATCATTTCTTCCAACTCTACTTTCAATCTACTGATATCTAGAATCTTTGGTTGTGGGTTTCGATTATCTATTTCCTGTGCCCATCTCTCTAAATCTTCAGGAGTAACTGCTGTTGAACCCTCAGTTCCTATAGGAACCAAAGATCTCTTTTCTTTCAAATTTGGTGGTATTATTCTCTTCGGATTTTCATTTAATTGTTCTACATTTGGGAGATCCATTAATGAAATAACTGATTCACTTTCACTGACCTGATCATCTGTAATTATTACTTCTTTTCTGGGACTGTTTAACGGAATTGTCACAGTTTGTGGTTTCTGGCAAGTCTTTTTATCTCCATATAATGGGATTACAGGACCAATGGTCACTGGTACTGTCAAAGCTTCAGCATTTAAATTTAATTGACTTACTTTGTGAACTAATTCTTCTCTTGTTTTATTTAAAACATCTCTCTCATTATCCTGCAACACCCTATTAAATGACGTATCGTGTAAAATTTGTGGGGTCGAAGGCATTCCTATCATTGGTGCACTTGGGGTAACCTTACTAGGGGCTTCTTGATACGGTGGAGGGTTTTTAATCAAAATATCCTCTAGTAGCTCATCATCTGATTCACCATACCCTGTTGTATTCATGTGTTTCGTTTTCTCTTTACACTTTCCTCCTAACTGTTCTTCAGCCATTATTACTGGATATAAACCCTCGGTCACTACAGCTCTTCTCCAACGCTTCATTTGATATCCACTTGACTCAAATGGATATCTAGGCAAAAATCCTCTAAACCTCCGACCACTCCTAAATTTTTCACGATCAAATGCCTCAATTTCCCATTCTTCCAAAGCTTCATACTGTGTCATTCTAGGATTTGGCTCTCAAATTCTGAAGTATCTTTAAATTGAAAGTACCATGCTCCGGAAAAGCCAAAACTCCATCACCTTTAGTATACTCTACCCAATTTTCCAACCATACACACGTGTGATATCCTTTTTCCATCATCATAAAGGAAGCTGGTGTTTTGGGTGGCGGAATAGGAATTCCCTCTCTAGTCATTACAGGCTTGTCTTTCTTAAAGAAATTTTAAATTTTCTTTATTAACGTCATTTTCTTTGGTCTTCCGAACATTTCAGATGTCTGCTATATGAAAGAGGCTTGTGTATATCTTCTAGCTCTATTACCTACGTCGCGTCCTATGTCAGCACGACTCACACCCGCAGTCAAATCAGGACTCAACATACAACTCTTTTCTCGACCAATCCTAGCGCGGTTTCTATCTATCAACCAATCAGGCTCACGCTCGTGGTCTGACCAATGCTACCGCGGCCTTTTGTGATGTCAGTATTGCTCCTTACTACTGACCCCTCCTTTACGATCTGCTTCTTGTCACACACCCGCTGTTTCAACCAATCCCAGCGCGGCTCTCTGTGACGTCAATATAACTCCGGCGACTGACCCTCCCTTCACAAGGTAATACGAAAACTTATTTTCTTAATACTTTTCATTAAATTCCTTGTTAATAGCAACATAAAAACATTCGCTACTCTGTCTGTTCCACTAAACAAAGGATAGATTTCAACTTATTCTTGAGTTTCAGCTACTGCGAGTAAAACCCCTGTTTACTCTTCATTCAAGCTCAGGAGAACCCGTTACTTCTCCAGTGTCACCCGTATTGGGAAACGAGACCAAAGTTTCACCAGCGAACCCATTTTGCTATCATTCGCACTCTACTTTTATACGAAATATTCCCTAGTTTAACACTTCCAGCCCTGCGTAGCTTCTCAGTGTTATTCCAACAGACGAGTAACCTCACTGCAGTATGGCTTCTGTCACCACCGCTATTCATTTCCCGGGATTCTGATCAACATAAAACAAGACGCTAACTCTTTTTTTAAAACAAATCAATAATCAATAATCTATACTTATCACCAAACTAGTCAATAATAACCATAACTCTGCTACCACCAGAAAACTGATCCAGCAGTATACTAACAACAGATACTCCGCTACCATATACTCACCTGGGCCCATAAACACACACAATCGAGTAGACCGCTGGGGTTTAGTTATAATTTCATATTTCTCAAGATTAGTTATTTAATATTCCTAACTAAATTTTCACTGATCAAAAAGTTCTTTCCTCTGGTCGATGGACCATTAGTTGAACTAATTGATGGTGATAATGAACATAACCCTTAACTATTCTTTAATTAAAATAAAATGATCACAGACTCAGGAAGTTTTAAAGTCTTTATCTAAATTAAATGCATGTGAACAGTCTCAAAATTATAGTGCATTCACCATCATTTTTAGGAAAGAATAATTCAATTGATTAAATATCAAGCATATATTTCGGACTCATACAATGACAAATGCACAGAAAAGGAGAGGACAGAGAGAAAAGAACATCTACAAATTAACATGAAATTATAATTACCAAGAATGGTGTGAAGACCAACCCCCTGGCCAAAGGGCTGCTAAGGGTCCCCCGGGATAGATCAGGAGACAAAGACTTCAGGACAGGATTCAGGACAGGATAGTTGACCGCTCTAGTATACCGACGATTGCGTCGCACCCCTCTCTTACACTCTCTTCCTCCTCGAGATTCTTCCGCGATCTTCTTATCTAACCAAATTAAATTAGGATAGAAGGTTCTGCATTCGGCTTCTTCATCAGCATCTCACAGCATCTCTCCCAGCATCAGCACCTCCCACAGCACCGACAGCATCCCGAGCTCTCGACTAACTAACTAACTAAAGCTATCTCAATTATACCTTTCGTTCATCATGTACCACCCACTACAGTTTCAATATCGTAAAAATACGAAATCTAATTGGTCAGGCAAGGGGGATGATCATCACACCATGCTTACATATTACTTTATTCTGTTAAACCATTGTTCGCAAAACCATCCCCTTAAATTTTATTCATTTCTATTGTTCCCATACATGTCCAAACTTTATTTGCAACAATTTATTAAAAGCATGAATAAGAGTCTTCTTTGTTGAACTCTTCACCCTCCGTTCTCAGGGCACATCATTCTCGTCCTTGGCTTGTATTCAAAACTCCTGTCATCCTTCCGGGTTAACTTTCTTTGGACATGCGCAGATTCTGAATTACTCAGCTCAATTCGGCTATACGTGAAAGGCCCAAATGCGCACTAATAATAAAGTCAAAAAGACAAATATTAATTTCACAAATAGTTGGTCACACTGTATACCTCCCACCTCTACTCTAATCCCCTTTACTTATTAATACTTTCCCCGCATTAGCATTAGTAAAATAGCTTGTTTTCATTTCGGGTAAGCAGATGCCATGCACGTGAGTCTTCAAGACTCCATTTTAATGCCTTCTGCACATGCGCTAGAATTTCCCTCCAAGCATTAATCTGTCATACTGCGTAGATGCAGTTGACGCATGCGCACAACAGTTTCCCCATTTAAAGCGGTATTAGTCCGTTTTCATTATTATCCGCATTAATACACACATAAGCAAGCTTCACTAACCCACAAGTTTCTGTGGTGCGTGTTATTATTCACGATACATGGTTAGTAATTCATTAATGAGTTAAACGAGAGGATTGCCTCCGAGCAAGTCTCTTTCGTACGAGACCTTGCTCCATCAGTACCATTTACCCCGGGCTGACCTGTGGCCAGAGATGCCAATTGGGTTAGTTTTGGGGAAAGAACACAGGCCCTGGGAACCTGATTGGCAGGGACCCAGGGCACATCAAGTCAAAGTGCATCACTAGTCTGGCAAGAAGTGGGGGGCTACTGCAACAGAAACCCACTTTCCTACAGATTTCACATCGCGAAGATACTGTAAGACATCTCTGCTTTTAGGGAGATGGAGTGAGTTGTCTTCTACAGTTGCACTTCCTCCAATGACACATTGTGTCTTAACATAAACTTGAGTGGCTCCATCACAAGAGTATGTTACGTTACGTGTATTTGTAAAGTGCACTATAACCTGTGAGGGTATCTTGGCTCAGCCCTGGTGCCTCTCATGATCTGTATCTGTGTGGAAATGACCTTGACCGCTTAACCCTGGCAACGAGATCAGTGTATAACAGTTTGACTCATTGTATTATTCCAGGTCCTAACTTTATTTTGTGTAAGGCCATGAAAATGTATTTTTAATCTAATGCATCAAAGGATTTCTCCATGTCAAGCAATGTGACAGCCAGGACACAATTGTCGGCCCCATAGCTGCCCATCACCCAAAAGAGTCACCCAATACTTTGCACTGTGCTTCTGGACATCACAAACCTAGACTGTTCCAGCAGTTATAAATCTTTCAGCAATGGGAAAATCTATTGGCCAGCACCTTACCTAGTATCTTGCATTTGAAAATAAGAATTGAGAGAGGGTGGTAGGAGCCCATGTCCACGTGGTGAAACTTTTACCTTAGGAAATAGACTAGCAGGGGCTGCCTGGTGGTAGTGGGCGAGGTAGCCCACGTCCGTAGCCTCTAGGTACGTTTCCTGCAATCGTGCTCTAGGTGGTATAAAGTTCGGGAGAGAACCCCTCGGTTCCAGGAGTTTTGCTTGGCGCTAGCTCCTTGATTGCTGCTTTTATCTCATCCACGTAGATTGGCTCATCCTGTGACTCAGCCTGTTCCTGTGTCAATGTTTTTAAGGGGATGCCGTCCACATACTCTGAAGCCGCCTGGGTTAAAAACGTGTTTCAACATATTACATTATAATAGGTGGTCTGAGTCTGGTTTGGGTCCATTGAAATCTAACGTTTGTTGGTGAAGTGTTAATAAAATCTAAATATAATTTTTTTTACAATATATCTAGCTGAACATTTACTGTGTCCCGGTGGACCTAGACCTCGACTACATAACCACACTGCTCAGGAGAATCAGAGCTTTTCGATCTGTGATTCAGTCCCCACTCTCCCTCTAAACACAGAACACATGCAGTCTCACCTTGCACACTGCTGGGTGGTCCCTGTGGCTTCAGGGCCAGGGTAAAATACCAGACACTAAACAGTAGCGAATAACAGCACACTTGGGGTGCAGCTAGCCACACAGTAAAGTTTTCCAGCCCTGATCTTAATCAACACCAGGTTCAAGTTTGAACCCAAACAAGAAAGAGGCGGGCGAAATAGCTCTAAATGAAAAGTTGAATGAAGACAAATGGATATTTTTGTAGTTTTTTTCTCCATCCTTTTCCGTGTCATCAGAGGTTTGGACACAGTACACCGATTCGGTAGTGGTGATGGTGACAGCAATGGACTAGGAAGTGATTATGCAATTTACAGTTTTCAGGCAGTGAAACATTAAACACATCTGGGCAATACAAATCATCCTCTTTGCAGGTGACTAATTAACTAATGCATGCATTGCGACTGATATATCAAATTAAAGGTGGGATATAGAAATCGAATGCCAGTCGATCCGGATAAAGTGTCCGATTTAGAGGTTGGTGGAGGGTTACTTCGTCACAAACGTGACTGATATACAGTCGGCCTTATTACATGTGTAATAGGATATAATGCATTTACTTTGTAATAAGGCAGACAGGATTCTGTCACGTTGATGACGGAGTAACCTGCTTGCCAAACTCCATATCAGGCCCAAAATATAAAAGGTGGTGCATGGTTTATTAACCCGCAATTCCTCTGAAGGAAAGTAAAAGGTGTGAGCAGGTGGACAGTGCAGACTGGAGGGACAGGGTGGATAATGATAGTGGCATTTAACTTCTGTGAAGAAATACAGCACTGGCTGTCTAGTGCCTATGAAGCTAGTTGTTGTGTTATGAGACTGTATTGCTGAAGGTTAGGAGTAAAATAAAAAGTACGGTTTTTTGTAAAATGAATGGAAAGCATGGAACTGCCTTCCATCTAAATTAGTGGGAACAACAATAATTTAACAAGCATTGCAAAGTCAATAGGCCTCCCCCTTGGGACCTATTGGCTTTTCCAATACCTTTTAGGTATGCTGTACAGCTTCCCTAGACAAGAGAAAAAAGCCTCTCATATGATTTTGTTGGCGCATACACCACTCGTGCGAAATGACTCGGCTACTTTTTTTTCTTTTCATTTCCCAATACAGCTTGGATCAGTGAATAAAAAAGAAAAAAAACCATGCAAAAACATTTTTTTGAAAGAGGGCGAGGGGAAGCAACAAAGGCAAGGAAATGAAAGCAACATGGGGGGGGGGCAGTAGAGGCAGAAGGAACACTAAGGTACGGGTTGGGGAGGAACATGGACGGCAGGGCAAGGAAAATAGATGAGAGGGAGAGCAATGTGACATGTGGAGAGTGGTGGAGAAAAGCAAACAGGCTAGAGAGAAACAGAGCAACATGGAAAGGAGAGAAATATACGGGTGAGAAAGCAACACCGGTGAGAGGAGCACAGGAGGGCGAGTGCATCACGGAGAGGGAGGGGAGAAAAACACAGACAAGAAACAGCAGTTTTGGGGGTTTGTTTCTGAAAAACAAAAAATAATGTTTCACACACCTTGGCAGTTTTCTCCCAGAGTGTGAGGGACAATATTTTCTTTTTCTGTCCCTCAGTGGAATGTTTTTCCTGGTGGTGACAAAAAAACACACATGATACCATCAACTTTAAATAGGGTGGGAGGTGTGATGTCCTCCTCCGATGGACCCTACTCTGTTGGGCTGTCAGAGGAAGTATTCCATTGACTAACGGAGGCTCCATCAACAGGATGCTTAAGTTTCACCCATCTCTAAATGACGCAGACAGACCGAGGGTTTGGTGGGCAAGGTTCTCCCTTCAGCTTGTGGCGGATTAGCCTGTCCACTAAACTCTAAATGGGGCCACACTGAGTTTACATTTGGAGGAGGGAAAAATCCACATTTTGAATGTCTTGGCATTGATGAAAGTGAAGAGCAAAAGGAATGAGCATTTCAAATGTTGGAGGAGGGGACTAATCAAGCTTCTATAGGTCTCCGAAAGAAATTGCAATTTTTTTTATTCATGGATATAATGAACATTTCAATCATCATTTGCAATACAGAGGAGAGGATTCACAAACCAGAGCAGGTATTTGAGCAAACCTTTCCTCTAACATAGTAGCAACGTTTATATTCATTAGGAGGCACACAATGCAATGTGGAGACCTCACATGATACTTCAGGTCACTGGCAGTGCCACTACACTGAGGGTAATGCCTGTGCATGCATCATGATCAGCAACTTGAAAATTCACAAGTAAATCACGAGGCAAAAGTAATCTGGTATTAACTATTAAATTATCTCCATAAAAATGTCTAAAAAGGAATTTGTATCAATTTCTTCACATATCTTACTCTAAAAAGAGTATTCTATTCAATATTTGACATATATTTCATTGCATTTTACAGTACCGTTCAACATAAAAAATCAGGTTTTCAAACAATAGCAAGAGCGGTACCTGGTGTAGGAAGTTTCACCATGCTTCAAATTTACATTGTGGTTGTATAAAACTTTATGGCAACAGGTAAAATCAACCTACAATTAATTGCATTCAATTCATCGTCTAGTACTACATTGTCCTGCTAACTATATTATCACTATTTTTTACCTCCACATCTACCTATCCCTAGTAACCAGGGCACAAGTCCTAAAAAAAGAAGTGGGGGGACTCTCCAAGTTAGGTGGTGTCACAGGAAGTGACATCACGGCAGGAAGTGACATCACAACAGGAAGTGACATCGTGGCAGGAAGTGACATCACAGCAGGAAGTGACATCACAGCAGGAAGTGCCATCACAGCAGGAAGTGCCATCACGGCAGGAAGTGACATCACATGTGCAGCAGATCTATCATTTGCACATATTGCAAGATTTAACAATTGAAGCTGCTAAGTACTTAAGCCTGTGACTTAAGGTCCCTGTATGGAGGAATTATCAGCCCAAATGTGGATGAAACTAATTTTCGCGCTTGTCTTAATCACGTGCTGCCACTCACTGAAGTGCTTTCAACTTGTTTCAAGGCCAACGCGAGCAAAATAAACACAGTACCTGTAGAACAGGGAATTTAAATACATAATGTGCTCTGCGCCCAGCGCTTCATTTCAATTTCAAAAAATAATTACGGAGGTTGTGGACCTCATTAGTTTGTGAAGTCAATTTTGTTTTAAAAGCACATTTCCTTTGGAAGGTGCCGATTATTTTTCAATTCCAACGATTAACAAAAAAAAAAAAAACATGTGGGAGGTGATCTGATAGCTTTAGACAACATGGTTGTGTAGAAGAAAAAAACAACATACTTTTTTGGTGCAAAGCTTCAAGGCACATAATTTAGGCTTCAAAGGTTACTCTAAGACACAGATAACTTGATGTACTTTATCATCTGTGTTTTGAATGGAAACCCACGTCAGAAGCAGTTATCATCGCAATACATTAAAAAATATATATATATACTCAACATACTGGCACTCAAATATTTTTAAAGCAGCAGTGACCTCCGAGTGTAACCCCTGCACTTTTCCCCAAAAAGGAAAAGTATACAATACTTTCGCTGTCCCTCTCAACAAAGAAGGTATTGTCTCGTTTATACTTTCCTAAAGAGCTATTGCAGTTGCTCTATTTACCTCACAGTTTCGGAAATAAACTATGAGAAATACTGTGGGGCGAATTACAATGTCAAACAAATCACAAGAAAGGCATTGCTTCAATCACAGCTTGACAAACAGTGGTAAGGCACGCTATGATTTTTGTATCGAAGGAAGTGCGCGATGTCATCTCGAAAACTAGAGAAAAATACACTGTTGTTAGAAAACAAATCTCCATGAAGCATGCCTCAAATGTTTTGTGCAGGTATTTTTTCATAGATAACAAGACCCAGAACTTCCAGAACACTTTCAGAGGATTCATAGCCCTGACACCAGAGCTGGGGCAGTGCCAGGGGCCAAAGGGCAAGGCCGGAATAGGGCGGCCACCCCTGCCAACCCCCCAGTGGACGTCCACGTCTCCAATGAAATAGAATGTCCTGCAGAGGGGGCGTGGCAGGGCGACAACACGCACCCGCAGCGGCCTTGTTTAATATAACTGGCACTTACATGTTCTGAGCGGAAGCACTTCGAGTACAGAACAGCTTGGATTGTTCTGTGGCTGTGAGAGGAGGGCCGTTCTCAGCGCTCATCAACGACTCATTCAGAACTGCTGGCTTATTAACAAGAGCTACTGAATTCCAAATTAAAAATAAATTAAGCTTTTTTTTTTTTGTGCATTACAGAAGCTGTTCCGGTGCAATTGATGATTGACCAAAATAGAATGTTCTCGAATGCGGGAGCGAATGCCGAGTAGTTTGTTTACTCTGCCCTTTCACTGCATGTCCTGGGCACGCACCTCACGGGGTCTCCAGCTCTGCCCTTCGTATATCCGGGGTAATGGGGGGCTAGCCTGCACGCGTCCCGGGCCTCTTTGAAGTCACTGGCTGTTTTTGTTTCCACCTCTCCCCCCGGGGGCCTCTTCCGCGCATTCACTACTCTTTCCACCGGTGAACATGTGTGTATGAGCAGGGCAGGGTGGACGGCGTTTTGATAAGCAGGGTGGACGGCGTCCACCCTGGAAAATAAGTGGGGGGACGCCGTCCACCCGCGTGGTACCCCGACTCGTGTCCTGCTAGTAACAATAGTAATCATGTATTAAACGTACCTATACTAGATTGCAGCTGCGGTCCGTGCAGGTAACAGCGGTGGGGCGGTGGGGCCGTGTAAGGGGGGATTTCAAGGGACGATGCAGAGGGAAAATTAATTACTTATTTAATTTTCCCTCTGCATCGTCCCTCGAAATCCCCCCTTACACGGCCCCACCGCTGTTACCTGCACGGACCGCGGCTGCTAGATTGCATGCAATATTGTGAGAGTGCAACTTGCGGTCTGCATTAAATGAGATTACTTTGCATCATACTGTGGGATACATTGCCATAGACATGGCAAACTGGCCCTGTTTTATGCAAATCAGTGATTATCTTGAAATAAAGGTCTTTTATCTGGCCTTTTTGATGCATCTAAAAGTGTTCAAACTGAACCATGAATGGGGCGTGGCCTGACGAGTCAAGATGGCAGCATGAGTTGCTAGTTCCGGTGAGTGGGACCTCCGCTGCAAAAAAATTTCTGGCATAGGGTCACGTTACCTCCTCACCTGCTCTGTCCTTGCTGGCTGCGTACTGCCCTGAGCTGATTTACGGCTGAGTGGCAGCTAAGAAAATGGCAGCTGCAAGTGGATTGTTGTGGCTCTTGACTACTGGCAGCCGCGCTTCAGTGCTGTGGGCTCATGTGACTGCCTATGATCCCTTAGGCAGTGTGGTGAAGCTGTGGAGGGATCTGTGCATGTTGCGATGAGGCCAGAGTCCTGACTTGGTGGGTCTCGACAAAATGGCGGCTGCGGTGTAGAAACTGGGCGGCCTCGGGTTGCGGGTAGGACCGGCATGCAGAGGCCTTAATTTTGCTACAGAACTGGTTGGGCACAGGAGTGCATGACAGCTGCTTGGGGTTGCAGATGTCTGATGGGTCACGGAGGATGGCTGTGGCTCAATGTATTGAGTCATGACTGGCGGTGCCTGATCTGTCCTGGGGGTATTTTGGGTGCCTTACCTGTGATCCTGTGCTACCGAGGCTGCGATCTTTCCTACTGTTCTCCTGTGCTCATTGAGTTTTTCTGTTGAGCAGCGTGGGTGCAGAGGATGTGTTTTGGAGGCTTGGAGGTGTGCAGAGGACCCAGTTTCTAGGGGCCTGGAAGCAAGCGAGCCAGCAAGTACTGGCCTCTGCTTGCTGCAGGACCAGGGAGTCTAAACGGCTGCTGTGCTTGTACTCTAAGCTCTATTCTTGAGTAGTGACTCTGCAGCTTTACAAACCATGGGGAAAACTGCAGAGTCCAGGCAGTCTACTCTGCAGTTTGTGCGGTCTAAGGCACACAATCAGACAGAATCCGATGACCCTTCTTCAGAGAAGTCCCCTGACTCGGACTCCTTAGAGGTCAAGCAACTGCTCCATAATCTGCAGTCAAGTCTGATGACCATTGACCATAAAATAGACAAGTTGAATTTTAGGATGGATACCATTGCTGCCAAACTTGAGAAACGTGATGGGGGCCTTAGGGAAATGGAGCATCGTATCTCAGCAGTGGATGATTTGCAGCAAATTGATAAACGGAAAGCTCCACCAAATGGATCAAACTTTGAAAGTGGTCAAGGCAAAAAATGAGGGCATAGAGGCCAGACCTAGGAGTAATAACATGTGCATACTGGAGATAGCAGAATCGACCAACATAGAGAAGTTGGAGACCTTTATGGAGACCCTGCTTACCAGTCTATTTGGAATGGATGCTTTCTCCAAGATGTTCCTTGTTGAATGTGCACACAACACCATGACTGCCCACCCTCCTCCTGCCTGGAACGCATGCTCGCCTCATTATCACCAAGCTGCTAAATTATCAGGAAAGGGGACACTGCACTTCAGCTGGCAAGAGAATATGAGGATCTGCGGTTTCAGGGTGATCATATTTCCCTCAATCCTGATTTCCCTCTAGCAGTTCAGGAAGCGTGTCATGCTTTTTTTGCCAGTTAAAAAAATACCCTGCAAGCTCCATATACAATACGCTATGTTGTACCCAGCAAAGATACGCATTTTTCACCAAAGAACCACCTGGATCTTCGCTGAGCCACAGCAGGTGACCACCTACATCAAGAATCTGCGGCAATCCTGTTCTAGGCAATGAGATGGGAAGACTGATCATTCTCCAGCTACATCTGATTATAGAAGCTAAGACCCAGACCTCATGAGGATCTGGGAGGCCCCAATGACTCACATATTTTAAATTGCTATTGAATATTGCATGATATATAGTTGTCTCCCCGGATTGCTAGAGGACCATCACAGAAGTGCCATATCCAGTTACTGTTTGACAATGTGATGACCCAACGAACCTGTCAATTATAACGTGAAGGTCCCCATGGTTGAGGCCCCAGTATTGGTCCACCCTCTGTTGGTAAACTCCAGTGTAAGAAGCGTTATTGTATTGATTTTTTGTTGATCACTTTGTGGGGGTACAGGTTATCAGCAATGTTTGGGGGCTGACATGGGTGGGGAGAAGGAGTATGTAGAAAAACAGTACAGCAATGTTTGTGTTTGCTCTTGTAAATTGGAGCGGGCAATAGGGGGGCTCCAGCTCTCAGCAAGATGTGATACTGGTGCTAGTGCAATGTAATTGTCCCTTGCTTTGTGGTCCACTCAGCCAGCCCTGACCAGCGGGAGCAAACTTTCTCCATCTTCAGCTGGAATGTGGGGGTTTTTAGTAATCACAAAAAACATAGGAAAATTGCTTCCTTTTTGCAGAGACATGATATAGATATAGTTCTTTTACAGGAGACCCATCTGTGACCTGACCGGACCCCTAATTTGTTTCATAAATGGACTGCAATGAGCTTTACACCATCCTATTCCTCCTATGCCAGAGGGGTTGCTATTCTTATTCAGTGGGGCATACCGTTTCAGCCAACTCACACACTGCCAGGTCCTGATGGGAGATTTACAATTTTGCGTGGGGTGCTGACAGCACAGCCTTTGACACATATGGTCTCAATACTGATAATCCAGAATTCTATCAACAGTTGTGGGCCCTGGTGGAAATGGACTGAGTTGGATCTATCATCTGGGGGGGGGGGGTAACTTTAACTGGGCACTGATAAATATACAGAGCCCGTTCTCCGAGGCTATAATAAAATCAAAGAATGGGGTCACTGTTCCTAAGAGGTACAGAAAAAAAGTCTAGGTTCTGGACAGGATATAGGGGACATTCAACAAGACTGTTTCTTGTTGCCCTCACACATCCTTGGGGATGTCATGCTTCATCATCGGGCTGGTGCTCCTCATCGGGCAGGCGTTGCAATGCCCTACGGGTCCCCCCAAAGGGTCACTTTAGTGGAGATCTTTTGGTTTTATCGCCGTTTGATGAGCACTAGGTTGTCCAAGTGGGGTGGTGTATGATATGTGCAATGGAGTGAGTTAAAACTTACTAGGGGATATCAAATCAACCTTTAATGTATAGATTCCTCTGCCAGAGTAAAAAACCAAGATAGGTTGGTGCTACTTAAAGGGTTATAATGTACCCTAGTAGCTTTTGTGACTTTGGTGAAATAAAACACGAGTCAACATGTTTCGCACCTCTATGGTCTCTAAAAGATTTGTGGTGCGTCTTCAGGACCAAAAAAGGGGGTAATCAGCCTACCCCACACTTATTATGAGTAGTCCCCCTCTAAAAGGGTGGTACTTACTTGTTGTTAGTTAAACTGGTTGTCCAACCTAGATAGAAGGATTGTTAAGCCTCATGGGTCGAGGCAGAGGTTGTGCACAGTTACGGTGGTTGGGATGTGCATCTAGTTTGCTCCACCTTCCCTCTTCCTCTGCTCACCTGGATCACTGATCAGCACCACCCTTTAACAGGACTTCACCAGGCTTGAATGGGCTTCCAGCTGAGCTTTATAAAATGTATATTGATCTTCTGGTGCCTCGCCTTCATGAAATGTATGCGGAGGTGCTGGAGAGGGGAAGTTACCAGATTCTCTGAGTTAAGCCATCATAATTACATTCCTTAAGCCTCACAAGACCGACAAAGACTGTGACTCCTACCGCCCACTTTCATTAATGAACTGTGATAGTAAAATACTAGCAAAAATGTTGGCTAACCGGCTTGCGCTTCTCCTGCCCAGTTTGGTATTGCCTGACCAGCAGGGTTTGTACCAGGAAGGCTGACAGCACATAATCTCCATACGCTTTTAGCCCTATATAATCAGGTCAATCCAGATACAGAGACTGCTGCAATTTTCCTTGATGCCACAAAGACAGTTGATTCCCTTGAGTGGGATCTTTTATTTTCTATGCTCACTCGGATGGGTATCCCTCACTACTGTGAAGTTAGTGCAATTGCTCTACACCAAGCAAAGTGCCAGATTATATTTGAATGGAAAGGTGTTGGTGCCTATTGCGATGCATTGGAGAACCCGGGGAGGGTGTCCCCTTTCTCCTATTCTTTTTTCAATTGCGCTGGAACACCTGGCAGCTACATTACAGCAAAAGTACAGTAATTATTATCGGCAATTTGGAGGTTGCCCCCCCTTTAATTTCACTCTACGTGGATGACATTACTCAGTATGTCCGTAACCCACAGGGTGGGCTTCACCCCAATATTCAGGACTTTATCCAACTCGGGGAGTGGTCTGGGATCTCCATCATTTGGGCCAAATCACATATTTTTCCCCTCACATCTTGTACTAGGCCATTTGAGATGGACTACCCATTAACGTGGGTGGACTCTCCCATCAAGTACTTGGGGGTTTGCATCAATTTAGATAAGAGAAATTCCTGTCTTTAAACTATGGCAGAGCTATTTCTAAGCTGAAGGACAAAGTTGCTGGCTGGCTTATACTACCTCTGTCCATGGCAAGGCGTATCGGCTTGATAAAAATGGTGGTACTGCTAGGGTTTCGTTATTATTTTGTGAATATACCTATTTCCTTGACTAAACATTTTTTTCTTACCCTTACCACCTTGTTATCGTGATTGGTATGGGCCGGAAAGCAGCAGCGAATAGCCTGGTCTACATTAACACTGCCGTATAATCTGGGAGGTTTCGCCGTTCCAGATATGGAGCTATATTACATTTGTGCTCAGGAGCATTTCGCCAACTATTGGTTTCATCATCCTAGCTATTTACATCAGCTAGTAATTGAAGCTGATGTAGCACATCCGCACCCACTCTATGTAACACTTTGGCCAGTGTGGTTCATAGGGTAAACAAGATTAATACTGTGCAGTGTATGGTTCGTGCATAGGACATGCTACGTCATAGATTATACCTGCTGCCTTTATATACTCCTGCAACCCTGCTACAGGCTCATCTGCTGTTTGGTTTGGCGGCCGAGCCCAAGGCGTGCACCAACTTCGCAAATTACAGTTAGTAAAATGGGGTGACTTTATGACAACACAACATTGATCGAGCAGGATGCGCCTGCACTTAATCACACGCCCAGGACCTTGGACCATTGCTTGCTGCACAGGCTTAAAATGATAAGTAAGCAGCTGACTCCGATGTTTCCTTGGGAACCTGATGGATCTGGTCCTCTTGAAATTATGGTTCCTGCTAGAAGTTCCAAACAGTTAATTTCCCATATATATGGTTCTGCGCAGAAATCGATCACTGGGGCTAGTCCGGGAGGATTGGCATGGGAAATGGATCTTAAACAACCCATAACAGAAGAGATATGTTTTTACTGCTGTGCCCAAACAGCGGAATTGCTCCCAAGTAGTAGATTATGACTCATACACTTCCGCTTTCTTCATCGTCTCTATCACACTATCGTGGAAATTGTACAAATGGGGGTTGAGAGACTGTTCTAATTGTACGCACTGAGGTTGGGAGGAGGCTGACTTTATTCACCTGGCGTGGCATTCCAAACCGATTGAGTGCTTCTGGTCATCACAGGTTACTCATACTCTGCAGGCAATGCTTGATCTACAGGTGCCAATTACCCCTCCAGTTGCACTGCTGTGATGGGTCCAAAAGATTCCCAATGTTGACCGGAAATTTGTTGCTCTTGCACTGCTATTACCCAACAGGATGGTGGCGCGGAACTGGGGCCGTAGTTGGGCACCAACAAAAGCCCAATGGTTACAGGAACTCATGTACTGTTGTAAACAAACAGATTTGTGCAGTTACTGATTGCCTGCATCCTCACTGCTGAGGTATATCTGGACTACATAATGTAACTTTGTGCTTACATCATGTATCGTGCAGTCAGAGTAACCCCTTTGTTGTTTAGCGACGATTGTTGCGGAATTGTCTCCTTCTGATGGGGAAAAAGCTGTTTGAGATTTATGGCTGATGGAGGGATGACATTATTGTACCACTGAGTAATAACCAATGTACTGTTTGTCTGGCCCCCCTAGAGCTGCAGCGCCATGTTGAAATTGATGTAGTGTGCCATACTTTTGTATGCCATTAAAAAGTAATACAATTTTTAAAAAAACTGAATCATGAATGGAACGTTAGGGAACAAACGTACAAAAGTAGCAAAGCGGCCTTACCTTCCTCCTCTATGCTTTGAGCATCAGCTAAAGTGTCTTGAGGAGGTTCCTCTCTGCCTCAGTTCCCTCCAAGACACTCATTCTTATTTTGGAAATTACTGAATAGCCATGACATTGACAATCTGGGTTGTGGTACACCCGTGAAAGCAGTGACCCTCTCTAAGTAACCAGATGCTTGAAAATGCACACATATTTTAAAGGATAATATGAATATGGCAAAGAAAAAATTTAAATGCTGCTACCCTTATTAATAAGGATTTTTTAAATCTGTAGTTCTTGTTCAATTGTGCATAACCGAGAAAACCTTTTTAATTATTCATGATGAAGCAATGCTCCAAATGCCATCTCTATAAATTTACAAGTCCTCATCTTTTCAGTTTCTGGATTCTCCATCAAGTTATCCATTTTGGATGTCCAAACCGCGAAACAGGAGTTCGTGCCTGATTTAGAATTACATATGTTGAGGCAATTGCTGTTTACGTGCAAAAATTTCACCGATGACAATTATTTTTGCGTAAATTCGGTGTTTGTGCACCTCAAAATCCAGAAAAGCATGTCTATTCAACACCCCATCCCGCCATTTAGACCTGTTTAAATTGGAAATTTTGCACCTAAAATGACCACCCCCTACGGTATCGTGTTTGCAATTCCTACCCCTGTTTATGTTTATCCATCGGAATGAGGACACTGTATTGCACCACTGCAAAATGCTTAGTATGTGCAGAGCTGAATATGTATGAAAAATTAATTTAAAAATAAAAAATCCACTAGTGCTTGCATCTCAGATGTCAGTAACTCGACTACTACAATTGCAGAGGAAAATCAGTTTCATTTAAGAAGACAAGAAATCTATTTCTTGAGATCAAATCTATTGCTATCGAATCCATGCCTGCTGTAAGAGACTAATTAGTGCAAAAGGAACATATAATTGAATGAAAAGTTTAAACTACTTCCAAAAACTTAAAATGCATTATTTAAGGAATTATAATTAGTCCATAAAGCATACAGAATGTTTTGGCAACCTACCCAACTTCTGCAATTTGGAGCACGACAAATCAAAATAAAAAAACAAAAAACGCTGTCACATATAATTTAGGCCTTCTGCATACATAGCGGCAGAATTATAAGGCCGTGTTTTCCATAAGCATAACGGCCAGTGCTGGCACAAGGGACTGCAGGGTACTTATGCTGCAATAGTGATGGGTAACATTTTTGGCACACTTGGCCAGTGTCGCACAGTTGTGACACTAATGGACAATATTTATCTGTACTAATAAGCACAATAGCAAAGATGGGTGTGTATCGTGTGGTACTCAGCTGACAAGCAGTAATTTATGTCGCTGATGCTCGATAGTCCCCTGGCACAACGTGGGCCCAATATCCTAATATGGGACAATTCATGGCCATTGTTGGGCATTTATGCTGACCACTGGGGTATTTATGGTGATTACTGGGTGCGGAATTATTTGGCACTTCAAAGGGCAGCCCAGACATTTCAACACAGAGGAGCCTACACATTTTAACACAGGAGGCCAGGCAGGGAGCACCCAGAAAGCGGACAATGATTCCCAATAACTTTTTTAAATGAGCGCAGGGTTTACTATTACCCACCCTTCTACACCTGCATGTACAGCCAAATAACACTACAAACAGATAGCATTAAGAAGGACTGGGAGGAAAGGAGAGAGGATTGCAGGGAAAGCAGGTTGAATTGGAGTGAGGGGTTGTGATTAATAAAGACTGCAGTAAGTTAACAAATTATTTAAGTAATTATTGAACAGACATTTTGAAAGTGTGTACAGCACTTTTATCAAGGTATCCTGGCACTAAGAAGCCAAAAAGAACAGTACTACAAAAATCATGGGCGTAGCTATCAATAGTGCAGCAGGTAAAGTGGTACCGAAGTCCAGGAAACGAAATGGCCAACTGGACACCTATACTATACACCTATATTATACTTATATATATAAGGGAATATTTTACTACCCAATCAGCTGACTGGGGTATTTCCCTTGCTTGCACTAGGGCTCCATGACTCCCTTGCTACGCCACATACAGAAATCTAGATCAGAGGCCGATGGGCAGTGAGAAACGCAGTCAAGGGCTAGGAGGAGTAATTATTTTACAACTTGAATAGTCAACCATTACATGTCAATAAATGTCTATTCATTTTCACGGCTTATTGCACTTGTAAGTCTCACAGTCTAAGTAATACAGTAATATGTATCATGTGTGGTAAGGGGCAGTGAGTATTGTGGTGATGGTCTGTCAGAATCACGGTGAGTTTTTCAGTGAAGGACAGTGAGTTCTGTGATGGGGCACTCTGGGGTGTGATGAGGGCCTGTCAGATCACAGTGGGGGCTGTGAGGACTTTGCCTGGGCCCTTAAGGATTGCAATAAAAAGATGTGAGGAACAAGAATATTTCTAACAGATTGGCAGAGTTATTTGCAGCAAAGGTTTGTCTCCTTGGTGAACTTAAAAGTCTATTAATGTCTACAGCAAAGAATAAACCGGTGAGGGGGATGGACAAACAATGACACACGGGCAAGGGTGACGCAACAGTGATAGGGGGAACAAGGAGCAATGAGATTGGGAAAGCAACAAGTAAAGAAAGAGTATCTGAAGCTCAGCGAGAGAAACGGAAGGACACTAATGAAGTAGTTAATCAGTACTTGATCCATGCTCCATCGACTGGACAAACTGACGAAGAAGAAAAGGAAACTCTTACTCACTGATCAATGAGAAGCAAGGAAATGAGAGTGATGATGAAGCCAACCAATGGTAAGCCCTTTTTAAAAAAAAATTATTTGGTAACTAAATATCTCGCAAGTTATAGCACATGCACTGTCTCAGACGAGACCTAAAAAAGGATTACTGCTTTCCATATTCAAGCTCCTATAACTCTCAGTAGGATCCTGAGTCCTTACTCCAGCAGGCCAGGCAACCTTATATTCCAGTACCTCTACCTATTTGCTTTCCAATGGTAAGGGGCATAATTGGATGCTTCCTCAAAGACTATAACAGTATGTTATTACTTCTTTAAAAATATTAATTTCATGCAATTGCTTTTTTAATTTTAATATCAATTTTAATATCAACTTTTTAATTTTTCAGATGTCGTGAGATTACAGAGAAAGCACATTCCTGCAGGATTGCCACTGTTGCTTTGTCTACATTAGAAGAATTCATAGTGCTAGAAAATTACCTAAGGCTGGGGTGTTTTAGCAGGCTGCCCATAATAAAACTGAGAAGAAGCTGAAAAAGGTACAATCATCTATGTAGTAGATTTAAGCCTGTTTATGCTGCATACTAAAATGTCAAACTCAGTAGTGAGAGTGCAACATCTGTCTTCCCTTTCCCTTCTTCCTGTGCTGCAAGGGCTTTGCATCTTCCACTCAGCTGGAGGAATGGCCCCTGCCAAAGACTGAGGGTTTTATCTAAGCACTAAATTCCAAAGTGACATAATATTCTTAAAATGTTCTTGATTAGAGTACATAATCCTTTAAAACATTAAAATGGCAATGATGGCCTTTTTTACGCATTCAGTAGTAAGTGCCCGTGAAACTGGAACAAGCATTGAGAAAGGCAAAAAGTTTTGCCTTTTAGATCTATTAGTTTTGTCTATGGAATTTAGCCATGCTGTACAACTTCCCCGATGTTACTCAGCATGGCTAAATAAGTTTTAAAAACCTATGTTGCGTCCGGCCTTGCCATTCTGAAGACATGTGCACCATGCAGGCACTTACAAAATGATATGGACATTCTTTTTTTTATTTGCTGATCTGAGCTGGATCAGTAAAGAAAATAAAATGCATGAAAGCATTGTTTTAAGCATGGGTGGAGGGGGGAGCAACTCAAAGGGCACCGGTGGGAGCAACACAAAAGGTGTAGATTGGAGAGTAAAATGGGGTGGTGAGTAGAAAAAATGGCAATAGAGAAGGTGGGCGTAGTGGTTGGAAGCAACATGGAGGGCAGGGGGGTGGATTTTATAGCAAGTCTCGCTCTCAGACGAAGAACAGACCCTGACTACGTGACCCATGATCACCATAGATGAAACCGCTGCTACCATGAAGTCCACCTACTCCGGAGCCCAGTCACACCCCTGCCCTCACCATGTCCTCGACAAGGGACTCCCCCCCCATGAGAGAAGCCCTTACCCTGATCCTCAATGCCTCCATCAATTTTGTCATCTTTCTGGAAGCACGGAACCATCTCGCTGTCACTTCCATGCTCAAGAATCCCTCGGCAGTTCCAACCAAGCTCAACAACTACATACTGATTTCCCTCCTACCATGCCCTTCTATGTTTTCAGAGAAACTCATTAACAGACACCTCAACAACCACCAGGTCAACAACCAGCTCCTAGAGTCCACACAGTCCAGATTCAGACCCAGCAACAGCACGGAAACATAACTCATCGCTACAGCAAACAACATGTGCATGATCCTGGACAGAGGAGAAACTGAGGCCCTCATCTTTTAGTATCTCATTGAGCTTTTGACATGGTGTCAGACCTCACCCTCATCAGAACCCACACGAGATTAGCATTCAAGGACCTGCTTTCTGCTGGTTCTGCTCCATTTTGATGGAAAGAACTCAGACAGACAGCTTAGTACCATACAGCTTAGAAGCCCATCATCTGTGAAGTGCCTTAAGGTTCATCCATCAGCCCTACTTTCTTCAACACGTATATGACTACAATATACTAAAGGGAGTGCTTAGGAAGTGCAATGTTTTTACTGAAAGTTCGATTAATCACATATTAATCCAAATTATTCAAACATATGAATTCTTCTTATAGATCCAATATAACGCAGGAGCCATGATATGATATCCCAAAAAACATTTTCTTTATTCTTCACAACATCAAACTGCAGCCCAGCCAATACGTTACATCCCAACAAGAGACTTCATCAGGGTTTAGAGATTTCTTAGTGTTTCCTTCAGGGCAAGTGTAAGCCACATGGAAGAAGAGGGTGCTGAATAGTGGTATCACCCAAGGTTTATTAAAAATTCTTAATAATTCTTCCTGGATAAGTGTAAGTGAAGCCTTCTTGATGAGAAGGCTTCGCATGGATGGGATGCAGCATTTTTCTGCTTAACCTGGCAGGTCCCACTAGGGGTATAGATATTCAGCCTTCTTCCTTCTCTGGTTTACATTTATCCAGGAAGAATCAATAAGGAATTTTTAACCAGCCTTGGGTAATACCACAATTCAGCCCCCTCTTCTTGGTTATGGGTGGGAAAGCAATGGGGGAGAACTAAACAAGTGACAGTGAGCAACACGGAGTGCAGGGGTAAAGAAATACAAATTAAAGTCAGCTGGAAAGCATATGCACCCATGCGGAGTGCTTAACCCAAAAAAAAGCAGTGCTTTAAAAGCAAGCAGTGGAAACATTGAAACCAGCCAATCAAAGGTGATGGTAAACAGGCTACACTCCATGGGAGGGACACAAGATTGACAAGCTGGAACACAAATAAGAAGCAGGCGAATGAGAGCGACATGATCGCCAACCAATGGCAAGCAATGGGTGGGCTCCCAGCCCATGTATGTTCTTGATAACTCACAGTATGGGGCCGATTCCGATCTCGGCCGGTAGGGCTCCGAATTGGATTCGGCATAACCGGATCCGATTCGGAGCCCTATTTCCCGACTGATTCGTACGCGCGTCCGGACGAGCGAGTACGATGCGAAATCGCCGACCGACTCGTTCGGGCGTCCCAACCGCTCCGACCGACTCGTTCCTGGGTCGAACCGCACCGACCGACTCGCTCGGACACGACTCGCACCGCGCAATGGAGACGTTCCCCGGCCGGGTAAGTACGATGCGTGCCGCGAGCAGTCAGACCGACACGCGCCGTCCGGCTCGAAAGAGCAGTCGGAGCCGTACTTCGGGGTCTGTGTCGGACCCCCCTGTCCGTGTAGCCGCGCGAGTCGCACACAGGGGGCACCCATGGGTCCCCCCTACCTGTGTGTGTACGACGCGAGTCGCTTCACCACGTACCCGCTGTAGGGGGTGCCCTTGTTTGCCTCGCACCCATTGAGGCAATGGGAGCCCACGTACGCATTGTACGACCGGGTCCCATTGACTTCAATGGGAGTCCGACCGACTCGAGTACGATAGCATACGGACGCATCGTACTCGTTCGGTCGGGCTGCACGGGTCCGATTCGGTCGGAAATCTCTCCGGGTCCGGCTCGGTCGGAGAGATTTCCGGCCCGAATCGGAATCGGCCCCTATGTCTTTTACAACCAGAAAGCTGCCCTCTCTGGTAGGGTCGACCTAAAAATGTTGAATTGTTTAAATTACCAACTTTGTTGTTCCCAGAACATTTTCACAGTTTGTTTTGTATTCACACACTGGATCCGTGGAACCGGTTGAGCTAGAGGGTTTACTGACACAACATCGATGTCACAAATATCGATGTAAAAAATATTGATGAAAAAATATTGACTACAAAAATATCGACTCCCTATACTTAAACAGGTAAGTACAAAAATATCAACTAAAAAATATCGATGTAAAAAATATAGATGTACAAAATATCTATATATATATATATATATATATATATATATCTCAATAATATATATTAAATATTAAAATTAATTTTAACAAACTAAAATAAATATAATATACATTTTAACAAAATATAACAAATAAACTTAATTCAAAAAAGATAAACGCACAAACATAATAATTTATACATATACATATTTCCTTTAAAACAATTAATAAACTATAATTTTTAATGTATTTTAAAAGTTTAAAATGATATAAAAATAAAAAATATATATATCAATAATTTAAAATATAAGAAAAAAATATTCTATAATAAATTAAAACATTAAACCATTAAAAAATAGTTAAACTAAAATTTCCCAATACAGTCAGTGCAACAGTAGGGAAAGTGTTAGATAGCGAAAGGGTAAATATTACTATTCCAACTCCAATGCCTGTAACAGTAGGGTAAGTGTTGTATAGCGGAGGGATTCAATTTATTATTCCAACTCCAGTCAGGGCAACAGTAGGGAAAGTGTTGCATAGCGGAGGGGTAAAATTTACTATTCCCACTCCAGTGAGTGCAACAGTAGGGTAATTGTTGGATAGGGAAGGGGTAAAAATTACTATTCCCACTCCAGTGAGTGCAACAGTAGGGTAAGTGTTGGATAGCGGAGGGATTAGATTTACTATTCCAATTCCAGTGAGTGCAACGGTAGGGAAAGTGTTGGATAGCAGATGGGGTAAAAATGACTATTCCCACTCCGATAAGTGCAACAGTAGGGAAAGTGTTGGATAGCGGGGAGATAAAATTTACTATTCCCACTCCAGTAAGTGAAACAGTAGGAAAAGTGTTGGATAGCGGAGGGGTAAAAATTACTATTCCCACTCCAGTGAGTGCAACAGTAGGGAAAGTGTTGGATAGCGGAGGGGTAAAAATGACTATTCCCACTCCGATAAGTGCAACGGTAGGGAAAGTGTTGGATAGCAGAGGGATAAAATTGACTATTCCCACTCCAGTAAGTGCAACAGTAGGGAAAGTGTTGGATAGCGTAGAGGTAAAAATACTATTCCCACTCCAGTGAGTGCAACAGTAGGAAAAGTGTTGGATAGCGTACAGGTAAAATTACTATTCACACTCCAGTCAATTCAAAAATAAAAACAAAATAAATATTTGAAAGTCAAAAAATAATATTATAAAAATAAATAAATACATAAATGTATTAATATGTTAAAAATTAAAATACCAATATATTTATTATATAAAAAGAAAAGATATTATAATATCAATTACATATAACAAATACCTACAAATATTATATAAAATAAAATAAAAAAATTAATTTCAAACAAAAGCATTAATTATTACATAATGTATTCATTTTATTTAATACCACACAAATCACAACACACGTCTAAATTTAAAAGAATATATACTACCATAATTAGCATAATTAATTATCAATTACAAAAATATTATTAATAAAAAAAAATTAACTACTCACACTTTAACCCTATAATCTCCACAACACACACCTAAATTAAACTGTAAAAAATAAATTACACAATTAAAACTTGTTTTAAAATGTAAAACTATTATTATTAAACAACTAATTATAATGTAAGTAAAATGTATTTAATACCCAGCCTTTACCCCTTTAAAAGTAAAAACAGCATACAAAAAAATAAACAATTACCCAAAATAAATATCAAATAATTAACATTAATTATCAACTATATATTAATTAATCAAACATAAATTGCTTCCCACCCTTTACCCCTATAAACACCACAACACACACCTAAAATCAATTACACAATTACCTTAATTAATTACCAATTATTTCATTAATATTAATTACAAACAATTACTAATTCATCAATAAAAAAGAAATTACTTCCTACCCTTTACACCTATAAACACCAAAACGCACACCTAAAATTAATTACACAATGACCATAATTAATTACCAGATAATTAATTAATATTAATCAACAACCACTTATTAATTAATTATTAATAAATTAATTTACACATTTAACACTATAACATCTCAATTAAATAAATATGAATGAATACAAAATAATCATTAATTTAATATAATTAAATTACATTCCACCCTATTCCCCTATAAACCCACAACCCGTTACGGAACTAAAAACGCAAAATTTAAATTAAAAAAAATTAATAACGGCTAAAAATGTAACACATATATTAAAAAAAATAAACAATTCCTATACAAAAAATACATCTCATACATTTAAAATATATACTAAAATACATAACATTAACTAAAAAAATCGATATTTTTAACAACATTGGGGTCGATTCCGATTCGGGCCGGAAAAAGCACCGACCGACTCGGATCCGGAAAAAATACCGACCGACACGTACCCGTGGCGCACGACACGTCAAGTACGATGCAAGGCGCGAAAAATCCGACCGACACGTACCGAAACCAAGTCGACCGACCGAGCCGCACGGAAAACAGCAATCCGGCCGGAAAAACACGCGAATCCAACCGACCGACACGCACCCGGAACAAATCCGACCGAACCGTACACGCGAACTCCAAAGCGCAAAGTACGATGCAAGGCGCGAAAACCACGACCGAGTCGGACGGAGGACAAGCCGTACGACCGACACGCATACAAAACCGAGCCGAAGCAACACAATACACCGCGACCGACGCGTGCGCAGCATAGAAAACTGCACAAACACAGCGTGAACGAAACGGAGAACACCGTACGAGACCAATGCAGGGTCCGACTCGGTCACAAGAACGTTTCCAACATACACAAACAGCACAAAGGAAAAATCACCCAAAAAAGGCCAAACAAGCAATTACCAAGCCAATAAATACTGGGGGGGACAGAGAACAAAGACACACCCACAACTCCACCTATATAAAGGACACAAATCACTACCATGAGCCTTTGCAAATGCCATTCCACTGCCAGCACCCAAGAGAAAGCAACCACACACCCACAGCTCATCCCTCACACAAGCCACACACCATCAGCACACCAACAAATACCTACCTCACATACACCCAGCAAAACACACACTCACACACCCTCACCTGCACACCAACACACACATCACTCACCATCACCACCCATCACCATGCCCCCAAGAAGAATCCCAAGTTCCTAGATAGTGAATTGGAAGTCATGGTAGACGAGATCCTCAGGGTGGAGCCACAGCTGTTTGGCACACTGGTCCAACAGACCCCCATGTCGCAGAAAACCAAGATGTGGGAGAGGATCATCAACAGGGTGAACGCCCAATCACCATGTCGGCGCACAAAGACCGACATCCAGAACAGGTGGTATGACGTGCGCAGGAGGGTACGGAAAATGCTGAAGCAAGACTACATCAACAGCCAACACACCGACAGTGGCCCTCCTGCCAAGCCAATATACCTCAGGCCCTGGGAGGAGAAGGTGCGGGCCATCCTTCCGCCAGTGAGCGTATATGGACTAGAGGACATCCCAGAGCCTGGTGAGTACACAACAAATGTACACAATATACTGCCACAAAACACACACATCACTGTCAAGGGGAGAGTCAAACCATGCACTCATAGCAATTACACAGCAACCAGAACAGAATCATCCCAAAATGTGTATGTCAGTCAGATAAACACAACACATGCCATCAAGAAAGTCACATCCAACTGTGCCAACACATGTACAAACACAACTACAACTACAGCTAGGCAGTGGCACAAATAGAACTAACAAACACATCCACACATGTAGCCACCACAACAACACCAACACACAGTGAAGACCACTCAAAGGAAGGAATTCTGTGTATGCTGGCCAAGTCAGTGTAGCCAATAGCATCATGGGAGTCGCAGTCACACATATTGCCCCCCACAACTGTCCCATCAACACCACCATGAACCATGCGCACATCACAGGGAGTGGAGAAGGACTCACAAGATGGCTGACACTGGCTACTGCTGTGGGGAGCACAAGGCCCTGCTGGCAACTGTGCACCAACAAACAGCAGGACACCACTGACTGACATCCTGAGAGACAACTCACACTCCCTGCAATGCAAGCACGTTCCATGGTGGGATAACTGGCTGGCTGGCTGGGTGGGAAGGAGGACTTGCAGCACTAACCATAGTCACAAGCACCTCCCCTCACACACCCCCAACACAAACTCCACAGAACCCACCTGGTAGGATGCAATGCCCCCATCCTAACACAAGATCCCACAAAGAACCACCACCCTGGGTTATGTTGTGTGAAGCACAGGGACACTCTTGGGACTCTTAGCCAAACAACTGCCAGGACAACACTCCCAGCCATCCTGTCAGCACAGCCAGCCCAACCCACAGGAAGCAGAATCAAAGGAAGGAAGCATGGGCATGCTGGGAAGGGGGTGGAGGCAATAGCATGATGGGAGTCGTAGTCACTGATATTGGTCACCCCCACAACTGGCCCATCAACACCACCCTGAACCATGCTCACATCACAGGAAGTGGAGAAGGACTCACAAGATGGCTGACACTGGCTACTGCTGTGGGGAGCACAAGGCCCTGCTGGCAACTGTGCACCAACAAACAGCAGGACACCACTGACTGACATCCTGAGAGACAACTCACACTCCCTGCAATGCAAGCACGTTCCATGGTGGGATAACTGGCTGGCTGGCTGGGTGGGAAGGAGGACTTGCAGCACTAACCATAGTCACAAGCACCTCCCTCACACACCCCCCAACACAAACTCCACAGAACCCACCTGGTAGGATGCAATGCCCCCCATCCTAACACAAGATCCCACAAAGAACCACCACCCTGGGTTATGTTGTGTGAAGCACAGGGACACTCTTGGGACTCTTAGCCAAACAACTGCCAGGACAACACTCCCAGCCATCCTGTCAGCACAGCCAGCCCAACCCACAGGGAAGCAGAATCAAAAGGAAGGAAGCATGGGCATGCTGGGAAGGGGGGTGGAGGCAATAGCATGATGGGAGTCGTAGTCACTGATATTGGTCACCCCCACTACTGGCCCATCAACACCACCCTGAACCATGCTCACATCACAGGAAGTGGAGAAGGACTCACAAGATGGCTGACACTGGCTACTGCTGTGGGAGCACAAGGCCCTGCTGGCAACTGTGCACCAACAAACAGCAGGACACCACTGACTGACATCCTGAGAGACAACTCACACTCCCTGCAATGCAAGCACGTTCCATGGTGGGATAACTGGCTGGCTGGCTGGGTGGGAAGGAGGACTTGCAGCACTAACCATAGTCACAAGCACCTCCCCTCACACACCCCCAACACAAACTCCACAGAACCCACCTGGTAGAATGCAATGCCCCCATCCTAACACAAGATCCCACAAAGAACCACCACCCTGGGTTATGTTGTGTGAAGCACAGGGACACTCTTGGGACTCTTAGCCAAACAACTGCCAGGACAACACTCCCAGCCATCCTGTCAGCACAGCCAGCCCACCCCACAGGGAAGCAGAATCAAAGGAAGGAAGCATGGACATGCTGGGAAGGGGGGTGGAGGCAATAGCATGATGGGAGTCGTAGTCACTGATATTGGTCACCCCCACAACTGGCCTATCAACACCACCCTGAACCATGCTCACATCACAGGAAGTGGAGAAGGACTCACAAGATGGCTGACACTGGCTACTGCTGTGGGGAGCACAAGGCCCTGCTGGCAACTGTGCACTAACAAACAGCAGGACACCACTGACTGACATCCTGAGAGACAACTTACACTCCCTGCAATGCAAGCACGTTCCATGGTGGGATATCTGGCTAGCTGGGTGGGAAGGGGGACTTGCAGCACTGACCATAGTCACAAGCACCTCCCCTCACACCCCCAACACAAACTCCACAGAACCCACCTGGTAGAATGCAATGCCCCCATCCTAACACAAGATCCCACAAAGAACCACCACCCTGGGTTATGTTGTGTGAAGCACAGGGACACTCTTGGGACTCTTAGCCAAACAACTGCCAGGACAACACTCCCAGCCATCCTGTCAGCACAGCCAGCCCACCCCACAGGGAAGCAGAGTCAAAAGGAAGGAAGCATGGGCATGCTGGGAAGGGGGAGGAGGCAATAGCATGATGGGAGTCGTAGTCACAGCTCTACATCCCCCACCACATGGCCCAGCAAGCTCACACTCACGCATGCACATCCCACAGAGAGTGGAAAGGCCCATCAAAGATGTCTGACACTGTTGCTGTGTCGTGGGGAGCACAAGGGCATGCTGGGTACTGCACACCAACCAACAGCAGGACACCACTGTCAGCCATCTTGCCATTGCTCTCACACCCACACACACTGAACTCCACACAAATGCAAGTAAGTATGGGAATGCTGGGAAGTGGGGTGGAGGCAATGGCATGATGGGAGTCGTAGTCACAGACATAGCTCACCCCCACAACTGTCCCATCAACACCACCCTGAACCATGCTCACATCACAGGGAGTGGAGAAGGACTCACAAGATGGCTGACACTGGCTACTGCTGTGGGGAGCACAAGGCCCTGCTGGCAAAAGTGCACCAACAAACAGCAGGACACCACTGACTGACATCCTGAGAGGCAACTTACACTCCCTGCAACGCAAGCACGTTCCATGGTGGGATAACTGACTGGCTGGGTGGGTGGGAAGGAGGGCCGGCTGTCAACCAAACACAACCAATGCAGACCATGTTCACACCCCAGAAAATACATAGAAATGCCCAAATAATGCAGGACAATGTGCCACACCAATATCAACCCCTGACTGTGACGACTTAGGACAATGCAATGTACAGGCCCGCACCCAGAGGCACAGTCAACAACTGTCATGTGTGTCAACCATTGATGCCTGCAGAAACATAACATACATTGTTTGTGTCTCCCAAAAACAGGTGATGATGGGGACACAGCAGCAGACGCTGAGGAGTCCCAGTCCCAGGCTCAAGAGGATGCCGAGCTCACTGGCGTCGTACAGCCTCTGTCCTCCTCGGACGATGAAGAACAACCTGGCACATCCGGTGCAAGTCAACATGCAGCACCAGCAGGACCACCAGCTGCAGCACCAGCAGGACCACCAGCTGCACCCCTGCACCCACCCCTCCAACGACTGTCACCACGAATACCATCCCTGCCGACATGGACAGAACAAGGAGCAACACCAGCACAGTGACCCTGGACCAACCTGGGGCCATGGACACCACCACCAACCCCCAAGGTGGACCAGGGTTATCTGTGCGTGCCACTGCACACACTGCACATGTCAGCAGGGGTGGTGGGAGGAGTGGGAGACAGAGGTCAGCTGCTTGCAGACGTTGCTGGTGTGCATGATGACCCACAACTGGTACGCATAGCTGATGCGTACCAGTCCAGCACCGGAGAGCTCAGCCAGGTAGTGGGGCTCCTCAGAGACATTAAACAGCAGCAGGCTGCCCATCATGCCCGCTTGGACTCCCACATGTCCCACGTGGAGTCACACATGTCCCGTGTGGACTCACACATGTCCCGCGTGGAGTCCAAGTGGGATGCACTGCATGAGATGACGGCAGTGCACAGGGACATTTTACAATGCCTCTGCCAGATGAACAGCAACCAGTCCACACCTCCCTGTGTGCCAACAACATCTGGTGCCGAACAAACTGCAACTGCCACAGGGAGGGAGGAGGACTCTGGCGGAGAGTCCCCTGCACCGCAGCAGCCTGTACTTGAGGGCCCCCCAAGAAGAGGGGTCGTCCGAGGAGGGAAAAGTGAGAGGCCGCTGGCCAAGCGCAACTCCCAGGAAGCCTGAACCTGTTCTGGATGTTCGCCTTTGTGCACAGACTGTTCACCCTGTTGACGGCAACACTACTCCCACACATTGCATGGGGAGTACAAGTTGGACCAATGTGTCAGACAACTGTGGCCCCGATACTGGGGATCCTGTCTACCAGGACTTTCAATTCACCTAGGAACTTGGGATTGCAAGATTTATGTACAGCACAACCCATCCTATGCACTATTAACACAAATGTATCACAATAAACACACTAATACACCATACTTGACTCTGTCGTGATTCCAACGTGGGTGCTGTTATGGGGATGATGAACTGCAAAATTACACTGTGTATGCGAACTGCAACAGCAAGGACAACACAGGCATGTGAGTACAGGCAACGTGACACACATGAGGGAGACACACCACCAGGGCTACACAACACATACACACCTAGGCCATCTGACTCATTGCCTACACTGATGTTGCCAGGGAAGACGGTGCAATGCACAGACACCACACCCATTCCCAGTTGTAGTCAAGTAGCCCACAGGTGCAGTAAGCAAATGGCAGTCAAATGTGTGACCACAGACAACGCACATCACAAAGTGGAGCACAGGTTTATTACACAGTTGCAACATGCCGTAACCACTACAGATGCAAGGTAACCCCACCTGGCAGCGGGCACACAGTCAACAACTGTAGACGGAAGGAAGTCCATGGGTGTGGCGCACATCACCTGTAGGGACACAACAGCTACCAGCCTGGATGTGCAATCACGTCGTCGGTGGACACAGTTGACCAAACGAATCTGAAAGTACCCTGTGAAGGACAGAAATGACACACAGTCAAAAGCAATGGAGTACAGGACAGAACAGCAAAACTCATGCACAATACATGTTACAAGATACCCACCCAGAACCAAGTTAGCATGTCAACACTGTTGGGGAGTACAGCCCACCTGTCACCACACATCGCAACACACATCCAGTCAAGTAGCCCATGGACACACTCCAACAGCACCAGAGCACCACCCACACATCATGCCAACTCACATCATTGACATGACACCTCAGGATACTCACATTCAGCTAAAGAAGTTGGTGATGAGCTGTGTGCGGACATCACCATCACCATCATCATCATCATCGTCACTGGCATCGTGGTCCAGGCCAGGATCCTCCACAGGTGGCGGATGTTGGTCATTGTCATCCTGGATGAGAGGCAACTCCTTCCGCACTGCCAGGTTGTGGAGCATGCAGCAGACGATGATAATCTTGCACACTTTCGCAGGGGCATATGGGAGGGACCCTCCGGTCTTGTCCAGGCAGCGGAAGCGGCTCTTCAGGAGACCAAAGGTCCGCTCAATCACTCTCCTGGTCCGACCATGTGCCTCATTGTAGCGCATCTGGGCTGGTGTCACAGGGTTCCTGAGGGGTGTCAGCAACCACGGCATGTTGGGGTATCCCGAGTCACCTACGGACAGACAAGTGCACATTAGCTGACTTGGAAAAGTGGGCGGAATACTCCAGATCAGATCACACACAATGGCACAAAGTCAGTACACACCGACAAGCCAGGCACGCTGGTTCTGCATCTGTGCCATCATCCTGGGGATGCGACTACTCCTCATCACAAAGGAATCGTGTGCTGAACCAGGGAAACGGGCACACACGTGTGTGATGGTCATGTCTGCAAGACACACCACCAGTGCATTGACCGAGTGGTAGTGCTTGCGGTTACGGTAGGCCTGCTCCTGGGCCTGTGGTGGTACCAAAGCCACATGTGTCCCATCAATGGAGCCAATGACATGCGGCATCCTCCCCAGGGCATAAAAGTCACTCTTCACGTCAGTGAGTCGTCGCAGTCTAGGGAAATAGATGTACCGGTTCAGGAAGAGCAACATTGCCGCCAAAACATCGCGGAGCACACGGCTGAACATGGTCTGTGACATCCCACCAGCAGTCGCCACAGTATGTTGGAAGGTACCGGTGGCAAAGAAGTGTAGGGCTGCCATCACCTTCACCTTGGGGGTCAGCGCTGTAGGATACGGTCGGCCAGGCTGCAAATGTGGGGACAACTGCACTGCCAAATCCTCAATCAGCTGCCTGGTGAAGCGGTACCGTCGGATGCTGTCCCGTTCCACCATCGTTGCCAGGTCTGGGAATGGCCGATGGACAGCAGGAGCCCTGCAGTGCAGAGGAGAAGTAAGCAAGATTGTCAGTCACCCCACATATGCGGCATTGAACACACTCAAGATCCCAACATACATCATTATGAGGCACAACTACATGAAGTGTGCAGTACCGGAAGGACATGTATGGTACATACATGGCCAACATCTGTCAACACGGTCCAACAGGTGGCATCAATTAGTCCCAGGTTGGCCCATTGGATATCATGAGGCCGTGTCACAGTTCCCATCTCCTGCTGCTGTGTCACAATAACCCCCCACAGTGACATGTGAGGACAGATGTGCCCCAGGCACCACAGCTCAACGACAGGTACATTCCCAGGGACCCTGTAATGCCACATGGACACTGGCATTACATGGAGTATCATGTATACACCACAGCAAAACAACCATGACCCCCACAGGTAGTGGCCCCACTTGCCACAGCAGGACAGACATGGACGTCTGTGACACACACGCACAACATCAGAGTCCATGCACACACAACGTGGATGTGGAGACTGTCTCCCATTGTGCACATGAAATCAGAGACATTGTAAACACTACATGCACAAAGACTGTGGAGGACCATCACTATTGTGCCACTGGGACACCCTGGCTCAAACATACCGTCCCACATGGGACTCACGGGGTATGTGACATGACATACACATACACCACTGTGAAATGTGACCATGGCACATGCACAGATATGAACAGTTGCACATCACAGTGGTCATGTACACGTAACACCCAGGATCCTGTCCCCATGAACACGTGCACAGCCTGGGGGTGGCTGCCCACAGGTGACACCCACAGGACAACATGTACACCAACATACACACAATAGGAAATGTATCCTTACATGCCTTATGATAAAGTTTGGACAGGCTGTCGTGATGTAGGTGTGCCCCTCACTCCCTGGGAGCTATCTGTGGCTGGCATATGTCCATCTGAGACAGGCATGCTGACATATGCCAGTCACATGTACAGTGATGCGTTGTACCGCAATGGACCGATCGGTGCCTCCGGCCGGCCCATTGCATTCAATGTGTGCGGATACGCGTTGTACCCCTGTGCGCGTTGAACCGCAATGGACCGATCGGTGCCTCCGGCCGGCCCATTGCATTCAATGTGTGCGGGTACGCGTTGTACCCCTGTGCGCGTTGATACCGCAATGGACCGATCGGTGCCTCCGGCCGGCCCATTGCATTCAATGTGTGCGGGTACACGTTGTACCCCTGTGCGCGTTGAACCGCAATGGACCGATCGGTGCCTCCGGCCGGCCCATTGCATTCAATGTGTGCGGGTACGCGTTGTACCCCTGTGCGCGTTGAACCGCAATGGACCGATCGGTGCCTCCGGCCGGCCCATTGCATTCAATGTGTGCGGGTACGCGTTGTACCCCTGTGCGCGTTGAACCGCAATGGACCGATCGGTGCCTCCGGCCGGCCCATTGCATTCAATGTGTGCGGGTACGCGTTGTACCCCTGTGCGCGTTGTACCGCAATGGACCGATCGGTGCCTCCGGCCGGCCCATTGCATTCAAAGTGTGCGGGTACGCGTTGTATCTCTGTGCGCGTTGAACCACAATGGACCGATCGGTGCCTCCGGCCGGCCCATTGCATTCAATGTGTGCGGGTACGCGTTGTACCCCTGTGCGCGTTGAACCGCAATGGACCGATCGGTGCCTCCGGCCGGCCCATTGCATTCAATGTGTGCGGGTACGCGTTGTACCCCTGTGCGCGTTGAAACGCAATGGACCGATCGGTGCCTCCGGCCGGCCCATTGCATTCAATGTGTGCGGGTACGCGTTGTACCCCTGTGCGCGTTGTACCGCAATGGACCGATCGGTGCCTCCGGCCGGCCCATTGCATTCAATGTGTGCGGGTACGCGTTGTACCCCTGTGCGCGTTGTACCGCAATGGACCGATCGGTGCGCACCCATTGACAATGGGCTTGCCTGGCAACGGACGCGTTTTCGAATTTCGAACGAGTCGGTTGCTGGAAATTCAGTTGGTCACCCACAACAATGTTGCAAAATCATGTATGTCATGAAGTTGAGGATTTGAAGGATGCTGTGGGCGTGTTTTGGTGCTGCTATTCCATGGATTGGCCAGATTCAGAAGATGCAAACGACTTGGACCTATCACTTTGGACACAAGGGACAGTATCTGCCTCTCCAGCACATATATATTGCTGGCTGTTCCCCTGAGAGCTCACTTGCCTGCACTACATGCTCCAGGACGACATCTGCCACTGCACTGCTGCTGTCTCTGCCCCTCTGGACCCTGCAATGGCACGTACTGTGGAGAGAGCCCCAGCCTTCAGCCTTGAAGAGAACCAGGCCCTGCTGGACAGCCTACTTCCACAGTACAGCAAGCTGTATGGGACACCAGGGGAGCAGGTGAGTGTTCTGTGCACTGCCTTTCTGAATGTGCATTTTGTGTGACTAGCAAGGCTGAGAGTCTGCACGCCACTGGCTAGCAGGCTCACTGAGTAGTTGTCACCCCCCATAGTGTGTAGTGACTTGCACTGGACAGGTATGGTGCAGTGACAGTGCATTTGAACATGGTTTTACTTCCCATGCAATGATACCATGTAGTGACGTCTGGCAAACTGTCCATGGTCAGCTTTGCACTGCCTGTGTACATCATGTGCCCCTGTGATTGAGACATGTATATACAACTGTGTCATGCACGGATATGTTGCATGTGTGGTAATGGCCTTTTCACTTTGTCATCCTGACAGGTTAATGCCCATCGGAAGCAGGAGATCTGGAAGGACATCGTCCGGGCTGTCCGGTCCGTGGGGGTCTACAAGCGCCGGATCCGCAACTGCCAGAAGAGGTGGCAGGACCTTCGGGGCTGGACCCGGAGGATTGCACGGGTCCAGCTGAAGCTGTCGCCTCCTAGCAGGAGGGGCGGAACACGGACCCTGACCCCCACATGCTCCAGATCCTGGCGGTGGTGTTTCCAGACCTGGATGGGCAGCTGAAGGCCAGACAGCAGCAAGGAGGGGTGAGTCAAAGACTGCACTGTGAACTCTGTATTACATGCTTTGTGCCCTCCTCTGGCCTGGTTCAAATGCCACAGTGCAGCAGTCATGTTGTCCAGGAGCCATGTCCCTCTATTGTGCACTGCCCACTGCTCATCTGATACCCAGGTGTGGCCCTTACATTCAGGGAATTGTGTCACTTGGGACTGTGTCCTTGCAGTTTGCTTCACTAAAGGTGGGGGACAGCATCTGTTTCCCTAACTCTGTTGTGGGCATCATGGGTGGGTCCATTGTTCACACAACGCCTGGGTTTGGACATGTGATCTGCGTGTTGCTTTGATATGCGGTCCACTTGCTGAGCTGAGCCACCACATGTGCCTGGGGTATGTGGCACACGCCCATGCAGTGGGTGGGAACAATGTTTGGGCCCCAGGAGTGTGCAGATTACGTGTGTCACACATACATGGCCAGCTATCCACTGTCCAGGGCACATCCCTCATTCATGTGGAGCAGGACAGTCATGCCTACTCCAGGCCATGCAATGCACTCTGTACTCCCACTCCCGTGTATCAGCTGACACATTGTGCACAGTGATTTGACCCCTCAGGTGTCTGCCTCTGTGTCAGTGTGCTGTGGATTAGTTGCCAGGACTGCTGGGGTGTTTCTTGGTAGGGGCTCAGCATGCCCCTGGAGATGTGACCATAGCAGACGATACTTGTGTGTCACATAGGTGTTTGATCAGCTGCCCGTGCAGACTGGGGTATGCGAATGTGAAGTTCAGGCAGCTGTTCCCCATTCACAGCAAATTGTGAGGGGCTCAGGTTCCAAGGGTAGTGTCATAGGTCTCCCATATGTCCAATAGGTGTGACCTGGACAGATGAGGGTTAAGATGATGTGTTGTGTGGGGGATGTACATGTGCACTTGTGCAGCTCCAGGACTTGCATTCCCCATGACCTACTGTTGTGACACAGTGCATAGTGTTGTTGTCTGGCTGCCAAGTCATACATCACTGAGACAGTGATGTATGACTTAGCAGTCATGCCTCTGCCATGGCATGTGTCAACTTATTGGTGGTCCTGCAGGGGAGTGACATGTGCTACATGCACACCATAGTGGCGCTGGCTATCAGGACATGGGTGCATCATGGTGTCTGTCACTGGTATGCATCACATGCATTTCCTATTTGACTCTGGGCATCCCTTTCATCCGGAAACCTGTACTGACTCAGTGGCAAGAGCTGTGATGTGTGCATGTCCACATGCTACACCGTGTCCTCTGCACTGTCCAACTATTGTGTACTTGGTGCATGTGTCCACACTGGGGTGTTGCAATCCCACAGACACCAGACAGATGGGTGCAAGGCCATGTGGGATGTGAGTGCCATGCTTGGCATCAGACTGACAATTGGCTTCTCCTGTTCAGTTAGGGCACTTTTAGCAATGTACAACTAATGATGCCAGGGCTTGCTCTGTAATGTGCTGTGCTCACAGTGGTGTGTGCGTTTGGTGCAGGTGACTGATGTCTGTCTGTTTCCCCATTGTTTGCAGATACATCCACGGCCACGGAAGGGGACAGCTCCACGGACCAGGAGGAGCCAGAGAGCCAGACTGGGTCAGCAGCCGAGGAGTGGTCGGAGGGACCCAGTGGCACGGAGGGCGAGGGAGCCACACCGAGGAGTCCTCAGCACCATCCACCTCAGCTGAGGACCAGAGCAACTCGGAGGATGACTCCCTTGTGGAGGCGGGTGTCAGCAGCCACCACACGCCAGCTAGTGTTGCTGTCCCCGCCACCACCAGCACCACCACCGCCCTCCCATCGGCTCCCATTCCCCAGGTCCGTGGAGGCTCCCATGTTCGGGAGCGTGTCTCCTTTGGCCCAGGCACCGCACCCCCTGCCCCTGTGTCCCCTGCTGCCCTGAGTGAGGAGTCTGTGTACCTCCTTCGCCAGCTCCATGTAGGGCAGACAGCCATGCTGAGTGTCCTCCATGCGCACACCGCACTGTTGACTCAGCTGGTGTCGTTCATGGAGGGCATCTCATCGGGCATGTCTGACCTACAGAGGGGCAACAGGTCCATGGACTCCTCCCTGACGGCAGCAGTGTCCCTCCTCAGACAGTCCCTCACCCCTCCTGCCTCTGCTCCATCCACACTCCCCAGCACCTTACCCATCCCAAGCACACACACACCGGCACAGGCACACACCAGCACACACACGTCCAGCACACAGACACACACGCCACAAACTAAACGCACACGCACGCACAGTCAGGGGACTGAAACCAGACTCACAGGGGATGGGGCCCTGGTACACACACACGCATCCACGGGCACTGCGCAGTCCTCAGTTGCCTCTCCCTCCAAAGCACCCTCCCTTGCCTCACCTGCAACCCCAAAGACCCAGCACCTCTTCCTCAGTGACCTCGGCCTCTTCCCCTCCGATCCAGCTGCCCCAGCATCCAGGGGGAAGAGGAAGCCCCCACACGGAGCAGAGTGCCCCTCGCCCCGGACACCCTCCCCCAGGTGCAGACAGACTGAGGCCCCCACCCGCAAGTCCCCCGGAGTGCTAAGAGCAAGACCCCGCCGCCGCCCTGCAGCTCAAGCACCAGGTCTCCTTCCTCCATCCCTCAGGCCCCCACTCCACAGGTGCCCCCACCACACCCTGCCCCAGGTTCCCCCACCCACAGATATACCATCCCCAAGAGGCTCCGGCCTTCTCCCCCTGCCACTTGCTCTCCCGGAACAACACCCCCGCTGCGCTTGTCTGTGCCACTGATGTGGTGAGGGTGTCCTCCCCCTCTGTCCAGCCCACCTTGCCTGTTCCCCATTCTCCTCCCCTGGTGGTAGGCACTGCAGTGGAGTCCACTACCACCCTGTCTGACTTGGGCACTGCAGTGGCGGACCTGTCCACTCCATCTGCAGGGTCCACTGCAGTCGTGCCGGCATCCACAACATCTGAGCCATGCCCCCAGTTGTGCCGGCACACACCATGTCAGACACCTCCACTGCAGTTGTCAGTGGCTCTTCAGCACCCACCACCCCTTCCCTGCTTCCTCCTGGTGAGCCCTGATCCTGTCCCTGCGGTGCCTGGCCTACCCCCGGTTGCCCCTCCTAGTGAATTGTCCCTGGTTTTGTGCAGGCATGTGTAGGGTGGCATCTGCCACTGTCACCCACTTGTGACTTTGTTGATGGACTGGCCATTGGCCTTTGTTTATGTTCTACCGGACTTCTACTTTTAATGCCACATATGCTGAATAAAGCAACTTTCTGTTCTCTAGTGCTTTTGCTTCTGATGTACATGATGTTGATGATGCTAACCATGCCCTTGCTGCAGTGATGGTGATATTTGGTCTCATGATAATGAAGTGTTACTGTGCAGGAACCCATGTGGTCCAGGGGAATGTGTCCTATCCTGTGGTGTATCCATGTCATCCATAGCAGCATCTGAGGGTGTCATGTGTTCAGTATTTTGCAATGGGATTTCCTACTTAGATTGGCAATTTCACATCTGTGGCTTCCACCACTGCACATCTGTTGTGCCTGCCATTGTTCTATTCGTCTACTTCCCTGACCGTGTGGCCATCTCCAGTGAACATGCAGGTTTGGGCATCAATGGGGAAGGACTCATCTGTGTTGTCAGTGAAACATTGCTATACAAGTGTGTTGGATCTGTGCTGATGATTCCGTTGGCACTTCCATGACCAGGCTGATGGGACGGGAGCCCTCATTTGGTGCTAATTGTTGATTGTGTGTCCCATTGCTGCCATGGTTTGGTATCTGTTCGCCTCACATCTGCAGTCTCCACAGGGTATCTGCATGTGTGTGCCCATTGGTGAAAATATGTGGGTCTGCATTCGGATGGTCACTTCTGTCATTGTGTCATTGATGATTGTTGACGGTGTCAGCCCCCATGGGTGTTGTTTGTCTGCACATGGCCAAAGTTATGTCTTATTTGCACTGCAGGATTTGGCTCCCCCAATTTATGTTGCAATGGGACACATACACTACTTTGCCACTGATGTGTTTGTTGTTCTGTGACCAGGAATCATCCATGCAGTTTGGCAGTTGCACCTCTTACTTTGTCAACACTTACCTTTTGGTCACTGTGATGATGGGGGGTTGGACCCCATTGCCACAATGTTCAAAATGTGTTGCAGCTATGGACCCCACACTTGCCTTTTGGTCACTGTGATGATGGGTGTTTGGACCCCATTGCCACAATGTTCAAAATGTGCTGCAGCTATGGACCCCACACTTACCTTTTGGTCACTGTGATGATGGGTGTTTGGACCCCATTGCCACAATGTTCAAAATGTGCTGCAGCTATGGACCCCACACTTACTGTTAGACTTGGCATCTTTTGGCGTGTTTCCCCTGACTTTTTGCTTTCTGACCTCCCGGTTTTGACTCTGTTTTTGCTGGTGTGATGATTCTGCGCCCTTTCCTCACTGCGGTCCAGTGGGAAAGTGCAAGTGCTCCTGTATAAAATGTGTTATGGATTGGTGTTTCCATGATTGGCCTATTTGGTTTATGTGTCAGTCCCTTGTAAAGTGCACTGCGAGTGCCAGGGCCTATAGACCAAATGCTGTTGGTGGGCTGCAGCACTGGATTGTGCCACCCACGCAAACAGCCCGTAAAGTGTAACTCGGGCCTGCCAACGCAGAGCCTGTGCGCAGCCTGGGGCTGCCATGTCGACTTGGCAAGTGCACACACTTGCAAGTCCCTAAACCTTCCCTTTGCTACATGTTAGTCACCCCTAAGGTAGGCCCAAGGTACCCCTGTGGGCAGGGGTGCGTTGTACGCGAAAGGTAGGACATGCCCTGGTGTGTGCGGCATGTCCTGATAGTGAATTACAGCCTAGTTCGTTTTCACTATTGCAAGGCTACCTGTTCCCCTAGGCCAGAACGGGCAGTTTTGATTATTACAGCTTATAATCCTAACTGACCCGGGAACATGGTAGAAATTCGAGTTTAGTATGCCTGGACTCAGAATGATAAAATGCAGCTTTTAGTAAAGTTGGTTTTAACATTCTGTGTTTGAAAATACCACTTTTAGAAAGGGGTATTTTCTTGTCTAACCATCCAAGCCTGCCTCTGCGAGGTTGTGTATTCCTTGTCTGGAGTGTGAGTGACAGGGGCTGGGGGATGCCAGGAGACAGGGTGAGTCAGCACAGGGCTGAATAGCAAGATCTACATGTAGATGGGTGGGAGGGGTCGCACCTGGGCCCTGAATAGGACAGTGCCTTCCCTCCACAATGCTGGCTCCACCTCCTGTGGTGCGTCTGATGTCCCTGGCCTACTCACTGAAAGAAGGGACGGAGACTTGTCAACAAAGTGCTCCAGAACTGGTTTGGACTAGGCAAAGGCCTCTCTGCCTTCAGAGAACAAAGGAATTTGGGATATAAATATTGGGGCCCTGACCCCATGAATTTAGATCTCGCTGGAATCAAGGAACCTGCCAAGACGAAGAGCTGGAAGAGCTGCCAGGAGGAGTACTGCCCCTTTGCTGTGTTGTTGCTTTGTTGGGTTGGCCTGCAGTGGCTGCTTCTGTCTTGGGCAGTGAAAGGACTGGACTGAACTTTCTCCAAACTTGTGCTGAGTATCTCCAAGGGCCAGAAACCGAGCTGGCCTCCTGTTAAGAAGTCTCAGGGACTGCAAAGACTTCACAAGCCTCTGGGTACCGCTTCTGGAACGCTGTTTCAGTTGCCACAGAGGAAGGGAACCGCAACCGACTCCGTCAACCGAATCCATCCCTGGCCGGTGACCTGTTTGCACCGCAGACCGCATTGCCCCGCTTCACATCGCAACCCTGGTCTCACCGTGGGCGACGTCCGACGCCGCCAACATCGAGCCGCTGCTTGCACCGTGACCTGTGGGCACCGCAGTTCGCATCGCATCGCATCGCTTCACTGAACCAACCGGACCCGACCGACGCGGTCGCTGCAACTGGCTCAAGAGTCGAGACCGCACCGCATTTGGGGCACCGCTCGCACATCTGCGACGCACCGCTCCGACTCGCACCGCTGTCCGACGCCAGCTCCCGCACTCCGGCTAGGTCGCCTGCATCGCAACCTGTCAGCACCGCATCGAGCATCGTCTCGCCCTGCATCGCACGCCTTGGACTCACCGACTCCGTCTGCACGACGCTCATCGAGCCACTGCCTGCACCGCATCGAGGGACACCGCACCTTGCATCGCTCCGTCTTGCACCGCAACCGCGACGAACGCCGACCGGCTCGTACACTCCGTACCAGCCACAACGAGAAAAGGTACTGTGACCGAGTCTGTTCATGACTCTGCTGGCCCGTATCGACGCGGTCGGCTGGAACTTTTAGACTCTGGGGTTTTCAGCATCACGGTAGGCTCGGACGGAGCTACCGACTCGTACGAACTTTGCTTTTGTGCTATTCCTGCAAAGAAGAAGTTAAAGTATCAAGTATTCATTCGTATAGTATAGTATTGTGGATTTTTGTCGTAATTGGTCTTGTCTTGAGTATATAAAATAATTGGTTATTTTTCTAAACTGGTGTGGTGTCCGTTTGTAGTGCTTACACGGTATTACTGTTGGTTATGTGCAAATGCTTCACACACTGCCTCTGAATTAAGCCTGACTGCTCGTGCCAAGCTACCACGAGGGTGAGCAGGGGTTACTTCACGAGTGTAACAACCCTTACCCTGACTAGGAAGAAGGGTCCCTACTTGGACAAAGGTGCAAGCCCTTGCCAACTAGAGATCCCATTTCTAACATTGGTCGTCAGCGGTGAGGATAGGACTTGTGTTTGCACTTGACTTACAGTGATTGGTGTGCACTACTACCATATCGCAGACCATTACGTACCACATACTAGTTCTTTTTCTTTTGGCCTATTTTTGATCTTGCCAGTTTTCAACTCACAACTTTTGTCATGCCTGAATCAATTGCATCATCCGTTGCATCTCTGGAAGTTATCTTTGAGGAGGACAGGTTGGAATCCTACGCCGTAAAGGAGTTACGAGCGATTTGTAAAAACCTGAAAGTCCAAATTAAAGGCCTCACAAGGAAGGAGGAGCTACAGAAGGCGCTGAGGGCCTGGGTAGCAGCCAGACATGCCAATGGGCAGCCTGGTGATCTCAGTGAGGAGGCGGAGGAGCCTATTTCCAGGGTGGATGTGCTTTTGGGTAGGGGGAACCCGCCAGATCAGGCAGCAGCAGTCTGTCCCCAGAGGAGCTGGAGGACAGGCGGGAGGCAAGGCAGTTTGAGCTGCAGAAGCTCAGACTGGAGAGTGAGCGGGAGGAGAAGAGATTGGCCATAGAGGAGAGGAAGATGCTCTTAGAGCATGAGAGAGAACTGAAGGAGCTAGAACTTAGGAGTAAGTCAGGCTCAGATGGTGGCAGCAATTCGTCCAGAAAGGCAGACAGGATTGTGCACATTCCCAAGAACGTAGGCAAGGAGTTCAAGAAGGGGGATGACATACAAAGGTGGTTTCAGGGTTATGAGGCAGCCATACACATGAATGGGGTCCCTGAGGAGAATTGGGGAGCAGGATTGTGGCCGCTTTTCCCTGAAGAAGCAAGGGATGCTCTGATAGCTTTGGGTAAGGGGTATCACCTCACCTATGCTGACATGAAGGATGCCCTTCTCACGAAGTATGGTCTTACTCCTGAAAAGTACAGGGATCAGTTCAGGTCCAGTAAGAAGTCTGATGCCAACACTTGGTTGGAATGTGTGGATGTGTTCTGCAGGTCGCTGGATGGTTGGGTGAAGGGCAGTAGTGTAACAGATTTTCAGGGGCTCTACAACTTGATTGCATGGGAGCACTTGTCTAGTCTATGTTTTGCAGATCTGCGCCAGCACCTAGTTGATAGTAAGCTAACTGACCCCAGGAAGCTTGCTATGGAAGCGGACCGCTGGGTGAGTACCAGGGTCCACAAGAAAGCGTTTGGGGGACACTCAGCCAAAGGTGGGCAGGGTCCCCAGCAGAAAGGTGGGGGGACAAGGGTAAAGCACAGGAGTTCTCTAAAGGGCCCCAAACTAGTACCCAGGGTAAAGGTTCCCAGCCCCCGGTGATAAGAAGAAAGGGGTCTCTACAGGGAAGCCTGTTGAGACCGGCCCCCGCAAGTGTTATGCATGTGACCAGGTAGGTCACTTTAAGGGGGACCCCAAGTGCCCGAAGGGGACACAGCCGCCCACCGGTGGACAATCCAAAGTGTTGGCTAGTGTAGCGCTTGGGGAGGAGGGGTGCCCACAGGAGGGTGGGGATCCCGCAGAAATGACCCTTGTCTCACTAGGGGACAGTGAGATGGTCCCAGGAAACCAGGTGCCCCCTAACACAAAGAAATATAGCACCTGGGTGACCATTAATGGGAACAGGGTAGAGGCTCTCAGAGATACTGGAGCCAGTGTGACCTCAGTCCGGTGTCACCTGGTGTCTGAGAAGCAAGTAGTCCCAGGAGCATTCCACCAAGTAGTTGCTGTCGACAACTCTGAGCGCCAGGTGGCGCAGGTTCCCTTCGAATGGGGGGGGGTCTCAGGTCCCTTGAGGGTGGTTGTGAGCCCTACCATGCCTGTAGATTGTCTGCTAGGAAACGACCTGGAGCAGTCCTCATGGAAGGAGGTTGAGCTCAGGTCTCACTTGGAGATGCTTGGGTTGCCAGAGTGGGCATGCGTGTCTACTCGGTCAATGGCGGCCAGAAAGGGTGATCAAGAGGACTTGGAGCCTGAAACAGTGGCCCAAGTCCCTGCCAAGAGAAAGGGCAGGGGGCGCGGGAAACCGGCCCCGAAGTTCCCACGGACCGGGAGGAGGCGGACCTCGAGGGGGATGCCCGGTGCCTACAGGGAGCAGGTAGCCGAACTGGGAGACATCTCTGAGCTGACCCATTGGCAGCAAGAAGGGGGTCCCACCAGGGAGGAGTTCTGCAGGGAGCAGAACGAGTGCCCAACTCTGGAGGGTCTGCGGCGGCAGGCTGCAGACCAGGCAGCTGGTAATCAGTCCGGGTCACATCTGATCTACTGGGAGAGCGGTCTCCTATACAGTGAGCCTAAGGTTGCTGAGCCTGGGTCAGCCCGTGTGCTGGTGGTACTCCAGCGCTTCAGGACCTTCCTACTGGGTCTGGCTCATGACGTGCCTTTGGCAGGACATTTGGGGCAGGACAAGACCTTTGACAGGCTTGCCACCCACTTCTTTTGGCCCCAAATGCGAAGGCAGTCAGATGCACACTGTAGGTCTTGCCAAACTTGCCAGGCAAGTGGTAAGAGTTGGAGGAAGGTCAAAGCTCCTCTCCAACCTTTTCCTGTTGTTGGAACACCCTTTGAAAGGGTAGGGATGGATATTGTGGGGCCACTGGATCCCAAGACAGCCATGGGAAACAGGTACATCCTGGTCTTGGTGGACCATGCCACCCGGTACCCGGAGGCAATCCCTCTCAGGACAACGACGGCGCCAGTGGTGGGCCGGGCATTAATGGGGATCTTTTCCCGTGTGGGATTCCCCAGAGAGGTGGTTTCCGATAGGGGGACCAATTTCATATCGAAGTATATGACATCCCTGTGGAAGGAGTGTGGTGTAACCTACAAGTTCACCACTCCTTACCACCCACAAGGAAACGGTCTGGTGGAGAGATTCAACCAGACCTTGAAAGGCATGATCAAGGGTCTAACAGAACCCATGAGGCGTAAGTGGGACGTCCTCTTGCCATGCCTACTCTTTGCGTACAGGGAGGTGCCTCAGAAGTCTCTTGGGTACAGCCCCTGTGAGCTCCTGTATGGCCACCCTGTCAGAGGACCTCTGAGTTTGGTGAAGGAAGGCTGGGAGGAGGCTCCCAGGAAAACTCCCCAGGATGTATTTAGCTACATGCTGGCCTTTAGAAACCAAACTGCCCGCTTCAGGAAACTCGCTCAGGCGAACCTAGAAGCAAGCCAGGAAGAAATGAAGAGATGGTATGACCAGAACGCCACTCTGGTCGAATTTCAACCTGGGCAAAAGTGTGGGTAATGGCCCCAGTGGCACCTTGTGCCTTGCAGGACAAGTGGACTGGGCCATATGAGGTAAAGGAGCGCAAAAGTGACGTCACCTACCTTGTGGATTTGCAGGCTCCAAGGAACCCTTTGAGGGTCCTTCACGTGAACCGCCTCAAGCCCCACTTCGAGAGGTCCGAAGTGAGTATGCTCTTGGCGACAGATGATGGGGTGGAAGAGGAGAGTGAGCCTCTCCCTGACCTCCTGTCTACCAAGGAGCATGATGGGTCAGTAGAGGGTGTGATCCTCTCCCCTACTCTGACTCAGGAGCAGCAGGGGACTGTCGCCAGTTGTTGGGACAGTTCGCCCCACTGTTCTCTCTGACCCCGGTGTTACTCACTGGTGTACCCATAACGTGGACACCGGTGACAGCCATCCTGTGAAGCACAAGATTTACAGGTTGACTGACCGGGTCAGAGCCAGCATCAAGGAGGAGGTCTCTAAGATGTTGGCGTTAGGGGTGATTGAGCCCTCCCACAGTCCTTGGGCCAGCCCAGTGGTCTTGGTCCCAAAGGCTGCGGCGCCCGGTGCCACTCCAGAACTCCGGTTTTGTGTGGACTACCGTGGGCTCAATGCCGTCACCAGGACTGACGCGCACCCCATCCCCAGAGCTGATGAGCTCATTGATCGGTTGGGAGCTGCCCGGTTCCTCAGCACGTTTGATTTAACGTCTGGGTACTGGCAGATTGCCTTAACCGATGGGGCCAAGGAGAGATCAGCATTCTCAACCCCAGAAGGTCATTACCAATTCTGGGTGATGCCCTTTGGGTTGAAGAATGCCCCTGCCACCTTTCAGAGGTTGGTCAATCAGGTGTTGGCTGGGCTGGAGGATTTCAGTGCCGCCTACCTGGATGACATTGCTGTGTTCAGTTCCAGCTGGGAAGAACATTTACAGCACCTTGAGAAAGTGTTGAGGGCTCTGCAAGGTGCAGGCCTCACGATCAAGGCCAGTAAGTACCAGATCGGGCAGGGTTCTGTGGTGTACTTGGGACACCAGGTAGGAAGCGGCCAGGTGGCGCCCCTACAACCCAAGATTGACACCATTCTGGCTTGGGACCCCCAAGACCCAGACAGAGGTGAGAGCCTTCTTAGGTCTCACCGGCTATTATAGGAGATTTGTTAAGGGCTATGGCACCATCATTGCCCCCTTAACAGAGCTGACCTCTAAGAGGCAGCCCAGGAAAGTGATCTGGACTGAGTCCTGCCAGAAAGCTTTTGATGCCCTGAAGGCAGCCATGTGCACGGCGCCCGTGCTCAAGGCACCTGACTTCTCCAAAGAATTTGACGTGCAGACTGACGCTTCAGAGCATGGTGTGGGAGCGGTGCTCTCACAACTGAACGAAGAGGGCCTGGATCAGCCTGTAGTCTTCCTTAGCAGGAGACTACTTCCCAGGGAACAGAGGTGGAGTGCCATAGAAAGGGAAGCTTTTGCTGTGGTCTGGGCACTGAAGAAGTTGAGACCATACCTGTTTGGGACTCACTTCCGGGTTCAGACAGACCACAGGCCCCTCAGATGGTTGATGCAAATGAGGGGTGAGAATCCAAAACTGCTGAGGTGGTCCATCTCCCTACAGGGAATGGACTTTACGGTGGAACACCGTCCTGGTACAGAACACGCCAACGCAGATGGTCTGTCCAGGTTCTTCCGCCTTAGTGAAGAGAACTCCAATGGGGTTGGGTAGTTCTCCCTACTTTCAGCTGGAGGGGACATGTGTTAGACTTGGCATCTTTTGGCGTGTTTCCCCTGACTTTTTGCTTTCTGACCTCCCGGTTTTGACTCTGTTTTTGCTGGTGTGATGATTCTGCGCCCTTTCCTCACTGCGGTCCAGTGGGAAAGTGCAAGTGCTCCTGTATAAAATGTGTTATGGATTGGTGTTTCCATGATTGGCCTATTTGGTTTATGTGTCAGTCCCTTGTAAAGTGCACTGCGAGTGCCAGGGCCTATAGACCAAATGCTGTTGGTGGGCTGCAGCACTGGATTGTGCCACCCACGCAAACAGCCCGTAAAGTGTAACTCGGGCCTGCCAACGCAGAGCCTGTGCGCAGCCTGGGGCTGCCATGTCGACTTGGCAAGTGCACACACTTGCAAGTCCCTAAACCTTCCCTTTGCTACATGTTAGTCACCCCTAAGGTAGGCCCAAGGTACCCCTGTGGGCAGGGTGCGTTGTACACGAAAGGTAGGACATGCCCTGGTGTGTGCGGCATGTCCTGATAGTGAATTACAGCCTAGTTCGTTTTTCACTATTGCAAGGCTACCTGTTCCCCTAGGCCAGAACGGGCAGTTTTGATTATTACAGCTTATAATCCTAACTGACCCCGGGAACATGGTAGAAATTCGAGTTTAGTATGCCTGGACTCAGAATGATAAAATGCAGCTTTTAGTAAAGTTGGTTTTAACATTCTGTGTTTGAAAATACCACTTTTAGAAAGGGGGTATTTTCTTGTCTAACCATCCAAGCCTGCCTCTGCGAGGTTGTGTATTCCTTGTCTGGAGTGTGAGTGACAGGGGCTGGGGGATGCCAGGAGACAGGGTGAGTCAGCACAGGGCTGAATAGCAAGATCTACATGTAGATGGGTGGGAGGGGTCGCACCTGGGCCCTGAATAGGACAGTGCCTTCCCTCCACAATGCTGGCTCCACCTCCTGTGGTGCGTCTGATGTCCCTGGCCTACTCACTGAAAGAAGGGACGGAGACTTGTCAACAAAGTGCTCCAGAACTGGTTTGGACTAGGCAAAGGCCTCTCTGCCTTCAGAGAACAAAGGAATTTGGGATATAAATATTGGGGCCCTGACCCCATGAATTTAGATCTCGCTGGAATCAAGGAACCTGCCAAGATGAAGAGCTGGAAGTACTGCCCCTTTGCTGTGTTGTTGCTTTGTTGGGTTGGCCTGCAGTGGCTGCTTCTGTCTTGGGCAGTGAAAGGACTGGACTGAACTTTCTCCAAACTTGTGCTGAGTATCTCCAAGGGCCAGAAACCGAGCTGGCCTCCTGTTAAGAAGTCTCAGGGACTGCAAAGACTTCACAAGCCTCTGGGTACCGCTTCTGGAACGCTGTTTCAGTTGCCACAGAGGAAGGGAACCGCAACCGACTCCGTCAACCGAATCCATCCCTGGCCGGTGACCTGTTTGCACCGCAGACCGCATCGCCCCGCTTCACATCGCAACCCTGGTCTCACCGTGGCGACGTCCGACGCCGCCAACATCGAGCCGCTGCTTGCACCGTGACCTGTGGGCACCGCAGTTCGCATCGCATCGCTTCACTGAACCAACCGGACCCGACCGACGCGGTCGCTGCAACTGGCTCAAGAGTCAAGACCGCACCGCATTTGGGGCACCGCTCGCACGTCTGCGACGCACCGCTCCGACTCGCACCGCTGTCCGACGCCAGCTCCCGCACTCCGGCTAGGTCGCTTGCATCGCAACCTGTCAGCACCGCATCGAGCATCGTCTCGCCCTGCATCGCACGCCTTGGACTCACCGACTCCGTCTGCACGACGCTCATCGAGCCGCTGCCTGCACCGCATCGAGGGACACCGCACCTTGCATCGCTCCGTCTTGCACCGCAACCGCGACGAACGCCGACCGGCTCATACACTCCGTACCAGCCACAACGAGAAAAGGTACTGTGACCGAGTCTGTTCATGACTCTGCTGGCCCGTATCGACGCGGTCGGCTGGAACTTTTAGACTCTGGGGTTTTCAGCATCACGGTAGGCTCGGACGGAGCTACCGACTCGTACGAACTTTGCTTTTGTGCTATTCCTGCAAAGAAGAAGTTAACGTATCAAGTATTCATTCGTATAGTATAGTATTGTGGATTTTTGTCGTAATTGGTCTTGTCTTGAGTATATAAAATAATTGCTTATTTTTCTAAACTGGTGTGGTGTCCGTTTGTAGTGCTTACACGGTATTACTGTTGGTTATGTGCAAATGCTTCACACACTGCCTCTGAATTAAGCCTGACTGCTCGTGCCAAGCTACCACGAGGGTGAGCAGGGGTTACTTCACGAGTGAAACAACCCTTACCCTGACTAGGAAGAAGGGTCCCTACTTGGACAAAGGTGCAAGCCCTTGCCAACTAGAGATCCCATTTCTAACACTTACCTTTTGGTCACTGTGATGATGGGGGTTTGGACCCCATTGCCACAATGTTCAAAATGTGCTGCAGCTATGGACCCCACACTTACCTTTTGGTCACTGTGATGATGGGGGTTTGGACCCCATTGCCACAATGTTCAAAATGTGCTGCAGCTATGGACCCCACACTTACCTTCTGGTCACTGTGATGATGGGGGTTTGGACCCAATTGCCACAATGTTCAAAATGTGCTGCAGCTATGGACCCCACACTTACCTTCTGGTCACTGTGATGATGGGGGTTTGGACCCCATTGCCACAATGTTCAAAATGTGCTGCAGCTATGGACCCCACACTTACCTTTTGGTCACTGTGATGATGGGGGTTTGGACCCCATTGCCACAATGTTCAAAATGTGCTGCAGCTATGGACCCCACACTTACCTTTTGGTCACTGTGATGATGGGGGTTTGGACCCCATTGCCACAATGTTCAAAATGTGCTGCAGCTATGGACCCCACACTTACCTTTTGGTCACTGTGATGATGGGTGTTTGGACCCCATTGCCACAATGTTCAAAATGTGCTGCAACTATGGACCCCACACTTACCTTTTGGTCACTGTGATGATGGGGGTTTGGACCCCATTGCCACAATGTTCAAAATGTGCTGCAGCTATGGACCCCACACTTGCCTTTTGGTCACTGTGATGATGGGGGTTTGGACCCCATTGCCACAATGGTCATGGCCTGCTTGCGTTGTGTGTGCCACACACATATTTGTGTGGCACATGTGCTAGGGGGTCACATTGTATGTTCGAAGTCATGTTCGGTGTTGTAGGCATTTGACACAGTCTACACACGCTTGTCATGGTGTTGGGGGATGTCTTCTTCTTGCATTCCCTAGGTTGTGGTGTGCTGGTTGTGTCATGCATTGTCCATCCTATGGGTGGGGTGGTAGTGGTGGTAGGCATCCTGCCCCCTGGGTGAGGGTGGTAGTAGTGGTAGGCATCCTGCCCCCCTGGCTAAGGGTGGTAGTAGTGGTAGGCATCCTGCCCCCTGGGTGAGGGTGGTAGTAATGGTAGGCATCCTGCCCCCCTGGCTAAGGGTGGTAGTAGTGGTAGGCATCCTGCCCCCTGGGGGAGGGGTGGTACTAGTGGTAGGCATCCTGCCCACCCTGGGTGAGGGTGGTACTAGTGGTAGGCATCCAGCCCACCCTGGGTGAGGGTGGTAGTAGTGGTAGGCATCCTGCCCCCCCTGGCTAAGGGTGGTAGTAGTGGTACGCATCCTGCCCCCCCTGGGTGAGGGTGGTAGTAGTGGTAGGCATCCTGCCCCCCCCTGGCTAAGGGTGGTAGTAGTGGTAGGCATCCTGCCCCCCCTGGGTGAGGGTGGTACTAGTGGTAGGCATCCTGCCCACCCTGGGTGAGGGTAGTACTAGTGGTAGGCATCCAGCCCACCCTGGGTGAGGGTGGTAGTAGTGGTAGGCATCCTGCCCCCCCCTGGCTAAGGGTGGTAGTAGTGGTAGGCATCCTGCCCCCCTGGGTGAGGGTGGTAGTAGTGGTGGGCATCCAGCCCCCCTGGGTGAGGGTGGTAGTAGTGGTAGGCATCCTGCCCCCTGGCTAAGGGTGGTAGTAGTGGTAGGCATCCTGCCCACCCTGGGTGAGGGTGGTAGTAGTGGTAGGCATTCTGCCCCCTGGGTGAGGGTGGTAGTAGTGGTAGGCATCCTGCCCCCTGGCTAAGGGTGGTAGTAGTGGTAGGCATCCTGCCCACCCTGGGTGAGGGTGGTACTAGTGATAGGCATTCTGCCCCCCCTGGGTGAGGGTGGTAGTAGTGGTAGGCATCCTGCCCCCCCTGGCTAAGGGTGGGAGTAGTGGTAGGCATCCTGCCCACCCTGGGTGAGGGTGGTACTAGTGGTAGGCATCCAGCCCACCCTGGGTGAGGGTGGTAGTAGTGGTAGGCATCCAGACCCCCCTGGCTAAGGGTGGTGGTAGTGGTAGGCATTCTGCCCCCCCGGGTGAGGGTGGTAGTAGTGGTAGGCATCATGCCCCCCCTGGGTGAGGGTGGTAGTAGTGGTAGGCATCCTGCCCCCCCTGGCTAAGGGTGGTAGTAGTGGTAGGCATCCTGCCCCCCTGGGTGAGGGTGGTAGTAGTGGTAGGCATCCTGCCCCCTGGGTGAGGGTGGTACTAGTGGTAGGCATCCAGCCCACCCTGGGTGAGGGTGGTAGTAGTGGTAGGCATCCAGCCCCCTGGCTAAGGGTGGTGGTAGTGGTAGGCATTCTGCCCCCCTGGGTGAGGGTGGTAGTAGTGGTAGGCATCCTGCCCCCCTGGGTGAGGGTGGTAGTAGTGGTAGGCATCCTGCCCCCTGGGTGAGGGTGGTAGTAGTGGTAGGCATCCTGCCCCCCTGGGTGAGGGTGGTAGTAGTGGTAGGCATCCAGCCCCCTGGCTAAGGGTGGTGGTAGTGGTAGGCATTCTGCCCCCCTGGGTGAGGGTGGTAGTAGTGGTAGGCATCATGCCCCCTGGGTGAGGGTGGTAGTAGTGGTAGGCATCCTGCCCCCCTGGCTAAGGGTGGTAGTAGTGGTAGGCATCCTGCCCCCTGGGTGAGGGTGGTAGTAGTGGTAGGCATCCTGCCCCCCTGGGTGAGGGTGGTACTAGTGGTAGGCATCCTGCCCCCCTGGGTGAGGGTGGTACTAGTGGTAGGCATCCAGCCCACCCTGGGTGAGGGTGGTAGTAGTGGTAGGCATCCAGCCCCCTGGCTAAGGGTGGTGGTAGTGGTAGGCATTCTGCCCCCTGGGTGAGGTTGGTAGTAGTGGTAGGCATCCTGCCCCCTGGGTGAGGGTGGTAGTAGTGGTAGGCATCCTGCCCCCCTGGGTGAGGGTGGTAGTAGTGGTAGGCATCCTGCCCCCTGGCTAAGGGTGGTAGTAGTGGTAGGCATCCTGCCCCCCTGGGTAGGGGTGGTGGTGCGCATTCAGGCCCCTGTGTGCATATGTGGCATTGGTGATGGGCATCCCGCCCCTATGGTGCTGCTGTTGCTGGTGTAAGTATATTCTGCATCCCTGTGTGTGTGTGTGATGTGTCGTGTACGTGTTGTATGTGTTTTGTGGTTGGTGTCTGGCTTACCTTCTACGCCGTACGCGTCCGTGCCTGTTACGGTAGTATATGTAGAATATTGGTATGATCGGGACGAAGGGATTCATGGTTGGTTCGTGTCGTTCGTCCTTCTCGTTGCTTCGCGTCGTCCTCGTCGATTCGCCTCGTCCTCGTCGCTTCGCGTCGTCCTCGTCGCTGCCGTGTTCGTCTCGGAGCCGTGGATCGTGTTGTGGCGCGAATCGGAGCTTATGTGCGCCTCTCCCGGATGCTTTGACGTGCCGTGCGTAGCGACGGGTTCGGCGCGTACGGAAAACGCATCGTACTTGTCCGGCCGGACGGGGCTGCATTTTTCCTTCCGTGCGACTCGATTCGGCATTTCCGGATTCGCCTCGGTCGGAGAACAGGACCTGGTTTGGGTGAGTACGGCTCGGCCGGATTCTTTGCTGTTGTGCGCATCGTACTTACTCGCTCGGTGTCATGTACGGATCGGTCGGGAAACAGGCTTTCGCATGGCTTTTTTCCCGACCGAATGGTATTGGGTGCGCCTCCGACCGAGATCGGAATCGGCCCCTATATTGTTGCAAACGATATTAAACACTTCAATATTTTTTAAATCAATATTACTTACCTTAAGTCGATATTCTTGACCATGATATTCTTGCTGTCGATATTTCTCACTCACAATATTTGTGACTCGATATTTCTGCCAGTCTATATTAAAAACTCGATTTTATGTCTGCACACCAGCTAGAGAATAGTTACTCGCTTCTTAAGTAATTTCTTATTTTTATTGGTGTTCGTGTTTAAGGGATGTTGCACTACCTCCTAGGAATTACCTGTGGGGTGGCTTGAATATATTGGAAATTTTTGCTGTTCTGAGGAAATCTTCTCAATGGAGGAGGAGACACTGATCATAATAGCTGTGGATTGTTAACTAAAATGGCTTTGAGAGTGCTTGTACATAGTACTGTTACTGGTTAACTTTGAATATTCGACATTTTGTTTGTTTACACTGTTTGATAAGCCCATTTGTCACCCAACTGTGGCCACATTGCCTTGCTTTCCATCTGTTGTATGTATTGCAGAATTAAAACAGACACACCAGGCTTTTTAAACTATTGTTTACCTTTTTAAACCGCAAAACAACATGCATTACAGAAACTTTGATTGCACGAAATTGATGTTGTACACTTTTTCATAATGAGCACCATAACAGATTATATTTAAATAAATCCTGATGGAACATCACTCTTTGATGACATTGTTTAATGTGTGTTTCTTAAAATAGAGTTTTCCTTACTGCACATTCTTGTTCTTTGTCCTCACAGTGTAATTTGTATGTAGTGTACTTTCAAAACAAAATGGTTTTATGCCATTGACAGATATCTAAAGGCCTTACTCCAGTGCCTCGGAAAAGCACTCTACGATTTGCTGCAATGAATACAGCAGCTGGTCAAACATCTGAATGGGACTAATGAGCAAATCATTTGTAAACCACTAGGATATGTTAAAATCATTCTGTCAAGGAATTTGAAAAATGTTTCTCATATTTAGTATCGAGGGACTGAAATGCACCTTTGTGACAGGCACTGCATGCAAAAGCTATCATCTTCTCGGTGTGGAGGCCCAGAGTAATGCGTCCATAACTGAAGAAGAGGTTCTATTTAAAAACAGTGTGTGGGTCATTGCAAAGAGGCCAACAGCTTCACATAGAGATGAGTAACAACAAGTGTCAGCACTTCTGGAGAGAATCAGAGGTCACATTTCTTAAAAGCACAGCCAATTGGGTTTTTGGAGGCTAGAAAAAGAAAGATTAATGGAAATGAAAGCAGTTGTTGACAGATAGCCTTGGAATGTGTGGCAGGAATATGAACAAAACAGAACAATTACACTCATTCAGAAAGCAAAATGATTACTTAATCTTTGATGTACCTTTTTGTTGCAATGCAATGTAGCAAGTGCACATGCACTTGCTACTTAATTTAGCCGATCACGATTGACGAGCTGAATATGCAGAACACCCACATTACTGTACGGCAGCAGGACGCTATGCGTTCAGTGAACATTTGTTTAATGTAAAGCATTCTAAAATATCAATCTGCTTCTGCCAGGCCCTTTTTCCTCACTCTCTTCTGCATGTGTATTTTCATTGAAGGATTTTGTATAAATTATAATGCTAAATAATGCTAGTTACATCCAGCCTACCAGACAGTGCTTATTGTGGGTTTATCAAGATTTTTCAGGGACTTAGAGCCCACCATTGTTTACCATTGGTTGGCTTTTGCTGTCAGCTTCATTTGCTTGCTTCTTGTTTGATGGTTTTCTTGTCATCTTGTGTTTGACCCTCCCCTGGAGCATATCGTCTTTACCATCCTCTTGACAGGATGACTTGTGTCCTTTTACAGCTCACTTTTAGGGAACTACTTTTTCTTTCTCGTCACATACTCTATCAGAGCGCATGTGTTTTCCAGCTCTCTCCTTCTTGTGTTTCACTTCCCTCTCCCATTAAATGCCCACCATCATGCTCTGCGTTTACTCTTCTCGTGGCTGCTTGCTCTCTCCAGTGTGCTTCTCCCCAGCAGCACCCCACGCAAAGCTCCTCCATCCTGCCCGCACTCACTCAATAGCACTTTGTCAGCTCAAGAGTTCCCCATTACTCGTCTCGTTGTTCAATACAGGTTTTAATAAAAAGTTTCAATATTTACATTAGTGACTTAGTGACTACTCCCTGAAGAATATCACGATGCTGCTCCCAGCTGTACAGACACAAAAAGATACTATTGAGAAAGGTTCTAAGGGGTGCTTCAGATGACGTTCATTGAAATTTGTTTTCAGACGCTGAACAGAACAATGAACAGAAGTGTTTACCCCTTGTCCAGTTCTGAATATTTCACATTCACAAAAGCTTCTACCCTGCAGCATCCTCAGCTGAAAAGTGTGCCCGTTCAAAATCATGCAAACTTTCTTCCTGTGTTTGTTGTGCACTTAATCATGAAGATGACCTCCACCACATGCTGAGGTCCTACCACTCCTCTCTCCTTCTTTTGTCAGCTTCAGCATTTGCTGTCCCTGGATGTCAAATATAGAACATGTCCCCTTCTTCACATTAATCAACAGCCCTGTATCTGCAACATTTTGCCTGTCCATTATAGTAACACAGTATTCTGCATTTTGGTCTTCCAAAGACTATAGGACAATTAAGGCTTTGGAAGAATCATTCAATCAATCAGTATTTGTATTGCACACGTATCACTAGGGGGGTATCCGGGCGCTGCATGGGGTGGGACTATTCGAACATCCAGGTCTTGAGGCCGTTCCTGAATTCAGCGAGGAAGGGAGAGGTTCGGAGATGGATGGGGAGGTTGTTCCAGGCCTTGGCAGCAAGGTGGGAGAAGAAATGCATTTTGACACCCATCGCTTAAAGTTAGCTTTGGTAATACTAGTTGCATCTCATTGTATTTGCTTCTTTTTGAACCATTGAGAACATAGAGTATCCACACACTACAGCATGTTCACTTATCTAAAACTTGACAAATGACCTGCGGTTGAAGTGCATAAAAAGTATGAAAGCAGTGATCCTGAGTGCAATGGCAGCAGGGGCAGTGTGTGTGGAAGCGGGGCTAGACACGTGGCTAAAGAGAGCAGAATATTCTCCATTATTTTTGTTGGCTTTTCACCTTCAAGTAAGACATGTAGAATATAACCTACAGACCTTAAATGAAAAACAAATGCAAGTTAAAGTAATCACTATCACTCCAACCGTATGATAGCTCGGTTGGTTAATGTGACTAATGCAGATGTATGTGTATGTAACCAATCAAGAACTGTATCCTGATTTTCAAAGTGAGTAATAGTGAGATATAGTTATAGTGCTATGAGGTCACAGCTTGGGACTAAAAACACTGTGAATATGCAAGTCATTATCTTTAAATTGTATTACATACACTATAAGATAGGCTGCCTCAAAATGTGCAAAAATATTTAGGCCTTTATTACAAGTTTGTTGGAATAGGTTGGGGTATTTACCAAACATGGGGGTCCATTACGATGACTGGCGGATGCACCTCCGCGATGCTGGCGGTGGGAGAAAACGCCATTTACCGCACGCCGGCAGCGGGCCTCACGCCCGCCATATTAGGATGCTTACATATAGCCCATTTGCCGTCCTCCGCGGTGCAACGCCGACCGCCATCAAAGTGCCCCCGCCACTGCGGCGGTGTGAGCCAATGAGCACACACCGCCGTGCAGAATGACGTCCCGTACGCCGAAGATATTACGATGCCGGAAACAGGGCAGCGCACCGCGACGGAGAAACCGCACAGCTACAGACGGCGGAGACACTACAGCGGAGACAGAAAAGAGACACCCGGAACACACCGCGATGGACCCAGCCCTACACGCCATCCCGGTGCTGTACATGATACACCACCTGCAAGCCATCTAGGGCCGCGGACGCCTCCGCAGGTACGTACAGACACAACAGAGCAAGCAACACAATACACAGGTCAAGGGTCGAAAAACGTAGCATGGGCACACCACACACCCCTGTGGGGACAGGCACACAGCCAGCACTGCACACACACATGTCCCACCTAATACAAAAACCCCTCGCTACATACTGCTCACCCATGTACCGCGATCATCAACAAATGGCCCGGTCACGTCACCACCGCGGTCAGTGCGCAGGAAAACATGCACACAACCCAGAGCCAGCGCCTGCCATGGGCACTGTACAAATAGCACAGACCCACATCTTAAGCCACAATACACTAGCCCACTCCCTCAAGGGACACCACATGTGCCTCTCAAGTGCCACTCCTGCACAACAACCACACAACTGAACCCACACCATGCCCCACATCCCAACAACTGCATGAACAGCTACAACAGGACCCTTTGCACAGGAACACATAGCACAGAGGCACAGGCCACAGCCAACACACACACCACAACAACAACAGCACACACTGAGGCCAGGCACAAAATATACAAACACACAGATGAGGAGCAAACACTCCACTGCACACACTATCTGACAAGTCACACACACACACACACACCACCCTGACTCACAGCCACGTACACACACCACATGCCAGCAGTAATGGAGGACAACATATAGAACAGCCAAAGTGAGGTGCACACAAATGGGAGGGCAGGGACACAACCATCAAGTATGTGTGAAGCAGATGTAAGACAAGAGGCATGTGAGCACACACACAGCCTACCACAGCACACATGGTTGCCACAGTGAGCCAACACAAACCACGCTCACCTCAATGCAACTACTCAGGGAGACAGCAAGGCCACCCATGTATAGGCACAGGGAGGAAAGGAAGGCCCTGAACTCAAACAATGACCAGCCACACATAGGCATCCAACTACTGGACAAGAGAATGTCTGCACCACAACACACAGGGCCCAGTGACACACCACATGACTGCCAAGCACAAGTAGGATATGTCACACATACCTCCTCTCACAACAGCACCACACAATACTGACATGTGCACACAACACAACCCCAGGGCTGAACAAGTACACATACAGGCACATACAGGCACACCACTCCAGGGTGACACATGGGAGTAGTTGACAATGCAGGTGCACACACATCAACAGGCACGACAAAGTCACCCCCTCACACCATACACCTCTCCACCACCCAAGTGCACACATTAGAAGTAAGCCATGGGACCTGGATGAGTCATCACCACAAGATGTACATACACCTACACTGCTTGCCACACAGAAAGGAAGCTCACACAGACACCATGACCCTGGCCTGCATGCCTGTAAGCCTGTGCCCAAACTCCCACCCTGTGCTGCCATTGCCCACAAACATGATATGTGTCCAACATAGATAACATGATCAAAGAAGGATGATGACAACATGATGTCATTGCCAACCACCTGCACTGCAACCATAAGTCTCAGAGTCAGGTAGAAATGAAGTCCCTTCCACCCCTGCCAAACAATTGAAATGTGAGACAACCCATTGGCAATGTGGAAGTGGCATACTGAGCATGTGACACAGTAAACCATGCACACACAGAAACAACTTTATTCAGGAAGGACACTGACACAACTCACAACAGGACCAACTGTGTTTATTCACATTTTGCATAGTGAGACAACAAATTTGGGCAACAGCAAGGCCAGTGGCCATTTCAAAATGCACAGCATTCACATGAGAAGCTGCACAGGCAGGGGGCAAACAGCAGTGAACAACAAGGCCAGTACAATGTGCAGAGCAGGGACATCAGAAGCTGCACAGGCAGGGAGCAAACAGCAGTGAACAACAAGGCCAGTACAATGTGCAGAGCAGGGACATCAGAAGCTGCACAGGCAGGGAGCAAACAGCACTGAATCACAAGGCCAGTGGCCAGTCCAATGTGCAGATGAAGTCCATGACAAGCTGCACAGGCAGGGAGCAAACAGCAGTGAACAAGGCCAGGAGCCAGTACAATGTGCAGAGCAGGGACATCAGAAGCTGCACAGGCAGGGAGCAAACAGCAGTGAACAACAAGGCCAGTACAATGTGCAGAGCAGGGACATCAGAAGCTGCACAGGCAGGAGGCAAACAGCAGTGAACAACAAGGCCAGTACAATGTGCAGAGCAGGGACATCAGAAGCTGCACAGGCAGGGAGCAAACAGCAGTGAACAACAAGGCCAGTACAATGTGCAGAGCAGGGACATCAGAAGCTGCACAGGCAGGGAGCAAACAGCACTCAATCACAAGGCCAGTGGCCAGTCCAATGTGCAGATGAAGTCCATGACAAGCTGCACAGGCAGGGAGCAAACAGCAGTGAACAAGGCCAGGAGCCAGTACAATGTGCAGAGCAGGGACATCAGAAGCTGCACAGGCAGGGAGCAAACAGCAGTGAACAAGGCCAGGAGCCAGTACAATGTGCAGAGTAGGGACATCAGAAGCTGCACAGGCAGGGGGCAAACAGCAGTGAACAACAAGGCCAGTACAATGTGCAGAGCAGGGACATCAGAAGCTGCACAGGCAGGGAGCAAACAGCAGTGAACAAGGCCAGGAGCCAGTACAATGTGCAGAGCAGGGACATCAGAAGCTGCACAGGCAGGGAGCAAACAGCAGTGAACAACAAGGCCAGTACAATGTGCAGAGCAGGGACATCAGAAGCTGCACAGGCAGGGAGCAAACAGCACTGAATCACAAGGTCAGTGGCCAGTCCAATGTGCAGATGAAGTCCATGACAAGCTGCACAGGCAGGGAGCAAACAGCAGTGAACAAGGCCAGGAGCCAGTACAATGTGCAGAGCAGGGACATCAGAAGCTGCACAGGCAGGGAGCAAACAGCAGTGAACAAGGCCAGGAGCCAGTACAATGTGCAGAGCAGGGACATCAGAAGCTGCACAGGCAGGGAGCAAACAGCAGTGAACAACAAGGCCAGTACAATGTGCAGAGCAGGGACATCAGAAGCTGCACAGGCAGGGAGCAAACAGCACTGAATCACAAGGCCAGTGGCCAGTCCAATGTGCAGATGAAGTCCATGACAAGCTGCACAGGCAGGGAGCAAACAGCAGTGAACAAGGACAGGAGCCACTACAATGTGCACAATAGGGACATCAGAAGCTGCACAGGGAATGTGTGCAACTGTACCATGCCATGCCCAGCCACTGAGTCATGGGGCTGACAATGGCCACCACAGGCACCGCCGTGGACACACAGGTGTGTGAGGGTGACCACCACTCAGATGGGGCTGTCTGTTTGGCTTGGAGCTGACTGTGTGTTGGGGTCAGTTGGAGGGCTGCCCTGGGCAGTGAGAGGAACAACTGTTGAATAGCCATCTCTGCTGTGGGAAGCTGGGGGGCTGCTTGGACCAGGTGGGGTAGTGGCACGGGGAGGTGGACTCATGCTCTGCTGAGACACAGTGTGTGCAGGAGATTGTGGAGGGGTGCCTTTCCACTTCTTGGGGATCCTGAAAGGCTTCCTTGTCTGGGTATTAATGGGAACTGGTGTGGACACAACAGGTGACCCCACCACCAAAGCTGCTTCTGGTGCGGATGGTGACCCTCCCTCTGGGGACATGCTGGATCCCGCTGTGCGCTTGCCGGGGGCTTTCCGCCGCCCTGCCTTCCCCTGTGTACTCGGTTTGCCCCCTACAGTGTCCTCCCGTGCTGGCTTCACAGGGCTTGGGATGGGAGTGGAGGTCAAGGTTGGATCACCCATGGGGCCCTCATCCTGTGTAATGTTTGCAGGCAACACTTTGTCAGTGGGTGCAGAAATGTTCAACTTGCCTCTGTGAGCTGGCTTTGGGACAGGGGAGTCTTTGGCGGGGGAGGGCGGTGAGGCCTGTGACCCTGAGGCTTGCTTCTTTGCTTTGTGGCCCTTGCTGTCGCCTGACAGACTTTTCTCCCTGCGCTCTGGGGTGGCCTTACTCTTATGTGGTGATGGAGTCTGCGCCCTAGTCTGCCTGGGCTGCTGCTGCTCCTGTTTGCTGCGGGTGCTGTATCGGGACTTTGGGGTCTGTTTAGCATTGTCACTGTCGTCAGAGGTGCACAGTGACACAGGGCCAGACAAAGGGATGGGAGCCGCACTCTGACTATGTGCCTGTTGCAGGGCTGCTGTCACAGTTGAGGATAAGGACTGCACAGTCCGGTGGAGCCCACCCACGTCGGAATGTATGCCCTCCATGAAAGCTAGCACCTGCCCCAACTTTTTGTCGTGGTCTTGGAAGGCATTGAGAAGTGCTGTCTGCCCCACACACAGCTGGCGCAAGAGCTCAACTGACTCAGCACTGAGGGCAGCAGGGCTCACAGGGGCTGGGGCAGCAGTGCCTGTGGTGAAGGTGACTCTTCTCTTCCTAACCGTGCCGACACGGGCAGCACCAGTGGAGGTTGAAGGGAGGCTGGGCACTGGACGCTGTGTGGCCAAAGAGGAGGCTGAGTCCCCGTTCCCTGTACCCCCCAACATGGTCCCTTTACCGCTGGCGTCTGATGATGTAGAGCTTTGTGTCTCCGGCTGTGAATCCTCTAGCAGACTCCTGTCCCCCTCCTCGGCGCTGGTTACATCTGTGTCAGTCTGCTCCGGTGCGGCTGTTGTACTGGATGCCTCACCACTGGTGTCCGTCCCCTGTCCCCCTGTGCACACGGGAGATGCTGCATGGGAGAGAGATGTACTGTTAGTTGAGTGCCATCAACAGAAGTAACATGTGCAAGCAAATCTGCATTACAGAAGATTAGCACACCACGTTGCATGACACCCTGTGAAAATATATATCTTGCCACCCCAATTATCATGCTAACGGTGCATGTCAAACACAAATCTAGCCATGAGTGATCCATGTGACTCACACAGCACACCATACTGCCGTTGGCTCACTTCAGACACATCCACAAAATGCCCTGTGCACACACACTGTCCTGATGGGGCAAGGATGAACACCACAACATGGTGCCAATTATCTACATGGATGGAGCGGTAGGGGACCACACAGACGCAGACCACAACATAACAGTCCACAATGGCCCTGCGCTCATGCCATCCACCATGTCGTGTTCACGGGCACAAGTACTGTTCCACATTGGCCTCAGGTGACTGAGCGGCAGAAATCTGAGGTCAGGCATTGCACGCATTCATTGAAACACACTCAGAATAGGCACACTGCCATTTCCATCCATGTGAATTCACACACTACCCCACTGCAGAAGGTACCTGAAGGCCACAACTCCAAATGCAAGAGAGATGCACAGTGCTAACATGACTTCATGAAGCACAGGTAGGGCAAATGCATGGCAGATACACCCAGCACAGAGGCCACTGACAAAACATTGCACCACACTACCAACGTCACATATCTGACAATTTGCACAGTCTGTGGATACATGCACCCACCCCCAACTAAAGGCAGCCTGCAACACATACTCACCCCTAGCTTGCTGCTGATGCTCCTTCAATTGACTGTCCAGCTCAGGTTGTGTGACAGCCAGGATGCGGGCCATTAGTGGTGTCATGCTGCGCCTAGACAACCTGCCAGTCCGAGGGAGCAGCCCCAGCGTCATCTCGGCCACGTTCTTGCTCAGCCGGCAGATGTCGTCCCACCTCTTATGACAGTGGGTGCGCCTTCGGTTTGACACACCCAGATCTCGCACTCTGGAGGCAATGGCCCTCCACACGGCTTTACGCTGGTGGACCTTCAGCTGCAGGCATGGGAGACAAGAGGGGTAAAACATCAGTGACACAGTGTACAATGCCAACACAAAGGAAATGCAGTAGCACGACAGTGACTCATCCCTAACTCCAGCAACAACTGTAACAGATGCAAAAATGCTTTGAACATGGTACAATGTCATTGGACAATCAGCCGTACATGCATGCATGTGGGAAGGTGGACACAGTACCTCCACATCCCATTCACATGCAGGATACCAACACAGCAAGCAACGTGTAGTCTGCCCACATCTACTGTCCATAGTCACCTGCAACTAGACATAGATAAGATAGTAACACATGGGTAGTGTTGTGGGACTCACTGTGTCCGACACTGCGCAGACCTAAGTGTCCTAGCCCTGTGGAAGACTCACTGTGTCTTGGAACCCACATAGAGTGACAACAACTGTCATACACACACCCTTCTCACACGGCTGCTCTTGTGCAATCTACTGGGCTGAGATGGGACTCAGATGAAGAGGCGTGAACAAACAACACATGGAACACACTGTACATGCAGTGATGTGTACATGTGCCATTCTGCGGGGACTGTGCAGGCCAGGTGGTCTGACACTGAGAGGGAAAATTGGGAGCAACACAGCCATTCACACAAGCAATCACTGGCCTGACTCCTGCATCCCCAAAATGCTGCTGCACTGTATGGCTGACACTACAACACATTTCCCTCAACTCAGGATGTGCATGCAGGTAAACGTGTGAAAGAGCACACAAAGCCCTTCCCGCTGAAGTAAGCATGCAAGGCAGTGCATGTCAGAGCCACACACCCACTGACACATACAGAAGCACCTCCACCCCACGTGTGGCCACCCTGCACTCTCACTCACAGTCTTGGAGACTTACCACAACATTAAGGGCACCATAAAGCCTTGGGTACTGTGCAAGTACCCCGTCTACCAGGACCTCAAGCTCCTCGCTGGTGAAGGGACTGGCACGGATCTTCTGAGTCCTCGACATCACAATGGACAGGTGGCAGCAGCAGCAGGTGGAGGGTGGCAGACAGCAGTCCCTGGAGGCAGCAGCAGCAGGTGGAGGGTGGCAGACAGCAGTCCCTGGAGGCAGCAGCAGCAGGTGGAGGGTGGCAGACAGCAGTCCCTGGAGGCAGCAGCAGCAGGTGGAGGGTGGCAGACAGCAGTCCCTGGAGGCAGCAGCAGCAGGTGGAGGGTGGCAGACAGCAGTCCCTGGAGGCAGCAGCAGCAGGTGGAAGGTGGCAGACAGCAGTCCCTGGAGGAAGCAGCAGCAGGTGGAGGGAGGCAGTCAGCAGTCCCTGGAGGCAGCAGCAGCAGGTGAGGGGTGTCAGGCAGCAGTCCCTGGTAGCTGTGGAAATGTGTGGCACCCTCCCACACATATATTGGCCCCTGGGGCTGTGTCAGTGGTCCCAGGGCGCTGCAATTGGTGTACCAGGTCTGCCTCATTCGAAATCATCCAATGTCCGCCTCCGCGGTGGCGGTGCACCCCTACCGCGAGTTTCAAAATCGCATCCGGCTATCATGATGATGCTTCCCATTGGCTGCAAAGGCATGGTCCATGGCGGTGACACACCACAGGGGCCAGGCGCGCTCTACCGCTGTGGTGCATCTTTTGAATGCTTCCAGTGATCGGCTCCGCTGTGGCGGAGCACGCCTACCGCGAGTTTCAAAATCGCATCCGGCTACCGCGAGGGTGCTTCCCATTGGCTGCAAGGGCATGGTCCATGGCGGTGACACACCGCAGGGGCCAGGTGGTAGGCACCGCGAAATGGGTGCCATACAGTGCCTATGGTGACTGTGAGTTGGGTAGCGGTGCATGCTAACCGCCATTTACATATACTATTGTGGCGGTGACTACCGCGATTGTGTCTGGGGCATTGGCGCTCACAGTCCGCCGGTGCCAGGTGGTAGGCACAGCGAAATGGGTGCCTTACAGTGCCTATTGTGACCGTGAATGGACTTGTAGAGTACCTTTGATGCATCTATGGTGTCATCCAGCTGAATGCATAGGCCAACATGTACAGTGCCCAGTGTCTCCCACATTGAAAGACCCTCATGAGGGCAAATGCTCAAGTGGAACATGTCACTCCATGTCAACCAAAACATCACATATATGGCTCTGTGATACATTGCATGGGCACATACACTTGCACATGTCACATGTGCTGTGTAATGACATGTAGACTGTCCAGTTTTCGTGTTGCATAGCATATGTAGATGATGGTCATTGCCTGTGGGTGCAATGTAATGCACAATGCTGTGTCATTGTCTGGACTAGGGGCATCACCGACTGTCACATTGTGTACTGCACCTGCACACACGTGTCCACCACGCTCAGCCGGTGGTCAGTGTGTAGTTGATGTGTGCCATGTGCAACCTGTGTTGGGAGGTGTATCAGGGACAACAACATGGTGTGTTATGGTAGTATTGCAATTTGGGACATATGCTGGGGGTCATACTCACAGGTGTGCCCACACATCTGTTAGCATGTCACAGTGTGCATGCCAATGAGCCGGAGGGGTGCACAGGTAATTGCTGCGGGTAAGGGGACAGGTGTACAAGTAGTGTGCATGATGTGCACCCACTTGTGATGTGCTCTGTCGGTCAATGGTGCAGTGTGTAACACTTGGGAATGTGCCTTTGAACAATGGACTGTCATGCACATGTCATGGTGTTTTGCATTGACATCTGTGCACTTCCATCTGTCCTAGGAGGAGGAGGAGGCCCAATTTCCATCGTCCTTTCACAGTGCTTGCAGACATGGAGGATGAGGAGATAATCCGCAAATTCAGGCTGGACCGACAAACCCTGCAGACCCTATGTGGCATGTTGGAGCCCCACCTGCAGCCACGTCGGACATATCCAACGGCTTTCACCGCAACATCTAAGATGATGGCATGCCTGCATTTCTTTGCGACAGGCTCATTCCAGCACACGGTTGCAAGCGCAGGCGGGATGTCACAACCGATGTTCAGCATGGTGCTGAGGGATGTACTGTCGGCTATGATGCTCTACAAAGACAGATATATTCATTTCCCCAGGGGGCCCGAGTTGGTGGCTGTGAAGGGTGATTTCTATGCCCTTGGACATATCCCCCATGTCATTGGTGCAATTGATTGCACACATGTTGGGCTTGTGCCACCACAGGCACGTGAACATGTGTACCGCAATAGGAAGCATTCACACTCGGTGAATGTTCAAGTGGTGTGCCTGGCGGACATGATCGTATCACACGTGTGTGCCAAGTTTTCCGGCTCAGCCCATGATGCCCACATCTTGCGCATTAGCATTGTTCCTCAGCTGATGGCCAATCTGCTTCCTGAGCGTGCATGGCTTGTGGGTGAGTATGCATAGTGGATTAGAGTGGTGTGTGTGACATGCTGTTGTGTGGCATTGTGGGACTGCAAGGTTAATCTGTGTTTCTCACACCCAGGTGACTCAGCATATCCTAACCGCCCATGGTTGCTGAGCCCATTGCGGAATTCCAACACACCAGCTGATGTGCGATATAATGATGCCCATGGGAGGACACGGCGTGTGATAGAACGTACATTTGGACTCCTCAAGTCAAGATTTCGCTGCCTGGACCGTACTGGAGGTGCCCTGATGTACACGCCAAGGAAGGTGTGTCAGATTGTGGTGGCATGCTGCATGCTCCACAACCTGGCCATTCGCAAGGCAATACCCCTGATCCAGGATGATGATGATGAGCAGCCAAGGCCCCCGCCTGCAAACCAACCCGGATCAAGTGATGAGGGCAGTGGAGAGGAGGACGGTCTCGACATGCGGCAACAGCTCATCACCCGCTACTTCACGTGAAGGTGAGTGATGATGTAGGAGGGAAAAAATGGTCTGATGGTGTTGCAGTTGCTGTGAGGGTGTATGTGAGCTTGGTGACTGCAGCCTTGTGTTGACTCATTGCCGCATGCCAATGTGTGTGTGATTGGGTAGTGTGATATAGATACAGGATATCTCTTTGGTGACTGTTGCCCTGTGTGATGTTTTCAGGTTTGTGTACCTTGTTGACAAGTGTTGTGTAATGTGTGCGATGCCACACCCATACAAGTGACTCTTGTTCTGCTGTTTTCCCTAGGTCCCATCAGCATCTCCTTGCCTACCTACATTCCATTCCCCTGGACCATGTCCTACACATTGAAGGTTGCACATCCTGTATTTAAGACGGAGCAGACACAACAACATGTGTGTAAGGTGACATGTGAGGGTTGACAAAATGTACAGGGTGGTGAATTTGAGAAGTGAGTTGACAGTCATGGTAAATGAGATACTTGAGTACTCCCCACAATGATGTGGAGACCCAGTCCAACAGATGGATGCCATTCACATGGCAATGTGGGGAAGGATTGTCCAACAGGTAAATGCAGTGGTGCAGTGGTCTGACATCATGGCTGGCTCTGGGACTTGCGTTTGGCAGGTGCTTTGGCATGTGAGTCCTCCTGGCCTTTCCTTGGATGGCCCCTTTTGCGCTTGAGTGGAGGGGCCATTGCTGCAGGGGTAGTGGTGTCTGAGGACTCACCCCCCCTGTGGATGCAGGGGAGGATGATGCGGTGTCACCCTGCTGCCCATCAGGGGGAGGTGGAGGGGTAGGATGTTGTGCTGGCCTGTCCCTCAGAACCGCCACTAGCTGCCCAAAGAGGTCCACAATTTGTCCCATGCGGGTGTCCATGGACCTCATCAGCAGGAGGAGCTCCCGAGAATCTTCCTCAGACCGGCCCGTTCGTCCCTGGGCCTGTTCGTATGCCCCAAGGACTCTGTCAATGTGTGCCAGGGCTTCGGTCCCAGGATCAGTTCCCCTCTGCATGACCCTGTCCCTCACACCTTCACTGCTGCCACGGGCCTGTCCGGTCCTCAGATTGGCCCGCTGCATCCTCTCCCTGGCCTCTGCAGTCGATGTTGTGGGCTGGTCATCCCCTTGGTCAGGGAGGGTGTTGCTGGCAGCTATGGTGGTGGTGGTGGTGGTGGTGGTGGTTGCCACACAGGCTGTGACAGCAGGTGTCTGTGGAGGTACATGAGTTGCAGCTGATGTTGTTGTGGGGACAATGGGTGCCTGGGACTGGTTGTGGGCTGGCACACCAGATGAGCCGGCTTGGAGCTCCTTATCCAAGGAATCCAGGGAGTCTTCATCCAGGAGTCTCTGTCCCGGGGGTGGGGACTGGCTCGGCAGGTTTGTGGTGTCGTCCTCTGCAGTGAGTTCTTGGTCACCTGTGGGTGAGATGAGGAATGGTCATTGTGTTGCACCCAGCAAAGTTTGTGTTAGCAGTGTTACATCAACTGTTTGTACATCCAGCAGTTGTTCACTGTTCAAATTTGCAGTCACCGACATCTAGTGATGCATTAAAAGCTGTTGCGGTACATGCATTACTTGTCCACATTGGGAGTTGTCAACACATGACATGCACAATTTACATATTTTTCATTGACAGGTTCATGTTGGCATCCAGTTATTGATCAATCATGTGTCATCCAGTTAAGCGTATATGTCACTTGTTGAGCCCTTGCAGCGGTTTTCTCTGCACATTGAGTGAACATTGTAGTCTAATGCATACCTTTTCAATGTGTGTGCACATATCTGTATTTGCACTTCCAGCCATGCTTAAGTTTGCCTTAATTTGCTCCTAGGTGGTCTGGACCACTGCTACTGTCAGATGGCATGTAGTGGTGTGCATGGTTGTACTCTGAGTTCCATCTACATGTGTTACTGACTTTCACACTTTGGTTGCTGTCACAGTTTCATTTTCTTCGGTGTGTGCACACTATAGTTGACAATGCTATCTGGGTGTGCAGTTGTGCATTGTGAGGCCTGGTGTCCTCTACCACCATGTTTGTTGAAATGCATATCTGGATGCATGTAGTGGCTGGTGATATGTTGTGTTTGTTGTTTTTTGGTTGTATTTGTGGAACCTCTCTGTGTGTGTGTGATGATGGCTTCCATCTTGGTCCAGTGTGGGACAAGTCAGCATGATATGTCTACCTACCAGTTATTTGGGAGTGGACATTGCAATGAGTGACACATGCATCTTAGTGCGAGGGAGTAATGAGTCTTGGGTGCTGGAGGTCAGGTGGCCCTGTGTGAGTTGTTGTGCAAGCTTCACACACCCACACACCCCGACCTGTGCGATGCGGTTACCTACCAGTGATTTGAGTGGGTAGCATACAATGGCTGCCACAGGATTCTGATTGGGGGTGTAATGTCACATCCTACATAGGGGTGAAATAGCATGCATGGTCGCTTTTGTGTTACAAATTGCCAAACACACTACACCGTCTCACTGTGAAGATGGCTACCTACCGTTTGCGGTGAAGGTGAGCAATGACATGGCTATGTGCCTTATGAGTAATTTTTTGAAGGAATGTGCGTGTGGTGAGCAGTATGTGTGTGTGGCTTTCAGTACCCATACATTTCAGGTTACATTTGGACATGGGGTATAGCCCCCCATCACTGTTGTCCCAACTATCTGGGTGTGGGGTTCACTCCCCCCAAATTGTAAACCGCAATAGGGCATGGGGTATAGCCCCCATCACTGTTGTCCCACCTATCTGGGTGTGGGGTTCATTCCCCCAACATTTGAAGGCACAATAGGGCATGGGGTATAGGCTCCTATCACCGTGGTGACATACAGCAGGGTGAACATCGCACCCAGCAAACATTTCAACACTATCATGGTATTTGTGGCCCGGAGTACATGAGCACAGTACAGGTGAAGCACTTGTTCCGGGACATCCATACACTTACATGTTGTGGACAACCGTGGTGTGTGTGTGAGATATACTCAGCCATGTGCAGACAATGTGTGCTTTTGGGGCCAGACTATACCAGCACTGTTCAGACAGACAGTGTGAGATGTGACCATTGTTAATGCATACACACATTGGTGGTCCGAAGCAGACACCTTTGAACATTTTAGTCTGACGAAGTGCTGATCTGCAATTCAGTGCAGCACTGTGGTAGCTGGGTCTGTTGCAGGACATTTTGGATGTGCATAGTTTAGCATTGTGAGTCCCAGCTGCAGTGTAGTTTTTGGGTAAACACCACCTCCACGGTTTAAATTGCAACACTATGGTATGACATGGGTGATTTGCACATTGCCAAACAACCTGGCAGACACTGCTGCAGGGCAGCATGCTCGTTGTCAGTGTTGCAGTGTGTGATGCCTGGCAGAGTAGACACAATGTGTGTGATTGTTGAACAGAGACTTGTGCATGCTGACTACAATACAACTGTTTTGCATGATTAGTGTGGGTAACTGTGGATTAAGTGTCATGGTGTCATGTGTGGGTGCACATACCTCACATGCCTATGTGTGGTACAAGTACTCCATCATGCTGAGCTGTGGGAGTAGGGGGCCTGTTGTGAGTTGTACTGCTGGGTCACCAATGACAAGCACCACTCCCGGTTGACATGGTTACCTACCTGTAATTTTGATGATTGACATTCCATATGGGCCACATGGTTGTGTGTGTGTGGAGTGCTCCATCATACGCAGCTGTGGGAGTATGTAGCCTGCTGGGAGTTGTGGTGCAGGCTTCCCACCCACCCACATCCCTCCAAGTAAGTATGGCTACCTACCTGTTAGGTTAAGGTGTGTAATGCAATGGGTGGCACATGGGGGGAGGACTCCATCTTGCTCAGGTGTAGGCAAGGGGGCCTGCTGGGAGTTGTGGTGCAGGCTTCCCACCCACCCACACCCCTCCAAGTAAGGATGGCTACCTACCTGTTAGGTTAAGGTGTGCAATGCAATGGGTGGCACATGGGGGAGGACTCCATCCTGCTCAGCTGTGGGAGTGTGTGGCCTTGTGGGAGTTGTGGTGCAGGCTTCCCACCCACCCACACCCCTCCAAGTAAGGATGGCTACCTACCTGTTAGTTTGAGGTGAGCAATGCAGAGGCTGACACACGGGGGGAGGACTCCATCCTGCTCAGCTATGGGAGTGTGTGGCCTTGTGGGAGTTGTGGTGCAGGCTTCCCACCCACCCACACCCCTCCAAGTAAGTATGGCTACCTACCTGTTAGGTTAAGGTGTGCAATGCAATGGGTGGCACATGGGGGGAGGACTCCATCCTGCTCAGCTGTGGGAGTGTGTGGCCTTGTGGGAGTTGTGGTGCAGGCTTCCCACCCACCCACACCCTCCAAGTAAGTATGGCTACCTACCTGTTAGGTTAAGGTGTGCAATGCAATGGGTGGCACATGGGGGAGGACTCCATCTTGCTCAGCTGTAGGCAAGGGGGCCTGCTGGGAGTTGTGGTGCAGGCTTCCCACCCACCCACACCCCTCCAAGTAAGGATGGCTACCTACCTGTTAGGTTAAGGTGTGCAATGCAATGGGTGGCACATGGGGGAGGACTTCATCTTGCTCAGCTGTAGGCAAGGGGGCCTGCTGGGAGTTGTAGTGCTGGCAGCATGTACACATGTACCCATGGTGTTGTTGCTATCTACCTTTGGGGTGCATCAGGGGGAGTGTCTGTTGAATGTGTGAGAGATGTGTTGTGGAGAGTGTGGTGCACGTGAGAACATTTGAACCTAGGAGGGATAACTTTGGGGTAGTGCAAGACAGTACATCGGTGTGAGGATAGGCATTTGTTAGTACTTACCAGCCTCAAGTCCCCCGGGTATTCCTGAGAGACTCTCTGGATGTATTATGCCAAGCACCTTCTCCTCCCAGTCGGTGAATGTTTTGAGTGGAACAGGAGGGCCACTGCCTGTCCTGTGAGCCAGCTCATGGTTCTTGGCTCTCTTCTTCTTGACCACTGCCTTCAGATCATGCCAGCGCCTCATAATCTCATTTCTATTGCGTGGCACGGTCCCTACTGCATTTACCTTGTCTACAATCCTTCTCCACATCAACGTTCTTGTGGCTGGTGGTGTCTGTTGGACCAGGTTCCCAAACAATTGTGGTTCTACCCTGATTATCTCATCCACCATGACCCTCAACTCACTCTCAGTGAATTTGGGCATTTTTTGTGGTGCCATGGGGTGTGATGTGCAAAGGTGTTTGAGGTGCAGGTGTTGCAGTGGTGGTGGTGGTGATGTGTATGGTGTGTGATGTGCATAGGGGTTGTGGGTACAGGTGTAGAAGTGGTGATAGTGGTGGTTATGTGTGTGTGTGTGTATGTTGTGCTGCTTTGCCTCTCCTTTCAGCTGTTGTGGATGTGCCTTCAGGTCTGGGGTTTTGCAAAGGATTGTGGTGTGGTAGGGGGCTAGATTTATACTGGGCTCTGTGGGTGTGTCAGGATGGGGTATTGGTAGCAGGTGTGGTGTATGTGTAGTCCTGGGATTTGTAGTTTTTGAGTTTGCCAGGGGGGTGTGTCTTTGGGGTGTGTTACTTGTGTTTCTGGTGCATGACTTGTTTGGTTGGTGCACTTTGTGGCCATGTTGTGTGTGTTTCTCGTAACCGCCATTTTTTTCATGGAGCGTACGGGGCGGTGGCTATGCTGCGGCGCTTCCGCGGGCTATCTCATTACTCACTATTGTCGACCGCGGCGGTCGGGAACAGCGGAGAGGACCGCGGTGATGTCGGAAATATCATAATTTCAATGGCGGTGTCTCCGCTGCGGTTGCGGTCGTTTAGCCTATTTCCGCCGTGAAACCAACTGCCGCGGACGGCTTTTGCCCTTCTCCGCAGGCGACGGGGGGTTTCTCGGCGTTCCTTCCCGCCGCGGTCGGATTTTTACCGCCGTGGATCCTAATCTGACCGGCGGTTTTACCGTGGCTGAGGTGGGCGGTGATTTTCCACTACCATGGCGGTCGGCTTGCTTTTCCGACCGCCATCGTAATGAGCCCCATGGTTGGTAAATGCCATTACAATTACTACCTACGGTAAACGGGGAAAATAAGGCCTAACATGCGGAATCAGTGTTTTGCACAAAGAACTCTGCATGTTTCACCTTTTTTCTGGCCCTTTTGTCGCCAATAAATTTGAGCTGGTTCGGCGTACCGAAACACGTTCTTGCACATGTTTCAGTCCTTAACATGTAAAGAGGCCCTTCGAGTTTAATATAAAAGTAGCCCTTAGAAAAAAATAGGTATATATATATATATAGATATTTGAGTAATATGTAATCAGACTGTATTCAGTGCAAACCATTTTTGAGGTCAAGTCTACCAGACTGCACAGCTGACTGGCGGCAAAAGGCCTATTGTAGGATATAGCGAGAGATTACTGAGGTTTACAGCCTATCAGTTGCTTACCCTTCGTTGGTTTTATTCTCACACTTATTTGCTTGCTTCTTATTCAATGGTTTTCTTTATCCCATCTTTTCCATCTAGTGTTTGCTCCTCCCCTGGGCCATAGCCTCTTTCTATACATCTAGTGCTCCCTTTTAGGGAACTACTTTTTTTTCTTTTTTGCTTATCACTGCAGGAGTGCATGTGTTTTCCAGCTCTATGTCTTGTTTTTCTCCCCTCATACCCATCCCCAGCACTACTCTATGCCTCTTGTGCTGCAAGCTCTGTCTTCTGTGCCTTTTGCCCTCGTCAAACTCCCCAGTACTCCATGTTGCTTCTCCCTCGTGTGATACTTTTCCCCTCCCTTCACTCACTCCACATTTGCTTTCTGCTACTTCCATCCATTAAGTTCTTTTATTTAAATGTTTTTCTGGGGAGGGCCAGGCAGCAAATTGCTGTGGGCCCCTCTGCCTTGAAAAAGCTTTTGCTCTATTTAAATGTATTTATTTACCATCTTATCTCGGATTAGTAACTAAAAAAACAAATGGAGCACTTGTCATTTCATAGATGCACATGCTAAATGACGTGACCGGCCATGTCATTACTCCTTTTAAAAAAAATCTTTTTAACTTTCATGTAGGTAATTTGATTAACTATGAATGCACCCGGGATTCTGAACACTTTGTACTATACTTTACCTTGTTGTAGGAGAAATAGGATCTTTCAATGTGCAAAGTTGCAAAGATTTTTTACTTGCGAACTTCACAAAGTTCTATAGCAAACATTGCAAACTTCATGAAGCTTTGAAGTTTTACTTTTAGCCACATGCGCTTGAAAGTTGTGACTTTTGTGACAATTTATATTGCAAAAGTTAATCTGGCAGAGAAAACGTCTGCATTCTTTTGCCACTCTGCATACAAAAACTCTGGAGAAGGTAAACTTGCATACATTTTCCATCTTAGCTGGGTTTGGTTAGAGTGAAAATTATCTTACGATGCAGTGAAAAAGATTTCAAAACACATAGAAACATTTCGTGAAGGAAAACTTAAAAAGAGAAATTTTGAAACTTGAAGCACAGATGACCAGGTGATATTTTCCTCATGTAGAATTAGCTTGCTACACATGATGTCAAAACTTTTCAACTCCAGATTTAAAGCCAAATTAGATATCTGCATCGCAAATATAGCACATTAATAGAGCTAGATATGTTTTCTGAAGTGGGAAGCATGAATACCAAGGGAAAGGTTTTCGAAAACAGACTCTGCAAGGTGATTTAGCTCTGCTTGTACTTTGGACACCCTACGGAGTTTATCCAGACATTCAAAAGCCACCTTTAGTGACCCAAGGTGGGATTTCCTAAACTCTCTTTTAGGGAATTCAAGCAAAACAATATTTGATACATTTATTGTGAGAAAGTGCTTTTTGATCACCCTGGTTTCTTTAGACTGATGCTGCTGTTTTTAACTTTGTGCATTAGGACACTGCTAATCAGGCCTCAGTGCATATGTTTTGGCCACTAAAATATGGTAAAATTGGCTAACTCCTAAGTGGAATATTTAACTTTCCTATAAGGCCACAGTATATGGTGGAGAAATAGACTCATGGCATGGAAAGTTAATTGTCACCTGTGGGCTGCAGGGCATATGGTGCCATACACTACTGTGACAAAGAACACATGGCTTCAAGCTTATTAGTAGTACCTAACTGCTGCAGTTTACACCTACAGTCCTACCTGTCAAAGTCATTTTTTTTATTAGAGAAAAACCTCCATTTAAAATATTAAGGCACCCCTATGTAGGCCTTGTAGCCCACATGGTGGGGTACATGGTCTTTAAAAGAGACCATGTAGAAATTTAGTATTATCATGTCCCTACAATGAAAAGGCTCCGAAAAGCTATTTTCACTGTGGAAGACTCTGCTTTAAGGGGACATGTTGTAATACTTTGTATACTTAATTTAAGATCTGGCTGCCATCTATATGATTCAACATGTGAGACACCCTACCCATAGATTGGGCTATCTATTGTATCCCATCTTTTGAATATCAATGATTTGACAACAGACATTCCCATCCTAATATATTGGCCAGACCATCACATAGTGCCCTTCTCCCTGCACATAATCGGGCACAAGTCTAAATATCCCCTTCCCACCAGGCGGTCGATGCCGGTCTAAACTCGACACAGCAAGGTAGGAAAGCTCCTTAGATGAATCTGTCACCACAATGGAAGGGGACATTGGAGAAAGGTGCAGCAACTTTTAGGACTGGCTTCATGACTCCCTGGACACCCTGGTCCCCATGAAATCTCAGGTGCCCAATCGCCCGACAGTATGCGCCCCTATGTTATCATCTAAAAAGAGCTTAGAGGAAAATGTATGATGTGCCCAGCAAGACATCATACAAGAAAGCCATGAAAAGAAACCAATATGCGATCAGAGAAGCAAGAGTCTCCTATTTCAGTGCTAAAATTGAAAATGCCCCCCAATTCATCAAAAGAGTTATTCAAGCTGGTAAACAGTGTAATGAAACCAGCCAAGAGCCAAATGGGCCCCATTTTAGGAAAGATAAATAACATTCTTCTCTCCCTACCAAAGACGCTACTCTTAACATAACCCTTGTCGCAGCAAACCCGACAAAAATCAAACTGCTGACCTTCCCATCAATTAACAATGAGGTTACCAAGGAGATTCTTAGAACTATTAAATCAGGGTCACTGCTCGACCAAGCCCTCCTGATATACTCAGGAAAGGAGGAAATAGCATCCTGTCTAGACTGATGGACTACTCACTGCAAAGCGGTATTGTTCCCCCGGCTTGAAAACACGTCGTGGTTAGAGCTCTTCTGAAAAGCCATCAGCAGATTCCCTTTGTGTGGAGAACTATCGACCCATCTCCCTCCTTCCAGGGGTTAGCAAGGCTCTCGAGAAGTATGTTAATAATCACCTGTCCTCATTTTTGGAGGCACATGCCATCCTAAACCCAACTCAAACAGGGTTCAGGCCTGACATCAGCACAGAAATTGCTCTATTAATTGCCACTGAAGAACTAAAGGTAATCCTCGACCAAGGTGGCTCAGCAGCCATGATTTTGTTGGATCTGAGCGTGGCCTTTGACACTGTGTCACACTCTGTCCAAATTCAAAGACTGGAAGAGGCAGGTATTGCGGGAGCCGCTCTCAAATAGCTTGCTGCATTTCATGAAAACAGGAGTTTTCAGGTTCATGAGGAATCTTTGTTTTCGACAATCTACCCCTTAAAGTGTGGGGTGCCACAGGGCTTGTCTCTAAGCCCCACACTTTTCAACATATACATACTTCCACTGGTGGAGATCGTGCCACCGCATGGTCTTTCATTGGTCTCCTACGCAGATGACACACAGATGATCATCTCACTTACTTCGAACACTAACAAATCCTCCACTCAATTAAACACCTGTTTGAAACAGGTAACAAACTGGATGTCCACCACTTCTTTGAAACTGAACAAGGACAAAATGGAGGTTCAGGTTGTAGGTAACAACCCCTCCCACTGGATGGTACTCAACTGGCCTGATAGACTTGGTTCACTTCCCTAACCTTCCTCTGCAGCCAGAGCCTTGGATTTTGGATCGATGATAGGCTATCCATGGAAGTTCAGCCAAAGAAACATGCTGCGTGCTGTGGTTTTGGACTCCTCAGAACCCTGAGAAAATTGTTAAGTTGTACACCTGCCCCACTGCATAGAGTAACTCCCTCTACTTAGGAAACCCCATGTCCATGAGAAGGTGGCTTCAAGTATTACTGAATGCCGCTGCACGAGTTCTCCACAAAATGTTTAAGCACCAGTCGACTGCACCAGTGTTAGCAGCCTTGCACTAGTTACTGATTTAGAGGTGATTCCAGTTCAAAATTCTGTCTGGTCCATCGTGCCAGTCACAAGAAGGGTCTTCAGTTAATTCAGCATCTGGGGTCTCCATATACTCTGAGAAGACCACTACACTCTGAAGGTCTCAAACTACTGCAGGTGCCCAGGATCAAGAGAGCAAGATGTGGAGGAAGTTCCTTTGCCTATCTGGCACCCAAGCTCTGGAACGCTCTTCCAGCATATATTAGCCTTGACTAATCAGAACTTAGCTTAAGAAAGCATCTGAAAACCTTCCTGTTCCAGTTCCATTCATGGTATGCAAGCAGTACTGCTAGTTAATGTTTGTTACCAGTGCTGGGAGGCCCTTTGGGTAGCCATGCAATCTATAAATGCCGAAGAATAGAATAGAATGTCCTAAATTCAACAACAGTTCATTTGATGTATTAAAACATTCACAGGAACCATTCCTGCTTCAAGCATGACTCTCCCCAGCCAACAATTCCCTCCTGATGAAGATTCTACAGAAGACATCCTAAATTAAGATCAGAATCTAAAATATGGGTGATCCGCAGTAAGAAATCTGTCCCAACAGAGGAACTGAACCAGTCCTTTTGGATATTCATTCATTCACCCTGGAGAGCATGGATGACATGATACTTCAGTACTCGTATATTCAATCACTTAGCAGCATTTGACACTCTGGATCACCTTCCTACTGCTTGCTGGGTTGAGGGAGGTGGCAAGGATGTTAATTCTGCAGTAGTTTGTTACAATCACTTCGAAGGATAAATAGTCAAGAATTTGTCTGTGTTGGAAGTCATCTTATAATACAACAGTGAAGTATGGGCTACACTCTTATCCATAACATTAAAAGTTTTTTCCACAATTAAGTAAACCAGTTCTTCTCACAATTTCTTTTATTACAATCCAATATAAAAGCAGCCTTCGCATGTGTTCTTGATGCGGAGAAAAACAAAGCATCCTTTAACGTATGGTACATATTTAGGGCTGGAAACATAATGCAAACTATATTCCAAATATGATTTAAAATATAAAGTATTTACAAAAATATATTCAAATGGAATTACCATTACAAGCAATTGAGAATTTACGCACTTGGCAACAAATTACACTTCCTTTAAAAATGGGTCAATTCGAGAGAAAGAATTGAAGCCCAAAGAAAGTGCTAATGTAGCCTAGATGTGGATAAAGAACATGAATGAAAATAAGTAAAGGAAGATGGTATAAAACATATGGATAATTTCACCAGCTACGGAATCTTCCCCTTGAAAGAAAAATATATTTTAGATTTATATAGACAAAAGCATGCAATTTTTGTAATTCACAAAATACTTAAAACGATATATTGTGATGCCACAATCATTAAATAAGTGGCAAGAGTCATTATCGGCTCCCAAAGATGAACCTTCAACCAAAGTCGTGAAATAAACACCTTTTCAGAGTTAAAGAATCATCTTAGTCATTTCAATGAGCTGCAGAAGTCTTAAGGGGTTCCTGCTTGTCACCATTTAACTCCCCATCAACTCTTGCAGTCACTCACAGCTCATGTTGTGCTTAAATATCATACTTTTCTAACACAGAGTTGCAATTCATAAAATCTGTTTCTTTAATTCAATTATGGATAATTCAGAATAAGCTGAGATTCAATGTCTCTAAAGTAGAGTATCTTCTGGATGCACCTCGAATGCACGGGTTATTGCTAGGAAACCCGGAAGTAGACGCACTCGCTCTTAAATCCTGGTTTATGATTAATGTCAATGCTTTAGCCCCTCTGACCACCCGCACTTTCAGTAGGACCAGCCCTTCGCCCCCTTGGCTTAAGGAGCCTTTGAGAACTAGCAAAAGCGAATGTAAACACTTGGAGAGGAAGTGGTGGAAATCCTCTAAACCTGAGGACAAACTGGTTTATAAGGCGGCTCTTAAAGCCTACTATCTGCAGGTTAAGGAGGCCAAGAAGACCTATTTGCAGATTAAGATTGAGACCGCTAACAACAAGGGAAAGGAGATTTTTAACATCATAAAGTCGTTTACATCCTTTAAGGCTGCTATTAAGGAGTCTCCATACTCTGCAGAATGGACTAGCCAGTTGGCCTCATTTCTCCACAATAAGATTTTTACCATTCAACAATTCTTTCCTGAGGGGACTATGGAGGATTTAGCTCCACGTCCTGACCCGGCCAGAGAGTGCGATGCCCGGCAAACCCCGGCGCTACTGCAGTTTCCTTCTCTGCAGCCTGAGACATCACTCGTGATTCTCAAGGGCCTCAAGTCTGGCTCACCTGTGGATGTGTGTCCAGCAAAACTACTGGCCTCATTTGCCTCTGCTGTAAATCCTGTAGTTAATAAGGTGATGAATTCATCTCTTTCTACGGGCCTCGTACCCTCCAACTGGAAGCATGCGAAAATTCTCCCGCTTCTCAAAAAACCCACTGCGGATCTGAAAGTGCACGCTAACTACAGGCCCATTTCTCTTCTCCCGGCCCTCTCTAAGATACTTGAGAAGCATGTGAACAGGGAGTCATAATCTCCTGCACATTACTCAATTTGGCTTTAGGGCCAATTATAGCATGGAGACAGTGCTGTTGGAGGTCACCGAGCACACAAAGGAAAAGCTTGACCATGGGGGCAGAGCTATCCTTATTTTATTGGACCTGTCGGCGGCCTTCAGCATGGTCCCACATGACAGGCTCCTGGAGAGGTTGAGTGATATTGGCATTGGTGGTTCGGCGCTCGCATGGCTAACCTCCTTTCTTAATGACTGAAGCCAGGAAATTTGGGTGCCCCCTTTTGCTTCCCCCATGCCCAGCGTGAAAGTGGGAGTCCCTCAGGGCTCCATCCTTAGCTCTACTCTCTTTAACCTGTACATGTCACCCCTCCATCTCTTTTGGAAGCCTGTGGGGCCAAAATAATTTTATACACTGACGACACGCAGCTGATCTTCACCTGCGACAAGGGAGAGGACTTCGATGGGGATAGGATTAGATCATGCCTCACCAAGGTGTTTAACTGGCTCAATGCAAACTAACTCAAATGTAATTCAGAGAAATTGGAAGTTGTCTTTTTTGGCTCTCCTTTGTGGTTGATTGGAGACAATGGTGGCCTGAGGAGATGTCTCCGCCCCTCTCAGCCCAGTCTACGGTCAAAAACCTTGACATCCACATTGATAGCATGCTCTCTATGAGGCCCTAAGTCCAGTCCTTAGTGGGCATCTGTTTTGGCATGCTGCGCATGCTCAGAAAGCTCCTTCCTCTTCTTTCACTCAGCACCAGGAAAACAGTGGTCCAGGCTCTGGTGACTTCCAGAATGGACTACACAAACATTTTGTACCTGGGTCTTCCAAGCTATCTACTCCAGTGCCTTCAAGTGGTTCAGAATGCCGCGGCCAGATTGGTCCTTAGGCACAAACCCCAGGCTCACATCGCCTCCATCTTAAAGCATTACACTGGCTCCCGATGAATAAAAGGGTCAAGTTTAAGGCCCTGGTTACGTTCTTCAAAGCCCTCCACGGAAAGGGCGCCGGCTATCTCAGAGCAAGAGTCAGTCACTACATGCCTGCCAGATCCCTGAAGTCCTCCTCCTTGGGCTTGGCTTGCATCCCCAGAGTACGCCTGGCCCGAATGGGGGGCAGATCTTTCGGGTTTTAGGGAGCTCAAGCATGGAATCAACTACCGGCTGCTCTCAGATGCACAGCTGACCTGACAGTTTTTAAGAAACATCTTAAAACCTGGCTTTTCCAGGGCTAGGCGCACTTGTTAGGTCCTGTTAGCGTGAGTCGATCAGCGCCGGGACACTCTTGTTGAGTAGCTGTGCACTCTATAAATGCGTTTCATTCATTCATTCATTCATTCATTCAGGAATACCATCCGGAAATGGTAATCTCAGCCCTATAAAGGAAACTAGCATTTGTTTTATTTGTTGTAGAATATTTATGAAGTGCACTATAACTCATTCACTGAGGGGCAGATTTATCTTACTACACTACGTGAAAGGGAGGGGGCAAGAATGCACCATATTTACCAAAATATGCCACATTCTGGCACTTTGCCTGTGCTGGTGCACAATGTGCTGACTTTGCCAAAGCAGTCACCCTTGCACCGTGGTGTAAGGGTGACTGCATTATAGGGAGGATTGTTTTTGTGCAGGAAAATTCCTGCTTACATTCAATTCTTAGAGGCATTTTCCTCTTTCTAAGAGTCCTATAGAATGCAGCACACTTAGAAAGAGGTAACAACAAGGAGAAATAAGAATATTTGCCTTTGTTGCACCTCTGGTGGGAAGGCTTACAATTCGGACACATTCCCAGGTCTACCCGTGTAGGTAAATCTGGGAATGCTCAGAATGCATGGGTGGATGCGTGGGAACACCTATGGTCCACCCATGTAATGTCCTCACAGTGTAATGCAAGGCAGTGACTTTCGCTGCCTTGCCTTACATGAGATTTACCAAGCTACTCAGGGCCACGCAAGGTGACTTGCGTAGCTTGGTAAATCTGAATCTAGGATTTGCATTACACTGCGTTGCCTTGCATGGTGCAAGGGTGATGCACATCTATGATAAATCTGGCCCAGAGTCTCTTGGCGCTAGTGACACCTAGTGGTCTTCTCCATTTCTTGAAGTTTGCTCAAGTCTGTTTTTTGTGACTCTTAGGACTTTATAGCTTGTGTTAATACTGGAATGTCCCATTTAAGTGAAATAATGACAATGAGCTTAGCAGGGAGCCATGATGAAGATCTGAGTCTACTTATGTCTTGATGCTAGGGCTGAGATAGCTATGGGTGCAGGTATCCTGTTACTTTATGTGAAACCAGTATATATGTATTTCTCTTGTAAGACAGTGGCATATTTAAGTGGGCTACAGCATCTGCTGCAGAGAACTGGAAGAAATCTCAACATTTTGAATCAAAACATATCCAATTTGCCCTCTCATTCCACTGCATCAATATAATGAATTACATTTAGTTACATGAAAGTAACATTCTGTCAGGGTTTGAATCTTTGTCCAGTAAAAGATCAATCTTTTTTAGTATAGAGCCACACCTGACTGTCACTCAGACACCTGGGTGCTATTTTGAACATTGATCCCAGTTTGGATGTGGGTCTCATAGGGCATGGAATAGTTATCAAGTGAGTCTATGGCCCTCATTATGAGTTCAGGGCTGAATTCCGATCCCTATCCAAACACGTTTACACAGGGATCAGGATTATGAGTTGTGTGATAATTATCACACTCTTACAGTTTTCTCCTAATAAAGTCTGGCCGGTCAATCCTGCCAAAATGTATTGGAAAAAACGGCCAAGAAAAAAAGCAAAACATTGGGAATTTTGTGTGTTAAAAACCAAGTCTGCATGAAATGCCTTGTTTTCCTGTTGAAAACCTGGAATAGGTATTTTTTCCAAATTTGGAAAATACCTCATCATGGGGTAGTAGTATTTCCCAAGTTTGGTAAAAATACCACCCTATTCTGACATACTTGCAATTAGCGCTTATATAGACTAAATGTTTGATGCTTCCATTCTAAACCCATTGATAATACAGATTTCCCTCCTCATTTGGAAGAGGACATCTTTCTGGAACACCAATTGGCAGCTGAGTATCACAGAAATTGCTTTAGGCAATCTGTCCAATTCAGGGTTAACTGTAGGTGCTAGTCCATGGAAAAGAGGAAGAGTAGAAGAATGGGTGAGATCTTGCAGCACTGAGGCAAATGCTGGATAAGGAATCTCTTTCATAAGACGGAGCCTGAACTGGACAATCAATAGATATGTTTGCTTTCAGTTCCAAGAAAGTTCAATGAGGCCGCCCTCAGTGGCCCATTGAGTGGATACCTTTGCAAAAGGATCCAGCAGATGAAGGATCAGTTCAAGTGGAAGAAACAGGTCAAGGTCTAGCTTCCTGCAAAACATTATTAGAACATTAGACTATTGAGCACTCCATTGAAGATAACAGAGTGGTAGAAGGCCAGTGATTTCCAGGATTGGCCTTTTGCAGCAACATTCCAAAGTGTCTCCTTCAATTTAATTTAGAAGTCGGTGGGTGCACTGTCTCGGGCTAACTGGTTGTTACAGGACCTCCTAATAATTACAGTCCCTCACCTTCGGCTCTTGTATATACCCTTTGGGATATTTAACAACCAGTACAAACCTCTCTACCTAGATATAATGGTATAGTAAAGTTTCAGGGCATGTCTGTCACTTTAATCACTGCTACAATCAATCTAACCTGAAAGTAACCCATTGGATGCATATGCTGTGTAGCAAGTAAGTTACAATAGCATGAAGGGGCAGGAATCTTTTTTCTAAATTGATGAGTAGTTCTTTCTGGTTTTCACTTATTAAGATAATTCATAGTGGCACTTTTTGAGCATAAAATATCCGCTGCTGTATTCCCTAATCACCTTTTTCTAGAAAATTCAAAAGAGTCACCCTTGGGCCCACAATCCAAAGGAAGCTGTAAGCTTGACTTGAACACAGATTAGTAGCACATGTCATAAATTAAATTATTATATGTACTCAAATATCGCTCACAGGGATTTCTCTGCACAAATTTCGCTATGTTAATCCTGATTAAATATTTGGGTGAAATACCTGAAATATTCTGTGTTTCGCTGCTTGTAGCAGGGTGAAAGAATGTGATATCACAGTGATATCTCCATCTCTGACCTGCAAAGCTTAGAATGACATGGTTGATGTTTATTTGTGGCTAGAGCTGGTGACTTTGGAACTTGGTGACCCAGGTACGAATCCTGACTTCGCTGTGTGGCTCAGTATCTTGTGATTCTAGGAAAATACCATACACTCCCAGGGCCTAAAAAAATAGTGAAGTGAAATGTGCTTGTGTAATCCCCACTTGATGTACACGATCTTGTAGTTCTTACCCCCTCCTCCCATGTAATGTATAGCTCTCCGTTGCTTTCTAGATAGGTTCATGCTATACAAATACCAATACATACATACTTTCCCATGTCATATTCATGCATTATTATATAAGCCCTGCCAGTCTTTCCCTGTGCAGGCATACGCACATATAGCGCAATTGTCAAAAAAGTAAAATATTGGTATTCTGAACAACCAGCGATTATCATATTCCCCATGAGCTTAAAGGAAGACCAATGGTGAAATCTTAAACTATTCCGAGTGTGCTCAGACGAGCTGTCTTCCAAGGAATGCGACTCCCCGGAGAACAGCTGGCTGGAACACTGCTAATTATGCACTTTGAAGACCTCCTATTTTCCAGGCCCACACATTTCTGCTGCGTTGAGACACATGGCAGTGAATTCTAAGAATTAGACTCACTGAGTGCTGTGTGTTCCCGAGACTGTGTCCACGTTTCTTTGTGAGAGCCAAAAAAGCTTAGAAACTGCACAAAGTTAATAACGTTTGACGCACAGGACCCAATTTATAAACTATATTTGCAAACCTAAGGTGAGTTGAATGTTGTAGAAAGATGACATCTAGTTCCAAGGTAGATTGTATAAGTAGGATTTATTTAAGTAAGATGTTAAGAAGAGCCACACCAGGAACAGCCTTCCTGCTGGTCAGCCCATCCTCCAACTGACTAGCTCACTCACCAACATTCCACAGCCACCTCACTCACCAACATTCCACCACCACAGTCACACTGGCTGAGCAGCAGGTATAACACATCTCCTTTCTTTACACAAAACACATTGGAACTCTAGAAGAGATGACATAAAACTATTGCATGTAAAAGAATAGCATTAGAACAATTGCATACCCATAAACAATGTAGCAAAGAACTAATGCGAGTGCATGAATATAACAGATGGAAACAATTCACGCACAACAAATAATAAAATTAAACAAGCCAAGAAAACACAGTGAAAGGTAATGATAATACACTCACATCATTTCCCTTTCTAACGAACCAAAAGACACCCACACTACCACACCACAAAACCTCAAACAGAACCCTGATACTACAAACATGCCAACTGGCCAGGCTGACATAAAAGTGGTACATAGGGCAACGACCACAGGGCGCGGTAGGGAACCATCAAAAACTTAGAAAGTGTGGAACACCTCCCCACATGAACCATATGACATCTAAACTGCCCTTCACCCAGACCCAAAGTAAGGGTGGAAAGTGTGGAACACCACTCCACACCAAGCCTAAAGCATTCACACTGCCCTTCACCCAAACCCAAAGTAAGGGCGGTAAATGTGGAATACCACTCCACACCAAACAATGTGGCATCTAACTGCCCTTCACCCAAACCCATAGTAAGAGTGGTAAGTGTGGAAAACCACTCCACACCAATCATGTAGAAATTTTGAAACAGCAACCACAAGTGATAAAAAAAACACTCACACTTCAAAAATAAGGCTACTTCTCTGCCCTTCACCCAGACCAGTAGGAGGGTGGAAACTACAATCACAAGTGAAAACACTCACACAAAAAAAAACTCTGGCTTACTCTCTGCCCTTCACCCTAATCCCATGGGTGGGGTGGACAAAACACTACAATCCCAAGTACTGTGGCTTCCCTCCGCCACACAACACAAACAAATATGGCATCTCCGCTGCTGCCCTTCACTCTCACCCGTAGTAAGGGTGGAAAAACACTGCAAACACACATTCCAAGGCTTCACACAAACACTGCGAACACACGTACTGTGGCTTCACCCTGCCCTTCACCCAAACCCGTAGTGAGGGTGGAATAAAATTTCACTCACACAACCAAACAGTCCTTACACCGGACTAAGACTATCACCTATCACCGCAACACACCCCACAAAAATAACTCCTCAAGGTATCACCATCCATTAGTATCACCAAGAAAGACCACGGTAAACACAGAGCACACAAACCGTGTAAAAGACCTCTGCTACACTAGCAGACGGCTATGGCATACACAGCACATCAAGAACTAGAAAACAGAAAAAAACACTATGCATAACACCAGAGCATAAGAACTTAATGCCACACATTAGACCATGCAGTATACAGTAAGCAAGTCAATAGGCAATAAATAAAGTCTATAAACTAACATGTAAAATGTTTTTCATAAGGCAACAAACAATTGAAAGGCAACTGTAAAAACAGGATGCAGTTAAAAAAACACAAAAGGAAGAAACAAGAAGAGAGAGAAGAAAAAAAAAAACTGAACTGTGGTGAGCGACCTCTCACCCGAAGTACAGCACAGTCGACATATTCAGGAAAGCTTCCCGAAGCTTACACAAAAAATAAATGTTGACCAAAAACTATAAGGAGAAGATGTTGCACCCAAAAGAGCTGGCAAAGTACCAGTCAAAGAAAAAATGCAACCCTCACCAGAAGTCCAAGGGTGCGAAAACTAGCAAGCCGGTACAGCACTTAACGCAAGAAGCGCGTTCACCGGTGAGTAATCAGGTAAATCCACAACGATCAGCAGGAGGAAAGATGGCGGCACCTAAGCAGCATGCACGCTCAGAGCGTCCCGGGTGGCTCCAGGCACGCACAAGCTGCACAACAAAGGAACTGCACAAGACTCTGTGAGCTGCCGAAGCCAAGGCTCGTGCTGGACAGAACGGATGGGAAGAGGCAGTTGGAAACAGGTGAGCCAACGGATTTTAATTTTTTAAAACAAACAGACGCAGCGGTAGAAAGTTTAGTCAAGGTTTGTCAAGAGTAAAAACAATTACCTCAGAAGCACAAACCACTGCACCACTTTACAAACCCTTCCTCCTCGTTGCACCTCCCAAGTTGCTTTTCCCCACACGGACTCCTCTTCCTTTTCGCGCTACGTGACAGGGAGAACAGGGACTCCTTTACTCAGATGCACTTCCGAACAAGGACTCTGGAAACTCTTCTTACACATCGCTCTTCTTGTCACAGACTCTGGGGATTCCTCTTGCCAGTTGTACTTTTGAACACTGAGTCTGGGGACTCTTCTTACTTATCACTCACGATAACAGCTGCAACAGGTGGCAAAACTCTCCAGAGATGAAGATCAGTTGACCTGTGCCGCGAACACAGGCTGGTCACAACGCAGTGGCCCAAATCCATACACAAAGGTAGAGACACGATTTAACTTGTGACAGTGACTAATCCATTGTGCTTTGCACTCGTGGGTTGCTATCCCATCCTCATCGCCAAAATATGTTGTACAAAGATGACATCTAGTTCCAAGGTAGATTGTATAAGTAGGATTTATTTAAGTAAGATGTTAACAAGAGCCCCACCAGGAGCAGCCTTCCTGCTGGTCAGCCCATCCTCCAACTGACGCTCTCACTCACCAACATTCCACAGCCACCTCACTCACCAACATTCCACCACGATAGTCACACTGGCTGAGCAGCAGGTATAACATAGAATAACAACAACATAGTCAGAGTCAGAATTTTATGTGCAACAAGTGCACTTGAAAATACAAAAATTGCAAAACTATTGAGTCGGTGTTAAGTGCCAGTGGTTTGTACCACGTTTTGGGGGAGTCTCTGTGCCTTTGTGTAGACATCTGATTTTCACTTGCTTGTTGGCAACGACCGTGGTTGGGTGAAGCCTCGTTGCATCATTTTTCCACTTCAGAATTGTCAGCAATTTCTGTAACCGGCATCGCAGCTTCCACCACATGCACAGTGTTCTGACTGTGTCATTTTGGATAACTTTGCTGGGGTTTGATTGAATGGGTTATTCTTTCAGGGCATATTTTACTTTGGGTTTTGTTTCTACTACCTTATCTTTTTTCAGGTAGTTTCCCAATCCAAGATGGCCTCAAATGAATTCCGGGTCAAAGAGCTTAGCTACCTATATAGTCAGACTCGAAATGAGGGGCATAGTTACAAGCCCCTATCGCCACCACAACGTCACTTTTCTCGATGTTGTGGTGGTGATAGGGGCTTTGCCTTATTCACAAGGTGGCGTTAAGTCACTTAGCGTGGCTTAACGCCGCCTTGTGAATAAGGCACCCTTCCATGATATACTTAGCGTGAAAGGGGCACGCAATGGGTGTTGTGGTGGGCGTTCCACTGCAACACCCATTGAGTTTGACGCTGCCCCATATTTACAAGGGTGGTGTAAATATGGGGCAGCATTAAAATTAAGACCAGAAAAAACCTGGTCTTACCCTGGCACAACAAGGAGAAATGTTCAATTTCTCCTCGTTTTTGCAGTTTCCATGTGTGCTGCATTGTGCAGCACACATAGAAACAGCAAAACGCAATTGATTGTTTATGTGCTGGAAGGTGATCCTTCCTGCACATAAACAATCATTAAAAGAAAATGACATTTGCAACTTCTATGTAAGCAGCATTCCTAGAAGTTTCAAAACGCCATTTCAGATTATTTATGTGCAGGAAGAGACACCTTCCTGCACATAAACAATCATTCACCTCAACGCAGGCACCCTTGCAGCACACTGCATTGGCGCTAGGGAGTTAAATTATCACCAGAGCAGGGGGAAATGCAAGGCTGCACCGCATTCTTCTAAATACAGTGCAGCCCTGTGTTTCAGAAGTGGCGGAGCACGGCTTTAAGCCAAGGAGGCTAACGCCGTGCTCCACCACTTCCTTGTAAATATGCCCCTGGGTTTCATCACATTGCAATGGTATTTCTATGTTGCTAGCTCTGGATCAGTCTGAGCTGTTATTTTCATCCAGCTATCCTTTTTCTCGTTTCCTTGCTTGTTCATTGCCCACCTTGAGAGGGAATTTTTATCTGTACTCAGAGTTTTTCCTCAAAGTTTTTCCTCTGACAACAGGATTTTCCAAATCCGCTTATGATGGACTGCAACAAGGCTAGATGTATATCACTCAGAATGCTGGGCAATCTAGGAGCAACAGGCCCTATTTAAATGAGCGAAGGAGAGCAGCCGTAATTCAACTTCAGAAAATCGGCTTCTGACAGATTGCAATGCTGAAGTTCTTCTAGTCCTGATAAGGGAATAAACTAAGTGCAAGAATTTAATGCAACCCCTTGACTACGCAAGTACAGACCTTGTCCAGTGAAAATTCAGCCCTCAGGTCTTCATTGGCAATTCTATAATAGGGGCCTTTAGATCCACCCCCTGCAGGACTTGTTGAACAAATGCACGATAGAAACCTATGGCGGTGCAAAGATGTTCTGGATACTTATATCGTGCACTTCACTTTTACACCTCACATGTATGCTTCTGATCGAGCAAAACTGGATTTCATAGTAAGCACCTATGGAAATGGCCTTGTATGCCCCAGTATGTGCTACCCACTTTTGTGGAACATAGTAGTCTTCTTTGGAACAATTAATTATGTTGCTTTCCTTGTAGACTTTAAGGGCATGTTTGACAGACTTGATCAAAGATACTCTTCCCAAATCTAAATGCTCCTTCTAACTCAAGGATCTTTGGACTTACAATCCGTTGTTACCAAGTTCAAGTCTTTAGCCTTTAGAATTTATGACTGTGCAATTGAACTATAATCCCATGCCAAGGTTCCATTTGGAAGAATCTATTTGCACTCGCCTTCGGAAAGGGACGGTTTTTGAGAATGTCTGCAGAAGAATTTAAAGAATGGCTTAATGGTTCAATCTAAATCACCTGCAGGAGAGTCTCTTTTTTGCTCCCAAAAAGAATTCTTCTGAATTGTGGCTTTGCATTGAACTTTTTTAGGATTCAGAAGTGGAGATGAGTGGAAACCAGCATTCTGGACACCCTTGAGACATTTGGGGTATAGGGTTATGTCTTCCAGGCTATACAATGCTGCTTCCATTTTTCAATAGTTCCTGGACTTTCTTTTTTCTGACCGCTTTCTTTATTCAGGAGTATTATAGCTTGACAACATCCTAATATATTCCAAAGAATATGCTAAACATGACTAGGTTTTAAAAGAAGGCTTGATACTCCTAAAGGAAAATAAGTTGCAGGGAGGGACGTAGCTTCAGGGGTGTTTGGGGTTTACACCCCCTAAAAATGTTATTCTGTGGTAAAAAGTTGGGTACAGGTGCTTTCAGTTGGGTATGGTGAAGTGTCTGTCGGATTTCACCTGGGATTTTTACAGATTTTTACATACACCCAGACAAAAACACACACACTCTCGTCTCAGTTTTGAAGGCCTTAAAAAAAGTTGATTAGTTTAAAAAATGTGTTGAAAAAAGTGCCCCTAACAATCCGCCCATCTCTCTCTTTCCACTGCCCCTTAAGCCCCCCTCGTGTTGTGCTTCTATTTTAACAAGATATCCCAGCATGGTTGTTGGGAAATCTGAAGCTCAGACCCCCCCAATCTTATTGGCCAAGCTACACCCCAGTTGCAGGTTAAACCTGAAATATACTTGTTTGATCAAGATGCAGTAGAGTATTTGGGATTTATTATTCCTGTACAAGGATTTCCTATGGATGACAAGAAGGTTAGAAGTATTCTTCAGTGGCCAGTTCCAGCTTCTGTCAAAGAAACCCAGATTTTAATTGCACTAATCCATGGGTACTCACAAACATTTTCCCAAGGGCCGCAAAGTTTGATCTGTGATGTGACAGAGGGCCACATTGATGCCAGCAGGGTGGCAATCTAGTAGGGAGGAGGGGGACTTCTAAGGTGGGTATAGGGGAAGCGCAAAGCATATACATCTAGTGGCTGAATTGCACAATGTGAAATCAGAAAACCTGGAACTAATCCCAGCTTCCCCACTTCACCAAATTGTGTGATTCTAGGCAATTGTTTCATTTCACTTTCCCTCCTTTTTAGGTCTCGCCTAGCGTTGCAGCGCATGCGCTGCTCGCTCGGCGAGACATATAGTGAGAGGGCCCGATTCACAGAACTAACTTACGACAAAATCCTAAACTTACTACCATTTTGGTATTCACAGAATGAACTTACTCATTTTGGTATTCACAGAAGGCACTTACACATTTTGTGTAACTTACTCATTTTGTGTAACTTACACATTTTGGTATTCACAGAAGGCACTTAATCATTGATGAGTAAGTGCCTTCTGTGAATACCAAAATGAGTAAGTTCATTCTGTGAATACCAAAATGGTAGTAAGTTCATTCTGTGAATACCCAAATGTGTAAGTTCATTCTGTGAATACCCAAATGTGTAAGTTCATTCTGTGAATACCCAAATGTGTAAGTTCATTCTGTGAATACCCAAATGTGTAAGTTCATTCTGTGAATACCAAAATTGTTGTAAGTTTAGGATTTTGACGTAAGTTAGTTCTGTGAATCAGGCCCAAAGAGTAGATTTGAGAAGGGGACTTGAAACCCCGCCCCTCATTTCCATTGGCTGGCGTCACCGTTTATGCTAAACGGTGGGTTGCCATTGGAAATTAGGTCTTTTTGTTGCCGCCCTTTCGCCTTTTCGTCCGGCCCATCCGGACTGGCTCGTCTGCTTTGCGGCTGTCGCATAGCAATTTCTTATCTTTAGGGGGGGCCATCTGTTTACAATCAGCAGTATCAGGTTACTTCAGCCACGTGTTTATTTTTGCATCGCGCTTTCACTGAAAGTGAAAGCGCGATGCAAAGATAAACAAGCGGCTGCGAGCGCTTGTTGTCTATGAACCGAGGCAAACGCACCGAATGCCCTGTAGACAGAGTAGGTTGTTGTACAGCGCTGGGAGGCCTCACATGTTGCCACAGAGCAAGTCGGCTCCTCGAGCAGCGCAGGGTTTACCGCATCGGCAGTCAATTAGTGAATCTTAATGAGCTCCCAGCAAGGTTGAGGGAAGTGCGGCTGAGGTTAAAAGCGCCGAGAAACGGGCGCTTGCAAGCGATAACGCAAATGACTTGCTTTTAGGTATCGTGGACATGCTTGACGTCGAGGCGCTGAAATGGCAGAGTGAAATTAACAATCACATTTGCCATTTGAGCGCTTCGTCACTGCCTAGAGGAGTGAAGCGCTCTATAAATGCAACATATTTTCAGTGGGCGCATAACGAGGGACAATATGTTTGTCTGCTACAAATAATATATTCTCACATTTGGTTATTACTGACCAATTTAGCAGTGTCCGCAAATGTTCTGAGGACGGTCCACATCCAGTGCACAGCACGTCATTACCATACTAAGTACGGAAGCCCGCAATGGACATCGTCGTGCTAGTTTCATTTGCAAACTTCTGGAGTCCAGGAAAGCGGCCGCTGTAATGTTTAAAGAACACACCCGACAGAGAGGCCCTTTAAAGCACGGGGTATTCTGGGCGCCATTTTCGTACCTAGCTGTTGACTTTTTTGTTTTTAATTAATGTACTGCTTACAGTTTATCGTTTATTTTCCAAATGTCCCTCGTCGGGGGTACTAAGCGCTCTTTATAAACGCAATTTTACAAGAAATTTAAAACACAGTAGAGTTGTCTCGCGTGAAATGTTCGCAGGGTTTAAGCGAACCTATATTTAAAGAAATGAAACGTAAAGTTCCTCGAGGCGCCGGGAGCAGCGCTTTCGATAGTTATTGTAAATGTATAGAACGTAAAGGTTCACAACAAAGACTCTGACAATTCGGCACGAGCTATTTTTAATTTCATATATGTATCCCCATCTACAAAAAGGGAGGAAGCAAAGACCTCTCGTGGGCATTTTATGGGTGCAATTTATTCAATTAAGGAGCACGGCTGTCCGGGTTTTAAAGATACACACGCCCCATAAATGTTGCGATGAAAAAAGAATATAAGTCATTCTCTTAAATGACGATAGCATATTAATAAATCTATACTCACACTGTTGCCAGTAGAAACACAAAATTTTAGTAATAACGTCAATGCGACTGGTGGCTTCTGAGACAAGCAGTTGTACAGTGAGAGCAGCGGCAGTCAGGTTTAGGGTGAGAATACGGACAAAAAGTATTATGATGAGTATGGTAACAATATTAATATTATTTTCACATTTGTTTAGTGTAATGATGATGATGAGAATAATAATAATTTTTTATTATTAATATTATTATTTTTTTATTAATTTTATCATCATCGTCAGGAAACAGATTTGACAGTGACAGCTGTATTTGACAATAAACAGTGACACTGGCGAGGGGGGCGCTAGAGGGCGCACGGCAAGATGGCCGCACCCTAGTGCTGCTCCGCCCGGCCGGGCGACAATCCGTCTAATATCTACCCGAAGTCTGCGACTCTGCATGTTCAACTGGGGCGGAGGGTGCAGCGGAGCCCCTCTGCCATCGAGTGCGGAGGTATTTTGCTGATCCGGACGCCCGCACGACGATAACGCTGACTACTTCGCGGCCCTGCGGGAGCTTGTAAAATGGCGCCCATGGAGCTCTCCTGAACTGAGCACTTTGTGTGGCGGCTGGTGGCCTGAGCAGAGACCTACCGGCGTATCCCACGCTGCGGAGAGGCGCATCGACCTGTTCGCCTGTCCTTGCCGTGTCGACTGGCCCCGGCGCTGGGGTTTGGCGCGGGGCGGAGGCAAAGAGAAGACCGCGGAGATCATCAGGCGGCGCCGCCGAGTCCCGTGGCTTCCTGAGGTGCCGGGCTGCTGACCGCGAGTACCCAGCTGTTGGCGGTGGTGAGTGGGGTGCGGCGCCTCACTGGGCCCGCGGCTGCGGTGGCGGTGGGGGCCCGTGTGCAGGCGCTGCACTCTGCAAACTGCTGCTTGGCACTGCGGGGGTGCGTGCGTGGTGCGGCTGGGCTCTCCGCGGACCATACGGGCGTGAGCGGCCGGCTGCCGGCGTAGCTGCCACGGAGTCCGCGAGGTTCCTGTTGCTATTCTACCTGCCATCGCTGTTATCTCGAGATAGAGTGCTTGCTGGCTTGCTGGGATCCCCTGCTGTTCCACAAACTACCAGCTAAAATTATAACTGCACGCCGCGGACTGTTGGCCCTTGGTTGGAGGGGGGCACCGCAGTGTGGTGTGCTCTTTGCGCCTTGTGATCACTCTGGGGCCCCGTGCCGCGGTGCTCCCGCGGGTGGGCCTACTCTACCTTCACTGCGGCTGAGTCTCCCTCGCGGGGGCGCCTATCACTTCCCTGTTCTGAGGGCACTTTGGCACACTTGGAGTATTGCCTGTGGGTTATCTGCAGGTGTGTGTGTGCGCCATTAGCATCATGGGGAGAACTGACAAGGCGCAATCTCGCCTTACATTTGAGGCCCGTAAACCTGCCAGGTCCACACAGAAGGCCACCTCGGACTCGGAGGCAGACGCCCATGGGGACTCCCCGCCTTCATTGGAATCTACTTTACTGGCGATGCAGCGCAGCCTCCAATCCATTGAGGGCACAATGGCGGCGGTAAACCAACGCCTGGATCATATGTCTGCGCAATTTGAAAAACAGAATGCCCGCATGGGGGAGGTTGAGCAGAGGGTCTCGGCAACGGAGGATGGCCTCAGTGTAGTGACTGGTAAGGCACTAAATATGGAAAAAGTACTCTCCCTTATCCAAGCCAAAAACGAAGATTTAGAGGCGCGGTCCCGGCGCAATAACATTAGGCTCACTGGGCTGCCGGAATCCACCAATGTGGGGAGAATGGAAGTTTATATCGAGACCCTCATCAAAGACATTTTTGGTTCGGAGCACTTGTCCCCCATGTTTATTGTGGCGCGCGCCCATCGCTCCCTTGTGACCAGGCCTCCACCTGGCGCCGCTCCCCGCCCAATCATAGCGAGACTCTTAAATTACAGAGACCGGGACACTGTTCTGCGGCTAGCCCGAGATAAGGGGACGATTGAGCATCAGGGCAATACACTAGCCTTTTTTCCAGACTTCACCGCTACTGTACAGGCTGCCAGGAGGGAGTTTGGTGCGGTGAAGAAATTTCTACAGTCTGAGAGAATACCTTATGCCATGTTGTACCCTGCACGTCTCCGAATTGGGCCGGATGGTGATTCCAAGATATTTGTTAACCCTAAGGCCGCTATGGAACATGTTAAGCAGCTGAAACGCGGACGGCGAGAGTCTGGCACGCCACACGACTCAGATGACTGAATTGCACTGGTTTTTCCTATTGTTATTGTTTTGCCAGGGTTGATGTTACCTGACCAGGGCTGTACTCCGTTACAACTCAATGAGTTATAATGTCTATTAGTGAAAAAAGCATCCTTTTTCTTTAAGGTCGGCAGTATGGGCATGTAGAGTTGTTCGATTCCGAGAAAGAGATTTGTCTTTAGGCACTGAGCCTAGACCTGCCCGGCCACCTCCCGCTTACTGGGAGGCTGGTTGCACTCTGCGGCCCCCAAACGGGAGTACCCCACATGCACAGTTGTGTTATTTCTACCTGTTGGGGGGGGGGGGTTTACTGAATCGGGTTGGCTTTGGCACAGTTCGGGTCGCTGAAGTGGGTGGGGGGATGGGGTTTGAGGGGGTTCTATGGGCGACTGTTGCTGTTGTACTTTCATACATCAACGGTGCGGATCTGCGGAGATATCTTATGCATGCCCTTTTCGATGCAAGGCGTTGGTATCTCTCTGCTGCTGAATGGATGGCATGAGTGGTGTGATTAAGTTCGTCACCTGGAATGTGCGTGGCCTCAACACCCCGAAAAAGATCAGATCTGTTTTTGCGCATTTAGATAGATTAGGAGTACAGGTGGCCCTACTTCAGGAGACTCATCTCACTAAAGACTCAGCACAAAAAATAGGAGTGCGATGGGCAGCTGTGAAAGTTGAGTCCTCATTCTCTGCCTATTCTAGGGGTGTGATGACATTTATTAAAAAGGGGTTCCCTTCACATTGCTGAAAACTGATACGGATGAACATGGACGACTGGTGATAGTGCACGGACAATTGGGGGCAAGACTGTTCTCTTAGTCAATGTTTATGGGCCAAACACGGACGACCCGTCCTTTTTCTCTGATGTGTTACGCCGAATATCTGGGTTCCCACCGGCTGAAATAATATGGGGAGGTGATTTTAATGTATGTCTGGATATTTCTTTAGATAGGGCTGGCAGCGATGCAACTAGACTAAAACAAGCAGCAGAGTCTCTTATGGGGATATTAGATGCGGGCCATCTGTTTGATGTTTGGTGACTCCAGCATCCCCAGGGCCGCGAAAGTACGTTCGTTTCTTCCGTGCATGGGTCATGGTCCCGGATAGATTTCTGGCTTGTGTCGGAGGCGGTCTGCACCTGGGCGGTACGAGTCAGACACACGCCTCGGACACTCTCCGACCATTCACCAGTAACATTAGACTTACAGATCCCGTTATGTGAGCGACCGCCGTTTACATGGCGACTTCAGCCTACTGAGCTCGCGGATCCAGTTTTTAAACACACAATAGGGGAAGCTATACAAAACTTCTTTCGCGAAAATGAAGGTTCAGTAGAAAGTGCTGGAATGCTATGGGAGGCGTTCAAGGTGACGATTCGTGGGGTTTGCATGGGAGCGCAGGCCGGGGTGCTGCGCGATCTCAGGCGTAGAATAAATAAGCTGGTATCTGAGATTTCCACACTTGAGCGGGACTATGCGGTGAATCCCTCTCCTCATACGCTGGCCAAGGTGCGCGACCTGGTCACTGATCACAATGAAATGGTGGATCAGGAATTACGGCACTTCTCTCGGCGCGCGACTGCTCGCTATTATGGTGAGGGGGGCCGCCATGGGCGCTCGCTGGCGCAGAGATTGTCGGCGCCGCGCGGGCAGGAGTGTATCAAAGAGCTAGTAGATGAGGAGGGAACAGAACGCTATTTGACTCCAGCGATTAGCGATATCATTCTACGATTCTACACTAAATTATACGCGGCCAGAGAACCTCATGGGATGGAGGAGATAGACTCCTACCTTGAAGACGTTGCGTTAGGGTGGCTATCAGAAGCACACAGGGAATATTTGGTGCAGCCGTTTGACAAGGAAGACGTCAAACTAGCTATTATGGCATTGCCCACCTGCAAGGCGGCGGGTATGGATGGGCTCCCCAGCGAATTTTATAAAGCGTTTGCTCTGGATCTCGTGCCTAGGCTGCTGGCCATGTTCGCTGAGGCGTACGAGGATGGGAAACTCCCGTCTTCTCTAAGGGAGGCTCTGCTGGTGACCCTGTTGAAGCCAGACAAGCCCCCTGACCGGTGCGAATCTTACAGACCTCTCTCAATTATCAACATCGACGCCAAAGTTCTAGCAAAGATGATAGCTACTAGGCTACAACCAATAATACCTCTCTTAGTCTTGCCTGACCAATCTGGCTTTGTCTCCGCGCGTTCCACTACGCACAACTTGCGCACCATGTTTTCCACGTTACACTACTTCGACCCAGATTTCCAGGCGGTGGCTGTGCTACTTGATGCAGCAAAAGCCTTTGACTCGCTTAGCTGGGACTACATGTTCGTAGTTCTCACCAGAATGGGGTTCCCTCCATTTTTCCTCCAATGGCTCAGGGTATTGTATACTGCACCAGCCGCACATGTGCGGGTGAACGGCTGGATCTCCTCGGTATTTTCCATAGGCAGAGTTACAAGGCAGGGCTGCCCGCTGTCACCGATGCTGTTCTCTTTGGCGCTCGAGCCTTTGGCCTGTAAAATTAGACAGAGGCACGCAGCTGCGGCATTACGGTTCTGGCAGAGACCTCTAGTAGTCTCTCTATATGCCGATGATATGCTGCTATATGTCCAAGATCCCGCTATACACCTGCCACGCCTGCTGAGGGAATATGTGAAGTTTGAGCGATTTTCTGGGCTCGGTATAAATTGGTCAAAATCAGTGGTGTTTCCACTGACAGCAGGTACAAAAGAGATGGACCTGGACTTCCCACTGCAGTGGACTCAAGATCCAGTGCGTTATCTTGGAGTTTGGCTCCATAGGGACCCCGAAAGGGTTATCTCCGAAAATTATGGTCGAGCCACCACACGTATCACTGAACGGGCGGAGAGGTGGGCGCGCCTGCCTCTCTCCCTGGCGGATCGGATTGCAGTTGTGAAGATGACCTTTCTACCGCAGCTGCTATATTTCTTTGTCAATATTCCCATTAAGTTAAATCTAGCGTTCTTCCAGACTCTCCAGTCTGCGGTTCTCTCCTTCGTGTGGGGTGGGAAAAAGCCTCGATGTAGCTGGGATGTCTTAACGCAACCGTTCGATCGTGGTGGATTTGAGGCTCCCGACTTTCGGCTCTATTATCTATGTGCTCAGGCGCAGTTTGCGCACTATTGGCACTATCCGCCACGGTTTCAACCTCATCTTGCCATTGAGGGGCAGTTTGCGCACTATTGGCACTATCCGCCACGGTTTCAACCTCATCTTGCCATTGAGTCTGATGTTCAACCACTACCTCTGCAGGCAGCGACCCTCAATGGGGGATCGGGAGGTCCTCGGACCGAAATTAACCCAGTATTGTGTACTGCATGGGCTTGGAGGATGCTTGCTAAAAGGGCCCAACTCTTATATCTATATGCCCCGCTGCTGCCGATGACCTCGCACCCTGGAATCTCAGCGGCCAGGGAAACACGGGCCACGCGGGAACTAGCGGCAGTAGGAGTATCTCGAATGGGGGATCTGTATCACCAAGGGCAGTTCAGATCATTGCAAGATATACAGGGCTCTGCGGCTCACGGATTCATGTTAAGCTTCACATATGTCAGAGTCCGACAAGCGGTCAAGGCTAGTTATCCGGACTATCTGGAGGAACCTAAGACATTGCGGGCGCTACAGGCTATGCTGGCGGTGGAGGAGCGTAGGGGTCTTATCACTAGACTATATAACGCCTCCCTGCGGGAGAGAGAGCTGGAGGAACAACCCTCCTTCATTAAGTGGCAGTCCGCTCTGGGGACATCATTTACATTGGAGGTTTGGAAGACCTGCTGCGCCCTGACTGGTCGACTCACGGCAAACTGTAATCTCAGAATACTCCATTTCAAATACTTGCACCAATTATATTATACCCCTCTGCAGCTCTGTAAGTATGGGTTACATGAGTCTGCTGACTGTGTGCGCTGTGGACAGGCGGACGCTGATTTTCTACATATGGCGTGGATGTGCGCTGGAATATCTGCTTTTTGGTTGAAGGTGACAAATATACTCACTGATGTTATATTGGAACCCGTGCACTGTACGCCTGAACTGTGTCTGCTTGGATTTGTAAAAAATTTATTTGAAGCCCTGCAATAGAAGGATAATTGAAATTTCTACCCTGTTTGCTAAGAGAGCGGTGTTACTCCGTTGGGGAGCGAGGGCTACCCCGACTGTGAAAATGTGGATCCGTGATCTGCTTTACTGCAGAGATACTTTAGAGACTTATGCCGAGGAATTGCCGATAGCCTCGCGCCCCAAGGACTTCTGGGCACCTCTTACCTCATATTTGCTTACTCACCAGGATTTGATATAACTTACTGCCATGCACCCTTACTGGTTGGGGGACTGTTGCTCTCGGGCCAAGAGGCCGCGCCTTTCTCAGCCATTGTATTTCCACTCTTCAATGCCTTTGATATCCAATCCGTTTTTATAAATGTAAGTTGCACTGTCGCCTATTCATGTTGGTTGGGGGGGGTAGGGGGGGGGCGTTCTTGGGAGGCCTGACCTCTCGTTTCTTTCGATAAGATTATTTCACTGTACTTATTTGTTTGACATTATGCAAACTGAAACTAATAAACAGATAAAAAAAACAAAAAAAAAACAGTGACACTGGCTGCGGGTAATTAATGTATTAAATGCAGCCACCAGTTCATTATGGGCCATATGTATCAAACAAAATTGCGATCGCAAACGCTGAAATTCACAGAATTTCAGCGTTTGCGATCGCAATTTGGCTTAGTGGTATGTATGAATGAAAAACTGCCTCGCAAAATAAGGAATCGCAAAATTTGCGATTCCCTATTTTGCGAATGCATTTAAGGAATCGCAAATTGCGATTCCTTAAAAGCAATGTAAGAAGCACAAAAAAGTGCAATTTGGCCTTAAGGAATCGCAAATTACCACCAACTTCAAGTTGGTGGTAATTTGCGATTTCTTTGAAAAATGCACTTTTTGCATTTTCAAAGTGCAATGTGGCGCACATACATGCCCTTAGGGCATGTATGTGCGCCACATGTGCACCCATGCATATTTCAGGGGTGCAACAGGGTGTCTTTTTGACACCCTTGCAACCTTGAAATTGCATTCTCAATTTGCGATTCTCTAATTGCTAATCGCAAATTGAGAATGTCTACCCAGTGGCCGATAGGAATGAATGGGGAGGGTTTCCTTAATTGTGAATCGCAATTTGCGATTCGCAATTAAGGAATATGTAGGATTCGCTATTTTTTTTGCAAATCCTACATACATCTCGTTTTGCGATTCTCAAATAGCGATTCGCAAAAAATCGCTATTTGAGAATCGCAAAACCTAACATTGATACATATGGCCCCATGTCATTCACTGTGGATTCTCACAGACTGACTTACATACACTTCCCTCCCCACACTTAATTCCAGTTTGGTGTGTTTGAAAATGTTTTACATTTGTGCACAAAACAAAACGCCATGTGAGGCCCTTGGAAGAGTTTTAATTCGGTGTGGACCCGTGTTCACTGGACAACTCGATGTACCCTCTGCCCTGTCATTCGAGGGGTTTTAGAAACGCAAGAATAAGGCATGTTCCGCACGGAGGGAAAGGCAGTGTTTCTTCTGCTTAAAACTACAACAACGGTACAGTGTTTTCATACAGTGCTCGCACTACACTTCTAACAATAAGGGTTACTTTTGCCCAAGAAGTGGCACTCAATTTATCGACCACAGAAGGAAGCAAGGCTGGGCCAGTCTTTAAGGAATTTGAACTCCTAACTTAAAGATGACGGTACGTGTCAGCGGCGAGCGTTTAACACACTGAGCCGTCCTGGCGGCCGACTATGACTGCTTAATTTGGATAAAATGCTAAATTACCTTAGCATGAATGACTTTTATTGTGTGGGGAAGTCACCCAGTAACATATGCTTTTCTGCATACGTTTTGCATCTTCAGAAAGCAGATGGAACATGTCTGCATTCGGGGAATCAAATGCAGGAAAGCGCCCGGTAATTCCAGACATCACATATTATTCCACATTCAAGGCCTAAAAACTCATAATTGCACAATACAGGGGTGGACATACAAGCCAGAATTTGTAATTTCAGACCCGGTATTCCATTTCCCGTTGTGTCATGCAGCTCTGAATCTGTCCCTAATCTGTCAAATGTTCAACCAGGAACACGAGTCCGAATTCTGATTTCCTACTAATAAGGACTATTATTGCGAAGCACCCCAAAAAATTGAATTGCTTGAGGAGCTAGACAATTTGGTGTTGCTATGGTGGTGCTTATTTTATTGACTTCAGAGTGATGAAAGTCTGAATCAGCCGAAGAGCGCTAGTTTGCTAGTTCTTGAATACATTGTGTGATCCTGGGCAAATCATTCTATCCGATTCCCAGAGCCTGTGTTCCTTCTAAATGGCACGATTGTGAGAACTCTGTTTCAGTTAATTATTTGTGTCTGTGCAGATCTCCATGATAACTTTGAGCTCGAGACCTATCCAATCTTGAATTAACCTTTGCCTATGAGAGTTTTAGGTAGAACATGGCAGTCTGGTTGTTTAATTTGGGGTGATCTGATGAGGGAGGTGTTTGGAATTTGGGGGATACAGAAATTAATTTTGTTCATTGTGCAGTAAGGACCGCTATGTTGAAGTGGGGGTGGGCGCAGCACTCAAGGCGCTCTCCAGTGAGTCACCACAGGGCTCTGACCCCCAACACACTTTTTTTTTTTTTTTTTAACTTTAATAAGCGCGGCGCCGTCTTCACGGACACCGCGCTATGCAATACAATAGGTGTTGCTTCTGGTATTGTAAATAACAATGCCTTTTAATTTTTTTAAAGACATTCCCATTTACAATGTCAATAGCTCAAAATAATGTCATTGCGAGACCTATTGCATTGTAAATGCTTGTTCTTTTATTATCACCTATAAGAGGACCTCGAAATAAATGACTTCAGGATGTGTGCTGCACAAAACCTTCTCCTGTGTTTGATTTAATAAGCTATAATTTTGTTCATGTATAATAGGAGGCCACTCAAGTGTGCACATAACAACTGACTTACCTCTTAGTTCACTATTGGCATTGTTGTTAGTGTGGGGAAGAATGTATGTTTCTAAATTCATATTTGAAAACTATCACTTAAAAATACTTCTCAATGCACTGATATAATCTAATATACTAAGGAGAAATGGTTCTGCATGTTAATGAAATACACTTTTTGAACTTTTGAAGAAACCCTATCATATTATTGGCACTTTTGCTGCAAGATGGCTTTGAAAAAGAAGGTGTTCCCAAAGTTAAGTAATGCAGGCAACCTAGTTACTTTCTTTAACTTCAATTAACCTTTAAATAAAGGCTTGCCTGTATATTTAACATCATTTTAATGTTAGTGCTGATTGGAGTGAGCACCAGCCCAGTGCCGCTGTTGATAAGGGGCCTGCATGAAAAGGTCAGAAGGGCCGCACTTTGAGTATTACAGCACTACTCAATTACTATCTGAAATTTGTAAAGAACATCTCTGAAATTCTTCTTCCCATTACTTGTCTGTGAAAGAAGGGGGAAGCCTTTTCACTAATCTAAAGAAGCATCCGAAGTCTTTTTGGAAATCAAGACAAGACAAACAGAAGCGCACATTTTGCTTTCTCTGAACTCTGGGAAGCCCTTTATCATTGAAACAGATGCTTTTGATGGGGCAATTGGAGAAGTACTGATTCAGGAGGGTCCAGATGAGGAGGCACATCTAATAGCTTACATTTTCTGCAAACTAAGGAACAAATTTATCAAGGTTTTACATTGCCCATGCACCATGCAAGGTAACGCAAATCCTGGTATGAGATTTACCAAGCTATGCAAGGCCACCTCGCGTGGCACTGCTTGGCTTGGTAAATCTGGACTAACGGAAGTCAGCGCAAATTACTGCCTTGCGTTACTCTGCCCAGGGAAGGCGTCCACGCATCCACCCATACATTTTGGCATATTCCAAGATTTACCAAGACAGGTAAACCTGGGAATGCATCAAAATGTTACACCTTATCAGAGGAGGCACATAGAGGAGAAATATTTTTATTTCTCCAATTTATTTCCTCTTTCTAAGTGTGCTGCATTCTGGAAAATGCCTCTGAGGATTGTTTTTGTGCAGGAAGGCCCTTCCTGCACAAAAACAATCCTATCTACAATGCAGGCACACTTTCAGCATGGCGCAAGGGTGTGTGCATTGGCGCTAGGCAGCACATTGTGCACCAGAGCAAGGAGAGGACAGGAATGGACCATATAATGATAAATATGGTGCATTCCTGCCCTCTCCCTTACACACAGCGCAGAGCCGCAAGGTGTCCTGCTGCGTAGCTTTACATGAAAGTATGCTAAATCTGGCCCTAACTGTTAGAAAGCAATTATTCAGTCCTCGAAATCAAATTGTTAGCAATCAAGGCTGGATTGAAGAAATGAAGACCTTTTATTCTGGGAGCTCCACATGCTACAATTATTAGGATGTTACATGTCTTACAACAAGAGGAATGTCAAGCTGTCAAGCTAGACCTGTTTTTTCCAGCATGGTTGATTTTATCATCACTTATATTTTGGACGAACTAAACACGCCCCTTCCTAATACCGAATCGCAAACCCATTTTGCGATTCAGTAACAGGTTACCAAATCGCAAAATAGGCTTTGCTGCATCTGAAAATAATTTTTTGAGTTCGCAAACGGGCCGTTTGCGAAGGCAAGAATGCTTGATGCATGTGCCCCATAGAGATTTTCCAGTACTCTCTCAGGATTTTTGAAATCCTCAAAAAATCAGATCGCTGCTGGAGATCTAAATTGAGCAGACTTCAAGCTTTTTCAAATGCGTTATTTATCTGGTCTGTTTCTCCTATTGAGTTCCTAATTTATCAGTCTGGCTTTTGCCTTTTGACTGGCGGACAGTCGTGTAGAATATCTCTTACCAGAGACGTTCTCATAAAGAGATAAGAGTGAGGAAGACTCTAGAGCAGAATTCTGTCCTGTTTTGATATTCCCCTTTTATCCAAAGCATTTCAAAAACAAATGTTGCCTAGGTCATGATCCTGTGCACCTCCAAAATTTCTTTCATCTTTTAATTTTTTCCTTTTCGTCACAATTAATGAGTTAGTTAATGACCAGTATGAATTTGCCAACTTATTCTTTTTTTTAAATCCACTATAAATGTATTGCCTCCACTAGCACTCTATTTCCACTTTTTAAGTTTATTCTGCTTCTAATTCTAATTTTAGACCTCGGTTTCAGACACTTTCTTTGGGACAGCGAGTTCGCATGTTTTACAGTTTTGTATCGCTCTTATAACAAGTCGCTGACATACTTTCTACAGCTTTATTCCTTCATTTTAATTGACTTTTTTATTGAAGATTTATATTCTGGTACATATCAAAACAGAGATGCTCAAATTAAGACCCTAACCAAATTGGGTTGCAAGTCCATATATTAATATAATATATGTAATCCAATAACATATTACACTATACTGATAACAAACTCTCAGCAATACAAGTAAAGATACAAATCATTTAACTTCAAGAGTCTAAACATTAGGGTAAGGCAGTGGCTGAGAGACACGTGACACATTATCAATTTACAGCTCATCATTACAAAAAATGCTGTTGGATATACGATTCTATCAAACCCGTCCATATTTTTTTCTCGAAAAGTGTTGTCTCTCTGAAAATAGCTTATTTGTTTTCTTCCTACACGGATGTAGGTTTATTGCAACGTTGACATATGAAACGGAAAGGTCCACTCTATAAGTAGAAACATTCATAAAAACCTAGTTTAGTTATTATATTGGGTATATTTTATTTAACTTTAAAGTACACTGCATCCAGGGCTATCTGCCACTATCAATCAACAGACCACAAGGAGATAAGCAGCGATAAAGCTCTAATTAGAAATGGTGACATCTGTTTTCTACATCACCAAGCATACATTAGGCATAAGCCTGACACCCCACAGGGCATCTTTCATCCCATCCCCATCCTCAAGCCCCTGATGAAATCTCAAACCCTGGAGTCTGCAGGTATGAAGTGCCCAACCCTCGCCCAGGCCTGCCTGTTGCATACATGAGGGCAGGAGTGTGGCTTTCTCGAGGAACTCAGCTCTCCATGGTCTCACTTCTGGCTTTCATTAGAAGGAATCTGTTCCCACCACTTACCTCCTCCAGGTTTTCTGCTCCAGACATGAGGAATGCAATTTTGTCTAATGGGGCTGCAACTCCCACGTTTTCAGACGACGCTGCTGTATAAGATTTTATCCGGGTCCAGAACTGAAATAGAAAATAATAATTATAATAATAAAAATTCTGCACAAAATAGAGTAAACCGAGGTGGTCCGTTTCCATTCTTCTTGTCTGCATATGTGTGTACTCGAGGAAAAAGTAACTCCATTGCACATAAATTTACATACCTTTACTTTCATTGAATGAGCGCAAACTAGTGCGTTTCATTAAAGGCTACTTTTTTTTTTTTTTTAAGTATTATTTGTAAATCGAACCTTGTGATTGCATTCAAACCAGCTTCAATGAGCAAAAAAAAAAAGCAACAAATACAGATCGAGTGACATAAAATTTCAAACAAATGCCACAGAAAGAAAACGTAGCATTAGAGACATATGTACAAGCAGAATCAAACACAAAACTGGCACAAATCCTCTCTACGCCACAATTAACGATTAGGGGTAGATGTCTTTTGGTAACCAGTGTCTCCTTAACTGTTTTTGGAAGCTGGATGGAGATGTCCCACAAATACTTTTAAGCACTTTTTCTTGCTCCTCTTTTTCCACATATTGTTTCTTGAGCCTTCTTCTATTTTATTGCTTCTGCTACTTTCTTCTTTTTTCCATCATTTTCTTTCTCTGCCTTTTTCTTCTCTTTTTTCCACGTTTTCCTCTGGTTCATTTTCTTTGTTCGTTTCTTCCTACTTTTTTTCATTTTCCTTCTGCATTTTAACTTTTCTCTTTCTGCATTCATATTCCTTCTTTCCCTTTCTTCTCTTAATTTCCTTCCTCTTCTCTTTCTTACTTCATGTTATGTTATGTTGTGTTATGTAGGTTATGTCATGTTATGTGACATTTGTAGACCACATGGATACCTGTGAAAATGTCATGATTACAGAAATGTAGCATATGAAAAAATACAATCTACCACCAATAGAAGACACCGTTTTAAACAAGAAAACAGATATTAAAGTGCCACTACTTTCCTTTTTTCCGAAATTTTAGAAGAGAAGTAATCCGACAAAGCTTTGGAGGAAGAGAATTACACAAGAAGATGAAGACTGGAGGACTGAAGATAGCAGGCTGACCAGTATTTAAGAAGATGGTGATCAAGAAAAAAAATAACTATGACATTCATAGAACTCAGGTACTGGGAAATCCTACACTGCATGGTAATAGCTCCGCTTCTTCTGCAGAAGCAAATCATTTACACAATCACACAGGCCCTCTTTTTCTTTTTCAATGTTATTCTATTGTATGAAGATAGAGCATTTGTTATCCTTTCAGGTTCAACTGTGGCACCACAGACAGCTGTATTGCGCTGCCACCCGTCTGATCCCAAACCAACTGGGACTCCATTACGTCTCCCCACCCTACCATGCAACAACCTCACTGTCTCCTACCAACAAGCTTTTGCCATGTTTAACTTAAATAAAACAATTCAAATTAACTTATCATCTCCACAAAACATGCAGAAACTTCTTCACTGGGATGGAGATAAAGAAATCCCAAAATAAATAGATAATGAATCCATATTAATATGTCTACAGACTTTGGATCTGGATTAAACTCCACTTACTCTTCAGACCAGCGCCCTCTCTACAATTATTTAGGAAGGAACTCAAAACCTTCCTCTTTGTCCTGTACTGCATTTATGAAATTCATTCTAGAGTGTCCTGTTCCTGCTACAGCCATAGAATATTCTTACTCCTACTTCACCCATATAATGTAAGTAAGTTACTTTCCTTCCTTTATGTACACCTACTGGGCTAGGTGCATATCTTTGTGTAATGCTAGTAAGGTTGCAGCCACATATCTTCTTATTTTATGTAAGGTGGTCCCAGATCCTGCATCCACTACCAAGCCAGAAAAGTGCTATACAATTATTTCCAATGAAATGGAACACTTAGAAATAGTATGGTTTTTTTAATTGACCATAAGGAGTAAATAAAAGGCAAAATCATTTGACAAATACAAAGTTAGGCAAAAAAAATAAAAGAATAATAAATAATTGGTAAAATGAAAAATTACAAAATCTGCAACAGTTAGTTTCCATCATGTTCTATTAATGTTGGGATCTATCCACCTGCCACAATATTGTTGTCATTTTATTAACGTCTTAAATTGTGTTTCAGGCATGGAACCTGGCTTAGCACACTTCAGCAACTTTTTTTAATTTAATTTAATTTTATTTTATCATTCACAGAGTGGGCATGACCATCACTATGTGGGCACTTTACATGAAAATAATTCAGTCACTGAATAGAGATGGATCAAGATGTGGGTGGGGATATAACAAATTAGCAAAAGCAGCAGTCGGTGATCCAGTCCGCAACTTAATACAAGAGATTGCATGGAGCGGTAATGTGATATGAAAAGGGATCTTTATGATTTCTGAGAGATAGAAAGTTTGGTTAGTGATTAGTCAAAGGGGGATCAGAGTGAATCGAAATTCAACATGAAAATGGGAGTGAAATTGTAGGAGTGGGCATAATTTGTTTTTATTGTACATATAAGTAGTTTTAGGAAGTTAGTATAATTATTGTCTCCATAACCAGGCCTTCAGTTGTTTCTGAAACGTGGTGAGTGGGGTCAGAGTTCTGATGTTAGGGGCAGAGAGTTCCAGGCTGAGTAGGTTGCACCCAAGAAGTAATTTTTTGTGCTCTTGTGGTTCTGAATTTGTGATGTTTGAGAAGGAGTATTTTATGATTTCTTGGACCATTTGAGCCACCAGAGATAGTATGAAGATCCGCAAGATATGGTTGGGTGCTGTTTGGCATTGTGATCAAGGCAGCTGATTCTAGTACTAGCCATAATGGCCAGCCAATACAAATCATGGGGTAAATGGGTAATGTGGTCAAATTAAAAAAAAATATTGTCAATAACACATTTCCAAAACTGAGTCTTGCTATGACAAGAGAGGGAATCTCTGCTCTTAGTTGATCTGTGGACCTCATGTGGCCGATATTCTTCAGGATGTGAAAATGGTAGTTTGCAGATTTTTCATTGTCTTGTTGATATAGGGGATGAGTGGAGAGCCAAATCAAGAGTTAAACTAAGAGATTTGGCTGGAGAGGGAGCAATTCCTTCCAGTGCCAATCAGTCCCAGAGCTTTGGGTCCAATCTACTTTTGGTTGAGGTTTAGAGGAGGAAAAATGCTATGTTCTGTTGGCTTATGAGAAGGGGGTTCTGTTGCATTCATGCTTGTATTTTTGATAGGCTGTTACTTCGGAAGTTAATGTCATCAATTGTTGAGGGGTGTCATTTGAGAGATAGCTGAGTTACGTAAGATCATGGTTAATGGCTTCACATAGAGATTTGATAATGTGGGAGCTCGGATAGACCCTTGTGGAACTCTGCATTTCATGTTGGCTGTCAGGATGCTATGATCTCAAGTCTTTACCAGTTGGGATCTGCTAGTTAGGAATGATTTGAACCTGCTTAGTCCCTTTCAGGCCTGGCCCATCGTAAAGGGTGGAGGTGTCTGCCTACCCCCTTGTTGCAGACACAAAGAGTGTCTGTCCGGCTGAGCAAAGGTCAGCCTGATGGACACTTTATGTTCAGGTCGGGCAGCCAGGGGCTATACATGCTCTAAATGCTCAGGCGCCTGGCTGTCTGAACTGAACTTTGTTGGACCTAGGATTTCATAGCCATGTGGGAGTGACCTCCTCAGCCCTGCAAAGTACCTCAAGATCCTCCCCCTCATGATGAGGGGGCACATCACAGATAGACTCGGACCTGGGCATTTCAGTTTTAAACCCTGAAGTGCCCAGGGCCGGGTGTCAATCAGTGACACCTGGTCACCGAGTCAGATGGGATCATCAATTCTCATTGCCTCCACCCGCTCTGTGTTGAGTAAGGGACTGTCACCTTCTCTTTTGAGAGGAGGCGGCAGTCCAAAAATCCAGGACACCCGTCATCCCGTCACCCGAGATCACCGCTGCAGCCCAGTAAGTTCATTCTTTTTTTAATGTTTAGTGCATGCATGCATGTGTGAGTATTTTTGAATTTATGTGTATTAGTCTGTGCATGCTGTGACTGGGTTTGTGCATGTGCATGTGCTTGCAAATGGTGGGTGTATGTGTGCGTGCTCGTGAATGTATGGGTGTGAGTGAGGGTGCATATGGATGAGTGATTGTGAGTATATATATGTGTGCATGTGTGGCCTGCCTGACCCCCCCGTCTGCTCGAATTACTGGCTGTCACTGGTCCCTTTATGGTCAATTGTATTAAATGGAGCTCTGAGGTCTGAAAGTATGGTTAAGCACGAGTCCTCTTTGTCGAGGATATAGTGTACCTCATCCAGTGCCTTGAGTGCTACTGTTTCAAAGCTGAATTCAGGTCTGAAACCAGAATGGTAACTGGCTAGCCAATGTTCCTCAGATAGTAAAGTTTTCTGCTGAATGGCAGCCAGTCTTTTTATGGCTTTGCAGAGTCATCGAAGGCTGGAGGCTAAATAGAAGTTTGATGTTTAGATGAGGATATATTTAGGCTTTTTGAGTATGGAGGTGATCTGGCCTATCTTCAAGTATGAAAGGAGTGCCTTGAGCAAGAGATGCATTGATCTTGTGTTCTGTATTGTGTCTTCGAAGATGAAAAAATTGTCCTTGATATTTTAGCTAGTATGGGGTGCAAAAATAGTTTGTGTGTTTAAGACTTGATGGACGTTTGTAGCTCTTTGTGTGTAATGAGGTCAAAGAAGTCTCAGGAACGTAGCAACTTATCAGGAGGTAATGGAGATATTGCAGTCAAGTCAAAATTGTCCCTTACCAAATGATATTTGAGAGTAAAAAAACGGAAGGATTCATAACATTTCTACTTTAGGGAAGGATCGATTTTTCAAGGTATCAGATTAAGGATCTCATCACATTAGGGAAAGATTTTATTTGCCCTTTGATGTACGAGAATTTTACTACTGAGATGAGGACTTTATATTCTTTTCTGTTTTTTTTTTTAGGTTGGATTTTAGTGATGGCAATTTGTTTTCTGTTCCAACCATTCTCAGTTTAGTTTTCTGAGTATGCTTCTGCACTAGGGCAATGGTGTTTGTGTTTTTTAGGTATATAGAAGCTAATTGATCAACTGTTGATGCAAAATGCACTCATTTTCCAAATTCAACTTTTCATATTTTTTGGAGGGGACCCATTTGCTGAATGTTGGAAAAGTATTGTCAAGTAAGTTTAGATAGATAAGTTTTTTTCAGAAAGCCATTTTTGTCAGGAGAAAATGTTGAATCCCTTACTTATGTTACCTCTTCATAATTTCACACAGACCAAACACTGACTCTCTTATGGCCCTCTTCTATTCTCTCTTCCTCCTTTTCATCTTCCTGGTCTATACACCAATGTAACAGGCTCCCACAGTCTATGTTAATATTTGCATAGGCACTCTGTAATCAGACATTTGGGACTTGTCGTATGTCTGTTACTACGATCATCAGGATACTGCCATTTAGGTCAATCCCCTAAAATCATGCCTTACTTTTGAGTTGCAAAAGAATAGCAGAAAGCCAGTCGGTGGGGCAGCAAATATATCATAATTGTGCATCAAAATGTTAGGAAATACCAGCATCGTCACCCTCAATAGTACTTTTTACTTGCTTGTGGGGTCTCCAGCTTATTCTTCTTGTTTTGTTGCTTTTGGTCATTCAGGTAATGTACAAGATATGCCAACTCTCAGACATGCAGAACATGGTTTCCTTTATTAACTGTGTTCGATTATATGTCTTCTGCAGATGGTTGTTGATACCCAGCAAAGCTGAAATCCCGCAAGAGAAGTCTTGACTACAAGGGGGAAATTCTGTTATGGGTTCACAGTTGGTAAGTGACACTACAGTTATTCAGATTCAGCCCAGTGCTTTATTCGTAAAAAAAAAAAAAAGCATAAGGGTAGGTTCATGAACTTTTCTTGAGGCCACAGCCCACTCTCCCACTAGTGCCACTCAATACCGCCATTGGCACCGCCCATTTTTACTACTGGTAAATTTTCATATTAAAAAGAATTCTGAGAATTTTGCACACACAGATATTTAATTATTATCTGCTGGCCCTTTCACAAACTCAAAACAAAAAAATGACTTTTATTTATCTCTGCGATAGGTGACACTGGCAACCCAATTTACTTAGCAAGGTCATTCTTCATCTTCTACTTTTGCTACGAGCGAGGTTCATCGCTCCAGGACAAAGTAGCTTGGGCCATAGAGGGGCAGCAGGTCATTATCTGGTTATGCGGGGTGGCCAGACAATCAGGCAGGAAGTGCAGGAGTGAGACATGATGGGGCATTGCCAGTGCTGGAAGGAGCAACCCGCCTGCCTGGTCCAACTCCAAGGACTTCCTCTGACCTTGAACTGGGCTGCCACAGACTTGGAGAGAACTCAGTCCAAAAACAGCTTGTTGCCATTACTTCCTCAGATACAGCACGCTGAGGTAGCAGGCCTGGTGTTATATTCTATGTTGCCAATATCTTTAAGCCAGTGGGAAGAGCACGTTGTTCTTGGAGTGTTGTGGGGACCGACGTTCCATGGAGTGCTAGAATGTGGGGAAAAGTTCTGGGAAAGGCAGTTAGCACTCTTCCATGGCTGCTCTGAGATGCACTTGCGAGCTGATAGGAATAAAAGTCAACTGAGTATTTGCCACAGAATCTCCTTTGGAACAGTGGCAATGAGTGGGCAAAAGGACCTAGCAGCCAGCCACATCTACAGTAAAGTCATCTTCATGTCTGAAACGTGAACCTATTAAAAAAGTGCAGAGCGAGTAATTCAGTTTTATTTTGAGGACAACACTTTTTGGTGGCAGTGCTTGGTCAAGCCCTCAACTGGGTCTGGATAACTAAAAATTAGGCATATTTCCTAGCAGCTAAGAAGCCTCACACCTCTTTGTTTTACACTCGTCCCAAAATACAAACAAATGTGGTGCCCTCCACCAGGTTCGATTCAATCCTAGAGCCATTATCACAATTTTGTGACTGGCTCTTAGGACCCCTGGTTACAAAAATGCTGCCATACCTCAAAGACACCAAGAAAATACTATGCTTTTTACAGGATACAGCCATCAACACTGACACTGATCTCCTCATCACTATCAATCAATCAATCAATCAGGGAATTGTAAGCGCGCTACTCACCCGTGAGGGTCTCAAGGCGCTGAGGGGTGGGGGGGGTCCGCAGATCTGTTTAGCCGAAGAGCCAGGTCTTGAGGGTCTTCCTGAAGGTGGTCAGGGAGGGGGCGCATCTGATGTCTGCCGGTAGCTCTTGGCTGCAATGTGAGAGAAGGATATTCTGCCTGCTCTGGCTCTGTGGATGTGTGGGGTTTCGGCCAGTGCGAGGTTGGAAGATCGGAGGTTTCTTTTGGGTACTTGGAAGTTGATTCTGTCGTTGAGGTATTTGGGTCCGTTGTTGTGTAGGCATTTGTAGGCGTGAGTGAGGATTTTGAAAGTGACTCTTTTCTCCACGGGGAGCCAGTGGAGACTTCGTAGGTGTTGGCTGATGTGTTTGTGTCGGGGATGCCGAGGACGAGTCTGGCGGCGGTGTTCTGTATTGTCTGGAGTTTGCGGAGTAGGGACTTGTTGATGCCGGCGTAGAGTGCATTTCCATAGTCCAGTCTGCTGGTGATGAGTGCGTGGGTGACTGTCTTCCTTGACTCAGGGGGGATCCACTTGAAGGTCTTGCGGAGGGTGTTGAAGCAGCTGGAGGTGACGGCGTTGACCAGTCGGTTCATGGTGAGTGATGAGTCGAGTACAATGCCGAGGTTCTTGGCATGGTCTGAGGGGGTAGGTGGGCTTCCGAGGGCGGTCGGCCACCAGGTGCTGTCCCATGCAGAAGGGATGGTATTGAGGACGAGGACTTCTGTCTTCTCGGCTTTGAGTTTCAGACAGCTGTTGGTCATCCCGACTGCGACGTCTTGCATTCCTTTCTGGAAGTTGAGTTTGGCAGTGGTGGAGTCTTTGGTGAGGGAGAGGATGAGCTGGGTGTCGCCGGCGTAGGATACGATGTTGAGGCCGTGTTGTCGTACGATGGCTGCGAGGGGGGCCATGTAGATGTTGAAGAGGGTGGGGCTCAGTGATGAACCCTGTGGGACTCCGCAGGTGATTTTCGTGGGGTCGGAGAGGAAGGGTGGGAGTCTGATCCTTTGGCTTCTTCCGGTGAGGAATGATCGGATCCAGTCCAGGGCTGTTCCTTGTATGCCTGCTTCATGTAGTCTGGCGACTAGTGTGCGTTGGGAGACGGTGTCGAAGGCCGCTGATAGGTCAAGTAGGATGAGGGCTGCGGAGTGGCCTTGGTCCAGGAGGATGCGGATGTCATCTGTGGCGGCGACTAGGGCGGTCTCTGTGCTGTGGTTGCTTCGGAATCCGGATTGGGACGGGTCGAGGACGGCGTTCTCTTCAATGAATTGTGTCAGTTTCCTGTTGACTGTTTTCTCTGCAACTTTGACTGCGAAGGGGAGGAGCGAGATGGGCCGATAGTTCTTGAGGTCGGTGGGGTCAGCTGTGCGCTTCTTGAGCAGGGGTCTGACTTCTGCGTGCTTCCAGTCGTCTGGAAAGGTGCCTGTTTTGAAGGTGGTGTTGATGGTGCGTTGTAGTTTGGGTGCGATGGCGGCCGCGGCTCTGTGGTAGATGTGAGGGGGGCAGGGGTCAGTGGGGGCCCCGGAGTGGATGCTTTTCATGGTCAAGGCGGTGTCTTCGGCCGTGATCGGTGTCCATTTGGAGATGGTGGGCTGGCTGGTGTTTCTGGGGGGCGTCTGTGGCGCCTGGTGGATGGTCGATGAAGTTGTCGTAGAGGTTTTTGATCTTGAGGTGGAAATAGGTTCCAAGCTTGTCGCAGAGGTCTTGGGATGGGGTGATGTCTGTGGCTTCCCTGCGTGGGTTGGTGAATTCTTGAATGACACTGAAAAGTTCCTTGGAGTTGGTGGAGTTGGCCAGGATTTTTTTGTGGTTAAGTTCCTCTTGGTGGCTCTGATCTGGTTGTGGTAGTCCGTCATGGCGTCCTTGTAGGTGGTGTGGTTTTTGGTTGTCTTGGTGTTTCTCCAGTTCTTCTCCATGCGTCTGCAGGTGCGTCTGGCTTCTTGGAGAGCGGTGGTGAACCAGGCGGCTTTCCTGGGGCGTTGTCTGTCGGGGTTGCATAGCGGGGCGAGCTTGTATGCGCAGTTGGAGATCCAGGTGTGGAGTTCTCTGGCTGCGTCGTTTGCGTCAGGTGCCCAGGTGTGGTTTTCTCGGGTGAGGGTGGAGTTAAGTTGGGCGTCGGTAACCTTGCTCCAGTTCCTTCGAGGTGGGCGTGGGGCTGGTTTGGGTGCCTTGGGTTTGTTAATGGCGAAGTGTACGCAGTGGCGGTCGGTCCATGGCGGCTGCGTTGTGTGGCTGAATTGGACGCTGTTTCCTGCTGCGAAGATGGGGTCGAGGGTGTGTCCTGCTCTGTGGGTCGGTGTGTTGACGAGTTGTTTAAGTCCGATGCTGGCGAGGTTGTCACGAAGGATAGTGTAGTTGGGGTCACTGGGGTTGTCGAGGTGGAAGTTCAGGTCTCCAATGAGTATGTAGTTTGTTGAGGCGATGGCGTGGGGTGCGATGAAGTCTGTGATGGTGGTGGCGAAGGGTGTTCGGGGGCTGGGGGGTCTGTAGCTGAGGGTTCCTTGGAGTGTGGCTTTGGGGGTGGTCTGGATCTGGAAGTGCAGGTGTTCGGCAGAGGGAAGGTTTCGCTGGAGGTGGTGAGGCGGCGGGTGCTCTTGTGGGCGATGGCGAGGCCCCCTCCTGGGTGGTTGGGGTGGTCTTTCCTCTGGATCTTGTATCCGTCTGGGATGGCGGTGCTGATGTCGGGGGTGGAGGATGCGTTGGTCCAGGTCTCTGTGAAGAGTCGAGTAGGTTCCAGATTTCCATGGCGTGTTTGTGTACGGAGCGTACATTGAGGAGGATGCATTTTAGGGTGTCGCTGGTGCTGGCGTCGGCGGCGTTGGAGGCCAGGGGGGGGTGAGGGTCTGGCGGCAGTGGAGGCAGGAGAACTGGCCTGGGGTCGTGTTCGGCGAGGCCTGTTGGCATTCTCTAAGTCTTCCAGGGTTGAGTGCGAGGAGGGTGGTGGTGTCGCAGCGATGGGTAGCGGGAGGTCCAGGGTTCCTGGCGCTGGCCGCGGTCGGGTCGTGGTCGGACGCAGACGGGCTTGCCTTTGGCGCGCATTCGGCGCAACCGCGCAGTTGCCGCCATGAAGTAGGGGAGGTGGGAGGGAGGAGAGGCTGGGAGGGGAGACGGGAGCGGGGGAATACCGGGGGGAATTCCGGGGGGGGGGCCGCAGGGGCAGCAGCGGCGAAAGGCGAAAGTAACAGGCAGGCACAAGAAAATAAAAACAGTGGTGGAATTAGAGCAAGACACAGATCGGCACAATAACAGTGGCACAACAGGGAAAAATTATGAAAAACAAGCATTTGCAATGCAATAGGTCTCGCATTTACGCGAGTTTGAGCTATTGGCATTATAAATGACAATGCCTTTTATTTATGTTTTAAAAAACGAAAACAAACAAAAAAGGCATTGTCATTTACAATGTCAATAGCTCAAACTAGCGTAAATGCGAGACCTATTGCATTGCAAATGCTTGTTTTCTCTGCACTGTATGCCCCTTTAATGAGCAAAACACTCTGTTTCATTTTATGGGACCAATTAAGTCATTCAGCAATTCACACAAGGGGTAAATACAGCGCAAAAGACTGTTCACAATATCAGTCGCCAATTGTTATGGAAGCATTGCAAACAGAATATGCCACACCCCTGCCCTCCTCCAGAGAGTGTACACCGAATAGAAATTTAAATACAAAAAGTTCTTCAACACAACTGCACCCCTGGTTAAACAAATTAACACATTTTCTTATTTTATCACAGAATACAGAGAATCAAAAATGCTACAGTATACAGATACCTGCTTTCAGTGAACATATTCATTCTTGGCTGGAAAAAATTTTTTTTTTTCAAGCCTTTCTAAACCAAGCCATGGGATAAAAATGCAACACGTTACGTGTATCTTATTGTTCACCAGTGCCATCTTGGAGTACTTGTGACATTTACAAAGCAGGTGTTCTTTGGCCACCTACTTTTAACCACTGGTGTTTCTAATATTTATAAAACTTGGTAATGCATAAAATCACCAAATTTAGTCAAACTTACACAATTCCATTCTTTGTTACTTTATACTTCGACAGAAACCAACAAAGCACCAAAAAGATAAAAAATTACACTATTGGGACATTACAATTATTATAAATTAGATATCATAAAAAACTTTCTAGCGATGTATCTGTCTGCGTCGTTTTTTTCCTACTCACACCCTGATATAGAGATTAAGCTGCATGTACAGAGTTAGCCAAACTGAATGTCATTTTTTGTGTACAAATTCTTTGAGTTTCTTACTCATTTTGTCTTCAAAACACCGCTGTTTACGCACTTTCTTATTTACATCTACGTATACATTTAACAACATTAGGTATAATCAAAAATGGACCTTCCGTATATGTAGTTGAGTTTAATTTACTCCAGACAAATTTGCGTTGTTGAGCGAAGCGGGCTTTGGAATCCGCAGATCTCCTTCCTACTCTGAATGCACGAATCTGAAAATACAGGAGGCAGAAAGTATAAATGACGAGAGTCCTATTCACAACAGCCGCCTGGAAGGCAGCGCCCTCTGGCTCAAGTGGGGGTGCATTATAGTTTTATGCAGGAGATAAAATCACCCTACCAGATAAACAACTATACATTTAATTGTAAATGTAATTGCCAGGAGGAAGTGTTACCCCGTGGTTGTGTGTTATGCATTACGATATACTCGTTCTGGGTGTATCTTTGAGGTGAGCACGGATTGTCTTCCCCCTGTGTATGTTGTGGTGAGAACAAGTTTTTAGCCCTGGTTGTGTGATTTACTGGTGGGCACAGGTCATCTTGCCCGCGTGTGTGGTGGTGGGGAGTTGAGACATGATTCCTGTGGGTATTGTAGCAATGAGCACAATATACTATCCCGTTGCTCACTGTTGGTGGTCAGCAGCAGACCTTTGCCTGTGTTTCTGTGCTGGTGGTGAACACAGTTACGTTTTCCCGTGGATGGGTGGCGGTGGGTATTGGCTAATCTGCTGTCTATTGTTGTGCGTTTCAGGGGAGCACATGTCTCCTGCCTGTGGGCATACGCTGGTGGTGAACACATGTATGTTGTCCCCTGGATGGGTGGCAGTGGATTGTTGTGCGTTTCAGGTGAGCACGTCTCCTGCCTGTGGGCATACGCTGGGGGTGAACACATGTATGTTGCCCCGTGGATGTGGGACGGCAGTGGGTATTGACTGATTTGCTGCCCGTTGGTGTGTGTTTGTGGTGAGCACCGCTGTCCTGTCTGTGGTTATTGTGCTGACGGCCAGCAGGGATTCTCTGTCTGTGGGTGTGTGATGGCAGAGCATGGCCTGATCTGCTGTCGGTGTGTGTATGCTGGTGGTGGTCTGCTGCCCGTGGGTATTTGATGATGGTGATGAGTACACAACTGCTGCCGTGAGGGTGTACTGCTGGAGGGTACACATTTACTGGCCCACCACGTGACTCCGATGAAGAGGAGCAAACATCCGCCGAACGTGAGAATGTGCTTGTGGTGAGCACACGTTTGCTGTGTGTGTGTGTTGAGTACAAGTATGCTTCCGCATTGATGTGTGTGGGTGTGGAATTGCTGCCCCTTTGGATGTGAGAGGTGCAGATCTCTTGCCCCTGTGTGTTTGCTCTGTGTCTGATGTCATGGGTACACACAGCTATGCTGTGCGGGTGCAGATCTCCTGTCCCAGTGGGTTTGTAACAGGTGTGCGTGTAGATCTGCGGCCCACGGTTGGGTGTGTTGGTGTTTAACCCAGATGTGCTGCCTTGGGGGCGCGTGCAGGTGCGGAGCAGAGACCCGCTACACGCGGACAGGTGAGTGTCTCGCATGGCCTACAGGTGCTTTAAACATCTCAAGTCTTATTTTCAGACGCACGGATCAGCTGAGATCTCAAGCTGGCTCTTTTAAGCTGGCTTTCAAAGTCGCCTTCCCTAACCTATGTTTTATTTTCTGTACATCTGGAGTTTAACCCGTCGCAGCCCGTTGTAGGTGGAGACACTAAGCAGTGGAGTACAACGTAAAACAAGCGCGGCCACGCGGCCGCAAAAGGAATGCGAGGTATGCAGCTGGCACCCGGCCGCGCTGCTGCTCGCTCCCGAGCTCCCTAGGCCAGGGCAGAGAGAAGGCGGGACATGCACCCGCCTTTGGCCAATTGCATGCTGTCTTTCTTAGAAAGACGCACGCAAAGGCCAATAGTGTGTGACTTTAAACTCGGACCACACGCAAGAGCGTGTGGTCCGAGTTTAAAGTCCTTACTAGAAGCCTCGCAGGGCATCGCATGCGCGCTGGCTCAGGCGAGACCTAAAAACGGCTGAGAAAGGTTACAGTGGTTGCAGGCAGTCTGGTCCCAGTTGGAGCGGGCAGCAGGCGCAGGAGCGGGCAGCAGCCTCGAACCTCCCAAGGAGGAGGCCGGGGTCTGGAGGCAAGAGACGGCACCGCGGAGCTGCGGGGAGAGAGTGGACCTAGACCGAGGACTATGGACATTAAAGCACTTTTCCCAACTATTCCCAAACTCCACAGCATTGAGAATATAAAGAATATTCTTAGGGACGAAGGATCCTATAGATTTTGTGGTCATTTGCACCCGACTGGCCCTCACGGAAAACGTTTTTGAATGTAATAACACTTTACTATAAGATACAGTGGACATAGATGGGCAGCACTTTTCCACCCAGTGTAGCATGTCTCTCTGTCCATCAATTTCAATCTGACTATCCCTACAAAGTTCTTATTAAACTGTGGTGTTGTTACATTGACAATGTCCTGATCATATGGGTGGGGGACAATACCACAGCAGAATCCTTCATTACATGGGTCAATAAGAGAGATTGGTACCTTAAATTCACACACACTATCACCTAAGACAAGATCTCTTTTATTGACTTGCCCATCAGACTCACTCACAACCATTTTGAAACCCAGGTATTCAACAAACCCACTGTTAAGAATAACCTGCGTTTCTTTGACAGCCATCATCTCTGAGGATTGAGAGAGAACCTCCCATTTGGGCAATTTCTCAGATTTCACCACAATTGCACAGACATCACCTCATATGATGAAAAAGCATCTAGACTCTCCAACAAACTCAAATCACGCAGCTATCCTGATGTGATTATTCAGAAGCCTAGGAAATGAATAAGAAACCATAACAGTGAGGTCCTTTTGAAGACAACAACAAAAAGTGAATCAGACAGGATAATGTTTCACTACAAAATCAATAGCAATCTACCCAACATCAGCCAAAGATTGCTGACCAAGGAGCAGACAAGGGTACACCGTCCTCACCCACATAAAACTGGACTTAACAATGAGATCCCTGGCTACAGGTCAGGTAACCCAGTCAAAACGTTAGAATGTAAACAAGCACACCAATAGGCTTTAATATTACCTTCCGTCGTTTAATTGGCCATTCTGCAACCATACAGTAATGTATAAATAATATATTTCATAATGAGTATACAGGGATTTGTAGCCTCCACCACAGATCATTACATGAATTACAATTTACCTCCCCATACTTAAGTCACACTTGCTTAACAGTTAACTTTTACCTAAAGGCTGGGTCTCACATAAGCCCGTATAGGACCCAGCCATACATGGACTACATTCCCATGAGCCACTCATGGAGTGTCATGATATGCATGCATGCATACTGACACCACAAAGAGGCAGTAGTCTATTCCGGCAGCATTCATAAATAATGTGGTCCCTGCTGTGTACAAGATGGAAAGGACACACTGGAGGAGAATACGTGATTCCTTGGACTTCCCCGTTTGACGAACAAAGTGGCAGCATGCACTTTGCACCTCCTGAATTGCACCCTCATAAATCCACTGAGTCTAATCGATGGTCTGATTGGGACCATTTCACTGCCATGCAGAGTGTGACTTCAATGAGTCCCTACCTGTGTTCATGGGGTCCTGCATAATTGGCCATTAGGCTAAGGCCATGTGATTTTGGATGTGTTGGACATTGGCACTATTTTTATTTACGTTTATCTACACATTGTGTGTTTCACGAGGTACTTTGCAGTGACAATTTCACCTTGGACATGCAATGATCGGTCACACTACTATGAATGCTACTTCTTCTTTTAATTTGTTTTGAGATCTTTATATTTTGCCCAGTTTGTCTGTTCGTTCATATCTATCTATTTTTCCACAGGCCTGACAAAAAGAATTGTTAATTGAGAGCATTTATGAGAGATGTGTATGTTCACAAATTTGTGAAATAGTTTGACTGTTGTTTAAATGAATGGGATTTCGAGGTTCAAAAATTAAGGTATCTGTGACCTGATCAATGCCACTGACCCCCTTGGGTCATTAGGCAGAAACATGTCAACCAGAATGACGCAGGAGCAATTACCTTCCCATGCATTAACCACGCTACTTTTAAACATGGCATAGGTACTCATCAGAGGAAACTATTATTGTTATTTAGACAATTTTTGCTTCACTGCACAGGAACCCCTCTCCTTTTTTTCCTCCACCAAGTGCTCACTAACCACACAGGAATTTCATTTGGCATTATCATAACACATTGCTGAATTGGCTGTGGGCACACAAATCTGGATATTGATTGGGGCATCTTAAATTGGATAATTTCTGAGATGTTTCCATGCATATATTTCTTACACTAAGATTGCTCTTTTGTGCTTTTCATTAATGCTTGGTCAACTGCCTGCACCGTTCAGATTGTACCCTTATGCTGCCTGCACATGTTAAGTGCGGTTAACCATCCTGGCACATATCTACCGTACCTCTTTCCAGTAGTTTAAATGAATGACACTGTGTCCACCAAGTTGTAGGTGCCTGACTGGACTGAAGTGTGCACTGAATCTACTGCACTAAGGGCTACCTATGCCATCACCACAGTGGAAGAATGTCATAATTAATCCAGGGTGCATTTGGATCCATCAACATTCTCCCACCCACTTTTAGACTGTATTAAAGAGGAGCAGGTGATCAAGCCTGTTGGTGTTCTACCCACCTTGTGACTGCATTAAAGAGATGTGCAGAAGATGTCTGCTGGCATATGGTGCCAAAGCACTCTTCTGCCTCATCTAGTGGGGGGTTGGAGCATATACACCAAAGAATTCCCCCACATTGGTGATAGTCTAAATGTAGATCTCCAACTGCACAATTTTGCCTCAAAAACCCCACCAACAGATTAAGAAAGGTTTTGCCAACAAAAACACAAGCTGTGAAAACAGAAAAAGGACTTCCGATTTTATTGCAGATTTCACTATTGTTCCTGTGGGAAGGACAACATATTTTATGCACGACATTCAAGTAAGTGACTGTGACTGTATTGTATATGTTAGTTTATATTTGAACCTGTTGTTTCTACCCGGTTACAACAACAATGGTGACTACATTTCTTATTTTTGATTTACTATATTTGTAAGTAATAATGAAAACCTCAGTGATCGAACATGAAACACCTGTTCATTCCTGCTCAACAACCGCTTACATTGTAGTCATTGGTACCTACTCCAATTTTCCTGTAAACTCTAGAAAAACCAGCTAGGCAATGGGAAGATGGGAAAGAGGTATTTCAAACTTACTTGAAAGCCGTAGGAGTGGAGATATTTGTTGTTCCATGAATTGGGTCTAGCCAATCTGTGGAAAGATCCCAGGAGAAGTTGCCTTTCTAACTCGGTAAAGGAGCTTAAAAACCAATATAGATCCTATAGGTTAAATAAGCTCTTAACTTCACAGACAAATGGTATTTTAACTAGTGTTTTTACAATGTCCAAGGATTATTATCTTACTGGACCATTTTTAGATGACGTTGAGCCAAATTTGGCTAGAAAATTGTATTTGCACTTTAGATATGGAACTTTGCCACTTTGCACCTATACTTCAAGATGGTTGAAGTCAGCTACTCTAGCTGCTATGGGTTGCCAATCCTATGGATATGAAATGGAATCGGCAGCCCAAATTTTGTTTTCTTGCCCAGCCTATAGTAGGGCAAGGGCCAGGTGGATAATTCCAACATGCAGACATTTAGGTACTATCAGGCATGAGGAGGCGTGTAGAACTTTACAAACCGATTTGACTACTTCCTTGATGTTTGCAGTTTCAAGATATTTATTGAGTATGTGTCATGTCAGGAGGAAAATGGGTGCAGTTTCCCAACCCAAATGAACGTGAGATCTTTTTTATCATTAATTGATAATATTTGTTTGATTTTAAGATCTTAATCTATATTGTAATAATTCTAGAAAAATGGTTGATACTTTGTGATATTTTGTTTTTAGCTTTCGACTTTCTCAGACAATAAACTGCATTTTAAATGTTTTTAATCTTTTTCTGAGTATTGTACATTATTTTATATTATTACTGTTTTTTTGTGTGCCTCTTCTATGGTATTTTACTGAAATAAAGAGTATTGAACTGAACTTGTTGTTAAAAGGAAGTTGGCCATACTAAAACACTGCCAGGGTTGGAAAGGAGGAAGATTCTAAAACATTTGCCAGTGCCTAAAAGACTTTTAGGTGGATGGAAGAATGATGTCAATCTGGATGAGGGTGATGTTGTGTTTGAGAGAGTGATAAGAGCTTTGGAAGATAATTAGGAGAAATGTTTAAACAGTAGCTTAGAAACACAATTTTTTTTTCCTAGGGAGCAAATCAAGTAGAGAGTGTGGAGAAATATATTGCTGTGTTGCACACTTTGGCTGAAACTTGCTTATCTGACAAACTAAATAATTAGGTATTAGTTGGTGAACCAAATAAAGAGAATACAGGAGAGACTACTCAATGTAAAGGAACCAAGATTGAAATTAGCATTTGAAAAGGCATTCTCTAGCCATTTAAATAGCCTAAAGGTTCAAGAGCATCTCCTTTTATCTTAAGAAATTGAATCCAGGGAGAAATGAAGGAAAACTGAACAGAATGAAAAAGGTGAAACTCAGTGGTGACTCCTCCGCTAAGGTGAAGGAGCGTTGCCCCACTGCTCAAAAGGAAAAATGAAATGATAACATATCGTTATTATCATTTTATTTTTCCTATTGAAGTCAGTGGCGGGGTTGGCCAGAGCAGGGAGAGGAGTGCAGAGCAGGGAGAGGAGTGCACATGACTGATTGGCCGGCCCTCCTGGCACTTTGCATCTTCCCCACCAGGCTTTCTTTACACAGCCTGGTGAGGAACATGCAAAGCCTCCCAGTCCCTGTCTGAGTGCTGAATCACGGCGCTAAGACCAATCACAATGCTGCATTTCAGTGTTGTGATTGGCTCTGGGAAGCCTGGGAGCCTGGGTGCTTCCTGTACTTCCTGCTGCCAGCGGAGACAGGCAGAAGAAGACGGAGGAGAGGCGGCGGCCAGCCGGCCCAGGTAAGTGTTTTTTATTTTTTTATTTCCTTCCCTGCCCCACAACTCCCGTCCCGTAGCAGCCGCTACTGGTGAAACTGTTAATACAGTGTCAAAAACTAAGGGTAGTTAGGACAAAGCAGGAAAGGGGAAGATACTTCTATATAAATTAAGACACACCACTTCAAAGAACAATACTTCAAAATACATTAACTAGTGACCTATTCTATCACATGGTGACTTTATGCGTGGCTTTGACCCTGTACAGAGCTCCACTGCCTCTTGGCTCTGTTTGTGCTACAGAAATACCACATACATACATGCATACACATACATACATGCAAAATAGATGAGAGAGTTGGGAAGTCACAATGTTACCATTGTGGAAGTACAAGGCATATAGCAACATGGTGTAACGGTCCTGCAGCGAGAACTGAATGTTATAAATGCCACAGGGCTAAGCATTTTGCATCAATGTAAAGAAAAGGTTCATACAAAAAAACAGACGTCTTGTAGGAAGTCTGCATTTTTCACGTGGTCATTCTGGATTTTTTGCCTCTTGCTGGACCATATATTATTGCTGGTTTTGGAACTCTGTGAACTTTACTCCTGCTAACCAGTGGTAAAGTGCCAGTGTTCTCCCTTTTAACATGATCAAATTGACTCATAATTGGTATTTTTAACTTGTCTATAATTCCTTAATTTATGGTACAAAATGTACCCAGAGTTTGGAAGTTAAATGCCACTAGTGGACTGCAGCACTTATTGTGCCATCCACTATAGGGCAGTGCAAACATGGCTTCACGACTATTATTGTAGCCTGACTTTAGCAGTGTAAAAAATCTAAATAAATATTTGTGACAGGTCAAAAGCTCCCTTTTAACTATTAATCAGTCAACCATGTGTATGTCTTGTGGCCCACAAGGCATGGTGCATGGTATTTAAAAGTAGGACATGCAGAAATTTAGGGCCTGATTTTGATGTCGGTCGGAAAGCTTTTCGACTGACATCAACGGTTTCAATTCCGACCGCCTAATTTCAATCTAGGCGGTTGGAATTGAAACCACCCAGTCATGCCGGCTGGCTTCTAATGGGCTCAAGGAGCCTGTCGGCCAGCAGGAACCGGCACATAATCCCTATACGACGGCGTTTCCACCGTCAGGATTACGATGTCGGTTTCCGACAGGCTTTGCATGTTGGGCTTTCCGAAATGGAAAGCATGTCAGAAAGTGGCTTTGGGGACCCCTAGCAGGGCCCTCTTCTCCCTGCGGCCTCTGGTTGGGGGCCGAGGAGGCATCTATGGTGCCCCCCTGTTAATCCCTGCACCATGTGGCAGGCACCTTGAAGTGCCTGCCACACGGTGCAAGGATTAACAGAATCTCCCCTTTCTCTATGGTAGCTTGTGCTACGGCCACAGCACAAGCTCCCATAGAGAAATGGGAGTATGCGACTGCACCATGTGCGGTCGCATTGTAATACTGCGGTCGGAATCGCCGACCGGAGGTTGGTCGGTCCCGAATCCACAATGATGTCGTTCGTAGGCAACTCCAACCGACATCATAATCAGGGCCTTATGTTAACATGTCCTTACAGTGACTAGCATCCAAAAGCTATTTTCAAGGTGACAGGACTAGCTGTCCTATGTAGAAAACCAGACTACAGATTAAAATCCTAATACTGTATCTCAGGAATGGGACTAGCTTGAAAAACAATTATTTGCAATAGTTATTAAAAATCCAATACAGTGGTGAAGTCTGAAATGTAATAAATATTAACGAGAAGGGAATTTTAGAAAGTTATTATTTCTCTGGCTGAAGTTCCTGGAAACTAACTTGCATTTGCTCTTGAACTTCTCCCAGCCAGTTATTAGCATTTGACTAGATGTGAAAAAGGTGTGAAATGCCTCCAACGACAAAAGAATAGGCTGACCTGAATAGGCAGAGATGACTTCTCTGAAATCCCAAAATATGCATGGTGGAGGGCTGTGGGAATCCTTTTTGATATTACAGTGTCAAATCCTGCTTCATTATCAAAGCCTGCTTCACAGGTGTTCTGGCTTTACATATAACAATTTGGAGGGTCACGTAAGAGGAAGAGATACAGGATGCCAAAACAATTTTTGTGTATATGCAGTCCGGTTGATGAAACACCCCACTTTTTTTACCAGACTTCTCTGTCTCAGAGCCCATGTTTAGTATGATAGAAGACTTTTGCCATCTTGAAATGCCCAAAGCGAGTAGGGTTGGCCCATGGCACTTTTACCTATTGGTTAGGGACAGTCTAAGTCATTCGCACCCACTTGCTTGTGCCAAGCATAAATGTGGCATTTCCAGGCACGCACTCTGGAACAGAGGAAGAACTGAAGAGGATTGGACCTACTATCTGTGACCTCAGGGGAGGCCTGAAGGACTGGACTTCTCCCTCTTGTACCAAGGACAAAGAGTAGACTCCATGGGTCATATGGTTGACCTCATGTTCAAGCTACAGGATTATCACAAGCAGCAAGAGGCCTTTCCTACAGCTGCCCTGCTGACCAGTGGCAACTGGACCTGGACTGACCCTGATGTTGGCCGCTGCCAGACACCCTGTGCGTCTTTAAGTGCCTCCCCTGAGGTCCTGGGGGCTTTAGAAGTGAACTCCTGTTGTGAATTGTGACTTAAAGGACTAAGTCAGAAGGTAAAATGTTTGATGAGGATGAACCTGGTTGGTGTATCTGACCCGTGCTTCATCGCTGCAAGCCTCAAATTGCACCTAGGTCCTGGTCTACTGCAGCCATTGACTATCATTGGAAACATTTGCTTCTTGGTACTATTGCTAGTTAAAACCTAAAAAGTCATAACTCTGTTTCTACTTATTGGATTTTTGACATGTTGTTGTCATTTTGTTTATTAAACTTTACTCTATTTGTTTCTAATTCAGTTTGAGATTTTTATTGTTTTCCATTTTATTTTTTATTACTGTTTTAGTACTGCATACATACTTTACACTTTGTCCTAAACCTGTCTGCTCTGTGCCATAGCAACCAAGGGGTTGAGTTCAGTTTAATTTAGTGACTTTAAGGGTTCACCCTGACAAGGGTTGTGATTATTCCTTGTGGTGGGTAGTCATCCACCCCAATTAAGAATCCAATTCCTTACAAGTATGAACAGAAACGAGGTGAAAGCAATGATGATGATATGGATGAGGAAGACATATCAGTCTTCTCACACAGGTGGGAAAGGATTGAGTGATATGTGATGTGGACAATGATTTCAATCCTCCCACATGTTGAAGAAATTGAATGGAAAGCGGTACACGTGTGGGCAGATTCTTGCCTAACTTACAATTTAATCATTATTGACCACATACAAAAAATGTAACCACTTTCCATTCGAGAAATCGGAATGTGAATCCCCAGTGTTATTGAGGAGTAAATGTTCTTGTTGTGGTTAGTTTTAAAGCTAAGCTCAGGTATAAAGGTTAAGAAACATGTGGAAGTTTTATGTTGTAAAGAAAAGTACATTTTGATCTGGGTGTAATGAAGAAAGGACTTTGGGGATGATGCTGGATTCCAATAATCCAGAGCAAGTACTGGTTATGCAGGAAAATTAAGGGAAGAAATGGAAGCAGAAAGTTTCTGAAGTATTCAGTGAAGAGTTGAGACGTATAAAAGTGCTTATGTACAGGATCATGCTGTGGGAAGGAGCAAGACAGAGTGTACGAGGCTTGCACTTTTCCATTATCTTTAAGAGAACCTTTAGGTGGAGAGCTGAAATGACAATTTGATGGTGGCATTATTAAACCATTGAAGCATCAGAAAGACTAAGCCCTAAATTGATAGCACACAAATCTAATGATAAAATCAGAATGTTTATTGACATACAAAATCTTAATGAAGCTATTTGGGAGACCAGCACCTGTTACCCAATATAAATGAATTGTTGGAAACATTGGCACAGGTGCCATTTTTTTCAAATGCATGACCTGTTCAGTGCTCAAAACCAGGTCGCGTTACACCAAACTTCAAGGCATTTTATCCCATTAGTAACACCAGATGGTGCATATCAGTTTTTGAAGAGGTTTTTTGGACTAGCCTCTGCATCAGTTGTGTGGCAACAGGTGATGCAAAGCTTTTGGAAGGTGTTCCATATTAATGTTTTTCCAATAGATGGTATGCTATGTTGAGAGAACAGAACAAAACTTAATGATTTGTTGAGGTTGGCGTTGGGGAAGTTGAAGATGTGAGTTTTAAATTGTGAGAGGAAAAATGTAAGGGCATCATTATGATGCTGGTCGGACTCTTGTCCGACTGGCACCGTAGCGGAAGAGGGACCGCCCGAGAAGGAGTTGGCGGTCCCCCTGCCCCTATTACAATGAGACTGCCTTCTTGGCGGTCGCAAAGTGTATATTTTCGATTGTAGCTTGTGCTGTGGGCTGCAGAACAAGCCGCAATAAAACATATGCACTTTAAAAACATCCCTGCACCTTGTGGCAGGCACCACATGGTGCAGGGATGTTTAGGGGGCACCATAAGTGCCCTCCAGGCCCCATAGCGGAGGGGACCCCAAAGTCACTTTCCGCCTGCCCTTTCATGGCTTTCGAACCACCATAAAAGGGCAGGCAGAAATGGACATTGTAATCCCTACGGCAGTGCCTGAGAAGGCACCGCCCCTATTGTAGGGATTACTGACCCTCCGATGAGCCCGTTGGAAAGTGTCAGACTGTCCCTCCGCCTACTGCCTCCGACTGCACGTATTGTAATGCATTGGTCGCACCTCAGCAGCAGATGGCGGTCTGACCGCATCCGATGACCCATCAGATGCAGTCTGACCAACATCAGAATGACCTCCTTAGTGTCCAGTGCCAGAAGTTGAGTATCAGTGGTATTCCATAATAGCAGAGAAGTTGACTAGCAAGTTAAAGTTAACAGAGCTGATTAAAACAGCAAGAATCGGAATAAACAAGGAACAATTTAAATCATTCCTGGTCCTTGCAGAGTATTATTCAAAGTTTATGGAGAGATTTTAAGAGATGACTAAAGTGATGAGGGCACTTTTAAAGAAGAGTGTACAGTTTCAGTGGATTGCTGACTGTAAGCCGGTATCTAATGATATCAAGGAGGCCATAGAAGGGTCAGTGGCATTGAAGTTAAATGAATCATAGGACAGAACATGAATTGTAATGGAAGTGAGCACACATCGGTTGGGCACTGAGAGAAAAGTGACATTTGTTTCTAGGATGCTTAGGGATGCAAAAATGAGTTATTCAGTGATCAAAAAGGAAATGTTGGCTTGTTGGTGGGGACTGCAACACTTCCATTCCTACCTATATGGAATTGAGTTCTACATTCCACAGACCATAATGCCATGGTTGATTTGTGTTGAAATCTTTTGACATATATGGGCTACAGGAGTACAACTTTAAGGTCAGATATATGCCTGGATCAGAGAATGTAAATACTGATTGCATATTTACGTTGCCTGTGCAGGAGGTGCAGTGGCAAAGGAGAACAAATGGAAAGCAAGTATGTAGATGGGATATGGAGGGGACAATCAGCAAAGAGCACTGGAAGACAGAAGTAGATAAGGATGACGAGTTACAAGACATCATAAAAGACATGTTGAAGAAATGGCCTGAAAAAATGGGTACACTTAGCAGCATCATAAATTAGACATTGATGGGGTCCGAACTGTGGGATCCTCAAGGTATTGTTAGGAGGGTGGATAAACTGATGATGTTCCATTTAATTTGAAACTGAATGGAGTTGTTTCATGAAGGTTATGGACCTATGATGAGAATGGAAAGGAGGGCTTGTGCCAATTATTGGTGGCTGTGAGTGGACATGGACAGTGAAAGGTATGTGAGAGGGCCTGTGGAGTGCTCAAATCCTAAATAATTTAAAACAATTTCAGTTGAGCCTATGGATTATCCACAAAGGAGATGGCAGAAGATTAGAGTGGACATGGCAGATCCTTACAATTGCCAATGGCTAAGAAGTATGAATGTTTGTGAGCTTGTGGATTATTACTCAAAGTGGTGAGAGGTTAAGCTAATGACACATGTTATGACAGCTAATGTCATTAAATTCTGGTGGAGGTTTTTATGAGATAGTGATGTCCCAAAGGGGTAGTGGCTGATAATGGGCCATAGTGCGTATCCAAAGAAATGGGAGAATTTTTGTGAAAATTTGGCATCAAACATCACTGTACAGCACTGTATGACCCGAGAAAGAATGGTTTGTTCAAACAATTCAACCGTGTGCTGAACGAAAGGATTCAGATAGTTGTGCAACATAATTTATATGAGGAATGCAAGGCTACAACATAACTTGGAGGAAAAATGCCGGACCCACTTGCACAAAATAGCCCCGCGAGACATTTATTTGTCCCTGTGCTTTATTAAAGTTATTGGGCTGGAAGGAACATGTGGGGTATCTTGGCCAAATGGCCAGTAAAGGAGAATTAGGTGAGTTGGAATCAGAAGGAAGGGGCAAATGGTTAGACCATGTTATTCAGATAACTTGCTGCATACCTACCCTGGGCTCATACTATTTGTTCTGTCCCAAGTGGGTGAGCCATTACTGGGTTATCTTCACTTGCCTTGTGGGTCTTGCACTATATAGAATTTGAAACTAGGTAAAACAGATTGGTAACAGGGTAGACCAAAAAGGAAGACAGCTTGAATCATCTGCTTGTTTGGAAGAATTTCTGCCAAACATATTTATTAACTTTGCAGAAACAGGATATCAGAAGGTGGCATGAGACATTCTCTGTTGAGTTTGCTCAGATGAAGTCTGCCCTACAGCAGCAGCTTTGCTACCTCTCAGCCTTCTTCACCGGAGAAGTGGAGATGTGAGCTAAGAGATTAAAGCCAAGAAGAAGGCAAGAAGATGAGTTGTTAATGATATGGAGCCAGTAGAGGAGAAACTAGGAGACCAATATAAAGTGCATCAACATAGTCAAGGCAAAGTGAGATAATTCTTTAGACTACCAGTTCTTTACTGTTCAGTGCAAGAAGCAGAATATTCTTTTTCATCGTCTTTAGAATCTGAAAATAGAGGACTGTGTTCTTACTGACTTTAAAAAATAATATATAACAAGTTTTTGAGAAAAACACTTTCGATGCTGCTCCTTGCTTGCAGGGGTGGAAGGAGCAGAATGTGTAGGAGATCAAAAGGCTGAAGTTCCCACCAAAGGGGAATCATCAATAGGAAGTACTTCACTTTTGCTGATGTAGAGCTTAAGGGTATTGGTGGCCATCCAATTTGCTAAAAACATGGTACACTCTTTAAACTAAGTAAAGGTTTTTTCAAGATTGTAGTCAAAACTGACAATAACTTGAGGTTCAGCAATATAGACAAAGACGTAAAACCCAAAGGTAATGAATCACCAAAGTAAGTACAGCAACATAAGTAAAATGGAAGCAGAATGCTAGGACATTATTGTAGGAATATGATGAAGTGAAACAATTGGTCGTGGTTTTGGGGTTGGGAGAAGAAGGGCAATGGGCCTTTACTTTGGGGATGGAGAAGAGGACAAAATGTCTTTATTTTGTTATAGTGCAGGACCATGGGGCTTTCCTTTGTGCGTGGGAAGCAGTATGTTGCTTTTGGGAGTAGCAGCATGACAGGTCATTAATTTATTGTTGGGGTTTAAATGTGCATACCTTTCAACTTACCCTATTTCAATAATTTCCACCACAGTCACAACATGCTACATCTTCTCCTTTGAGTTCAATTTGGACAGCTATCCTTCAATCCCCTCCACTCCATCCTCCCAAAATAAATACTTCACTTTGATTGATGCCAATGAAATTATCCCCCGCAAACATCTGATTCAATTCCGGAAGAGTGGCTACGTTTTATTGTGGGGATCGGGTTGGGGGTTCTATTGTAGGTGAATAGAGGTGGAAGGGTGACAGGTATGAAAGTTGTTTGGGGAATAAGGAATGGTACATTGGCATGTGTGGGACTTAGGAAGGTGTCATAACATTTGTTAAGGGTTTTGTGTTGATGCTGCATGAGGCTAGTATGCTAGACGGAGCACGTAACCAAGTATGGTAGAACATCAAGTATTATCTTTTTGCGTATATTTAAGGGCAGATGATGCACGGTTTGTATGTCTGTGCAGTAAGGGCCAGGCTGCGTGGTTGGGATGGGTTCACTGACAAAATATTGAGTGAAAGAACATCTACATACAAAAATATTGAGTCAAAAATATTGAATTTGAAAATATCGACTCCCTATACTTATAAAAAAAATGACAAAAATATAGAAAAAAATATATTTTTCACTAATATAATTGTCTACAATATCAATTTGTAAATATATATGAATTTAAATACTAAACATTAATTAAAATAAATATTAATACTAATATATTAACAATAAAATATATTTAATAATTGTTTTGAAAAGTATAACAAATATCATTATTTAAAACAATTAAACCGAACATCTATATTAATATACATATTTTTATTTATATATATCTAATTTAAAAATATAACTAATTTCATATTTTAAATTAATATAAATACATGTATCCAATAACATAAAATATTTTTTTAAAACATTTTAATTACAAATGAAAAACCCAAACAAAATAATAACTTTGAGTTTACTAAAAATAAATACAATATTAAAAACATTAATAATTATAAATATTATAATTTTAATAACCAAAAACATATTAATATAAATGTAAACAATATGAAGTAAACAATTTTTTTTTTTATTAATACATATGCTATACCCACTACAACTTAAAAATAGTAGACAAAGTTTCAAACTCAGGAAGTGTAAAATGTAGAGATCACATTACAGTCAATGTAACAGTAGGCAAAGTGTTGGATGTCGGAGGGTAAAATGTACTGTTCCCACTCCAATGAGTGCAACAGTAGGGAAAGTGTTGGATTGCGGAGGGGAAAAATGTAGTATTCCTACTCCAGTCAGTGCAACAGTAGGGAAAGTGTTGGATTATGGAGGGGAAAAATTTACTATTCCCACTCCAGTCAGTGCAACAGTAGGGAAAGTGTTGGATTGGGGAGGGATAAAATGTACTATTCCCACTCCCGTCATATTATACATTAATACAAATATAATTTTTATCAAAATACCAACATCTACTGTCAAAATAATAACAACCAATAAATAAAATATTATTTGCAATTAAAAAGCATAACACAATTAACACATACAATAATAAATTACAATTTAAAAAGTTACTCTTTTTAATTTTGTTATTACTTACATAACTTTCTATACCTCTACAAGCTACACACCACATATCTAAAAGGTATATTTAAATGTATAATATTTACAAATTTTGCATGATTAAATATCTATTAAAATAATAATGCTAATTAACTACTAATAAAACAATTGCATTTAATTACCTTTCCACCTTTCATCCATACAAAACAAATAACCCACAGCTAATATATACATTACAAAAAAAATAATTAAAGACTAATTAATAATAATAAAAAATTAATTATACATTGATTATAATTATTTTACTTCCCACCCTATCCCCCTACAAACCCCACAACCCACACGTAAAACTTAAAAAAATATAAATTAATTGTGCAATTAACATAAATAATTATCAAATAAATAAATGATATTAATTTAAATATTGTAATTAATTAGTTATAATTAATGTGTTTCCCGCCCTATACCCCTACAAATCCCACAACCTGCACCTAAAACGTAACAAAAAAATATTAATTATTCAATTAACATAAATAAGTATCAATTAAATGATTTATATTAAGTAAAAAATATTTATTAATTATTTTTCATTAATTTACTTCACACCCTATTCTCCTATAAACCCCACAAACCGCAACGGTACTAAAAATAACAAAAAACTATTTCATTAAATTTGAAAACTAATGTTAATGTATAAACCATATTAAAAAACTAGCAATATTTTAAAAAAACATTTTAAAACATATATAATTAACATATATATTAAAATACACAGAAATAATCAAAAATCGATATTATTAACAACAATATTTTTAACGTCGATATTACTTACCTTAAAATCGAAATTCTTGCCCACGATATTCTTGCTCACGATATTTCGGTGTCACGATATTTCCAACTCCATAATTGTGTCAGTTGATATTACTGACTTGATATTTTGTCCACAATTCTGGATGTATTTTTGTGAGATCAGTAGTCAGGTTTCGTATTTTCTTGAAGGGTTGGGATGGACTCAGCCTTCAGTTCTTCCAAAGTCTTCAAGTATGTTAAAATTAAATTGGGAATAATAGCACCTATTAAATGCAGCTGTTATAAACGGTATATGTGCGACATGAAGCTGCATGGGTAACAATATATCATGTAAAAAGAAAGTTAATATATAATTGCTAAAGGAAAGTTTAGGTTTGAATAACTGTTCCAGTGAGAAGGAGTCTTGTCTTGGACAGAGGTTGGGATGCATAAATTATATTTCAAAAAACGTTTTTGCTCAGAATTAAATTTTTGGGAAGTCATGTTGTAATATTCTGGGGCAGTCTGATTTATTGTGCCACCCACGTTTTCCACTACATGAGCCTAGCCCTCTTCATGTTTATAAAAGCACAGGGGCTGAACGGGCAATGTTCCAAGTTGTGCAGGATTATATCAGACGTATTTGCTGCAGCTAGAGTGGTTTGTGGTTAAACTACACATCATTCAGCAGGGTTAAGAAGAAGGTGAAGAAAATATTTTATCAGTTGTGCCTTGTTAAATGAGGAGAGTGGTGACTCCTCCGCTAAGGCGGAGTAGCTTCGTCCCACTGGGCTTTAAGCAGTGCAAAAAAATAAGAAGCAAATGTTAATAACACAATGTTATTATCATTTTATTTTTCAGTGTGGACTCGGATCTAGGTTAAGGAGGGGCGGGGCTGGGCGGGCCAGAGCAGAGGGAGGAGTGGTTTGCACTCTCTAAGTGCGCATGATGGTTTGGCCAACCCTTAGCATGTGCTCCACCCGGCTATGTTGCACAGCTGGGTGGAGAATTGTCCCATGCACTGCCTGACCGGCCAAACAGGTCATTCAGACCAATCACAACACTGCTGTCATGCTGGTGACAGCAGCGTCATGATTAGCTGGGGGAGTCTGGGAGCCTGTCTGCTTCCGTTCTCTGCTGCCGAGAAAAGGATGGAGAAGAGGACGGCGGAGAGGCAGCGGCGGTGTTCAGGGGTAAGTTTTCTTTCTTTTTTTTTTATCCCACCACCCCTGTTCCACAGCAGCCTCCATTGAATGAGTACAATTTGTTAAGCTCCAATCTTCTTGGGATGAATACAACACATGTACTTTACATAATTGAGAAATTGTCTCATGAAGGTCACTTACAGCCAGCCCAGTACTAATCCTTCTGGGACTTATAGTTTTACTGCTTGTTTTGTGCTGCTTAATGTAAAACCAGTACAGGTAGAGCAATTGACAGCTATTATTCCATTATAGCCTGTAGTTGAGGGCAAGATGGGATTTTAAAGGTCCTCTGCCTGAGTTATACAATCAGAGAAATGGCTTCAACGACTGCCCTTGACAAAAAGGCTATAATGCTATTAGAGAATTACCACCACTGAGGGAAGACGGTTCTAAGTGCATGGGGAGAAACAGAAAGATAAACATTGGAATGTTGTATGAGATGGTCTGTATCAGTCATTACCTCCTGGGGCACGTCTTCGCCTCCTTCCTTACTCAGCAAAGCAAATGAACCCCCAGTTCTGCAATGCCCTGCACCCTATCTGCTGTATGTGGCCAAAACCCCACTGAGCGCAGCCTAGGCTCTGTGATCAACTTGACATGAATGTTGTTCTCAGGGCCTGGCATTGGCCAGTTATTGCACCTAACCGGTCTCAGGCACCTGTCAGGGTCCAACATTTTATTGAGATGAACTCTTTTATTATTTTTGTTGGTGGTGGTTCACAAAAGCACACTTTTAGGTATAAAAACAAGAGTTTGCTGTTGTGGTTTAATGCAATACAGAGAACTAGTGGAAGGCTCTTGGGAAATGCAACATTACTCTGTCCATGTTGGAAAGTTCTCTTCAAGAACAGCAGGAACAACATCTATAGAAATAAACATGACTCTGCTTGACTGTGTGCTGCAGAAATGATGAGCAGTAAACATGCACAAGGAGACATCCATTTTGAACAAGATGGTGTGAGGGCCTAAACTGAGGCCTAGTTAACATGAGCATGAAAAAATAGACTTCTATAAGTCATAGGGGCCGATTCCGATTCGGGCCGGAAAGCGTACCGACCGACTCGGATCGGGAATTTATTCCGACCGACACGTACCGGTGCAGCCCGACCCGCAAAGTACGATGAAATGCGTGCAAAATCCGACCGACTTGTACGGAACACAAGCCGAATGACCGAACCGCGCGGAAAACAGCTATCCGGCCGGAAAATCACGTAAATCGAACCGACCGACACGCACCAGGAATGAACCCGAACGAAACGTACCCGCGAAGTCCGACCCGTGCAGTACGATGCAACGCGTGGAAAACCCGAGTACAAGCCGTACGAACGACACACATACAAAACAGCGAGCCGAAGCAACCCAATACTCCGCGACCGACGCGTACGCCGCACATGAAACAGCACAAACACAGCGTGAACGACTCGGAGAAACTCGCACGAGACAACTGCAGGGTCCGACTCGGTCAGAAGAACGTCTCCTACATGCACAAAAAGTACAAAGGGAAAAACACAAAAAAAAGGCCAAACAAGCAATTACAAAGCCAATAAATACTGGGGGGGAAACAGGGAACAAAGACACACCCACAAATCCACCCATATAAAGGACACAAATCCCTACCATGATCCTTTGCAAATTCAAATGACCTGCCAGCACAGAACACAAACAGACAGCAACCACACACACACTCACAGCTCATCCATCACACAAGCCACACACCATCAGCACCTCAACAAATAGCACCCTCACATACACCCAGCAAAACACACACTCACACACCCTCACTTGCACACCAACACACACATCACTCACCACCACCACCCATCACCATGCCCCCAAAGAAGAATCCAAAGTTCCTAGATAGTGAATTGGAAGTCCTGGTAGATGAGATCCTCAGGGTAGAGCCACAGCTGTTTGGTACACTGGTCCAACAGACCCCCATGTCGCAGAAAACCAAGATGTGGGAGAGGATCGTCGACAGGGTGAATGCACAATCACCATGTTTGCGCACAAAGGAAGACATCCAGAACAGGTGGTATGACGTGCGCTGGAGGGTTAGGGACCTACTGAACAAGGATTACATCTTGAGCCAACACACCGGCAGTGGCCCTCCTGCCAAACCAGTATACCTCAGGCCCTGGGAGGAGAAGGTGCGGGCCATCCTACCACCAGTGAGCGTATATGGACTTTCAAACATCCCAGAGCCTGGTGAGTACACAACAAATATACACAATATCATGTGACAACATACACACATCACTGTCAAGGGGATAGTCAAACCATGCACCCTTAGCAAATTCACAGCAACAAAACCAGAATCATCCCAAGATGTGTATGTCAGTCAGATAAACACAATACATGCCATCTCATAGTGATATGTAACTGTGGCATGACATGTACAAACCCTACAACAAATAAAGCTAGGCAGTGGCACAAATCTAACCAACAAACACAGTCAGATATGTAGCCACCACTAGAACACCACCACAGGGAATCCCACAGAAAGGAAGGAATACTGTGTATGCTGGTCAAGTCAGTGTAGCCAATAGCATCATGGGAGTTGTAGTCACAGATATTGCCCACCCTCACAATACGCCCATCAACACCACTCTGAACCATGCTCACATCACAGGGAGTGGAAAACAACTGACAAGATGGCTGACACTGGCTACTGCTGTGGGGAGCACAAGGCCCTGCTGGGAACTGTGCACCAACCAAAAGCAGGACACCATTGACTGACATCCTGAAAGACAACTTGCACTCCCTGCAATGGAAGCACGTTCCATGGTGGGATATCTGGCTGGGTGGGAAGGAGGACTGACAGCTCTAACCATAGTTACCAGCAGCTCTTCTCACACACACCCCTAACACAAACTACACACAACTCACCTGGGAAAATGCATTGCCTCACACTAAAATTAATTATCCCACAAAGAACCACCACCTTGGGTTATGCTGTGGGAAGCACAGTGACACACATGGGACTTGTAGCCAAACAAACGCCAGGACAACACTGTCAGCCATCCATTCAGCACAGGCACACTACCCCACAGGGAAGCAGAGTCAGAAGGAAGGAAGTATGGGCAAGCTGGGAAGGGGTGTGTAGGCAATAGCATGATGGGAGTGGTAGTCACAGCTCAACATCCCCCACCCACATGGCCCAGCAAGCTCACACTGAAGCATGCACACCTCACAGGGAGTGGAAAGCCCCATCAAAGATGTCTGACACTGGTGCTCTGTTGTGGGGAGCACAAGGCCATGCTGGGAACTGGCCACCAACCAACAGCAGGACACCACTGTCAGCCATCTTGCCATTGCTGTCACACTCACACACAGTGAAGTCCACTCAAAAGGAAGGAAGTATGGGCATGCTGGGAAGGGGGATGGAGGCAATAGCATGATGGGAGTGGCAGTCACAGATATTGGTCACCCTCACAATTGGCCCATCAACACCACTCTGAACCATGCTCACATCACAGGGAGTGGCAAAGAACTGACAAGATGGCTGACACTGGGTACTGCTGTGGGGAGCACAAGGCCCTGCTGGAAACTGGGCACCAACAAACAGCAGGACACCACTGTCAGCCATCTTGCCATTGCTGTCACACTCACACACAGTGAAGTACACTCATAGGGAAGGAAGTATGGGCATGCTGGGAAGGGGGGTGGAGGCAATAGCATGATGGGAGTGGTAGTCACAGCTCAACATCCCCCACCCACATGGCCCAGCAAGCTCACACTGAAGCATGCACACCTCACAGGGAGTCAAAAGCCACATCAAAGATGTCTAACAGTGGCCTCAGCTGTGGGGAGCACAAGGCCCTGCTGGGAACTGGGCACCAACAAACAGCAGGACACCACTGTCAGCCATCTTGCCATTGCTGTCACACTCACACACAGTGAAGTCCACTCAAAAGGAAGGAAGTATGGGCATGCTGGGAAGGGGGGTGGAGGCAATAGCATGATGGCAGTGGTAGTCACAGCTCAACATCCCCCACCCATATGGCCCAGCAAGCTCACACTGAAGCACGCACACCTCACAGGGAGTGGAAAGCCCCATCAAAGATGTCTGACACTGGTGCTCTGTTGTGGGGAGCACAAGGCCATGCTGGGAACTGGCCACTAACCAACAGCAGGACACCACTGACTGACATCCTGAGAGTCAACCTGCACCCACTGCAAGGGTGGCATGCTTCATGGTGGGATAACTGGGCTGGAGGGAGAAGGATGTCCAGATGACAACCAAATACCACCAATGCTGGCCATGCACACACCTCAACATTCACATTGAAATGCTTCATGTTGTCAGGACAATGCGCTACACCAATATCAACAGCTGACTGTGACAACTTAGGACAATGCAATGTACAGGCCCGCATCCAGAGGTACAGTCACAACTGTCAGGTGTTTGAACCATTGATGCCTGTAGAAACATTACATACATTGTGTGTCTCTTCCAAATACAGGTGATGATGGGGACACAGCAGCAGACGCTGAGGAGTCCCTGTCCCAGGCTCTGGGGGACACTGAGCTCACTGGTGTGGAACAGCCTCTGCCCACCTCGGATGACGAAGACCTACCTGGCACCTCCGGAGTGAGTCATCATGCAGCACCAGCAGGACCACCAGTTGTACCCGCTGCACCCACCCCTCCAACAACTGCCAACACACAGACCACCCCTGCCGACATGGACAGACCAAGGACCACCACCACCACCAGCACACGGACCCCGGCCCAACGTGGAGCTACGGACACCAACACCAGCAACAACCCCCAAGGGGGCCCAGGGTCACCTGTGCGTGCCACCGCAGGTCCTGCACATGTCGCCAGGGGTGGTAGACATAGGTCGCTGCTTGCAGAGGGGTCTGGACTGCATGATGACCCACAACTGGTACGCATAGCTGATGCGTACCAGACTAGCACCGGAGAGTTCAGCCAGGTAGTGGGGATCCTCAGGGACATTCAACAGCAGCAGGCTGCCCATCATGCCCGCTTGGACTTACACATGTCCCGCATGGAGTCCAAGTGGGACACATTGCAAGAACTTACGGCGGTGCATAAGGACATATTACAATGCCTCCACCAGATTTGCACCAACATGTCAACACCTCCCTGTGTGCCCACAACATCTGGTGCTGCAACAACTGCAACTGCCACAGGGAGGGAGGATGACTCTGGCGGAGAGTCCCCTGCACCGCAGCAGCCTGCTCTTGAGGGTCCCCCCCCCAAAGAAGAGGGGTCGTCCGAGGAAGGGCGACTGAGAGGCCGATGGCCATGCACAACCCCCAGGAAGCCAACACCTGTTCTGGAAAATCACCTTTGTGCGCAAACTGTTCACCCTGTCGAATGCAACACAACTCTCCCACATGACATGGGGAGTTCAAGTTGGACCAATGTATCAGATGACTGTGGACTTTACTCTGGACATTTCTGCTACCAGGACTTCCAAATCATCTAGAAACTTTGGATTACAATCACAATGTACAGCACCCACCATCCTGTGCACTATACTCACACATGTATGTCAATAAACTCACTAATACACCATACTTGCCTCTGTTGTGATTCCAACGTTGTTTCTGTCATGGAGATGATGATCTGCGAAATGACTGTGCATGCTAACTGCTACAGCAAGTACAACACCGCCATGTGAGTCATGGCGACGTGACACATATGAGGGAGACACACCACCAGGGCTACACAACACATACACACCAAGGCCATCTGACTCATCGCCTACACTGATGTTGCCAGGAAATACGGTGCAATGCACAGACACAACACCTATTCACAGTCTGTGTTAACTAGCCCACTGGTGCAGTAAGCAAATGTCAGTCAGATGTGTGACCACAGACAATGCACATCACAAAGTGAAGCACAGGTTTATTACACATTTGCAACATGTTGTAACCACTACAGATGCAAGGTAATCCCACCTGGCAGTGGGCACACAGTCAACAAGTGTAGAAGAAAGGAAGTCCATGGGTGTGGCGCACATCACCTGTAGGGAAACGACAGCTACCACCCTGGAAGTTGATTCACGGTGTCGGGGGATCACAGTTGACCAAACAACCCTGAAAGTACCCTGTGAAGGACAGAAATGACACACAGTCAAAAGCACTGAAGAACAGGACAGAACTGCAATACTCATGCCCAATACATGTCACAAGATACCCACCCAGAACCAAGTTAGCATGTCAACACTGTTGGGGAGTACAGACTACCTGTGAGGACACATCGCTGCACGCATACAGTCATGTAGCACATGGACACACTCAAACAGCACCAGAGCACCACCAACACATATCATGCAAACTCACAACATTGACATAACATCTCCGGATACTCACATTCAGCTGAAGAAGTTGGTGATGAGCAGTGTGCGGACATCACCCTCATCATCATCATCATCACTGGCATTGTGGTCCAGGCCAGGATCCTCCACAGGTGGCGGATGTTGGTCATCGTCATCCAGGATGAGAGGCAACTCCTTCCGCACTGCCAGGTTGTGTAGCATGCAGCAGACGATGACAATCTTGCACACCTTTGCTGGGGCATATGGGAGGGCCCCTCCTGTCTTGTCCAGGCAGTGGAAGCGGCTCTTCAGGAGACCAAATGTCCGCTCAATCACTCTCCTGGTCCGACCATGTGCCTCATTGTAGCGCATCTGGGCTGGTGTCACAGGGTTCCTGAGGGGCGTCAGCAACCACGGCATGTTGGGGTATCCGGAGTCACCTACATACAGACAATTGCACATTAGCTGAGTTGGAAAAGAGGGTGGAATACTACATTGCAGAACACACACAATGGTACAAAGTCAGTACACACCGACAAGCCAGGCACGCTGGTTCCGCATCTGTGACATCATCCTCGGGATGCGACTACTCCTCATCACGTAGGCATCGTGTGCAGAACCGGGGAAACGGGCACACACGTGTGAGATGCTCATATCTGCAAGACATACCACCAGTGCATTGACCGAATGGTAATGTTTGCGGTTCCTGTATGCCTGCTCATGTGCCTGTGGTGGTATCAAAGCCACATGTGTCCCATCAATGGAGCCAATGACATGCGGCATCCTCTCCAGGGCATAGAAGTCACTCTTCACGTCAGTGAGTTGTTGACGTTTAGGGAAATAGATGTACTGGTTCAGGTATCCCAACATTGCCTCCAAAACATCGCGGAGCACACGGCTGAACATGGTCTGTGACATCCCACCAGCAAACGCCACAGTGTGTTGAAAGGTACCGGTGGCAAAGAAGTGTAGGGCTGCCATCACTTTCACCTTGGGGGTCAGCGCTGTAGGGTATGTCCGGCCAGGTTGCAAATGTGGGGCCAACCGCACCGTCAATTCCTCAATCAGTGGCCTGGTGAAGCGGTACCGTCAGATGCAGTCCCGTTCAACCACTGTTGCAAGGTCAGGGAATGGCCGATGGACAGCTGGTGCCCTGCAGTGCATAGGTGAAGGAAGAAAGATTGTCAGTCACCCCACATATGTGGCATAGACCAGACTCAATATCACATGATACATCATTACGAGACACAAGTACATGATGCATGTGCCGTTCCGTAAGGACATGTATGGCACCTACATGGCTAACAACTAACATCACAGTTCAACATGTCCTCAACAAGTCCCAGGTTGTGCTATGGGATATCATTAGGCTGTGTCACAGTACCCATGCACTGCTCTCACGTTCCAAACACACACCACAGTGACATGTGAGGACAGATGTGCCCCAGGCATCACAGCTGATCGACAGGTAGATACCCAGGGACCCTGTATTGCCACATGGACACTGGCATGACATGGTGCATCATGAATACACCACAGCTAAACAACCATGACCCCCACAGGTAGTGGTCCCTGTTGCCTCGGCAGGACAGACATGGCCGTCTGTGACACACACACGCACAACATCAAAGTCCATGCACAAACAACGTGGATGTGGAGACTGTCTCCCATTGTGCACATGGAATCAGAGATATTGTAAACACAACATGCACACAGACTGTGGAGGGCCATCACAATTGTGGCAATGGGTCACCTTGTGACGTACATACCGTCCCACATGGGACTCAGGGGGTATGTGACATGACATACACATACACAACCGTGAAATGTGACCATGCCACATGCTCTGAAATGAACAGTTGCACAGCACAGTGTTCATGTGCACAACACACCAAGGATACTGTCCCCATGAACGCGTGCACAGCCTGGGAGTGGCTGCCCCCAAGTGCCACCCACAAAACCACATGTTGACCCCCATACACGGAACAGGTGATGCAGCCTTACATGCCTTAGGATACAGTGTGGACAGGCTGTGGTGTTGTAGGTGTGCCCCTCACTCCCTGGGAAGTAAATGGGCTGGCATACGTTCACCTGTGACAGGCATGGTGACATATGCCAGTGACTTGTACAGGGAGGCGTTGTAAAGCAATGGACCGATCGGTGCGCACGCATTGGCCATTGCATACAATGTGAGCAGGTACGCGTTGTACAGCAATGGACCGATCGGTGCACACGCATTGGCCATTGCATACAATGTGAGCAGGTACGCGTTGTACAGCAATGGACCGATCGGTGCGCACGCATTGGCCATTGCATACAATGTGAGCGGGTACGCGTTGTATTCGCAATACGCGTTGTACAGCAATGGACCGATCGGTGCGCACGCATTGGCCATTGCATACAATGTGAGCAGGTACAGCGTTGTACAGCAATGGACCGATCGGTGCGCACGCATTGGCCATTGCATACAATGTGAGCGAGTACGCGTTGTACAGCAATGGACCGATCGGTGCGCATGCATTGGCCATTGCATACAATGTGAGTGGGTACGCGTTGTACAGCAATGGACCGATCGGTGCGCACGTATCGGCCATTGCATACAATGTGGCGAGTGCAGCGTTGTATTCGCAATACGCGTTGTACAGCAATGGACCGATCGGTGCGCACGCATTGGCCATTGCATACAATGTGAGCAGGTACGCATTGTACAGCAATGGACCGATCGGTGCGCACGCATTGGCCATTGCATACAATGTGAGCGAGTACGCGTTGTACAGCAAGGGACCGATCGGTGCGCACGCATTGGCCATTGCATACAATGTGAGCGGGTACGCATTGTACAGCAATGGACCGATCGGTGCGCACGCATTGGCCATTGCATACAATGTGAGCGGGTACGCGTTGTACAGCAATGGACCGATCGGTGCGCACGCATTGGCCATTGCATACAATGTGAGCGGGTACGCGTTGTATTCGCAATACGCGTTGTACAGCAATGGACCGATCGGTGCGCACGCATTGGCCATTGCATACAATGTGAGCGGGTACGCGTTGTACAGCAATGGACCGATCGGTGCGCACGCATTGGCCATTGCATACAATGTGAGCGGGTACGCGTTGTACAGCAATGGACCGATCGGTGCGCACGCATTGGCTATGGCCTGGCATGGCAACGGACGCGTTTTCAAACCTTCAACGAGTCTGATGCTGTAAATTCAGTTGGCCAGCCACAACAATGTTGCAAATTCATGGATGTCATGAAGTTGAACTTTTGAAGGATGCTGTGGGCGTGTGTAAGTGGTGCAAATCCATGGATTGGCCAGATTCAGAAGATGCAAATGACTTGGACCTATCACTTTGGACACATGGGACAGTATCTGCCTCAGCAGCACACATATAATGCTGGCTGTTCCCCTGAGAGCTCACTTGCCTGCACTACATGCTCCAGGACGACATCTGCCACCACCACTGCTGCTGTATCTGCATCCTCTGGATCCTGCAATGGCACGTACTGTGGAGAGAGCCACAGCCTTCAGCACTGAGGAGAACCAGGCCCTGCTGGGCAGCCTCCTTCCACAGTACAGCAAGCTGTATGGGAAACCAGGGGAGCAGGTGAGTGTGCTGTCCACTGCCTGACTAAATGTGCATGTTGTCTGACTAGCAAGACCTACAGTCTGCACGCCACTGGCTAGCAGGCTCACTGAGTAGTTGTCACCCCCCATAGTGTGTAGTTACATGCACTGAACAGGTATAGTGCAGTAACAGTGCATTTAAACAAGGTTTTACTTCCCAGGCAATGATACCATGTAGTAACTGCTGGCAAACTGTTCATAGCCATCGTTGCACTGCCTGTGTACATCATGTGCCCCTGTGATTTTGACATGTATATCCAAATGTGTGATGCACGGAAATGTTGCATGTGTAGTAATGGGCTTTTCACTTTGTCATCCTCACAGGTTGATGCCCACCAGAAGCAGAAGATATGGCTGACCATCGTCCGGGCAGCGAGATCCGTGGGGGACTACAAGCGCTGGGTCCGCAACTGCCAGAAGAGGTGGCAGGACCTTCGGGGCTGGACCCGGAGGATCGCACGGGTCCAGCTGAAGCTGTCGCCTCCTCGCAGGAGGGGCGGACACCGGACCCTGACCCCCCACATGCTCAGGATCCTGGCGGTGGTCTTCCCTGATCTGGATGGGCAGCTGAAGGCCAGACAGCAGCAAGGAGGGGGTGAGTCCATGACTGCATTGTGAACTTTGTCTGCCATGCTATGTGCCCTCCTCTGGGATGGTTAAACTTCCACAGTACATCAGTCATGTGGTCCAGGACCCATGTACCTCAATTGTGCACTGCCCTCTCCCCATCTGATACCCAGGTGTGGCCCTTACAGTCAGGGAATTGTGTCACTTGGGTAGTGTGTCCTTGCATTTTGCTTAGCTCAAGGTGGGGGACAGCATTTGTTCCCCTAACTCTGTGGTGGGCATCATGGGTGGGTCCATTGCTTACACAATGCCTGTGTTCTGACATGTAATCTGCATGTTACTTTGATATGTGGTCCAATTGCTGAGCTGATCCACCACATGAGCCTGGGGTATTTGGCACACACCCATGCTGCGGGTGAGAACAATGTTTGGGCCTCAGGAGTATGTATATCAAGTGTGTCACACATACTTAGCCACCTGCCTACTGTCCAGGGCTCATCCCTATTTCACGTGGGGCAGGACAGTCATGCCTACTCCAGGCCATACAATACACTCTGTACTCCCACTCCCGGCCAAATTTAGCTCCAATAAAGAAAGAGGACAGTCCAATCCCTGGTTTAACGAATCTTTGACCAAAGCAAAAAAAAACTGCAAACAACTTGAACGGGCCTGGAGGCATGCTTATGATTCAGAAGCAAAAACCAAATATCGAGATTCAATTAAATCATATCATAAGTTGGTCCGGCGAGCTAGAGCAGATTATATTGCTGCTAAAATCTCGAACAGTAATAATCCGTCCAAAATGATTTTCTCCCTTCTTAAGACTATGAAATGCCCCATTTCAAAAGACTCACCTATTACTTCAAATTTGCAGTGTGATGAATTGGCTGAGTACTTTGTGAACAAGGTAAAGAATATCTATAATAGCTTCTCTACGGCCACCACCAGTACCAATATAGGGGATAGGTCTGAGGATAGTGGCTGTATCACACAAAATATACTGTGCTCCTTTCCTCCTCTTTCACTTAATGAGACCGAATCTCTTTTTTTGAAAATAAAATCAGGTTCTCCAGCTGATCCTCTAAGACCAGCTCAAATTCGTCTATTTCAAAATCCTGTTCTTCCAGTGGCGAGTGAACTGATCAATCTATCTTTGTCATCCGCTTCTGTTCCCTCGTCTTGGAAGCATGCTAAAGTCATACCCCTTTTAAAGAAACCATCTTTGGAACCCTCGGAGCCAGGTAATTACCGTCCTATCTCTCAGCTGCCCTTCTTGGCTAAAATCACGGAATGCCATGTTAACTGCATTCTTACCGAGTTTGTAGAGCAAAATGATATCTTGGACTCTTCACAAAATGGCTTCCGATCTCGTCATAGTACTGAGTCTGCTCTGCTGGCAGTGATTGAAGAGATTCGCAGTAGCCTGGATGCTGGTAACTCTACGGCCTTGGTTCTTTTAGATCTAAGCGCCGCTTTTGATACCGTTTCCCATGAGTTACTGTTACGGCGGCTGCAGGCGATTGGGGTCGGAGGTTTGGCTCTAGCCTGGTTTCGCTCTTTCCTGGAAGGCAGATCTTTCCAGGTTATGGTACCTCCCTACCATTCCCGGGAGCATGCTATTGGATTTGGGGTACCTCAGGGCTCGATATTGAGCCCTATGCTTTTTAATATCTACGTTCAACCCTTGGCTGTGGTAGCTAAAAGCAGAGGGTTGTCGTTGGTGTCTTATGCCGACGACACCCAATTGGTCATCACATTCTCTAAGGAGCGTCTTAATAATCTTGTTAAATTTAAAGATGATATGCAGGTGATATCGGACTGGATGACAATAAATTGCCTTCAGCTTAATGCAGGCAAGTCTGAGATACTGTTGCTTGGGAAAGATAGTGACATGTGGTCAGAACAATGGTGGCCTGACAAATTAAAACCTGCACCACTGCCTAAAGAGGCGGTCAAAAACCTAGGCTTTTGGATCGATAATGGCCTGTCTTTTGACACTCAATCTAAACTTGTTGCAGGGTCCTGTTTTGGACTCCTGAGGGGGCTAAAACCCCTATTGGGGTTTTTGACCCTAAAATTCGTCAAACCATTCTCCAGGCCACAATCTTGTCTAGGTTAGACTATGGCAATTCTCTATATTTGGGTGCCAATAAATCCTGTGTTCAGCGCCTTCAAAGAATCCAGAACGCTGCAGCCCGCGCAGTGTTGGCCCTCCCAAAATCATGCTCAGTGTCCAAACTTCTACCTAAACTACATTGGTTACCTGTAGATAAACGAATCCAGTTTAAAACACTGTGTGTTGCCCATAAAATTATGACTCAACAAGCACCTCCGGTCCTGGCAGCTTTACTTGTGCCGTATGTTCCGAGTCGTTCTCTACGCTCAGCTAACCAGGGACTCATTTGTACCCCCGAATCCTAAGAGCGCGAGCGGGCTGGTCGATCTTTCAAAGTTTTGGCAGCTAAACTCTGGAACTCCCTCCCAGTTTCCATCAGAGGGCTCCAGAATCATCTGGCTTTCCGTAAAGCCGTAAAGACCTGGCTTTTCCCGGCTTAATTTTTCTTTTCCATGTGGGCTGGGCGTTATTTATTTATTCTTTTTAAGCCACCTGTACTTTGGGTAGCGCTGGGACGCCCCGTTGCTGGGGCAGCTACGCACTGTATAAATCTAAACTAAACTAAACTAAACTCCCGTGTATCAGCTGACACGTTGTGCTCAGTGATATGTCCCCTCAGGTGTCTGCCTCTGTGTCATTGTGCTGTGGCTTCGTTGTCAGGACTACTGGGGTGTTTCTCGGTTGGGGCTCAGCAGGCCACCGGAGATGTGACCATAGGAGATGATACTTGTGTGACACATAGGTGTTTGATCACTTGACCGTGCAGACTGGGGTATGTGAATGTGAAGTTCAGGCAGCTGTTTCCCATTCACAGCAGATTGTGAGGTGCTCAGGTTCCGAGGGTTGTGTTACAGGTCTCCCATATGTCCAATTGGTATGACGTGGACAAATAAGAGCTCAGATGATGTAGTGTGTGGGGGATGGACATGTGCACTTGTTCAGCTCCAGGACTTGCATTCCCCATGACCTAGGATTGTGACACAGTGCAGACTGCTGTTGTCTGGCTGCCCTTTCCATGTGACTGGAGGCAGTGATGTATGACTTAGCAGGCATGCCTGTGCCATGGCATGAAACTTCCAATGAGTGATCCTGCAGGGGAGTGACATGTGCTACATGCACCCCATTGTGGCAATGACTATGAGGACATGGGTGCATCATGGTGTCTGGTGCTGGTATGCATCACATGCATTTCAAAATTGACTCTGGCCATCCCTTTATCCGGACATCTGTACTGACTCAGTGGCAAGAGTTGTGATGTGTGCATGTTCACATACTTCACCGTGTTCTCTGCACTGTCCAACTACTGTGTAGGTGGTGCATGTGTCCACACTGGGGTATTGCCATCCCACAGACACCAGACAGATGGGTGCAAGGCCAGGAGGGATGTGAGTGCCATGGTTGACCATCAGACTGTCAATTGGCTTCTCCTACTCTGTTTGGGCACTTCTGGCAGTGTTCAACTAAGGATGCCAGGGATAGGTCTGTAATGTGCTGTACTTACTGTGGTGTGTGCGGTCGGTGCAGGTGACTGATGTTTGTCTGTTTCCCTATTGTTTGCAGATACATCCACGGCCACAGGAGGGGACAGCTCCACGGACCAGGAGGAGCCGCAGAGCAAGACTGGGTCAGCAGCCGAGGAGTGGTCGGAGGGACCCAGTGGCACGGAGGGCGAGGGGAGCCACACCGAGGAGTCCTCAGCAGCATCCACCTCAGCTGAGGACCACAGCAGCTCAGAGGATGACTCCCTTGTGAAGGCGGGTGTCAGCAGCCACCACACCCCAGCTAGTGTTGCTGTCCCCGCCACCACCACCACCGCCCTCCCATCGGCTCCCATTCCAGAGGTCCGTGGAGGCTCCCGTGTTCGGGAGCATGTCTCCTTCGTGCCAGGCACCGCAGCCCCTGCCCCTGTGTCCCCTGCTGCCCTGAGTGAGGAGTCTGTGTACCTCCTTCGCCAGCTCCATGTAGGGCAGTCAGCAATGCTGAGTGTCCTCCATGCCCACACCACTCTGTTGACTCAGCTGGTGTCGTTCATGGAGGGCATCTCATCGGGCATGTCTGCCCTACAGAGGAGCAATAGGTCCATGGACTCCTCCCTGACGGCAGCAGTGTCCCTCCTCCAACAGTCCCTCACACCTCCTACCTCTGCCCCATCCACACTCCCCAGCACCCTACCTGTCCCAAGCACACACACACCGGCACAGGCACACACCAGCACAGACACAAGCAGCACATATGCCAAAATCCAGATGCACATGCACGCACAGTCAGGGGACTGAAACCACACTCACAGGGGATGGGGCCCAGGCACACACACACGCATCCACAGTCACTCCGCAGTCCTCCGATACCTCTCCCTCCAAGGCCCCTTCCCTTGCCTCACCTGCAACCCCACATACACAGCGGGTCTTCCTCTGTGACCTCGGCCTCTTCCCCTCCGATCCAGCTGATCCAGCATACCGGGGGAAGAGGAAGTCCACCCACACAGAGGGAGTGCCCCTCACCCCCGGAGACCCTCCCCCAGGTGCAGACAGACTGTGGACCCCATCCGAAGTCCCCCGGACCCGGAAGAGCAAGACCCCGCCGCCGCCCTGCAGCTCAACCACCAAGTCTCCTTCCTCCATCCCTCAGGCCCCCACTCCACAGGTGCCCCGACCACACCCTGCCCCAGGTTCCCCCACCCACAGATACACCATCCCCAAAATGATCTGGCCTTCTCCCCTGCCACTTGCTCTTCCAGCACCACACCCCCCACTGCGCATGTCTGTGCCACTGGTGTGGAGACGGTGTCCACCTCCTCTGTCCTGCCCACCTTATCTGAACCCCATTCTCCTCCCCTGGAGATAGGCACTGCAGTGGAGTCCACTACCACCCCGTCTGACTTGGGCACTGCAGTGGGGAACCTGTCCACTCCATCTGCACGGCCCACTGCAGTCGTGCCAGCACCCACACCATCTGAGTCATGCCCCCCAGTTGTGCCGGCACACACCATGTCAGACGCCTCCACTGTAGTTGTCAGTGACTCTCCAGCACCCACCACCCCTTCCCTGCCTCCTTCTGGTGAGCCCTGATCCTGTCCCTGCGGTGCCTGGCCTGCCCCCCGTATTCCCCTCAGAGGGGATTGTCCCTGGTGTGTAGCAGTGCAGGCATGCGAAGGGTGACATCTGGCACTGTCACCCTGTTTGGACTAATGTTATGGACTGGCCATTGGCCTTTGTTATATATTTTCTTTCACTTCTCTCACCCAAATGCTGAATAAAGCAACTTTATGTTCTCTAGTTGTTTTGCTTCTGATGTACATGTTGTTGATGATGCTAACCGTGCCCTTGCTGCAGTGAGTAGGGGTGGTGGTGGTGGTAGGCAGTGTTGTAGGCATTTGACACAGTCTACACACGCTTCTCATGGTGTTGGGAGGCTGTTTTTGTCTTACATTCCTTATGTTGGAGTATGCTGGTTGTGTCATGCATTACCCATCCTATGAGTAGGGGTGGTGTGGGTGGTAGGCATCCAGCCCCCCATGGGTAGGGGTGGTAGTAGTGGTAGGCATCCAGCCCCCCATGGGTAGGGGTGGTGGTAGTGGTAGGCATCCAGCTCCCCATGGGTAGGGGTGGTAGTAGTGGTAGGCATCCAGTCCCCCATGGGTAGGGGTGGTAGTAGTGACAGGCATCCAGCCCCCCTGAGTAGGGGTGGTGGTAGTGGTAGGCATCCAGCCCCCCATGGGTAGGGGTGGTGGTAGTGGTAGGCATCCAGCTCCCCATGGGTAGGGGTGGTAGTAGTGACAGGCATCCAGCCCCCCATGGGTAGAGGTGGTGTTAGTGGTAGGCATCCAGCCCCCCATGGGTAGAGGTGGTGTTAGTGGTTGGCATCCAGGCCCCTATGTGTGTATATGGCATTGGTGATAGCCATCCCACCCCTATGGTGCTGCTGTTGCTGGTGTAAGTAATTTCTGCATCCCTATGTGTGTGTGTTGTCTGTCGGGTACGTGTGGTTTGTTTGTGTGGTGGGTGTCTGACTTACCTTCTGCGCCGTACGCGTCCGTACCAGTTCCGGTAATAGATGTAGAGTATTGGTAGGATCTGCGCGATTGGATTCATGGTTGGTTCGTCTCGTTCGTCTTTGTCGTTGCTTCGCCTCGTACTCGTAGCTGGCGTGTTCGTCTCGTAGCCGTGGATCGTCTTGTGGCGTGAATCGGATGCTTTGACGTGCCGTGCGTAGCGACGGGTTCGGCGCGTACGGGGTGCGCATCGTACTAGTCCGGCCGGACGGGGCTGCATTTTGGCTTCCGTGCGACTCGATTCTGCGTTTCCAGATCAGGCTCGGTCGGAGAACAGGAGCTGGATTGGGTGAGTGCGACTGGGTCGGGATCTGGGCAGTTATGCGCATCGTACTTGCTCGTTCGGACGTATGTACGAATCGGTCGGGAAACACGCATTCGCCTGGTTTTTTTCCCGGGCGAATGGTGTTAGGTGCGCCTCCGACCGGGATCGGAATCGACCCCATAGTGTTTTCAAATGCAAATACATCGTCAGTGTGCACATGTATATTAAAGAGTGAATTAATGTTCCTTACAATGTTAATAATGCACAAAAATACAAACTGCACAAAAACTTTAACACATGCATTTGGCACTTTTCATTTGGTGGAAGGATACTTGAGCTTTCAGCCAATAAAATGCTTAAAATGACCTTTAAAATGAAAAATAGTATGTGGACTCCACGGGACGTCAACAGATTATAGAGAAAGTCCAGACCTCCTTGCTCAGCATTAGGGGTGGGCAATAAATTCCACTCCGCCAGTAGACTTTGCAGAGTTTTTTCTCATGTGCAGCTCACCAATGGTAAGTTGGGATGCGTGAGTAAGAATTGTCATCCCTTTGCATCATTTTCGGGTGCTAGGAGGGCACCCGGAGAGATTTTCTCAATGCGGGCGGTTGCGGGTAGTTGCGCCATTCGCGTTGAGGAATCTGCTGCTTGAGTAGAAAATCTACTTGAGCGACAGTAAAGAAGCAGCGCCCTCTGGCGCACTGCATGGTGCAGTTGAAGCTGATTTTGCAGCAAGCTGATTTTACAGCAAGCTCACGGCGCTAAAAATCAGTGTAAGCCACGTGAAATGCAAATTTTTGCCTGCTCACAGAACTCCGCGGTATCTCGCTGAGTTTTCATGTGACTCCACAGAATTCCATGGAGTGAAACTCCCTAACACACCCCTACTCAGCATGCAGAGATTAGGGTCTCATAATAGAAACTGCAAACTCACCACAATAAAAAAAAATTGAGGTCGGTTTAATTATCCAACCTAAAATTGAGCATGATGGCAGTCAACACTTAAGTGTTCCTTTTTAAGAACTTATTTGTTGCTGTTTTAATTTTTGCACTGCCAAAATCTGTGTTGGTAGTCCACAGACTACTTTTTGAGACCTCAGACTCAATGCAGTGAAAATGACACCCATAGTCTGAGCCCTCAATAAAAAAGACTGCAGAACCCCCATGCATTCACAAGCTATAGTCTGCGTTCTCAATACAGAGACTGCAGACAGGGCTGGAATGGCCGTAGCGGGGACCGGGCGATTTACCGGTGGGCCGAAAGGGTGGGGGCCGGTTTTGGATCAGTGGGACCGTTTTTGGTACAGGGGGCCGGTTGCAATATTGGCCCCTTGTACCAAAAGCAGCAACAGTGTTTCCCACCAGCACCCCCCACCCCTCCTCTGTACCCCCTCCCGCGTGACCGTTCAGACTTAATTGCCAGGGCCGGTTTGCGTTCCAAGGGGCATATTATCAAGCCGGCGATAAGAAATTATCGCCGCTTTAGCTTCTGTTTTCAGACGAAAAGCGGCGATAATTTTATCGCTGTATTAGCAAGGTCACGCTATCGCGAGAATCCTTGCCCTATCGCCCTTTTCTATAACGCCCACCCTTGCATCTCTAATGAAATGCAAAGTGGGCGTTCCGTCCCAAAATAACTGGAGAAATGTCGTTAACCGACATTTCTCCAATTATCAAGGGAATCCCCAACAAGCATAGCGATGAGAAAAGTAGCGCTAACCTTGGTTAACGCTACTTTCCTTACGCATGCTTTTAGTTTGATTTAGCCATGATATCCAATGGAAGGTGGATATCATGGTTAAGTATGCCCAGCCCTATCAACAAGCTATCGCCAAATGTCGTGCGATTATCGCTGGATTTCCAGCAATATTCGGACATTTGGCAGCTTGCGCCAGGAATTTTATCGATTCTGAGATAAGCGTTGCTAATAGCACGCTATCTCAGCGATAAAATTCATCGATAGCCGGCGATAAATATCCTAGCGCTAAGTGCGCTTAGCGATATTTATCGCCGGTTGTTGATAATATGCCCCCAAGTCCGGCCCTGACTGCAGACTATTGAAGAGTACCCTGCAACACGGCTCCACATGTTTCCTAGTCTGAGGTCTCATTATGAAGGCCAGGGACTATGAGTACCATTTTTTATGTGTCAAGTCTGCAGTCTCTGCAGTCTCAGTGCTCAGACCGTGAACTTTAAACTTATGAACCCGTGTTGGGCCCTTTAAGTAATGAACATTGCTGGAAAGTAATCAAAGCATTATTGGCCCTCTGGCACTCTGTTGTTTCCCAAACTTTTAATATTTTAGATGTCACTATTGAGCTTAAGATAGAGGTAACAGAATATAGCAAATACTGTGGTAGAAAATTTACGTTTTCAGATTGAAATTTAATAAACAAAATTGTTTTAAAAAAGTCAATTAACAGGACCACTCCACCCAGAATATATTTTACATCCACTAAGTACCTCCTTTATTTGACCATCTGAAGCAGGCCCGAAGCAAGTGTCTTGGTGGGGGCTCCGGGTGTTCCCAAGCTTCAGAGAGTCTAAAAAAAAAATAGTTCGAATTTTACAGCGACTCAGGCCAGAAGAAAGTATTTATAAGGACAGGGTTATGCTGTCCAAATATTCACTCTAAGGCATGACACAGAGTTTCCAGAAATAAAGAACTCCCACTGCAAAAAGCCTTCAAAGAAAGAAGAAAGTAAAATATACAGAAACTGAAAGAATGCACAGCAGGTGCAAAGTTCTCTGCGAGCCTGTGAGCTCATATGTTCAAAGCTGTAGAATCCATCCCGCATTTCAAATATTAAAACAATATATGCAGGCCGTTCAGGGGAGCAGGGGTCTTCCACTGGTATTTAAAAATACAGGATAAACATGAACATTATCCCGCAGCATCTGGACCCCACGCTTTCTAATCTGAGGCTAGAGTAGAATAATGGTGATATTCATCCAAATTTGGAAAGTTCATTTATTTACCCTAAAATAGCATGCACCGATTATTCATTTAGAGTTGGAAAGTCATCTGAGCTAAAGCGATAATGGGATAGTGCAGTAATATACACACTGGAATGTAAATCGCGACTTTTTGAGCAGTTGAATAATTCAGTAGTAAGGTTAGCAATCAGGCTTCAGATTAAGGAAGAGCCCGGAGATGTAGTAGGTGTTTGTGTCCTCTTTTTTGCCCCTGTTGCCCATCCCAATTACAGAAGGTGTCGCAGATGCTTGTGCATCCCTTTTGTAATAACTATTTCGCGGGTTCAAGATTGTGCTCTGCCATTTGCATGGGATGTTGCCCAATGCAAATGGAATTGTGTCTTTGACATCACAAATGGGGTGAACAAATAGGTGTTTGGGACACCTACCATCTGAGTGCCACCAAGGAAATGGCCACAATTTGTGCACCGCTAATAGTGAATTTTGGAAGGGTGCATCGAGAAGTCCCAGGGACCCAAGAGCTATTTCTCTGCAGAGGGGTGAAGTCACAGATTGCACCATCTTTGGACATTCCCTACGTTTTCTCAAAATGAAACACACCCACCTGCAGTGATAGTGAAGCATTTTGTAACCACCGCCTGGTCCTTCACTGCTGTGCTCACCGTGCCTTGAAAGAGTGTTTATTTTGTTATCTGGACTATGGTCCCAGTCTATGGTGGTCACATCCAATGAAGGTGCACCTAGCACAGACATTCAACAATCATTTGTGACAGTGTAAGGCAACATCTTGTGTAGTTTGTCTGATGTGAGGTACCATTCCATCATTATCTTTGATGCTGATTTATATATGTTTCTTTGCAGTGTTTCCCATCTGTAGGTCTCTTGTCCACGTATGCATCTATGACCAAGAAGGCATTGTTTGTTGGAAGCCTATAATACGAATTTGTATATAGTGAGTAGGCGTTCCCTTTGTGTAATCGATCACTTAGCATTTTCCTTTATTTGTTGTGGCAGAACCCTATGATGGATCTGCTGATGCTGAAATAGTTCTTTTCAAAAAGTTTGTTTTCTTACAATCCACAAATGGCCAAATCTCCTCTTTCAAGAACAAGACCGCCATACATGAGAGAGACCTCTGTTCTCCAGTGCGAGTTGGAGGTCAGTCCTAATGCTGGTGTAAAATCTGGAATAGTCTGGAATGGGAGTAAGGAGAGAGGGAAATATTGTGATGGCATGTTTAACAGCCACTGTGTCCAGAACCTTCATTAGTGTACTGGTGATCTGGCTGCAGTATGAATTTTGCAGTCTGTGTTTACATGGCATCTAAATTATGTCTAAAGAGAACTCCCTACTATTGTTCTATCCATGTGTAGCCAGCATTTATTTGATTCCCTTTTAGACCACTCGCCAATAATTTGCAGTTGTGCCGCCCTGTAGTAATTACTAATGTGTGGGAAGGCCAGGCTTCCATTTTCATTTGGGTTTAAAAGTACAGTCGTAGCTACTTTGGAGCATTTACTCTGCCAGACAAACTTATTCAGGGATCTTTCTAGTTCATCTAGTGTAGATGTTGCTATACTAATGGGGGAATATTAGCTTGGCACCACTCTGAAAGGGAATGAGTGAGATGCACTGCTAAGTATTGAATTGTCACAGTGGTAATTTTAAACACAGTGTGTGCCTGAAGGTTGTGAACTTCTGTGTTTGGAATAGACAGGGAGAAAAGTTCCTAATTTGTTTCATAATTTTGTACCCAAGACTTCTCCATAGTTGCCAAGGAGATAAAGGAGGGGTGGAATAGAGTCTCTGGGTACCAACACAGAGATGCAAACAGTGCAATTTTATGATCTACCCCACCAAATGGTAAGACCCATATGTTAATGTCATTGCGAATTTTCATCGCTATAGGTTCTATAAACATAACATAGAGTAGAATGGATAGGGGGACGTTCCTTTGTGCAGATGTAAGATGTCGGAAAATGTACCTTATGTCAAGACTCAGGCTTTAGGTGCTTGGTATGCCACCATTATCATTTGTGTAGAAGCCTCTCCAAATCTTAATTTGCTTAGTTCATCAATAGTGGTCCCTTCAGTGCTTTGCGCTTGTCCTTTTTGACAAGGTGGGCTATATGGCATATATTATCGAAGGTTTGTCTTACAGTCACAAAACCAGACTGATCTTCATGGATTAATTGATGGAGAATTGGAGGCAGCTGCATTGCCGGTAATTTGATGTATATCTTCATGTCAAAGTTCCGTAGTGTGATCCATGTATAGGCTGAGCATTCCAAGTGGTCCTTTACTGGTTTGAGAATTAACACTATGGTGGCATCTTCCTTCGAAGGGGTAACTCTATTCGTAGTGATAAATGTGCTGAATGTATATTTTAGTATAAGTGTAAAATCAGTTATATAGAGTTTATAAAATTCCGCTCCAATTCTATCTGGCCCTAGTGTTTTGTTTGATTTAAGGGTTTTGATGGCAACCTTAAATTCATTATTTTGGGGAAGTGTAGAGTGTCCAAGTATTGCTTTATGGGCTAACGTGTGATATATCTTTGTGTATGCAGTTGTGCTTAAATAATTTTCTTTTGGGTCATATGAAAGATGTCCCAGTGGTGTCTGTAGGCCTAGTGTGCTATCCATATTTTGTTTAATTTTGAGTTTATTGGCAAATACACAATGGGCTCTATCACCTACATCTTACAACCCTCTTTTCATCTGCAGGAGTATTTTTTTGGCTCTACTTATTTGATGAGCAAAAAGTTGACCTTGTATACTCATGAGTTGTTTTAAGTCGGCCCTACAGCCACATTGTTTTTGTTTATCTTCTGCTTGACTCAGCTCTTTTTCCAATTAGTCGTGGATGGGAGCTTTTTCATCTTACTTCTAAGGACTGCCTTAAGAGCATCCTAGTAGGTATAGCGGATGTATCTGTCACTTGATGGGTGGCCATTTAGTCAACTATATCTGTGGCTAAATTGACTCTGTTAACTGAGTCTTGGAGTAGGCATTTCCCAAGCCTCCTGGGTCTATCTCTATGTGGAGGAGGCCTTGGTTATAACTTAGACCACACATAGGTGTAATCAGTGACTGCTATGATGCCAAAACCCCATGTCCAACACCAAGGGTGTCACTGTACTTGAGATATAAATTCTGTTGCTCCTTGCATACGACCTATGAGTATAGTATTTGGATAAAATGGGTAGTGTTTATCTTGTGGGAGCATTGCCCTCCATGCATCAACCAGCACCATTTCTTTAGTTTTGTCCTGTGCTTCATTAGTCATTTCTCTGGCCTCTGCCCAATTAGATGTTGATCTATTTAACACTGATTGCAGGACTGTATTGAAGTCCCCAGTGAGTGTTGTCACATCCTCCTTGAGTCCTGTGAGTTTCCTAAGGACCTTCTCTATAAATGTGTCTTGGGCTTGGTTCGGTGTGAAGAGTGGTGCAATCATAATCGGTTCCCCTTTCAAGGTGCTCTTTATCTTCACATATCTCCCCTCCTTATCAATGAGGGCTTCCGTGACCAGCATCTCGAAATTCTTGGTAATTAGGGCCATAGCTCTGTAGGTTTTATTATGGGCATTTAAGTGATATTGGCGTGTATAATGTTTTGAGTGGAAACGAGGCTTCACTTTTCTTTAAGTGAGTTTCTGAAAGTGTCACCACTTCTGCCTTATGAGAAGTAAGAAACGTGTGGATCTTTTTCCTCTTGGAAGGGGGTGTAACCCCCTTCACATTAAATGAGAGAACTTGGAATGTATTGTGTGTTTGGTATCTAGTGTCTAAGGGCATGATTACGAGCTTTAGCGGTGCGGGGTGGGCGGTATGTCACTGCCGCGTCCCCTCACTGCTGAGAGTCACTGCCACCTGCCCACCAGATTACGACTTTAAAGTGGTCTGACGGGTGGCATGGCAGTCCCAGGGTGGTGCCTCTTTCAAAGGCGGCAGTGCCTTTGAAAAAGGCACCGCAAGTGGAACGCCTCACTGGGTTCCTGCACAGAATGGACTCGAAAGTCCATGCCGTGCGGGAACTGCTGTGCATGCAAACAGGGGGTCACATGTTATACCCCCCTGTGCGCATCCACAAGTGGAGGAGGCACGGGGGGCCCTGTAGGGGCCCCTCGGTTTCCTCTCCGCTACTGTGTACATGGAGGAGGAACCTCCATGACATGGCCGGTTGAGCGAAAACTTGTAATATGATTAGTGGGACCGCTGCGGTCCCGCCAATCATATTGCAGCCTCCTGACCGCCGCTTCACCTTCAGGGAACAGCAGTTCCCTGGTGAAGTCAGTAGTCCCAGGGCAGTCTGACTGCCCAACGCGTAATGGGGTGGTGGGACCACCGGTGCGATGGTGGCTGACCGCCACTGGCACAATCCCGTGAGTCTGGCGGTCTTCAGACCGCCAGACTCTTAATCGGCCCTTCTAGGTCCAGAGCATTGTTTCACATTTAAGGCTACATGTCATTCGCAATGAAAACATCTCCCCACCTTCCCTGTCCTCTTCCACCCAACATGTCTTTCATATTTCACCTGTTCAGAATATTATTAGGGTGAGCAGCAATCTCTAGGTCGTGCCCCCAACGACTGAGATAACATTATAAACAATATAAAATGGACCAAAATTAGAAAAAGAACATCACCCCTTAGTGGGCTCCTTATTTTTGATGTTGTTAACAGCGTATAGTACCTATTGGAGATGAGATCTATTTTACTTTACGAATGGTAAACTTTCCTCACTGTTGAAGTATGTAGACCCTAGGTGTCATGTGATACCCGCTTAGTCCCCAAGTGGCCCTCTGTTGTGAAGTTCTAAGATTTAAAGATTTCTTTCCTCTCACTGTGGTTGATCCATTGAGGTTCTTCGTGTTGGGAGTGGAGGACACCATCTCGGCCCATTTTTATATCTGACTCATGTCTCTTTCATGCAGACAGAGATTTGACATTGCAGTCCAAGTCGTTCCATGACTGATTATGCACGAAGCAATTTCCACTCTTTTGTAAAGACCAAACCACACTGGAAAGTACATTGGTATCTGACCTTGGCAGCATTTGAAGTCTCTGTTAGTGGCTTCAGGTTTTGCTTTTTCTCTAGGGTGGTTTGCAAGAGATCTTGAAGTAGTAGAGGTGTGCCTCCACCATAGTGTATGGGAGACAATGTTCTCGCTTCCAAAATAATTTTTTCTTTTCGTGGATATGAAGAGAATTTTACTACAATGTCTCTTGACCTAGTATTGGCAGCATTGGATTTGGGACCCACCCTTTGAGCTCTTTCAAGGCCAGTGGTCTCTCCATTCATCTGCTTCAGCTGGGTGAACAGCACTTGAACATAGACATTAATGTCCTTTCCTTCTGCATGTCCCAATATTTTCCAGATTCTTATGTTGTGTATACATTCTCTCTTCTCCAGATCTTTGCATTTCTGTTGCAAGGGTTCAACCTGGTTTTCTAAAGTTTGAACTATATCTGTGAGATTTTCGTTTTTTTGTGCTACATCTTGTACAGATTTGTCCATATTCATTACCCTCTCGCAGCGTTGGCCTGTGTCTTTATGTATGGCTATGATGACTTCTTGAAGATTTTTGGTAACCAGCTGGAGTTCAGTTTTCAAGTCTGTCTTCCAGTAGTTGCATTGTTCTTGAAAGCATGACTTCAAATCATTTGTATAAGTGCAGTAGCTTCTGTTTTTTCAAAGCCATGGCTTCTGATTCTTAGTTATCTGTGTTTGGCTACATTGTCTCATCTTGACATTGTATGTTGACAAGAAAGAGTCCAGATTGTTCTCCTGGGGTTTGCTTGCTTTGGTGGCATTCAAGTGTTACGTGCAGAGGTTACATAGGAACATCTCCAGTGTGATGTATTGTGACTCATGTACTGTGGGCTAAAAAAAGTATACACCGGAGTGTATGGAGCAATCCTTGACTTAGTGAGCAGCTAGGACTTGAGGACTTCTTGAGGTTCACTAGGATCCAGTGATGCTGTGTGTATTCACATTCAATAATTTCAAATACTGAGGAATAACCGTTACATACAGTTCAAGGATGCCCCATTCCATCCCCTTACCTCCTCCCTTGTATAGCGTCTTCTGTTAGCCCTTCTCCATGAATCAGGGAATGGGGGACCAAATTCAAATTCAAAGAGTCGCCATGTTCAAAAGTTGAACTTTGGGATCACAGGTTGAGTAAAAAGAAAACTAGTCAAGCACAGGTATGGTGTCCACTCTCTGTCTCCCTGAGGAGTTGTCTGTATCCTTCTTATGGATTGGTCCTCGTTTGGGGTGTTTAGCAACCGCTGCTTACTGCAAGAAAGGGTTCTGCTTCGGTTTAACTCTACTGTATGGGTCTGGTGGCTAATATGTTCCCTTGCAAAATTTGCTGTTTTTCTATCCACTGCCGTCTGGATGTATCCATCTTGCTGCTACTCGGCGCTTCAATCGCGCATCTGAAGTTGCTTATTCAGCCCCATGACTATCCGCTTCAATATCAGGCAGTGATGAATACTGCGGGTGTTGACATCAGAGTTATTGCACATATCAGAAGTAAAAACTCCACTTGTAATTGGGCCTATGTGTACATGAAAACACATACTTCCATTTTAATTTTAGAGCTTCTGGGCCAGATGTAATATTACACTGGTTAAGAATACACCATGTGTAATTTTGCAAACCGACCTACACTTACATGAAAGTTTGTAAAATTCTGGATCAAAGTGGGTTACAATCTGACCTACCTCATTAATTTTGGCGAGGTAGGTTGTAAATTGCAACTCACTCTGATTGCATACAAAGGGTTGTGGCTTGCAAAGGCCAGCATACCACCATTTATGTCATTGTGTTTAAATAAAGATTTGTTTTTAATGTATCCCCTTTTCCTTAAAGGAAAGAGGAATGCATTTGAAAAAACATATTTTCTCTTTATTTTAGAAAATTTAACTGATAGTTGGCAGTGGACTTACTGCCTATTCTCTTTGAATCTTTTTTGAACATTCACTAAGAGATTTGAAATCCAAAGGGGACCCACTTTCCTTTCAAGAATGATTTGCAACATTAATTCGATTGTATGACACAATATCAAGAAAAGCAATATTGACCTCCACAGATATCGCTAAAAATATTTATTACCATAATATTGTGATCCTATAGTTAACATGAACATGAGAAAATATCAACTACAAAAATATTGCCATTGAAAATATCTAAAATACCCAAATATAAATAAAAATATACAAACACTATAGTTCTCCACCCTAGTAAAACACACAAAACCTAACAAAATATAGATAACTAAATATCAACAACACAAATATTATTATAGCAATAAAAAATAAAAATAAGCACAAAAATAACAATAAACATAATAAAGTATCAAAAGTTATTTCAAGTACTAATTAATTATTTATTTTAATGTCGTACTATAATAATAATAAACAATAAACAGTCAAATAATACCTCTATTAACTATACTAAGAAGAATGATTCATGCATAATAAGCATTTACATGTTAAAACATGTACAATTAATGCATTTATAACTTTAAAATAAAGCACTGATAGAACATGACCTAACTAACATTAATTGGGGTTCACCAAATAAGATTAAAAAAAAGCAAACAGCAAAGAAACCAACCAATAACATTGAGCTTCAAAACATATAACCAATTATAACACTTTAGAAATTAAATAAAACAGTATTAAAAAGCCACATGAACATTCACAAGAAATTGTTTCACAAAAAATCTTAACTTCAAGAAGTCCAAACGCTGCAGGACGGTTGAAACACACCACAAGAAAAGACAACTACAAAGAAAACAAACAACTTATTTGGAAGCTATATAATTAAACATGCACAAAGTAAAAAAAAAATGAAAACTAAAAATGTTTAATTTAACTAAGTCACTTAGGGGTCATTACGATGGCGGGCGGAAGCACAACCGCCGTGCTGGCGGATGCAAAAACCACCAGTTACCGCCGGCACGCAGCAGTCCACACGCCCGCCCAATTACGATGCGAAAAGTAGGCCAAACACCGCCGGCAAGCCAGCAACACCGTCCGCCATCAAAGTGCGCCCGTACACGTAGCGGCGCAGCCTAACTGACACACACCGTCCGACGAAAACACGTCCCGCCCGGCGCATAAATTACGATGCCGCAAACAAACGGCTCCCACGGCCAAGAGATACCGTACGACAAACCGAAGCGGTAACACGGACGCCGAGCACGGACAACGAAGAAGCGGCTCCCCGAGCATGAATCCAGCACTGCAGGCCCTCCCCATGCTCTTGCTGATGCACCACCAAGGACGCAACGTACCGCGGAGACGCAGGTAGGCACACACACAACAAGTGCACGCAAACAGCGCACACAGTGCAAGGGCGGAAAAGCGGACAACCCCCCCCAGCGCGTGTACACTACACATCCACCATTGCATCCACATATGACACACAGGCCAAATCGTAACATCGCGCAACACATGTGTACACACCACCTGGGACTAGGAACCAACGACCCCGTCACGGCCCCAAAGCGGCGATGACGCCGCCACACATGCGCACAACGCAGAGGCCAACCGCAGCGCCATGCATGCGTCGCACACAGACACAGGGACACAACCAAGCAGCACACACATCAGCCCCACCCCGAACGCACATGACACGTGACAGGCCTGCCACAGACATGTCCCCAACGCCCAATTCACGGACAACACCCAACGCCACACAACCGACGCACACATGTCAGTGAAGTCACGCAACAGCAGGACACACCCCAGTGTAACAAACATGGCGAAGCACACAGCGGCGGCAACACCAACTAGGAGAAGCAGGGCCCCTTCGGGAAGAGGAACGCCAGTACCACACTGAAACACCCATACCACCCTGCACATATGAACAAGACATATAAAACGGAACACCAAAGAGCCCGGGGACCGACAACAGGTGGCCCAAGAATAACATTCACACACAAGGCCCAATGCAGAGCGGAAAGGCAGCCTGCCGCCCACACAAGGGAGAGCAGACAGCACTGAATGACCTTCCATTCCAACTCCGAAACCACAGCCCTACGAAAGAAGCCGGTGAATACAGCCATTGTCCAAGAAAAGACCAACACAGGCATGCCGAGGAGACCGACCACAGGGCAGATAGCGCATATCACAGAAGCACACAACGGACGGGGAAGAAAGAAGAAAACACTCCCCCATGTCGGCCACATGCAAGTTAATTGGAAGGAGTCACACATCACTGACCTTGAACTGTCTGAGAAGCATGTGGGATGAGGGCCCGTGTCCTCCAAACAAGCCAACAGAACACAAGTCCTGTCCCCCTACGACTACACAGAGCTCACAGCAACCTCGGAGCGTGCACATTGCAGACTGCACACACAGCCGGAGCACGCCACCACAACGCACCGCTGCGAAATGGCAACCGCAACACACCTACCCAACTACGCCGGACAGCTCAAGCTGTACAAAACCAACCTGATACATATATTGGGATGCGATCTCCTGTCCCTGCTGAACGTAAGTTACCGACTGACTTACCGCATCACATTGTTCAGCTGCGTCATGCCCGTCTTCTACTGTCGGAGGTGTCCCTACCAGCATCCCGTGGAGATATGCCTCTCCAACCCGGCATGTCTAAAGGCGGACCTGCTACCACTACTCCTCCCTCTGGACGCACACGACAGGGCCTGCTCTGCCTATGGGGGCATGGCGTATGTGGCCAACATCGCACCCGCACTGAAATGGGACCACTGTGCCTCCACACGACGGATCATCGAGAACAGCTACATCGAATGTCACCCAGCATGCCCCATCATGGTCCTCCAAGGGACAACTTACGAACAACACCTTGACAGCCACCATCCGCTACATTGGCTGGCAAACATGTACACCACCAATGACATGGAAGCCCTGCTGGACGGCATCGCATACCTGACAACCTGTAAATTCGTCGGACCACAACGCAGGTTCCCCGATTGACCTATGATGTCCAACCCCGCACCCATGCTTAGCTTCCGCACGGACTGGCCAGTCACCACCACAACAGCCATACCAAACGACCGGCAACTGTTACCACACCATCAACGACATCGCCATGACATCGGATATGACCGGGACATGCACACTGTTCCCCATCACATCCAGGAACACCGCATGCATCGTGGGAGGCAGTGGCATGGGGTCTGTGTATCGCACCCACATGGACGGAACTGCACGAACAACCAGGACACGACATGGATCCAGCGCCCATGGACACACACACCGCTCAGTGGACATGAATAGGTCGCCTGGAGTCTGTGGGTGCTGCACCCCTCCCACCCCCGCCCCGGGAATCCCATACCAGGACCTTTGCATGGACGACAAGTGCATACAACAACAACACAACCCCAGTGACTGTGACATGTCCAGTAACCACCACATTGCAACAACAAGTGGCACGCCGCTGCATGCACGCAAGCACATGCCCTGATGTCATCTCACATGCACGCGTGCATGAGGAACAACCGCAGCAAACCTGTCACATGGAACTGAGATGGACTGTGCCCATGATGCCAAGCGGTCTGGTAGGCTACATGTATACCGTCTGTGTCAAAGTCCGCAGCTCTGCAGCTATACGTAAATGTACATTAGCACAGCCTTGGCCAAGCAGATGTAACTCTGAAGCCCACATCCCACATGCAACAGCCAATCACATGTAACCCCACACCCTATCCCATTTGCAATCATGCTCAGTATATCCTCAACATGTATTCCGCTGCCAGTAGTGTCCACTATACTGCATCACAGAGGACAGAAGACTCAATATAATGTTTGAAACCAAAACTGTCTCCGCTGACTCATTTCACAAGTACGAATGAGAGAGGATGAGAGTATGTGAAGTACACGGCAGTCGTGACATGACCATGTAGTCCACTGGTATTGGATGTCAACGCAAATGAGTAGCACAACTGTGGAAGACACACATGTGTCGTGTGAAGTCGTATGGACGCAGTGCTCAGGTGGGTGGGTGTGACGGGTAGATGCGCACATGCCAAGTTGGAGCACGCCGTGTCGGGAGGGGTCATGAACAGTACACCACCGCTTCCCTGGGCATTGTGAGAGGACACCTGTCGGGGGGAGTGAACACGTGTGTGCACAGCAGCCGGGCACACGTACAAAGCGGTACCAGGCGCACCTCAGCCCACCCTCTGTGGACAAGCTGGATCCTGTTGTGCGCCCGCCATGCCCCTTGACAAGGCACACACAGCCCCAGTCGACCAGGTGTAACCCCAACATAGTCAATCCGCACAGGCGATACAGGGCACGGGATGGCAGTGGAGCATGGTGTGTGAGAGGTCTCCTCGTGCTCCTCCTGGTCATATCACGCAGGCAATAGAACCTCAACGTCTAGCATGGCACAAGTCAAATGGAAGTGTAGGGGGACGCACCACAGCACGAGCAGCACTGACGTCACAGGAGGTGGCTCGCACCATCCCATCCATTGCCCATTATACCAACCACGCCACATGCCATTGCGACTAAGTGCAAGCGCGTGCGCCACCACCCCGAGCCCTCCCCAGAGAGGCCAAAGAGTGAATGTGTGGGCCATCAGTCACAGACGGACGCGGCATGGCCGCAAGGGCAGCCACAGCCACTGGGTGTCGCAGGTGGCGGATCCGGAAGGCGAAGACTGTGATGCATAGTCCATGCAGGCCGGGTCTCCATTTGGGGCACCACGCAGGTGGACGGCGTCCCGCAACACATCATACCCTGAGACAGCCCACTCGTGCAACTGGACCCACACATACACTCCTTGCCCTCTCTGGTGCGAGCTTGGGGCTGCCTGTGCAAGCGCTAGCCTCGCAGGTGCACATGCATATTGGGGGAGCGAGGGGAGGACATGAGGGCTGGGGCGAAGATGACTGTATCACTGTCAGTGAGTACAAGGGATGACCCAGATGTGGAAAGGAAGAGACGTGTCCCGTGTGTACTGCAACTAGTCGCCAATCCAACTACCCCCCATGTCCGGAATGTAAGCCCGCACCTAGGCCCGCCCATCCGCCACATCGAATATACCACCAGCACGACAACCTTCCCATTCGAAACACTGACTGGGGGTGGCGACCAGTGAAAAATCATGTGTAGCCTACCCACGCGTACATGTGGGCCCTCCATGATCCATGTCACCTGCGGCAAAGTCATGACATGCGCAATGAGGGAAGTGAGGAGAGCTGTCCGCCCCACGCACAGAAGGTGCATCAGCTCCACAGACCCAGCAGCGAGTCCAGCAGGGGTCACATGTGCAGGGGCAGCTGTGCCTGGTGTGAAGGCACATGCATATAGACAGCACATCGACCAATGTGTAGTCTGCCCACATCTACAGTCCATCATCATGCGGACATAGGAATTGAACACAGGGCAACACATCTGAGTGGGTGCACCCACCGTGACCAACAATGCGCAATCATCGATGTACCCGCCCTGTGCATGGCCCCCACCCAACGGAGGCACATCCAGTGCCACCATCCCACACACACAAGCCTTCCACGGAACATGCTGTGTCCAATGGTCAGTACAGAGTCAGCGCCCATCTGGTGGATCCTGAACAGGAGACACATGCACACACATGCCAGCTCCCACTATGTACGTCTGCCACCTGGCACGTGCAATGTAACCTCTCACCTGTGACGTGTGACTGCAAGCACACAGCCGTCTTGGCATGGGGCTGTCAATGTGGACACCTGTCAATGTTTCGGGAGGTGTGATCCGTACAGTGCTGTACATAGGGTGCAGTGCTGACACCTACTACTGTCTCATATCCCCTCGTGCCACAGGTCCCACTTGTTTTGGCCGCTCAGCCTGTGCCCACATCGTCGTCGTCGTGTGCCATACTCATCCAGCCTCGGAAGCAGTTCCATGCTCAGCAGACATTCATGTTGCCGTGGCGTTGCCGCTTGACGAATATGCAGTCAGTCCCCATCAGCACGCCCCGCAAGTCATTGGGGCCTAGATCCCCATGTGCATGCACATGGCAGTGGTTTGTATCACTAGCCATTGCCATTGATGGGAGACCTGTGTAAGTGTATTGTGGCCGTGCCGTCCCAGCTTGACAGCTGGGCTGTGGCTCATGTGCTTGCTCAGTCATGTCAGTGATGTGTATGCGAAATTGCTATGTGTTGTGTTGCTTTGACATGTGTCCACTGCCATTTTCCCTAGGCGGAGACCGAACATTGACCGCCCATACCAATTGCTGGCGGACATGGACGATACAGAGGTCATTAGGAAGTTTCGGCTGGACAGGCCAACCCTGCATCGACTGTGTGCCATGTTGGAACCCCATCTCCGTCCCCGCAGGGTGTATCTGACAGCTGTCACCCCCACGGCTAAGGTGATGGCCGCCATGCATTTCTTCGCCACTGGGTCATTCCAGCACACAGTGGGCAGTGGAGGAGGGATGTCCCAGCCCATGTTCAGCAAGGTGCTGAGGGATGTACTGGCAGCCATGATGCTGTACCGAAACAGGTACATCCGCTTCCCCAGGGCTCGTGAATTGGCGGCAGTGAAGGGTGCATTCTATGCCCTTGGCAGAATCCCACACGTCGTTGGAGCCATTGACTGCACACATGTTGGCCTTGTTCCACCACAGGCCACTGAGCACCTGTACCGCAACAGGAAGCACACGCACTCCCTGAATGTGCAAGTGGTGTGCCTTGCGGACATGGTGATCACCCACGTGTGTGCAAAGTTCCCAGGCTCGGCCCATGACGCACACATAATGCGCAACAGCATCTTGCCACGACTGATGTCCAATCTGCAACAGGATCGTGGCTGTATTGTCGGTGAGTATGTGGAGTGGTGTAGCGTGCTGGTTGTGCGATGCTGTCCCCTGTCCAGTTGGAATAGCAACGGTTCTCTGTGTCCCTCACACCCAGGTGACTCTGCGTACCCGAATGGGGCATGGCTGCTCAGTCCATTGAGGAATCCTCGCACCCCAGCAGACGATCGCTACAATGAGGCACATGGGAGGACCAGACGTGTGGTCGAGCGTACCTTTGGCCTCCTCAAGTCCAGGTTCAGGTGCCTGGACCGCACCGGGGGTGCGCTGGCGTACTCCCCACAGAAGGTGTGCCAGATAGTGGTGGCGTGCTTCATGCTGCACAATCTGGCCATTCGGAAGCAGATCCCCCTCATCGTGGATGACGGAGATCAACCAGGGCCCCAGCCCGCAGACCAGGACAGCTCGAGTGAGGAGGACAGCGGAGAGGAGGAAGCTGGTAATGTGCGGCAGCAGCTCATCGCCCACTACTTCACTTGACGGTGAGTGTCCATGTACGGCGGCTGATGTGGCTGTATCTGTGCAGGTGTGTGTGTGCTGTGTCAGGGTGGCCGTTTGTTCACTGCGTGCTGTGTGTCAACGCTCCATGGCCAGGGTAGTATGCCACTGTTGGTGGCTGTGGCATTGTGCCCTATTGCTCTGTGCGATGTGTGTACATTGCTTGTAGTTGTTGACATGTACTGTGTGATGGGTGTGTGACACACTCATTGAATGTGCTCCTGTTCTGTCTCCCACCCCTAGGTCCCTACAGGCCCTCCGGTTCCATTGCCATGCCACGCATCAGGTGCCTTTCCGCCCAAGGTGGCCGTTGTATTCCGTACAAATAAAACACAGGGCACAAACAGCAGTTTGTGTAAGAGGTGCATTTATTTCAAACTGTGACATGTGATTGTGTGCGAGGTGATGACAAAAGTGGTGCGTGCAGTGACAATGAGCTGTCGGTCACGGCTGCGTGATGCTCAGGGTGTACCCACTTGTTCCATGTCCATGGTCCAACAGACACATGCCATCCAGATGGCTGTGTGGAGTGGGATCGTAGTCCAAGTCAATGCAGTGGGTGGTCAAGGAAGGCTGGCTGGCTGCCTCACTTGCGTCTGGAGCATGCGTAGTCCTCCCGGGAGATCTGTTTGTACTTCGGACGGCCCCTTCCACGTTTGGGAGGGGGTGTGTGGTGGCGACCTGCTGGTGGGGGGTGAGGTGTGCTCACTGGCTGTGGACGCAGGGGTACTGGACACTGCTGCTCGACCCTGTGCCCCGGCAGGTGGTGGCGGTGGTGGAGCTGCTGTCCCTGGCTGTGACCTCACCGCCACCACCAGCTGGCCCATGAGGTCCACGAGTTGGCCCATACGGGCGTCCATGGACCTCAGCACCCCCAGCACCTCCCGCGTGTCTGAAGCAGACCTGACCCATTGTTCTTGGGCCTCTTCATAGGCCCCAAGGACTCTGGCCATTTGAGGCAGGGCATGGCTCCCAGGGAGACTTGCGTTTCCCTGACCCTGCTCCTCCTACCAGTACTGCTGCCACCGGCCTGCCCACTAGCCACATTGCTCACCACGGTCCTCGCTGTGGCTCCCAGGGTGGATCCAGTCGGCCGGGCCACCACCTGCGCTGGGGCTGGTGCCAGCGAAGACGTGGTGGTGGTGGCGGCGGTGGTGGTCGGTGCGGCGATGGTGGCGGTTGCGGCAATGGTAGTGGCCGCAATGACCGTGGGTGTGGCCGCAATGACCGTGGGTGTGGCCGCAATGACCGTGGGTGTGGCCGCAACGACAGTGGCAGCAGGGGGCTGGGAATGTTCAGCAGCCCTGGATGATGGGTTGGTGGGTAGGAGGGGTCCTGGGGAGCGGCTGGGCCCTGCCACACCAGATGGGCCTGCTTGGTGGTCCGTGTCCGAAGAGGAGGACAGATCCTCCACATCCGTGTGTCCTCGTTGGGGGCTTGTAGGCTGGCTGTGCTGGCTGCTGTCTCCATCCCCAGCATCCAGCAGTTCGTCACCTGTGGAGAGAATGAGATTTGTTATTGTGTTGCACCTGGCGAAGTATGTATTTGTCGTCTGACATTAACAGTTCGTGCAATCTCGTACATGGGTTTCCCGGAGGCGTGTGTGTGGCTGTAGCATTTGTAGTTGTGTGTGCTTGACAATGGGACTGTGTGCTGTGCACATGTGGCATGGGACGGATTGGCCATGCCGATGGGTGTGTTGCTGTGCCCCTACTTATTGTGACTCTGGTGTATGCAGGCTCCTGGCCCATCCTGGGTCTGGTTTGTACTTTGCTTTTGGTGTTCAGATGGGACGCTTAGGAACGCATATGGCAACATGGGGGCCATGTCCCAGATTCGCATTTGGGATGGAATATGCTTTTGGGGTACATGCTGTGAGCCATGGGTGCTGAACGTGACATGTGTTGTGGCAGCATGACAGTGCATGGTTTGAGGTGTGTGCATGCTTGACATGGCCTGCATATTTGCTGTCTGTTGTGATTACTGGACATGGCATTGGACGCATCGTTATGAGTGAGTGATGGTTGTGTGCCAGCCAACGTATTGCAGTTGTCCCATCTCCTTGGTGTGCGTGCTGCCCTGTGCCATGTGCATCCCTGCAGTGCTCGGGGGGGGTGTGGCCCATGTTGTGTGTTGTTGCTCACAGTGTGTCGTGCGCTTCATTGACTTCTGGCACATGGTTGGTCATGGGCATGTATCTTAGCGTGACTGCTGTATGTGTGGCAGCTGTGCGGATGACATGCCTTTCATGAGACTGGGGCTGACGGATGGGATGGATGGTATGTTGTATGTGCATGGTGTGTCTGTGTGTTTGATGGGTTCAGTGGTGTTCGTGTGCATTTATGTTGTTCCGCACTGTTGCGTCTTGTGTTGTTTGTCTTACATAGGCGTAGTTGTGGGGTGTGTGGTTGACAGGCAGTAGGGGCTACATGGACAGGACTTCAATGGTGTTTCGGTTGTGTGTGATGGGTTGCACAGTGGCTGCCGTGTGGTACTATATTCAGTGTGGCTTGTGCATGCAGACGTGGCTCCTTGGGTGTTGCTGTGTTTGTGATGGGTCATGTGGGGTGTGAGTCTGTGGTTCATGTCCGTGTGCACATTGTTCACTTGTTCGTGACGGTGGGCTGTGCTGCGTGTTCGTCTGCTACGTGACATGTCCCATGTGTTGGTCGTGTTACGGTCCTCATGCCTCCAGTAATCCAGCCCTGTCCAGTTTCCCACCTGCAGGTTGTTCGTGCGTGCACTGTACTGGATGCCACATGGTTCTAAGCAGGGGTGCTCCATGTTGCAGGTCTGTGGGGGTGGGGGGTGTTGTGGGTCGTGGTGGTGGCTGGACACCCACTGACACCGATTGCTGTGGACCGTGATGTCTACCTTTCGGCTGTCGTTGTGCACTGCGGTGGCTGACACGTGGCTGTGGGGTGTGGGGGATGCTCCTCCTTGCTGTGCTGTGGGACTAGGGGCCTGGTGTGTTTTGTACTTGGGCTGTCCACCCTCCCACCCACTGCACTTTGTGTTCCTGCCACTTACCTGTTACTTGTCGGTTAGTGCAGCTATGGCGGACACATGGGTGTGGTGGGTGCTCGTTGTGGCGCTTCTGGCATATTTGGGGACCTGTTGGTGGTTACGTGGCTGGCTGAGTGTACACATGTCCCCACGCATCTTACAGTTGTTCGGTTTGGGCTGTGTGTGGTGGTGTCTGTTGCATGTGTGTGTGATGTGTTGTGTATTGTGTGCTGGACATGGGGGTGTTTGTCCCTGGGAGCTGTGGCATGGTGGTAGTGCATGTGAGTACATAGCGGTGTGCTGGTATACATTAGTTTGTACTTACCAGCCTCCACTCCCCCTGCTAATCCGGCGAGGATCTCGGGATGTATGATGACTCGCACCTTCTCCTCCCACGCTTTGAAGGTCTTGAAGAGCGCGGGATTCCCTCCGCCAGTGACGGCAGCCAGCTCTCTGTTCTTGCTCTCCTTCTTCTTGACCAGGCTCTTGACGTCATTCCACCGTTTGTTTATTTCGACTCTGTTCCTGGGCAAGGTCCCGACTGCATTGACCTGGTCTACGATCCGGTTCCACATTCTCTTTCTGGTGGCTAGTGGTGTGTGTTGGACCAGGTTCCCATAGATTTGTGGGTGCACCTTGATGATCTCGTCGACCATGACCGTCAGCTCCATGGGCGTGAACTTGGGCATTCTTTGTGGTGCCATGGTGTTTGTGGTGCTGGTGCGGTGTGTGTTGTGTAATGTGCAGGGGATTTGTGGTGCCGGTGTTTGGTGGTGGTGGTGGTTGTGATGTGTGCGTTTCTGTGGTGTGCTGCTGTCCTTGCTGTGTCACTGTGTCCTCTCCTCTCCTCTCTAGTTTGCAATGTTGCAAGGGGTTGTGGTCTGTGGGAGTGCTGCTTTTGTACTTACCTATGTGGGTGTGTCCTCATGGTCTGTTGTTTTCAGGTGTGTTGTGTCTGGGGTTCTGGCCTTTGTAGTTTTTGTTTGTCCAGGGGGGTGTTTTCGGGATGTTTACTGTGCTTGTGTATTTGTGCGTGCCTTGCTGTGTGGACTTGTTGGCCATGTTGTGTGCGATTGTTATCGTCAGCGGATGGTTTCTGTGCAGGGACGTGGGCGCCATGGCTTCTGCCGTGTCGGTTCTCATCGGCGTTGTTTGCGCTGGCGGGCGGTATATTTGTAGTTTTCCCGCGCTCATGGCGGTGCGATCGTAATCTCACGTGCGGTGTGTCGGGCGTGAGGGCGGGCGGTTTTGTGTTGTCGTGCGTGTTTCCGTCCGTGGCGGGCGGTTTGACTCCGACTCGGACGATGGCGGGCGGTATCTTGTGTGATTTTTCCGCCGATGGCGGTTTTCGGTTTGTGTAATCGTAATGGCGTGGTCGGTGTTCAGACGGTGTGTGCGGGCGGATTTTTGCCGCTTCCATGCCTGGCGGATTTTTTTACGCCGGGTATCGTAATGGGCCCCTTAAATATTGTTTTGTTCTTGTTCCCTAAATACAGATAAATAAAACTGATTAAAACCAAAAAGAAAACACCAGTGAAAATAAAGACAGATACATATTTCAAAATCAAACAGCACAATGACTAATAAAAATGTAAGTAAAATGTAATGAAATATTAACAAATATTTAACTAGTAACTTCTCTTTTAAAACTGAAATAAGTAAGAGTTCAAAATAAAAAATAAATGCATTATTTACCCCATAAAATTAATACTATTGTTTTGTTCCCAACAGTTCAAAGAAACATCTGTGGTAAATAATCATCTTAATTAACAAACCATTAAAATAAAGTTGTCAAACATCATCAAAAACATTTAATTGGTATGTATCAATCTACAAATGTTTTACAAATGTATAAACAAATTCTATTAAAAAATGCAGTTATTAATAATTTAATATAATATTATATCATTGCACATAAATGTCTAAGAGAACCACATAAACAAGGAAATGAAAGGAGATTATTAATAAACCACATGAGATGAGAACGGCGGGGCCGGCATCGGCCACGCCAAAAGTATGGCGGTCGTGCCGGCCCGCCGAATTTGCTAGTGAAATTAAAAATCTCATTGCCCTAACATATATCCTGTAACAGAAATAGCAAAACATTACAAACTATTAATAGAATTACCTTACTATCAAAGACACAAATGAAAATTAATACCCTTAATAGACTACTTTGAAGATACTTGGTTTGGCGAACTACACCGTTCTGGTCACAAACTCCAACCCAAGTATTATATACCATGGTGGAACATATACAACAGTACTATGGCACAACAGGCGAAAACCAACAACGCAGTGAAAGGATGGCACAATTCCTTCCAATGGACTTTAGGATGAAGCCTCCATACATTGTACCAATTTTTTGAATTTTTTTAAAACAAACAATGCTATCAAGAACTAAGGGGCCTATTAGAATGGCGGGCGGATCGCCAAAACACTCCGCCGGATGGCCTTTTACCCCTGCCACATTAGCATGGCGGGGGGTACCGCGGCGGATGGAAAGACCGTCTGCCGCTTTTCCGCCGTTAGGCATCGATTGCCTACCGGGCGGAAAAGGCCTATAATATGGTGGCGGTGCCTTGCAGGCACCGCCATCCATATTATGATGTGGGCGGTGTTATGCCTTTCCATGGCGGAGACTCTGCCATGGAAAGGCATGCGGTTTACGCATTGGGGGCCCATTGCGGGCCCCCAGGGGGGTGTGGGGGTGGGGGGCTGCACTTGGGGGGTACCTATGGTACCCCCCAACATTGGCATGGACAAGGTGGCAGGCACCGCGCGGTGCCTGTCACATTGTGCATGCCAATGCACAACATGCATATATTGCATTGTGGCAGGTGCTGCTTACAGCACCGCCCGCCGCAATTCAATATATGCGGGATGCCACCGCCACCGTGGCGGTGGCATCCTAATTGCCAGTGCGGGACCGCCGCACCTCTTGCGGGCGGTCCCATTTGCCGTTGCGGTGGCGGGCGGACACAGTCCGCCCGCCATCGTAATAGACCCCTAAGAGTGGAGTAATCACTAACATAACAAACACCTAAAGTCTCAAAACAAAAGAAAATGCACAGCAGGTTAGAAAGCAAAGTCCAACTCTTTGCTAACAATCAAGAACTACTATACATAGCCTCCATAGCAAGAATCTTACTCTAAACTAACCAATAAAAAACAACCACCAAAAACAACCCAAAACAAACCTATTAATAACTAAGGGGCTGATTACGGTGGCGAGCGGAAAAGCATTCCGACCGCCGTGCTAGCGGGAAATTTCTGCCCGCAGGTACTGCCGCAAAACCGCCAGCCAGATTAGGATGCACCGCCAGAATCTCCCTACCGCGGCGGTCGGATTCCAGGATACACTGCCGGGAACGTGCGGAAAAGCTGAAAATCCATCCGCGGCGGTCGGAATTGCAGCGGTAACACCCCGAACCGCCGTCCGAACTGCGGTCAGGAGTGTCCGGGAGTGGATCTTCGCTATCCGCAATATTGCTTTCGCCGTCCTCGCATAGCCGGATTCACCGCTGCAGTGTAATGGGCTGTTTGTGGCATCGTGATTCGACCGGCGGTCGTTACCGCGTTCCGCACGGCGGTCCCTCTCTATTGGCTCCGTCCGCCACCGCTGCGGTGGGGGATTTCTGGCGGTTCCCGAAACACCGCAGCGGATGGTAAATGGGCTATCTTTGCCCATCGTAATTCGGGGGACGCAAGGACCGCCGATGGAGTGCGGAAAAGGACATTTCCCACCACTGCCAGCACCGCGGAGGTGCCTCCGCCCGCCATCGTAATCAGCCCCTAAATAATGTATTTATGTATTAATGCTATTTTATTGTTTTACTATTCAATCTTAAGTACAAAATAATCATAAATAGTTAATTAATAAAATTGAATTGTAAAAAATACTGACAAAATAAATGACTATCAAACAATATTAAATACAACAAGCATGAACACTAAAAACAATAACACATAATACAAAATGCAATATAAAGTAGACTGAGCATAAAAACATTGTTAACAATAAATAACATATAATACAAAGCAATACAATAACATATCCCACCGTTTTATTTAATAAAAACAGATACAGTTTTGTAGCTGAAATGGTGAACCACAATTACAATCCAAAAGGGAAAAATAATCCATAAATAAAAAATAAAAATCAACAAAACAAACAGAAAAATATCAAGGACAAAAAATATATTCTAAAGAAGTAGCAGCAGTCCTCCAAAACTGGAAAAATTAAAATTTCAACAACTGCTCCAGGAAAACTGAGAAATCAAGGAAATTAAAAATAACATTGGTCACAATATTACCAAATGTATTACCCTTTTAAAAAAGCATTCAAAAACATATCTGCTATGACCCAAATGAGAAATCTGTAAAAGAAACAAAAAACACCCACCCACATAACACATAAAACCAATAAATATTACAATAAAATAAACAATTTAAAAAACACATATAATGAACACATAACTAACAAACACACTAAACCAAGAAATCCAATATAATGAGGACTATTGCACTGAAGTACCACAACTACAACACATTTTTAAAACTAACAAAACAAAATACCAAGAATCACTGACCTAAATTAAGTAATCATAATTGCATTATCCAAAACACAAAAAAGTTATAAATAATAATCTTATCTGACCTGGAGAACAGTCACGAGGAACTGCGACTAAACGCAACCAGGAACAGCTCAAAAGAGAAAATATAGACTTCAAAATTAATAAAGCAGAAAAAAATAAACATAAATATAAAAAAAGGACTCAATCCCCCATAGAGAACAATACTGTATAAAACTATTTTATTTTTTATATTTATTTTATTATATTTTATATATATTATATTAAAATTGTTCCTGAATATACAATGTATACAATAAATTGTATGAATGTATTATATTTGTGAAAAAATTAGAAATGTGTGTAAAAAAACTCAGAAATTTTAAAATGATCAACACACATGTTTAAAATTGTTCATGTCGATATAACATTTTTGTACACAACAATTATGTTGAAAAACTGTATGGCAATGTATGTTGAAATGTAAATAAATATGAAATTGTATAAAAACATAAGAATTACACAACTGTGTTACTAAACTGACTACATGTAATAAATAAAACTTATGTTACAAAAACTGTGCCATTCATTGATTTTCACTTGATAACCTAAAATGTACAGCAAAGCATGTTATTAAACATTTTAAATAAACATATAAACATTACTTTCACTACAAACAACAAAATAAAAAGTTATTACAAGGGGGTAAATTGAATATTCCAACACCACACTAAAATGCATTGTGAAAAATATAAACACTAAAGGATGTAGATTTACTATGCCATCACCAATCTTAATCATATTGGGGAACGTGTTGGGCTTTTGGAGGGATAGATTTACAACTCCCACTCCAATCTAAGCCACACAGGGGAAAGCATTGGACTTTGGGCTGGGGTAAATTTACTATTCCTACTCCAATCTAAGCCACACTGGGAAAAGCATTGGACTTTGGGAGGGGGTTGCAGTTACCATTACCAATCCAATCTAAGCCATATTGGGAAGGTGGTGGACTTTAGGGGGGTACATTTGCTATTCCCACTTCAATGGAAGCCACATTGGGGAAAGCGTTGGACTTTGTTGGGGGTTAGATTTACTATTTTCAATCCAATCAAAGCCATGTTGGGAAATTAGTGGAATTTATGGGGGGTAAATTTGTTATTCCCACTCCAATGTAAGCCACACTGGTGAAAGCGTTGGACTTTGAGGGGGTAGATTTGCTATCCTCGCTCCAATCAAAGGGTCTGAATTAGAGTTTGGTGGAGGAGATACGCCATCACAAACATGACGGATATTCCAACCATCACATTACAAGTGCCATAGGTTATAATGCACTTGTATACGGCAGAAAGGATGTCTGTCATGTTTGTGATGGAATATCCCATCTGCCATACTTTAAATCAGGCCCTATGTTACAATGGGGAAAGTGTTGAACTTTAAGGGGTAGATTTCCTATTCCCATTGGAATCTAAGAAATGTTAGTGATATACCTAAACTTTGTTATAAATAAAATATTTCCAATCCAACACAAAACATATTTTTTAAATTACTATACCATAAAACAATTCACAGACTGTAAAACAATAAAAATGTGTAATGTTAAAAACTAAAAATACATAAATTAGATTAAAATACATTTATAATCGGAGATTAATTATATAAAATAAAATATTAAAACTAAATTTGAATTAATTCAAAAGACGCATAAATAAAAGAAATTAAAAAATAAAACATAACTAGTTTAAATAAAAAACTACCAAAAATATAAATTACAAAAAGAACAATAAAGTATATGAAATAAATAATAATTGTATTAATTGTAAATTTAATTAAATGCTTTTATTAAAAGTACAGTGAATACCCAAAGAAACAAATCGATAAATCATCCCAAAAAAATAATACAAATACTTTTCTGAACTTTAAATATAAACATCATTATCTTATAATAATATATGAGACAAATAAAATTATTTAAATTAAAAATCCATATCAACTATTTAAAAATTAGTTTAAATAATTAAAACCTCTAATTTTAATACAAATCATGTTTCAAAAACTTCCCATTCATTTCCCCACTGAAGCCTACATCCTGCTCCTAAAACATTTTAATAATTTAAAAGAATATACCAAAAAATATCATTATGGTTATTTTAGTATTACATTAAATAAAAACATACAAAATTTTAAAAAATAGTTCACAAACTACATACATTTTTAAAACCTTATAACCAAAACAACTCTCCTCTCTATTGCCATATGAGTTGCGCATCTGGTTCCAAAAAATGTAAATCAATAAAAAACATTAATTAATAAAAGGTACACAAAAAGTATATAGCATAAAACAATGATATTAAATTCAACAATATATTGAATAACTATATTATTAATAATGATATTAAATAACTTTGGGCCCGATTATGAATTTGACGGTCTTACCGCTAAACTGCCGCTGCGGCAGTCCTAAGAAGATTGCCGCGGCAGCGGTCTCCCACCTGCCGTATTACGAAGTCACCGCTGGCCCCACTGCGGTGTTTCTGATGACGGGAATATTTTTTCATATATGTCAATGCTGGTGTGTATATTTTGACTGAAGTGTATACATGTGCATGACACATGTCAATCAATCAGGTGGCTTGTAAGGGTCTCAAGGAGCTGGGGGGTCTGCTGGTCCATTGAAGGCGCTGTGGTTCAGTCAAAGAGCCAGGTGTTGAGGTCCTTCCTGAATTGAGGCAGTGACAGAGATTGCCCATGTTAAAAAATACCTACTGCGAGTACTTTCCTATTGCTGGAGTCTGGACCATATGTGCCCAGTCCAGTCAATGGGTAAATACTGAAAACGTACTTACCTGGATTTTGGCGCCAAAAGGGTCATTTTCTTCGGGGTCAAGATGCCTCTGTGAATAGGGGCCCTGGAGAAAGGGATCCACGTGAGAGACTGAAGGGAAGAAAAGGAAATGGGTGAGTATGCACCCCAATTCCTTCGATTCTGATGACTCTAAGCAGGCGGTTCCACTGCCACGGTCGGCTTGTCAGAAAGCCAACTCGTAATTCGGACAGCGGTTAAACTTCTCTTTGCAGCCCTATGACAGTTGGTTTTCTCCGACCGATGCCGCAGCTGTCTGCGAATGGCTGTTGGTGCCGTGTTGCTCTATTGGTATTTTGAACAGCAAGCCAACAACATCGTAATACGGTGGGCGGACCGCCTAGTCCGCAGCAGTGAATCCGATTCCGATGTGACAGCAGAGGTGGGACTACCAAACTCATAATCAGGCCCTATATTCTTACCTATATTGAGCTTATATTGCAATGATATTCTTGTGTCACAATATTTTTAATTCAATATTTTGGCAGAATATCCCAGAATACTGGTCGCAAACCATTGATACATCTGATACTGATTTGGTATTTGGAAGAGACATCGAAAACACACCCCTTCCAAATACAGATTCAGTATTCTTTCACAAATCCTTTACAGGAATCTTTAAAACTTTACAGACTACTAAAATGGATTTGGTATATGACCAGAAACTTTTTTGCAGTCACAAACTTTGAATCGAAGTGTAAATGCAAAATCATTTCCTACATCTAGTTCTATGTCCCCAGTGGAAGTTGGTAGTGATTGGAGACAAAGTAACATTAGGAATCTGTGATGCTTGAGGGTAACATCGTTTCAGATCCACCAGTGCTTTCCTCTAGCATCCATATATTTTAGGAAGGCTCCCTGTCAGGAGACACTCACTCTGAACTCACTCTGAACTGGGAAAGCTTTTCAGTTCCATGGAACAGGAGTGCTAATGTCAAGCAACTCTGGTGCTGCTCACACCCAACAGGGCGAAAACCATGCTTCCAGAACTTCCACAACTAGGCAGATCCATGACTATCTTGGATTCTTCCTATTCCTTATTTAACGTGATGTTGTCAATGCATGGCAGCAGCATGGTACTCTTGCCTCAAGATGATTCAGAGAGGGTGCACCACTGGAGTGACAGACTGTGATTTGATTCCGTCACTGCCTGAGCAGCCATAAAAAGGTCTTGGATGGGGGCAGAGTTATAAATAAGGGGCAGGATTTTGTTCTCAGAGTTGTCTGATCAAACAATATTACACTTCGCAAAAACACAAAAGTTCTAACACCTCCTCCCATGTCCTGGGGAGGTTTTAAAACACATAATTTGCCTCAACTGTACAGAGCTTCCACAAACGAGCTGAAAGCCTGTTCTTGGTCGAGGTTTCCAGCTCATCTTGTGTTCACCATGTGATATTGATTCCTCACCGGGTGATCATGTGAAACCCACTGTGGCACCATGTGAATTGGCAGACCTGTGGATGGGCCACAGTTTGGCAAAAACAGCGATATTCCACAATTTTTTCGCAGGATTTATGGACTCGTTAAAAAGGCAATAGCCACAATCCCACTTTTTCTCCATTGTGGGAATATAAATTTCTTGTAACATTAGCTCCCTGTAAATGCTAGGTCCCATTTTCTGACAAGATGTTTACCGAGAGTTTTCTATTTCAAAAACATCTCATCCCTCCTATGCTCTCACTGTTGGTTGGATCAAAGAACCTGAGACATGAGCAGCATTTTGGCACCATATGCATAAGTAAGAAAGTCCATCTGTGCACATGGGTGTTTGAATTCAGCCTGCAGCAAGCCATGCTGCCACTTTTTCCCTCCTCACCAAGTCGATTAACTGGAAAGTAATTATTCAATCTGCTTTTAAAGTATACCTTGTGACTAACCATGATTGCCAAGCTTTGCAGGAAATCTCTCTTATACACTTTTTTCTGGAAGTTTAGCCCATGGCATCATAGAATCATCATAATAATTGTCCATATTAGATGTAGGGTGAAAATCTCTGTAGATCTCTGTAGATCTCTGATCACTTACAGAGCTCTGCTCTATTTGACTTCCAGTTGCTAGTTACCAGGAGATCTAATTCAACTTCGCAGAAAGCCATTGGGACCATGGGTCCTCAAGGCAAGACACTGTTTCATGGGCACATTTACACAGTAAGGGCAGGCACTTATTTGCTAGCCATCCATCATCTTTCAATAGAGCAGATGTCTCTCTTGGAGAGAGCTAAGTAAGTCATTAGAAGATTACAGTTTCACATTTGATATTGATGTGATTTGTTGGGTACCACTCTCACATTTTGTGTTATGCTCTTGCTTCTGAGATCTAATTAAAACTTGAACTTCACAAGACTTACTCAAACTTTCATACATGGGAGGCCGATAAAGAGGTACCATTGAGTTGGGAAATAATAAAACATGATCCTTACATTGTTCTAATACAGAAAATATTGGTGGTAGCAAACAACACATAAAGCATATTACTGAAATATTAATGTCATTATACGTATAGAGTTTGCAAATATGATTATAACTAGGACAGGCTGTGGCCTGTAAATCAAATTTATTGTTTGGCTTTATTTTATCGTAACGGTATTTTGATCCACCCTCACAGTCTCTTCTGCCTGAAAGTCTTCATTGGCATGGAAAGTATATAGATGCTTACGACAGGGAGATGCACACACACAGATGAAGTGGCAAGCATTGCAGCCTATCTTCAATTACATCAAGAAGCATCCTATTATTTATTTATTTATTTAAGGGTTTTGTAGAGCGCCTGAATCACTCCCGAAGGAGTATCTCTGCGCTGAGCGAACTTGCGGGCGGGTAAGGACAGATTAAAACAGGGAGGCTTTAAGCAGTTTCCTGAAGCGTAGATAGTCCGGGCATTGTCGGAGCTGTAGGGGGAGCTCATTTCAGTAAAGAGGGGCGAGGAGGGAAAAGGATTTCACACCAAGTCTAGCTTTCCTAACCCTTGGTACCTGTAAAAAAAAGTTTACAGCTAGATCTCAGTGTCCTAAGCGGAGAGTAAGGCTTGAGCTTGCGCGAGATGTAAGAGGGACCCTTATTATGGATGGCTCTATAGACTATGCAGCCAGTCTTAAACTTTATCCGCTTACGGACAGGTATTACAGTAACAGAATTAGGAAGGAGCATCTGGGATCTGTCCCAGAGCGGAGATGTTCATATTCTTTGAAGAAGAGTACTTGCTGGTGGTCCAGATAGTTGCAAAGAAGTTTGTGATTTACAGATTTCTGTGCAATCCCATGCAGAGCTGATAACGGTGGATAATTCAACTAGATTGAAGATTTGTCTCATAAATAGCAGTTCGCACCCATTGTGAGACAGGAAATATTTAGTAAACAAATGCATTAAGGGTAGAAATATGGACAACAGGCATACGGTATGAAACCAGGGTTTCAGATTTTCAGGCTCTCAATAAGAGTGGCAGGTTTTATGTGCTGTAATTATCGCATACAATTAAAACCAGCAGCGATGGGTGTGGAATATATCATGTGTGATAATGATCACCTATTATGAGGTTTTGCCCCTAAAATGGGACATAATAAGCAGATTTTGATGCTTACTACACACAAATCTGCAAGTCCTAGTATGTAGTGTGCATGTCCCTCACCCCTGATAAATGTCAGCAGGTTTGACCTCCAGGAACTTTTCTGGGAGATGCATTTTTTCACACTCAGTATGCACCAGGTAAGAAAAACAAATGCAAAAGTGCATTCTTTTGATATATGTACTTATTGGAGTAAATATTGAATGTTATCAGGACACATAGGCCCCAATTACGATGGTGGTCAGTCCGACCACCAACCGCTATCACGGCGGTCAGGAGACCGCCCGACAAGCAGTTGGCGGTCTGATCGCCACATTAGGATGCGACCGCCGGGCTGGCGGTCGGAAAGTGCTCCTTTACACGGTGACTTGTTCTGCAGCCCAGGAAAAGGACCACAACACAAGCTGCAGTGTAAAGGAACACTTTGTGCCATGCATGGTGCATGGCACATGGTGCATGGATGTGCGTGGGGGGCACTACATGTGCCCCCAGGGCCACTTTACGGTGGCCCACGATGGACGGAGGCCCTGTTTGGGACCCCCAAAATCTGTTTCTGATAGCCATTTCATGGTGGTCTTCCTGCCATAAAAAGGCTGTCGGAAAGGGATATTGTAATCCCAACGGCGGGGCCTGACCGCCGCCCCGTAGAGATCAGATGATCCTGTCAGAGGCAGCGGTCTTCCCTCCGACAGAGTCGGGTCTGACTGCCTGCATTGTAATGCGGCGGTCGGACCGAAGGATGGTCAGCAGTCGGACCGCCACTGACGGCCTGACAGTGTGCGGTCCCACTGCCATCATAATCAGGCCCTTAAGTAGGTGTCAGAATGAGTCCGAAGTAAATGATTCAATCACCACCCAACTGTCCAATAAACATGGTTATACAGAAGTTGCTTGTGTTAGCACAACTTTTTTGCTGTCTCAGTTGTTGTCTTTCGGGTACACTGCTATATTTCTGTTTAACTCTAAAGGCCTGATTATGACGTTGGTAGTCTTGTAGAGGGGTGCCACACCAGCGCCCTACTCAAAAAACGCCAAAGTCGTCCACACACCACCCACCCGATTACAAGTTAAAATCTGGCGGGCCATCCTGTGTGGCTGGTCCTCAGCGATGCCTTTCAGAATCAATCATTTTTATTGTGTGGTAAGCATTTGAATACACGGCTCAGCTGCCTACATCCGATGGCCGGCAGAGCGTAACCTCTTTAATGATTTACACAGCGTACAGGTCAACAACCCGGAGGGCGACCCCGCGTTATAGACGTTCGAGAGATAACCAGCCATCTGGCAGGTGCGCGAGTACCACTTTTATGGGAGAAAGAAACAAACAAAGAAACAAACAAAGAAGCAAACACCCCCCCATCCACCCCCCTGAGTCCCCCACCCCCCACCCGTCTCCGCATCAGCCTCTAACCCCCTGCACTCCCATCCCCTCCTCATGCCATGTCCGCCGCCCCTCCGCTATCGTTAGTGGCCCCTAGAGGCTCTAAAGGAATGAGCTGCAAGATCTGTAGGTACTTTGGGCATGTGACCTCTCTCAGTTCTTTAGAAAGGAGCTGTAGGAAGGGACCCCATAGCTTCGCATACTCAGCGCCTTTACCATCAATGCCCAATGAAAGGCGTTCCATAGCCAGAAGGTGCCAAAGCCTTTGGAACCAGTCCCTCGGGTCAGGTGAGGCCGAGGAGCCCCATTGCGCCAAGAGAACCTGGCGCGCCGCTAATAGAGCTAATGCTATCTGCCGGCCCCGCAGCGAGCGCAAGGGGAAAGACTTAGGGTGGGGGAGGCCCAGCAGCGCGTGTTCAGGTGTTCGAGGAAATGTGATCTGAAAGGCATCGTCTAGCTCATCAAGGACTACCTTCCAGTACCGCACCAATTTCGGGCAATGCCATAACAAATGCACCAGTGTACCCTGATGACCGCACCCCCGCCAGCAGAGGTCCGACTTCGTTGCATGCCAAGCCTTTATGAGCGCTGGAGTATAATACCAATAGGCGGCCACCTTATAGGCAGACTCAGCCCCCGCAGTGTTAGAAGCAGTGTGGTGGGCGCGATAAAAGACGTGTTCCCATTCTTTACATGTAAGAAGTCGCCCCAACTCCGTTTCCCAGCGGACCTGCGCTTTCGTGTGCTGTTTCTTGGGGTGCGTCAGGATCATTGCGTACAAATCAGATATGAGCTTGCGGTCATTTGTTTTGCAGACGAGCCACTTCTCAAAAGCCGTCAAGGGGCGGGACATTGAAGTGAAGTTAGCAGGTTGAGTCACCCAATGCTTTAATTGTAAGTACTGAAAGGCCTCCGCCTCTGGTAGGTGGGAGTACTCCCGGCGCAGTTGGGAAAAAGGAATCAGACCATCTACATCAAAGAGAGATCCCACCCTCTTACAGCCCTCCTCCCTCCAGCTTTGAAAGATGGGGGACGCACATCTCGGCGGAAAATCGGGGTTGTCGACAATAGGAGTCATGGGGGAAGGAAAAGTAGTCCAACCTCTGCGCAGCGCTAATTGGTCCCAGGTTTTCAATGTCTGGGAGGTCACCGGGGAAGAGTAGAGGCCCCACGCTCTATGTTTGCGCGGCAGCCACAGCTCGCGCCAGATATTACCGCCCACCACTGTCTGATCCATAAAGTTCCAGTGTTTGCTGGACAAGGGCCTATTCCATTCCACAATATACCGGAGACAGGAGGCTTGATAGTAGGACGCCAACAAAGGAAAGCCCAACCCACCCGCAGACCTTGGTGCGGTGACGAGGGGCAGTGCAATTCGTGGCCGTTTGTTGTTCCACAAGAAGGCATTTTGGAGTCCCTGTAGCTTCCGGAGAGTGCCCGGCGGGGGACCCACAGGGAGCATCTGGAAAAGATAAAGTATGCGCGGGAGAATGGTCATCTTCACCGCAGCCAGCCGCCCGTACCAAGCCAGATTAAGGCGGGACCAGCCTGAAAGTGCTTTGGTAGTTTGATCTATTCGCAGTTTATAGTTGAGGGAGACCGTATGAGCTACGGAAGAGGTCAATCGGATACCTAAGTATGGGATGTCAGGGTCAGCACAGTGAAAGGCGAAGTCTTGTTGCAAGTCCAGAACCTCCGCCCCGGGGACAGATATATTAAGAATTTGTGATTTTGAAAAATTTACCTTAAATCCCGCAACTTTCCCGAAGTCGAGGAGCTCCGTCGAGAGGTACCGCAAGGAGGAGTAAGGCTGAGTGAGTGATAGGATAACATCGTCAGCGTAGAGGCTGATTTTATGTGTGTGCTCCGAATGCAATCCCCTCAATGCCTATGTTTGCCCGTATACGTTGGGCAAAAGGCTCCATATAGAGCGCAAAAAGCAGCGGGGATAAGGGACATCCCTGTCGCGTCCCTCTAGTGATGAGGAAAAGGGCCGACCTGCTCCCATTCACTCGTACAGCGGCCTTGGGGGCCGCGTACAGGCACCGAACCCAGCTTATAAAGTTGTCCCCATCCCAAAGGCCTTCAAAGCAGCAAACAAATACCCCCAGTCCACTCGGTCGAAGGCCTTCTCGGCATCAATAGAGAGAAAGAGAGCCGACGTCCGCGAGCGGTGGACCAAATCCGTGAGGTGGAGGAGCCGTTTAGTATTGTCCCCTCCTTGACGCGTTGGGATAAAGCCCGCTTGATCCGGATCTATGATGCCGTCCATCAAGGGGTTGAGTCTCGCTGCTAGGATGCTCGCAAACAGCTTTGCATCTATATTAAGAAGAGAGATCGGCCTATACGAGCCACAGTCTTTAGGGTCCTTTCCAGGCTTAGGGATAACAGTGATTACCGCTTCAGACATGGAAGGAGTTACCTCTCCTGTATCGAGAAAGGAATTGAAGAGGCGGGTTAAAAGAGGAGCCAGCTCCACACAGTAGGTTTTATAGAATATGGCAGAGAAGCCATCCGGCCCTGGGGATTTGGCCACTTTCAGCCGAGCGATCGCAGATATGACCTCTTCTATGCGAATCGTGGCATCTAAGGCTTCCGCCGACGACTTAAAAAGAGGTGTAATGTTACAGGAGGCCAAGTAATCTGCTATTTCCCCCGAATCCGCTGCTTCCCTCGTATACAGACCCCGGTAGAACCACCGAAAGGAGTCCACAATGAGGGCGTCCGTAGTATGTTCAATTGCCTGAGGATCTCTAATGGATTGTATGGCCGAGAGCTGAGCGCGCGCTCGCAGCCTATGCGCCAGCATCCGTCCCCCTTTATCCCCGCTAAGGTAAAATTTGTGTCGCAGGCGCAGAAGGGCATGCTCTGCTCTGTCTAGGTCAAGGTGTTTCAGCATGCGCCGCTTAGCCTCCAATTCTCTCCAGACTCTTGGCGCCCCCGTCCTCTTGTGCACCGCCTCTAGGGCACCTACCTCTCCCTCCAACTCTGCGCGCTTTTCCCTGCGTAGCCGCGCATATGACACTGCAATCGCGATAAATTCCCCCCGCGCTACTAATTTCAGGGCCTCCCACACCGACGCGAGGGCCATACCCTCCTGGTCGTTGGTTGCAAGATATTGGATGATAGTGTCCCGTAGTCTTGCGACCACCGACTCCGAGTGGAGTAGGGAGTCACAGAGACGCCAGCCGGACGTCGGCGGACACGTACCCGGAGAGGTGAGCACCACCGATATGAGGGCGTGGTCCGAATGGGAGCGCGCAGAGATGTAAGCGGCGGATAGGTATGGCATGATAGAGGATGTAGCCAAGAAGTGATCCAATCACGCGTACGTTTTATGCACCGCAGAGTAGAAGGTATAATCGCGCTCTAAGGGGTGCTGGACGCGCCACACATCATTCAACCCACCGTCAAGGAGCCACTGCCTCCCCCCCTGCGATATAGCCCCTGCTTGGTAGGATCGCTGCTCGGACCTATCCATCCCGGAGTCCATCACTATGTTCAGGTCCCCCCCACTAGGATCGCTGCGTCAGGGGACGTTAAAACCTCAGAAAGGGCTGATCGCAGAAAGGGCTCTTGCCGGTCATTCGGAGCATAAAGGGATCCCACCGTTAGCTGCATTTCCCCCCACTGAATGCGAACCGCTAGCAATCTCCCCTTAATGTCAGCCACCTGGGAAAGGACTTTGCAGTGAGCGCGAGCACTAAAGAGGATCGCTACCCCATGTTTCTTGGCCGGGCCCGAGGACCAGAGTTGGAGAGGGAAGCGCTTGTCTTTCATCCTTTTAGTATCTCTAGAAAGCAGATGTGTCTCCTGCAACAGGCATACGTCACCCTCCGCATTCTCCAAGTAGGAGAGGATAGCCGAGCGCTTAACAGGGTTATTCAAGCCCCGAACATTCAGACTCACAATCTTTAGGTCCCTACCCATACCCCAGCCCGAGGAGAGAAGAGCCTATGTGGCAGCTAGTGCCCCTAACTCTGCGTGGACATGCGCGCAATACCTGTAGGTGGAAGCCTCTCCTAGCCGTCTGAAGAACTGATGCGGAGCCCCAAAAATAATCCCAAACCCCTAACAAACCCCCCTCCCCCAGACCCAAATACGAATAAACACAAAGAGAAGAAGCATTCAACAGTCGCTTGTAATGACTACAGTCTGTCTTATGAGTCCTTTCGTCAGGGGACCATGGCACCATCATGAAACTCTGCTCGCTCCTGATACAGGGCACTCTAGTTCACCAGGACTGAGATGGTAGGACACTAATTCTTCAAGAACTGCCCACCTCCGGCGCCGCATAATAAGCCCACTAGTGCCGGTCATAAGCACCTCAGGGGATCCCGGCGTTTTCGGTCACCAGTGACACAGAAGTGACAGCTGCTTCTCTTTCCAGCAGGCTCGCGGACAAGTCGGGTTTCACCGGCGGAGGAGGGGATCTCCCACTCGTTGCCATTCATTGGACCGTCTACGCCTTCTGGCCGGTGATCTGGTGCCCCCGGCTATAGGGGCAGGCCGCTCCAGGCCCAAGAGCTCAAAGGCGGCGTCCAGGGAGCGAATCTGCTGTATTCTGCCATTTAGCTTAAAGATAAGCCTGAACGGATGACCCCAGGAATAGGGGATGCCTTTCTCGCACAAGTGGTTAGTGATAGGCTTAAAGTCTCTGCGCTTGATGAGAGTGGAGGCCGCCAAGTCTTGATAAAGGGCAGGCTGATGACCCCGAAACTGCACGGGCTGAAGGTCACGAGCTTTCCGAAGGATCAGCTCCTTGGTCTGGAAGTCGTGGACACACACCAGTATGTCCGGTGGAGGGGCCCTGCCACTACGTGGCATGCCAACACGGTGGACTCGGTCCAGTTGGATCTCCCGCTCCTCCCCTTCGCCCAGAATCTGTCGGAACAGTTCGCCCACGGATTCACGGAGATCATCTCCCTCTCCCTTCCATGGGACCGCCCGGATTCTGATATTGTTCCGCCGAGATCGGTTCTCTAGATCTTCGGCGTGAGCCTGAAGGTCAAGGTTCTGCTCCGTGAGGCGAAGGACATCTTGCTGGAGTTGGTGTACTTCCTCCGCAGTGCTCAAATCGTGGTCCTCCAGAGTCGCCACCCTCTCGCCAATGGCATCGACATCGCGCCTCGTCTCGCGCAGATCTGAGGAGAGTTGAGAGTTGAGCTCCGAGATGTCTTCCTTTATGGCGGAAAATAAGTCGAGCATGAAAGCCTTGGTCGCCGGGAGATCGTTGTCATCCGGTTGTGCGGACCTGGCATCCAGTTGCGCGGGCTCCTGGCCTGTCGCCTTCTGGAGTAGGTCCTTCAGGGGTTTGTCCCGTCTGTTCCTGGCGGATGACATCTACGCGATGACACAGGCCCTCCTGCAGCCCTGACGGAAGGGGGCAAAGGCAAGAACCACCTCCAGCAACACAATCTCAGTGCCCACACTGCGGGACACCCCCCCCCAGTCCCGGCTGGAATCCCACGCACTACTGCACCGCTCGGCCCTCCGGTGTGTCTCAAAGGAGGGGGGGTCAGGGCAACCCCGCATCCATTCCAACAGCCCCAAGTGCCACAGATCTCAGAGTCAGAGGCCGTTTCACTGCCAGGACAAGAGTCTAAGCCAAGGGCCCGGTCACCTGCCCCGCCACCACTCAGTAAGGGCGGGCGGAAAAGGTACCCCACTCTGCGCCCACCACCACACTTCGTCAGATGTAGGCCCGGGAGCTCCTCTGGTACGTGCAGCTCCGAACCACACCCCACTTGTAGCCCCCAGGGGGGGGGGTAAAGCACAGTCAGGCCTCCGCGGCCCTCGCTCCCTCAGCAGGTAGGCAAGGCCCAGACCGCCAGGAGGGAGCACCGCTCGCCGACCCGTGAGCCGAATCCAGGCCCCAGAAAAACCTCTAGGCCTCAGTCTCGTCCCTAGGCCCACGCTGCCTCAATCCCAGGGGAGGGGCGCTCCTCGCTGCTGCAGAATCGCGGCCTCCTACCGACGTAGGCTGCCGGGGGGAGGCCTCCGGACCGCAGAAGCCACCGGCAAGCTAGAGGAAACGCTACGCCGAAGGGAGCAGCCCTGCCCGCCGATGTGCAGGTCGACAGAAGGCCCCCCCCTACCAATAGGCCCCGCAACTCCCGTCGACGCCACCAGGCTCACCTGAACTTCACGGCACAGTGGGGGCCGCCCCCCTCCGCCTCAACTCACGCTGGTCACCTCCACGCAGGGGAGCCCTCAAGGCAGCCCCCCCCCGCAGCACCGCCGCCGTCCGGGAGCAGGGCCGCCCCGGGCCCGCCAACAAGATGGGGGGGAGGGGGACCGCGCCACCGATCTCTCCAGGCACCAGTACCGGGACCTCGACCCCACCTCAGCTCCGCTCGCAGGGTCACTCACCGTCCGCCGACTCACGGACCGAGCTCCTGCTCCCGCTCCGGCCACACCGCTACACCTCGCCTCTCCGCTCCCGACATCGGCTGGGCGGACTCACCGCAGGTCCTCGCTTGTGCGGTACAGGAGCCCTCCCCGGCTCCGCCGGGGGGCTCGACCGTCACCGTTTCCTCGGGCAAATGTTCGGAGCACGCCTCACTGCTGCAGGCCGCCGGCGTCTTCAGGTCGCGCTTCCCACGCGGACCAGGCCCCGCACGGCTATGCGGCGGCGGCACCTCAGGGCTAAATCACTCAGGCTCCTCTTGTCGTGCAGCCTCCCGGGGCCCAGCGCCAATCAGCTAATCGGAGCTGCGGTTGCAGCTCCAAGGGCCTCCGCAGGTGTGCCGGGCACCACAGGGCCAAAGGCGCGCACCGCCCCTTCGTCTCAACGGGCCCAGCAGCCCGCTACACAGTCAGGGCCAGCGAGCCCGGTGGGGACCGCTACTCCACTCCTACGCGGAAATGGGCGCTCCGTCGGCTCCGGGGATGCCAGCCGGAACCACAGAGTCCCTCGGCAGGCTCAGATGGGCACTAGATAGGGCGATAGGCAATGCTGTATTCGGGCGGCGCCGGAGGGACAGAAAAGCACGTCCTACTCCGCCGCCATCTTGGCCACGCCCCCCAGCGATGCCTTTCAAAGACTCGTATGTGAGCCTTCAAAAGGCAGCACTGTGGGACCGCCCCAGCGTGTTCCTGCACAGCAATGACTGTGAAGTCCATGCCGTGCTGGAACTGGAACTGGGGTTGCAGAAAAGCAGGGGGGCACACCATGTGCCCCCCTGCATGCACCCTTGTGCACTAAGGCACCAAGGAGCCCTGTAGGGCCTCCTTAGTTTCCTCACCGCCACCCTTTTCATGGTGGGCTCACCGCCATAAAAAGGAGGGTAGTGAGGAAACTCCAGCCACCGCCAGCATATTGTGGCCTCTAACCACTGCACTGATCGTGGATCCCTGGTGGTAGCAGTGGTCCTAATGCAGTCCGGCCACCAAAGTCATAATACAGCAGTCAGACCCCCGGTGCAACAGTTGCTGCACTGTCACAGTGGGTTTGATGGGCCATCGGACCGCCTAACTCATAATGAGGCCCTAAGTTTTTTTGGTTTGCTACTCAACCATAGTGAAGAACACAAAACAGAAGCAAAAATTGATGCTAGATTTGGGGACAGGAAAACCACCAGGGCTGGGCAGAGTTTATAAAATCCCTTGCCCAAGTTTATTTGTTGGCTAAAATAGAAAGCACAAATATCTGCAGATGGAGGAGCTAGATTGCAAGTGGAGAACTTGACTGGTTTTGAATGATTTTGGCGGATGTTGGGAGACTTTCGTGAAATTTTACATATTTCTCCACCAACACATATCATCAAAATGGACAAACGCCCTTTTAAGTGAAAATATAGGGACCCCATATTTTTATAACTAAAGTGAGGATTTTCTCACTGTTGGCAGCTTTGTAAGGTCATTCTTTTTTGTATGAAGCATCTGTTTTAATCTTTGCATTGCACCACCTGATGAGCTCTTTATATTTGTTTTCATTAGACCCTCTTTTTGGTTCCAACATTGTCTGCTTTAATACGCTTTTGTAGTTGGGCTCCACCATAGTTTCAGAGACTGTTTCATCACATGCTTTAGGTCTACTCACTGTAAGTGTTTTCATTAACTCTCTTTTGTTTGCTTTCTTGAGCTTTTTGCTCATCTTGAACACTATCCTTGTGTTTTTGTTTCCTGGAATGAGAGCTGTGCTTCACATTGGATCATTGAGTAGTCTGCCATGTGTTGGCATGCACCCTTTTGTTTGTTGGGTGGACATTATGTGAGAAAAATACATTTAGGGACAGATTTACTTAAAATTCATGCAACACAGGGCAGCAAGGCAAGTTGCTGCGCTGCATCACGTGAATGGGAGGAAGCTAAAAAGGGCCATAGCTAATAAGATATGGCACTATTCAGCTCTCTCCCTGTGCTGGTCCACTTGAGGTTGCCCAGTGCCAACGTAGGCACTCTTGCACCAAGTTGCAAGGTGTTGGAAATGCCCTTTTTTGCAGGGTTATCCCAAACCTTTTTGTCTTTTTTCTCCTCTTTTTGCTGAATTCATTTTGTTGGCTTTAGGACTTTGAGCACTTTCACCACTGCTAACCAGTGCTATAGTGCATGTGCTTCTTCCCTAAATATGTGTGCAAATGGTGTATACATGATTGACATATTTAATATACTTGTAAGTCCCTTGTAAGGTGGTATACTATATACCCAGGGCCTGTAATTTAAATGCTACTAGTGGGCCTGCATCACTGACTGTGCCACCCACAGAAGTAGTCTTTCAAGCCTGTCTCAGGCCTGCCATTGCAGGACCTGTGTGTGCAGTTCATTGCCACTTCAAACTGGCATTTAAAACCACTTGCCAAGCCTTAACCTTCCTTTTTATTACACATATGCCACCCCTAAGGTAGGCCCTAAGTGACCCTAAGGGCAGGTTGCTGTGTAAATAAAAGGTAGGACATGCACTTTCAAGTTTTACATGCCGTGGTAGTGGCAAACTGCTAAATTCGTTGTTCACTACTGTGAGGGCTAGTCCTCTCATAGGGTGGCATTGGGAATTCATTAAAACACCTTTAAGCTGTAATACTTGATTAGAAAGGAGTAGCTAAATCATGTTTCATATTTTTGGAAAGGTGATGATAATTGCTCTTTAATGGTAAAGTTAGATTTGACATTACTATTTTAGAAATGCCACTTTGTAAATGGACATTTCTCTGCTTTAAACTTTGCTCTGTGTGCATGCTGCCTATATACAATACACATCTGGGCTGGGTGACAGCTACACTTTGTGCATTCCCTCTAGGCATTCACAAACACAGGAAGGGCTGGGTATGACAGAGGACTCATCTGCATTCTGATAGACTTCTGGGCTGGAATGTGGAGAGGTGGCTCACACTTACATCTGAATAGGCTGTGTCCTCTACTCACACAAAGGGCTGATTAACCCACACAGAGAGCCTGGCAGACAAGGCTGAGTTTAAAGGGATCCTAGTGCACTTCAGAGAGTTCCTTTGAAGTCACCCCTTACATCAAAGTCACTTTTCGGTGTAAGTACTAGGGCTGTGACCCTACCAAATCAAAACACTACTGGACCTGGGAAGAACTCTGCTGGAGTAAAGACTGCTGTGCTATAAGGATTGCATGTTTACTGTGACTGACTGTTCTGAGAAATTGCTTCTCTGCTTTGCTCAGCAGCCCTGCTGCCTGCTGAACTCTGCCCTGCTGAGGACAGGGACTGGACCCATCTCACTTGAACCCAGAGTGATTCCAAGGGCATTCTGGCTTGCCTCCTGTTTTCTGAGGTCTCAGGGACAGAAAAGACTTCCTGAAATCCTGTTGGTGTTGCTGGACACTGCCAACTGTAAGTCTTATCCTTGCCTGAAGTGCCCCCTCCAGTCCTGGGCCACAGAAGTGAGTTCTGCAATCTGCAGCTGATTTCTGCAAAAACCAATGCATTGCAATGACTGCGTGAGAATTTCCGCCGCATTGTTTTTGACACCAATGCAGAGCCTACTTGATGATGAAGAATCCACAGCTTGCGCGGCTCGACAATGACGCTCAGTGTGGCTCGATGACAATGCATTGCATTCACTTCAATGGAACTTGACTAGGATGCGGAATGCCCTTTGCGCGGCTCGATGACAACGCAGTCGACTCTCAATGTCAACCAAAACTCCATCCAAGGTATTTTTTCAGTGGGACCTGTCTGGGTCTAGTAGCCAGCCTGCTGTCAATCGTGGTCAGCCTGAAATTTGACTTTGCACCGGTCCCTCGCAACCTCAAGCAACCTTTTGACCACTAGTGACTTCTAAGCACTGTTTTTGCATTTAGGGGCCAATTATGATGTCAGTCGGAAAGCCTCCGACCACAGGTCGGAGGCTTTCCGACCCACATCTCCGGTTTCAATTCCGACAGCCTAATAGCAATGTAGGTGGTCGGAATTGGAACCAGCCGGTCATTCTGGCTGGATTCCGATGGCCCAGTCTGAGACCCCAAAGTAATCCGTGAGGCCAGCGTTTCTGCCGTCTGGATTATTATGTCGGTTTCTGACAGGCTTTCCATGCCGGGCTTTCCGACATGGAAAGCCTGTTGGAAAATGACTTTTGGTGCCCCTAGCAGGGCCCCCATTCCTCCACAGCCTCTAGTTGGGGGCCAAGGGGACACCTATGGTGCCCCCTGTTAATCCCTGCACCGTGTGGCAGACACCTTGAGGTGCCTGCCACGCAGTGCAGGGATCAACAGAATCTCCCATTTCTCCGTGGGAGCTTGTGCTACGGCCGGTTTACGGTGGCAGCACAAGCTCCCATAGACAAATGGGAGTATGCGACCACACCATGTGCGGCCGCATTTTAATGGCGGTGTCGGGACTGCCGACCGGAGGTCGGTCGGTCCTGAGACCACTGCGTCCACCCGTCATCATAATCAGACCCTTATCTTTAAAAATTCATATCTCGACTTCTACTAATTGGATGTTTGTCGTTTTAGTCTTGTTTTAATCAGATAAATATTCTCTATTTTCTAAACATGTGTGGAGTCTTTTTGTGGTGTTTTCATTTAGTTACTGTAATTTAAGTGTTGCACAAATACTTTACACATTGCCTCTTAAGTTAAGCCTGACTGCTTTGCACCAAGGGACCTGAGGATGGGCACAGGTTAATTTAGGGTGTGTGTCTGACTTACCCTGACTAGGATTGTGTTTCCTACTTGGACAGGGTGCAAACATGTGCCAACTGGAGACCCCATTTCTAACACAAGGGTACCTGTGTTACAGGCTGCATTGTTTTTGTACAGGATGTGATACCCTCTGCACAAAAACAATTTTCAGAGGCATATTCCTTTTTCTATGAGTGCTGCAGAATGCAGAAGTAATGAGGAGAAATAAATACACTTCTCATTACGCCTCACTGAGGAGGGCATAGCATTTTGATGTATTCCCAGGTTTAGTAAATCTGGGAATGCCCTGAAATCCATGGGTGGATGCTTGGGAACGCCCATGATCCACCCTTGGAACGCCTTCCCAACACAAGCTAATGTAAGACAGCGCTATGCGCTGCATTGTGTTACTTTGTATTTACTAAACCATGTAAAGTGGCTTTACATGGCTTAGTAAATGCCAAAAATTATTTCACGTCGGTGTGCACCACAGAAGTGATGCAACCCTGATAAAAAAATCTAAGTAAATCTGTCTCTTGAGATTTGATTCACTTTGTGTATGGGATGATACCCAACATTTCTCACGTGTTAAGTGGTGGCTCTGCTTATTGATCTTACGGCTCTTACCCAGCATGTCCACCCAAAAACAAGAGTGCCATTTCCTAACCCTTATATAATCACATTTACCAGATACCAGTCTTTATGCAAAAATAACTAATGTTGTCTAGCTTGCCTTCATTTCTCTTATATCTTAAACATAAGAGTACATCACAGCATATCGCTGTAAAAGGCTCAGATCACACATCAACACCACCTTCAATTCCAAATGTATATAAATGGCACTCAGACACACCTGTGACTAGAAAAACGAATCAAGAATCAATCAAACATTACAGTATGCCTGCAATACATATTTTTAGATGAAACAAAGATCCATATAAATAATGCGTTTACCCTATTTGAGGCGGCTAAAGTTCAATCCAAACAGGTTGGTATGATTCTATTAGATGCATAAAAGAAATTTGAATATGTCTCATCATGTTTCTTTAAGGCAGTAGTGACGAAGATGGGATTCAGAGATAAGATCATCTGTTACATCAAAGAATTTTATGATAAAGCAATAGCTCAATTTCAGTCAGATTTTAGAGCATGTTTTTATTATGAGAGGTGCACGACAGGGTTGCCCCATCTCCACATTATTATTCTCTTTGTACCTAGAATGGTATATACATATTCTATTTCACATTCCGTAATAACACTTATCTGGTCAATAACATAGAATTCAAGCTGCCCACTTACGCGACTGACATATTGGTTTATTTGTTAAATGCTATGACCACAATTGGTATGTATAGACTGAAGCAGCCACAACCCATTCATGAGGGCGAAGGGGCCATGCCCCCTCACCTTTTCCAGAGCGGAAGAGTGTCTGTCAGGCTGAGCAAAGGTCAGCCTGACAGACACTCTTACTGTTCAGGTCAGGCAGCTAGAAACTAGATATGCACTAAATACGTAGGCTCCTGGCTGCCTGAGCTGAACTTTGGCAGGCTGGAGATTTCACAGCCTTATGGGAGTGACCTCCTGAGCCTGGCAAAAGTGCCTCGAGGCCCTCCCCTTTGTAATGATGGGGAGGGTCACGGATTGCCTCGGACCTGGGCACTTCAGTTTTAAGCCCTGCAGTGTCCAGGGCCAAGTGCCAATCAGTTACACCTCGTCACTGAATGTAGTGGGATCAGCAACTCTTACTAAACCCATCCCACTCAACGAGTGTGGGACTGCTGTCTTCCCTCATTGGCGGACATAAGGTCAGCCAATGAGGGAAGGCAACAGTCCCAACCCTCCTGGGACCACTGAGGCATTCCTCTCCCGGAGCTGCAGAACAGTTAAGTTTTCGGTTTTTGAATGTTTGGTGCATATGTACATGTATTTATAAATGTATGAATTGGTTGTGAGTGAGTGTTGTGAATGGGTGTGTGTGTGCACATTTGTGAATGCATGGGTGTGAGTGAGGGCATATGTGTGGTCTGCCTGCCCCCTCCCTGTCAAACTTAACGGCCGCCACTGGCCCGAAGCCATAACTTTCGATGACATATCAGGGTATAGATTAAATTAAACCAAAACACAAATCATCATTAATATTAATTAGGTGGCTGGTGGTTATTGTATTGTTAGTGCAGGAGCTTATCTGGGAGTTGCTCTATATGCAGATATACAGTACATTATCTCTCTTAATTGTGATGGCGTCCTTAAACAATGTATTACTGATATGAGATATTGTCATCAACTGCCAATTAGTTTGGTAGGATGATGTAACCTGAGTAAAATGAATATTCTTCCTAAATTTTTATATCTGTTTTGGTCAATTACTCTTGGTCTCCCTAACTCTCTCTTTCTCATCTTGACTCTGCAATTAATAGTTTTATCTGGGGTTATTACAAGCCAAGATGGGCTATGGAATATACTAAACTCCCCTTGGGTAAAGGTGAGTGAGCCTTACCAGACTTCAAGCATTATTACCTTGAAGTTATAAGTCAGCATATTTGTTGTTTGTTAACTATCAAACATGATGGTGAGAATCCACTGATGCACCAAATGGGGTTAAGAAACAAAGCTAGTGCACTTGAAATTAGAGATCCCAGCTATTTTAAGAGAGTACGCTTCAAGATTATGAAGTAATCTCAAAAGATACGGTCATAGATTGTACTGTGGCTGGAATTCCTAGAATTAACAGGTTTACTTTACTTTGGGGCAGCAAGCTTCATTAGAAATTTTCCAAGATTCAGCAATAGATTATGGGCTCAATGTGATATCCAGCGTGTGCAATATTTATACTCTGATGGAATATTTCTGGCATAGAGGATTTAAATAATATATATCAACTCCCTTGCAGTAGTTATGTCAAGATTTTTACAGATTTGTGATTCAGTTTATGAAAATCTCTTCACAAGATGTAGGTTTAAAGTAAATTAATTTACTACACTTGCTCATTCGTGACCGAGTTAAAATACCCACCAGGGAAATTTATGATATCCTCATTAAAAGTCAGCAAGATGGAGTTTAAACTACAATAGATAAATGGACAGAGAAAATCCGGATTAAAGTTACCAGACAGGAAATTCGGTATGTATATTCATTATCTCATGTGACCTTCAAGAATACTAGTCTAAAAAGGTAGAAACTTAAGGTTATTAATCATTTACATGATACTCCATTGAAATTATTTAATTGTGGGAAAAGATCACATTCAAATTGTCCTCCATGCAGATGGCCTAATGTTGACGACAAACATATGTTGGCGAGCTGTCAGGAACTTAATGAATTTTGGGTTAATATCACAGAAAGAATAAGTACCATTCTTAAATTGGATATCACATTGATGGCACAGAGCATAATGCTTGGTAGACATAAAATACTACCAAGCTTCCTTAAGCAGACAATGTATGTTTCCCTTACTGTAGCTCGTGTATGTATTGCGAAAGAGTTCATTATTCCTCAGCCTCCTCATGTTGATCAATGGTGGAATTTGTTATGCTATCTATAGGAACTTGAAACAGCCATTGATAGCAGAAAATGACTTTCAAATACAAAGCATTTTAGAAAGGTATGGCTACCATTTAATTTTGCACATTAGGAAAGAGCACTGGTATGAGACTAATTGATAAAATGATGTTTTATATTGCAGGATGCACTTTATGTGATTATAGAAAGGTTGTAATAAGAAGTGAGTATTTATGAATTAACATTTTTCTTTGTAACCAATGCAATTTCAACATTATAGCAGATCTTGAATTATTGTTGTAATGACCATGATTTATTGCCCAACAGAAATCCTACACCAGGGCAAAGAGTGAGGATCTTGAGTATTCTTTGTGAAACATCTACACACACATAACCCTAGAGATAGCTAGGGGGGGGTAACTAGAGGTTACGGGGTGTTCAGGGTGAGCTGGCCTCCAAGTTCGATATGTACACACAAAAGAAGCTACCCTGAAAAAATCTCTGATTCTATATGTGAAGATAGGCACACTACACGTTATTAAGTGGGGTGCAGAGCATCTCAAAAAATGTGAAGGACTGTCCTCACACACCACCAGGTGTCATGCTTCGTCATTAGCAGTCCTCGCTCTCTGGAAGCTGCGTTTGGTAGAGAGCGGGCCTTCGCCTGGAGACAGGGAGGCACTTCTAAGAACTAAGTGGGGGCCCGTGATAAAGTGAGAGGTTAAAAATCAATGCAAACGCCAAATACAATTTATTTGTTAGGTGTTTGCTTGATATTAAAAATAAAGCGTGGAGAACTGGGGGGTTAGTACCCTATCCCCATCAGTGTCATCAATATGTTTCTGCTGTGTAGGCCCAGAGGGTCTGTGGTATTCATCAGGACGAGATATTAGGGCTCCTATCTAATCTCCTCAGATTTAGATGTAACCACCATGTACAATGACCTTTGTCAATCTCAACCTAAAGATTGGGATTTCCTTGAAACCCCAAGTCAGGGGCTGGAATGCCCCACGGGAAGGGGGACTGAGGGACCTTTGTAGTCACACTTGCCTCAAGGTGCGTCCCTCGATGATATCCTAAAAACGTCCTCTCCTCTTCCCCGCTGTAAATTGTATTTGGCGTTTGCATTGATTTTTAACCTCTCGCTTTATCACAGTCCCCCACTTTGGTCTTAGAAGTGCCTCCCTGTTTACAGGTGAAGGCCCGCTCTCTACCAAATGCAGTTTCTAGAGAGTGAGGACTGCCAATGATGAAGCATGACACCTGGTGGTGTGTGAGGACAGTCCTTCACATTTTTTGATATGCTCTGCACCCCACTTAATCAAGTGTAGTGTGCCTATCTTCTCATATAGAATCAGAGATCTATTCAGGGTAGCTTCTTTTGCGTGTACATATTCTTTGTGAAAGCCAACTCTTCTTGGACTAAAAAATGAAAACAATGGTAAGAGGATTTACCTTTTGACTAAACATGTCCAGAAACTACACCTGCATACCATATTTGAATCACTGTCCTAATATTATTAGGGCCTTAGTCATCACAAAGCTGGATTTCTACCAAAGACACAAATAACAAAACATCAGAGGTTGCAAGTCAAAACAGCAAATCTATATTCAACCTGGTAAATCGTGCTCATGCAACATCCACATTGAACGACCTTCAGTGGCTTCCAGTTGAACAAAAAATTACATTTAAGTTCCTGTGTGCCATGCTCAAAATCTTCCAGTGAATGGTGGTGCATACTTCCAGAAATTGACTTCAAATTGTGTTCCTACAAAATCATAAAGTCATAAAGGTTTAGTAAATCTACTCTGGTACAATTTTGATCAGCTTCTCAGAGGACAACCAAACTATCAGAAATTCAGGAAAAACCTAAAGGCTACTCTCTGGAATCACCCCCACATAGGTATCCAGGCCACAGGTATCCAGGCCAAAATGCAATGCATATTCATTTGTGTTCTCTTAATTTGCACTATAGCTGTCTGGTGGACTTTTGACAGCATTTGAATATGAACAACTATGTTGATTAGGCGAGTTTCAAGTACAACCTTTATTGTTACATTTAGAATTCTCACTGATTGCTTGGGAGTAATGGCTTAATTGTCTTATAGGGGAGCTGTAAGGCAACAAGTGTATCACAATACAATAAACTCCAAATAAATGCAGAGGTTTCCAGGGTTTGATGTATAGCCGTTTATGTATGTGACATACATAAATAAATAGACATCAAACCCTGGAAACCTCTATACATTTTTCAGTTTTATTTATTTTAAATTCTTCCCTCAATGCTAGCCTCAGAATAAGGGCTATCCTGTAGCATTTTATTTAAAACTGCCTTGCAGTATACTAAATATCTCCTCAGGTCAATACACGCTGGCTTCCTGGAGTTCAGCCAAGGCAGTTTTCATCGACCAGAGAATTCTTTCATATCCTTCTGACTTGTTGCATATCATGCTGGTTGGCCAGAGAGACCCAAATGTGCTGTCCTTTGTGCTCTAATAGAATAAGTAGCAGAAGAGAACTTTTATTCATGTAGTTACATAGTTTTATAAACCACAAACTGCCTCAAGGATGTCAGAGGCAGCGGTCAGAGAAACAAAGGATTTTGGAAAAACAGTCACACTATAATGCAGTGAGGGAGATTAGTCGATAATAGGGTTATTAGAAGCAAGGCCAAAGAATAAAACAAAAAGAGCAAATAATGAGTCATCCAGTACTGTCCAGTGCAGTTGGTGTCATCTTGGGCCTTCAAGTAAAAGGGTTGTTCTTGATATATATATATAGTATACGTGTCGGCAGCTTGACACTTTATCCCTTAATCAAGGTGGACTTAACCTTCACAACGTTTTAAACATCCATCTCTCAACACTATATATTTTGTGATGTCCATTTCTTCCTTGCACCCTCAGTAAATTCCCCATCCTGAATCAGTTAGGATCAAACTCTTTGCTATATATTCTCCACTTGCTTGAAGGGGCCATCCAATGTAAAGAAATAAACAGTTCTCATTGCCCAGTCCTACACCTCTAACAATCAGCAACAATAGACATTCTAAAATGTTTGTTTGTTTGATGATGTCAGGTGGGGTATTGATGTCTATTGTGAAATCATTCACAGGATGGGCCCTTTAAATCTCTGAGCAACATTACATGTGCCAGATGCCATAACAAAGATCCGACCCTTACAAGCAGGATGAAGGACTTCAGATGCATAATCTCTCTCCAGGGCCCTGCACCCAAATAATTGAGTAATCATTTCAAAATTGTTTTCTGTCTATATTTTTATTCAAAATTAAATAGCACTTTCCACCTGGCTAAATAGGCGACAAACAACACATGGTGATGCTAACACTATCTCTGTGTGACATCCAACTCAGAAAAGGGCCAAATTACTGTGGGACCAGGCAGCCATTTGACCATGGCCTCGAGCTTGAAGGAGGCTTTAGAATGGGACACTTGTAAATTTTATGGCATTTGGTAAACGAGAATTATGGCTAGGATCTTCAAGCCTGGAAGTGGCCTGAGTCTAGCGGGACCTTTAAGGGTGCCACTGCTTCCATCAGTAATCCTAGCCATTTAAACTTGAGCTAATCAAAGCATATTCCCAACACCTTTTGCTGCTACAAGACTATCTGTGGGTTTAGAAAAGAAGGATCAACGCAAAGCCGCTAAAAAGATTCTGTTTACGTGAAGATGTTATAGAATATATACAAGGACTCTGGAGGAGTCCTGTTTAAGTAGTTAATCCATAATGAGTATTTTTAGGACAGTTCAGGGTGCTGAGCTCTGCTCATTCTGAGCTCTGGAGGGCTTATGAAAATTAAGATTCATTAATGGATTCAATACCAGTGAAACAGGAGCTTAAGCTGTAGATTGTCTGAAAAATAACAGGTCAGAACTGGAAGCCCTACTCATTACCTTTAATGGGATATTTTTTAAAACAGTTTTTAACCACCTCATAAACACTAAAGTCACACCAGAAACTCACTTCAGTAACTTAAACAAAACCCCCCATGATGAATATAGTTCAAAGGGCGCAGAATGCTGATAACTTAAGCTTTCCAGGAGTTTCGTAAAATGCACTCAAAACTATCAATTACATCTTTAATGTATAAATTCACCTTCCTCGGTGGTAAACACTTTGCAGGAATGCCAGCCCATCAAATCGTCTGCCAAATTCGATGACAGAGGTCCAGCACTTTATTTTCACTCATTTCTAATATAGCTCCTCCCATAGGCTATCTTCTTCACTTTCTCACACTTCTGTTTTTTTTGCTTTTCGAGTAGACAGGTGTTAGGGAAATGCAGTTTTAGTCCAAGCACACGCCGAACACTTCTCGCACATATCAGTGTCTGCAATAACAAAAGAACACTTCGGGTAGTCCACCCTCTCAGGCATAACACCTTACTAAAGCCTCATATGTGAAAATGTCAATCCCAAACAGTGTAACGCATTCACCCACATACATAAACACATACCACAAATATTCCAACCAAGATAAAACACTATAGCAACACAAAGTGGCAATTCCATCAAACCAATGTGACTCTCCGCTACATTTTACATAAAAAAAGACCCATCATTAATCCAAAGAGACACAATGGTATCTGGTCTCTTTGGCCCTCATTACGAATGGCCATTCACACACGCTTGTTTGTGGATGGATCGGAATTACAAGTGGTGTGATGTTTACTGCACCCAGTAATTACCAGCTTCATTAAAAATTGTAGCAATAATTATATTTTGGCTGTTTGAACCTGCTAGAATTTAACAGGGGTGAAATATCCAGCTTTCACCGGACATGCAGATTTTATTGCGGCAAGCACCAAAATCAGCATGTAATTCCCCAAAAACTCCAAATATGTGATTATTACTGAATCTGATAAAATCCAAACACATTAGTGTTGGATATTATCCATGCCATAATTATTGCATAAAAATATCAGGCCACTCGTAATAAGGGCCTTAGTCTCCATTCAATGAGAAAACCCCACACATACATACTCCTGAAAGTGCCACAAAGTCATAAAATGCACGAAACGTGCTATATAAATGTTGACACCATAACAGCGTATCAGTGAAAATCCAACATTGAATGCATGTGTATCAAGTTTTTTGGGCTATTTGGTCGGTTAGCTGAATTTGTGTGTTTCAGCATTTTGTGTGTGTGGAAATAAAACTGTTCTACAGTGGTCATATTTGCTCCCTAGTCTTCTTCAGCTTTCAGTATGCCACCTAAATATCTGCAAAAAAATTATACTAACATATTGATACTACAAAATAATGCTGTTAAATACTTAGGGCCTGATTTAAAGTTTGACAGAAGGAGTAGGGTTTGTTAGGAAGGCGGACATTCCCTCTGCCATCCCGAGGGTACTCTGACCCGCAAATTTAGAGACGACTGCTGGGCCAGCGGTTATCTCCGTGCATTGAAAGGAACCTCACTCACAGTGGTTTCTTTCAGTGTACTAAAACTTTGGTGGGCAGCTACCATTGGTTTTGGTGCTCATACACAAAACTATTGAGATTTGTTGTTTTTTCAAAAACAAACTTCAAAAGTGGGAGTTTGCTTTTTTTAAAACAACAACCTAATGACTCCAACTCACTCCCAGGGTGTGGAGGTTATTTTTTTTTCATGTCTGCAGCATGTCTCCCGACTTTTTTTTAAGGTGGAAAAGATGGGTTGGTTATGCATCAACTACCTGCTACAAGCCAAACCACTGATTTCACAGCAACACTTGAAACTTGGCAAGATGAATGAACACACAGTGCAACTACACATTAACAAGACAAACCGACCTGTGGTCCATGGTCATTGGAACATGGCATTTCACTTGGAGGAGGCAGTAGAGAAAGAGAGCAGACACTTTCTCAGCCTTGAAATTATTGAAGCATCTAAGGGTCCAAAGACTGGGCCTCCCCAATAGTGACAGTCCCTAAGAAAGATAATGCAAATAAAGTAAGAAAATGTGTTAACATGAATCAAGGCAACAATGCCTTAAAGGGAGAAAGGCACCCTGGACCACACACCCCAGACATGATAACACAGATGAATGGTGCCAGAATCTTCTCAAAACTTGACCTCAATGGGTGCTATCATCAGCTGTACTTGGAGGAGAACTGCTGCTACATCACAACTTTCTCCACACATCTAGGGCTCCTCAGGTGCAAACAATTCAGTTGAGGAGTGCTGTTGGCTGCCAAAATATTTCAAGATGTCATCTACAGAACAAGTCGACCTGTGCTGAACACATTCAACTTTAGTGACGGTACACTGGTATTCAGATCTCAGAATAAGAACCTGATATAGGCCTGTGCCAAGTATGACAGTTTCTACTAGAAGCAAACCTCACACTCAGTGAAGAGAAATGTGAGTTTTACAAAACAAAACTCATATTTTTCAGACACATAGACAATAGTAACTGAACCCAAAAAGGTTAAGGCCCTCAACAACATACCTCCATCAAAATACATAAGCATCCTCCAATTGATTCTGGGGATGGCTTGCAACTGTGCGAGGTACATCAAAGTTTATGCCATGCTGAGTGAACACCTCTGAGAATTGACGAAACAAAGTTGAATTCAAATGGTCCACAAAGTGAGAGATAGGGTTTCTGAACATCAAGGAAGCAGTTTAGGTTGCATCATTTATGGCATATTTTGACCCTGGACTGCGCACAGAGGTGATGGCGTATGTAAGCTCAGTGGGCTCAGAAGAGTCATATTAGCACAACATGAGGACAGCAGAGAGTTGCCATCTCGGGTAGTGACCTATACTAGATGAAGCTTGTCAGAATTTTAGAAGGCCTACTCCCAACTCAAGAAGTAGAGCCTACCAGTGGTTTAGGCATGTGAAACGTTCCATATTTTTTTGTATGGTTAAAGATTCACCATTGTGATGGATGATCAATTATTACTGACCATTTTAGAAATCACATAGCCGAAGTTCCCTTAAAGATCAAAAGGTGAAGGATAAGGTTGCAAGAGTCTGACTACAACATTATTCACAAATCGGGCAAAGAGCAAATCCTGGCTAAATATTTTTCCAGACACCCACTCCAAACCACAAAATCCACTCCATCACTGACCGAAGATTATCTCCACTTTCTCATAAGGGTAAACATAACAACGGGCATGTCAATGCAACAAGTCATAGCATCGACCACAGAAGATGCCACAATGTCTAAAATCATATTTGTAGCTTGGGACATACCCCATACTGTAAAATCAGACAGAGAGCAAACGCAAAGGATAGCACTGAACAAAGCACTTTTGTTGGTTCTCACTGCCTGTCAAAACACCCCACACTCAATGGTGAAAGAATGCATGGCCACTCTCATGATTGGACGACCAGAATTCACCAGGCTACCCCTGGGGTTGCAATTTGTCAGATGCACCAAGCTTTGAATTGCAGATGAGATGAAGAAGAAGATGAAATCCTATGTTTACACCCAAAGACACTCCAGGGAAGAAGATTTACAAGACAGTAATTTGGTGTTGGTCAAGCAACATCAGTGGAAGAAATCAGGCACTCCCTATGAGCTAGAACCCCAGGATGTATTGGGAAGAAAATACTGCATGATCATTGCCTCTGGCATGGGCAGAACCATCCCACGAATCATATCCCAAATGAAGCACTTTTCATATCATGAGCAGTCTGAAAGAGAAGCAGTAGAGATGAGCAAGAAACAGATTGTCCCACGGAGGAGATGAAGTCTGAGGAGATCCTGATGAAAGTCGAGGGTTCATCTACTGAAATACCTTTCGCACAAGGAATGTCAGTGTGCGCATTCACATGACCTCAACAGCTCATTCAAGAAATGTGACAAGGCTGCACTTTCAGCATAAGAAGGAGGGATGGTAGGAGCAAGGACCCTGGGCTGAGCACAAGGGCTGGAGGTCATCCAAGCCACTATTTACTAACCATTTCCTGGAAGGAGAAGATGACAGAGAGGAGGCCGGTGGCAGGAGGACTAGGCATTAGATACTAGGCAAAGATAAGGATGGACTTGTCTGGCAAGAGCCTGCTGACACTGGGGGGTAAGTGATCTCTTGTGTATCCAAAATACAGAATAAAGAAGCTAAACATACCCTGTTACCTGTTTGCAGTGGTCGTCCTTCTGCAGTGTGGGCCCCACAGTAGCTGGCAGAACACAACACTAGGTTTGCGCCTTCCCAATGAATTAATGACTACATGGAATTTTGACTTAGTCAAATGAGTAACATGAGTATTTTACATGCAGTTACCCATTAGTGAATTAACAACAAAATACTTACTATTTTGTTCTTTTTAGCCATGTCTCCAAACCTAATACCCACTGACCACTCCCCAATAAATCTAATTCCACTAAATTACACTCCCCATATGTTTTGTTTACATGTCTACCACTGATTTGGGCCAAAGTGCATTCAGTGATGCATCTGCCCAACAGAACAGTCATTTCTTTGCATAAGACTGCTACTTTCTAACTCAACGCACAGACTGAATGCACACTTTCAGGCCACTGAATCATCACCAAGGGGCACACCAAAGGAGCTATGCCACATGGTTGTATGTCGGAAACACGCAGTCGTTAATCACGCTTGCCTTAATAAAGCGGTCCGAACAATGAATGCGTCTTTACAATGCATTCCGTTACCACGGAAATCGTTACAACGACTTGCCTTGGAGAGAGCACTGGAGTTGGAATAGTGTAATACACTTTTCCAACTCTAGTCTATGCAACCGTATGGAATGTGTTGAACTTACAGTCCAACATCAATTCAACAATGCTTTCCTTAAGGCAAGTCATTGTAACAAATTGCGTGGTAAATGAATGCACTGTAAATACGCATTCGTGGTTCGGACTGCGCTGTTAAGGCAATGCGTAGTTTGAGCTGCAGTGTAAAGGCTGTTTCCCATGTCACATTTAATATGTTCTATTAACACAAAAAGTAACAATGCATATATGGCACACATACACACAAACATACATCCTGCTCATGTTCACACAATGTGTGAACCACCCCTACTGCAAATGGGAACGTGCTAAATGAAGAACAATGACTAAATATTTCTCTTCAATGCCACAAACACAAAACAACATTGCACAGAGAGCAGAAACAGATTATGCTTATGCATTCACATCACACACACTGGCTCTCACACCAGTGAATGTAATCGCTCTCTCACCCTATCACTCAGCCACCCTGTAACTTACCTTCTCGCTCAATAATTCACTATCAACCACAAACTCATTTATTCCCTCACTGTCTGATACACTTACTCACCAACTCAATCACACACGCACTCTCACACCTTCATACTCATTCACTTAGACACCTATCTAGTCACATGCTCACAGGCGCACACACTCATATCCATTTACCAACCCATTTATCCATTAACCCACTCATTCACCCTATCTACCTTCCAATCACACATTTTTCACTTAATAAGATAGTATTCCATTCTTATGCACACACACACAAACCAACTCCCATTTTCAATTATTCAGACTCATGCTATAAGCCATGTTGAAAGTATGCAAAGCACTTTATGCAGCCCTGATGCTGACACTTAGCTGTGGAAATGAGGGGTGCAAAGAGGGTTAGGAGAGGATGAAAGAGAGGAAGTGCAGATAAGCTTCTCTTTCCCAATAACGAACTTGTTTATCATTGATATAAATAATGATGTCATTAGCGATGTCATCTGTAATATCATTAATTGGTTATTGAAGATGAGAATGAAATCGCACATTTACTCATTGCAAAACCAAAGTAATATTCTTAAAAATTATATGTATTGTGCAAAATTCATTTAACCACTTTGCGTGACAATTGTGTGCAAGGGTATACTCAAGTCCAAAAGCCGTGCAAGATATCTGGAGACTTTTAGTAGCAAATGTCTCTCAGCTGTGGCACGCATCTGCTTCACAGTTCCTATACGGCATTTTCTGCTTGAGCCAGTCTCCCATATGTGAACATAATGCAAAAAAGTGTTGCCTTCCCAGATAAGACATTATGTGAAATACTGTTACCCTAAAAAACAAGAGTTATTCAAAATCATGCGTCATAAAACAAAAATGTCACCTGGGCCTACTGATGACATTTGTGGTGTCATGTATGAGGTCACGGTTGCGCATTGGTGGAGTAAAGGATGTGTCCGAAATCCTTAAAAACTTCTCACTTAATGGCTTTTCAGTGAAATTGTAAGCTGTTTTTAATCAAATAACTGAGAATTGTCTATTTGATAGTCAACATACCTATAATAATGGTTTTTCTGTGAATTACAGTTAAATGTAACAGTAGCACCCCCGCAGTCTTTCTAATGTAGCAACTCACATTTTAAACGATGTGGTATAATACTGAGTTGCCCTTAATGGCCAACAGGTTCACGCGACAGTCAAAAGTGGCGTTGGGTATCTTGAAGTCGCCCTTTTTTTGTTGTTGACACCTCCGTGAGAACATTCTCTCGGCAGGCCTGGAGTCACCGGAGCCACGGGAGTGTGAAGTCCTGACAGCTGCTTCATATCTCCGTGCTTTTACTCATTTCAGTCTGGGACGCGCCTCCGCCACAGCCCGTGATGTCTTACTCCCGAATGCACTGTCAACGCCACAAGCAAGACGATAAATTTCCCAGTTGGGTCACAGTACTCCCGTCCCCTTCACCACAGACTTGCAGACATGTGCAGGCTCCGCCTGAAACCCAACCCCGACATTCCAGGCGGGAAGATTCCTCGCGCTGATGGCGGGGTCATCTGGAACGCTCATCATCTTATCTGATTGGAAGCCGAGCACCTAGGTTGCACCACGAAAGCGCCGAGAAACCTCCCGAAAAATGAAATGTTCCGCCTCTTTGGAGTCACTGGAGCTTCGTTTTACAGAGGATCCGTAGTCCGTTGAAAATCAGATGTTTATTTTTTCCCCTGTCTAGCCAGTACTTAACGTGGATCAGTGCAGTAACACACCGTGATGGGGGCTTCTCAAGAGCATCGGAGTACACGACTCAGGCCGCGACCTGTCAGGAGACATTAGAAGAAAAGGCACCTCAATAAGACAGGCGTTTTTAAGTTTGAGCTATAAATTTGACTTTTCTTTTGCTTAACCCTGCTATCCTTACTATTACCCTTTGCTAATAAACAGAGTGCTTTTTTACTGTTATTCAGTTAGACATGGCACTAAATTTCCTTTCAAACTGTTATATATTAAAACTAATAATAGTAATAACAGAAATATAATTAATAGTAATAACAACAAGGACATTAACAATAATAATATTTGATAATGCATGTAGCCACATCACTTACAACAGAGTTGTATATTGGATCTCAGTGTAAAGAAATTATATCTTCAAAATAAATAATAGTTTAAGTCAGTGGTTCCCAAACTTTTTTGACCCCTGGCTCCCTTGACCTGTTGTCCGTTGGCCACGGCTCCCCATTATGTTACTTTTTTTGGGCGGGTCGGGGGGGGTGTAAGGCCAGCCTTGGGAGTACTTCCATTTTTCTCCCTTAAAATATTTGGGATGAAGCCGATGAAGGTATTATAATCATGGACGCTGGGAAAGTGTGTCAATGGTAGGCTTTGATGTGTGTGACAGGTAATGGTAAGACCTTTAGGTCAGTACTTCCATGTAGTCATTTCACCCATAAATGAGTTTTGAAGAACTATTGCTTTAACACCAGACTTTGCACGTGGTGCTCTGTCACTAACATATGTTGCTTTATGCTACAAACTGCATTGTTTGCATAGATGGGGATATGTGGCATTCCGGCTGCATAGAGTGATTGTACAGGTTGCATGATGAAGCGTGTGAAATTCTGGGAGCATGGAATGGAGTGGTGGCAATCACAAAACTAGGCTAATGTGGCGAATGGCCCTTGAATCAATCAATCAATCTCTCTCTCTCTCTCTCTCTCTCTCTCTCTCTCTCTCTCTCTCTCTCTCTCTCTCTCTCTCTCTCTCTCATATGCCTCCTTCCATTCACCCTCAACTTGCAGATACAGGGACACCTGGTATAAACAACACTAAAAAAACACAAAATGCCAAAACTGAAATAGCATGTGTTACAATTTACTATGTGCAGCATACTTCACTGTGTGTTATGGTAAAGCTTCAGATACCATAACAGCCAATACGGAAAGGCACTGTGCAGTGCATTACTCACTTTACCAGGATGCTGCCAGGACATATTCTCCATAGGTTTCTTTGTTATCTGGGTCAGGTAACTCACTACCCTGTGGTGTTACTACAAGAGGATTTGTAGGACCAATACAGGGGCACTGTGGCCCCTACAGCAGAGAGAAGAAAAAGCCGTGAACCAGACACACACAGAAAGTGATCCCCTGCAGAAACTGCTCAGGTGATAACGCAGAGCCCCAGCTCCAAGTAGGTTGAGCACACTACAGGCACAAGTTTGGACCACAAATGAATGAGCATGCAATTACCAAATGTAACAGTAAGCAGTACAGTTTTTTAAACTATTTTGAACGTATTCGTTTTAAAGGGAAAACTCTTGTTTAAAGTACTGGTACGAATACAGCTTTTTTTGTTAAATAGTGGGCATTTGCATGATCTATATGTAACTGCTGCAACGCAATTGGCAACAAGAACATGTGGTAGTAAATATGATCTTGCATGTTTAAATGTTGAGGTTAAGGTGCCTGCAACCAAGATCTTTCTGTACCCAAGAAGTTCTGTGGAGGGGGGAGGGACGTACCTGTGTGTCCTCTTCGAATCTGTGCACACAAAGTACTTTAGTCAGTGTGTTATTCCAGTTTTTATTGTCCTTAATACTTTGTGCTTATGTTATTTAATCTTGAAGCTTCACAGAATTCTTACCTCACAAACACACAGGTCAAGAGTGCGCAGCTGTACACCGAAGGCTTCTTTAAAGGCAGGGTCTATTCGCCAGACACACTATTCAGTCTCCAGCTCTACCATAGCAGCCATCACTGTGTTCCCAACATGTCATCAACACTTCAGTAAAGGCTTCCACTGGTGGTGTCTGTGCCTCCTCCCTGCTCCCCTTGTAAAGCCCCTCCTGTCAGCCCCTCTCTCCACCCTGACTTCTTTCTCCTCCGTCTCGGCCTGCTCTTTTAGCCCGGGCCTGAACTATTGATACGTCGGGATTAACAAATGAATTTGGTTCCCTAACTGTGCGTTTGGTGCGCGGCGCCCCTGGATAGATTTTACGGCGCACTGGGGTGCCGCGGCGCACAGATTGGGAATCACTGGTTTAAGTACTGAGTGCAGGAAACTGGTTTGGAGGAGAAATATTTTGCTGGAACTGAGAACCTAGATTGTTTGCTGCGACCACGTGACTTGTGCTAGCTGCCAACTTTTTCCAGTTTGGTGATGTGTGACAGGATGATGTTGCCCAGGACACCGCAGGTAAGGGGGCTGGAGTAATGGGGCAAAACTACAACGCGCTTGATGCATTTAAGGTAATACTACCAGTACGGTCGGTACTGCAGCCTTGGAGCGCCTGGCAAAGGGCTCCCAGAATTGTTCTTAGCCTAAACTCTTGAAATTGTATTTTTTAATAATTTTAAAATAATTTTTAAGGCATTCAATACTCAAAATCGCTTAAAAAAAAAAATCTGTATCACCACTTACTTGTCACGTTGTACACCTTGCGTGCTTCCCCGGTCCACCACTGATTATTCAGTTTGTGTGGAGGGAATTGACGCACACACCGGAAGTGCTTCTCACTCACTTCCGGAAACAACACGGAGGTCAGCAGACTAGCAGCTGATCAACTTGACTATAAAATACACATGCCTCTCGCAACGCGCAGCGGACGCGTGCATCGGGCGCGCCACCGGCGCGCCAAAGGTGCCCCAAAGGCAAGCCCGTCTGCGCCTGGACCGGGCCAAGGGCCATGCCCCCTGGCTCTACCAAACCAGCACCACTCGGCATGGCGTTAAACTACACCAGTAAACAACTAAAAGATATTCTCCTTGCTAATAACACACAGATCTGCCCCCACCTCGACATGGATTCACTAGTCACCCGTGCCACTACCAGCTACTCAAACTGCTCGTTCAAATTGGAAACCCACAACAGATCATCAGCCACTCGCATGCATCCCACTTCCACAAATCAGGAATACATTCACTCAGCCCTTATAAACGCACGTTCCCTCCCTAAACACAAATACGAAATATCTGATCTCTTAAAGGACTACAATCTGGATCTTTTATTTATTACAGAAACCTGGGGTCACCCCTCTTCTGGACCAGACTTCTGTACTGCGTCCCCCGACGGCTTCTGCGCACGCAGACACGATAAAAAAGGAAGAGGCTTGGCGATCATTTATCGAGACAAGTACTCAGTCAGGACAGAGACAATTCCCTCTACGGTCTGTGAAGCACTCACCTTCTCGATAATGCTCACTCAATCCCAATCCTTTAAGGGAACCCTCCTTTACCGCCCACCGGGTTCTCGGTCTGAATTCCTTTCGGCTATGGGCAGCTTATTAGAACCCTTAGCAGGAGAACCCAATTTCACCATCCTCGGAGACTTCAATTTTCACTTAGAGGCTCATGTAGATAAGGACACCTCATCCCTCACAGCAGAACTAGAGGCAGTAGGCCTCTCACAGTTAGTGACAAGCCCCACACACTCAGCCGGCCACACGCTTGATGAGCTGTTCTCTAATAACCTGCAAATTTCTCTAAGGAACGTCCTTCCTCTAACCTAGACAGACCACTGCGCAGTTCTGTTCGACATTCAGACAGGGAGAAACACCCCTTTGCACACTAGTTCCCTCCCCCCTAAGCAGTTCAAGGCGTGGAGTAGCATTGACCATCATCTCCTTAAATCACACTTGCTATCCACTCAGCATGACACCACACAAGACCCTGAATTGGCTTCCACTAATTACTCAGAATGGCTCCACAATGCTTTCAGTGCTTTAGTACCACTTAAAAACAGGAATGCCCCTTCCGCCCCTTGGTTCTCAGAGGCGCTGAGACTCGAGAAACAAAGATGTAGGAATCACGAAAGACGCTGGCGTAGAAACTACGATTCCGCAGAAAAAATCCGCTACAAGGAGGCAATGACCAAATACAAACACCTCATAATCTCTGAGAAAAGCAACTACTACCTTAGACAAATCGAAACTGCCCAAGATTCTGTTAAGCAGTTGTTCCAGGTAGTGGCCAAGCTATCAGGGCCGGCGACGAATTACTCCAAAGACGCCACCCAAACCCTCTGCAATTCATTGGCCAGTTTCTTCCAAGAAAAGGTTAGCCAAATATACGCCAACTTCTCAGCCCAATCCAAGGCTGGCTATCATACTGACAACCCCATTGATGATGTAATCACTCCTACTTTCTCGGAATTTAGCCAGGTCTCACTGGAGCAGATCACGGACCTAATTTCCACCGTCAAATCTGGATCCCCCAACGACCCTTGCCCTCTTTCTATTTTGAAACTGATCCCAGACTTGATAGGCCCCAACTTAGCAAACATCTGCAACTCGATGTTCTGCACAGGCACTTATCCTTCCATTTGGAAGAAGGCTATCGTCAAGCCTCTGCTAAAGAAGCATAATCTTGACCCCGCAGAGACCAAAAACTATAGGCCAATTGCATGTCTCCCATTCCCAGCAAAAAATGTTGAAAAAATCATGAACACACAGCTGACCCAGTTCATTGATGATAACAACCTACTGGATGATACACAATTTGGCTTCAGAAAGGGCCACGGTACCGAGACAGCCCTCATCAAAGCATCTGATGAAATTAGGATGGTACTTGACCACGGTGGTGCCGCGGTCCTAGTGCTGTTGGATTTATCAGCAGCCTTTGACACGGTCGATCACGCCACCCTGATCAACCGTGTCTCAGCCATCGGCATCAGACAAAGGGCCAAAGCCCTCCTATCCTCTTTTCTATCCAATCGGACTCAGCTAGTAAGTCTCGGCGATTTCAATTCCCCATCATTTGCCCTCCCGTGTGGTGTGCCACAAGGATCATCACTGAGTCCGACCTTATTTAACATTTATGTGTCGGACCTGGCAAGGGTCATCAAAGCCCACGGGATGGGTCTAACATCGTACGCTGACGACACACAATTGGTGCTTGCAGTACACAATGACGGAGGGGCAGTTGCGGCAAGCTTTCAAGAAGGAATGTTGGCCATCAGTAATTGGATGGCTAACAATTGCCTTAAATTAAACTCAGACAAGACGGAGGTGATGATCTTTGGCAATCTCTCCCCTGGCTGGTCCCCCACATGGTGGCCAGCCAAGTTGGGTTCACCTCCGTCCCCCGTCACAAAGGTCAGAAACTTGGGTGTTATGTTTGACGACAAGCTGTCTTTCACACACCACGCCAACGCAGTTGTCTCCTCATTCTTCTACGTCCTCAGGATGATAAAAAAACTCCTACCATTTCTCCCATCCAGTGCTGGCAGAACTCTGATCAGCACACTGGCAGTGGCGGCTGGTGACATTTGAAAGCAGTGGGGCGTAAAAGCTGGGCATGACTTTTAAGCCGCAAGCAAAGCGAGCAAGCGAAGCTAACAAAAGTGGGTACAGGTTGGGTCCTCCTCCCAAGAGAAAATTGGAAAAAGATTGGCAAATGGTGAATTTTAAAGCAAAAGTATTCTGCTGTTAAGTGGCTGAAGAAGATTTGCTTTCAATGCAGGAATTCCTCCCTGCCAAGTAATAAAACCTTCCTACTGAACAAAAGCCACACTTTACATTATCAATATCGATTCAATGACAAAAAAACACTGCTGGCATGGGAAAGCTATTAATTTAACAGTATGACGTAGGGGTGCAACACAAGCTGGGCTCACACCCGCTTAAAAAACTTATGTGACCATAGGCGCCTCAGTGCGGGGATTGAGGGACGGCAACGGGTGTGCATCACACGAACAGCAGTTTGTGTGGCACTGGCATGTATGCAGCTCATCTCACCTCAGACTTGTCTGCGTCCCCTACACACACACACCAAACCACCACAGTAGTGTTTGTGGCAGAGCCCATGCCCTGCTCACCTGTCTATGAACTGCACCCTTGCTCTTCCCACACACACCTGCCTTCAATGTTTTAAGGACATGCAGCTCGCCACACTATTCATCTGTGTTTGCCCCCACTACACACTCGCATGATAAGTGTTTGCGTGACATCTCGAGATAGCGCCTAGTGCCCAACACACACTGTGGTGAGCCACCGCTTCACACCACTGACATCTTTAGCGCTCGCACCACAGTATTGTAGCGAGTTCGGCACTATGCTAGCCTCACTCTTCAACTATCCCCTATCACAAACTGGCGGCATCAGGGATGTGGGACACCTCGGTGAACTGCCGCTCCCTCTGAACTCGGTCCTTCCCGCGCACTCACCACCAGTCTGTGAGGCAGTGTAAAGTGGTGTGACTCACTCCAGGTTCAGCCCTTGCACACGCTACTCGCACTTCTGGGCTACCTCAATAGGAAATATAGTTTGATAACAGATTTGTGAGACCTAGTTGCCTAACACACTTATTCTGATACCAGTTAGCCAGAGGTGCCCGCACGATGTGAAATTCGTATCTGTGCAAATCAATGTACATGTCCACTAAAATGTCCTACGATCAGGAGATCGGTGTGCTTAGCCGCTTACACATTCGAGTTCTTTAACTAGTCACACACAATAACTATTGCAACGACCACCACTCTGCAAATCAGGGTATCAGAGTGCACATTTCTACCAACAACAGTGCCTAACAGTAGAGCGCATATTTTCACGGAAACGTGATGTACAATATTGAATTAGTAAAAACAATGCATTAAAGGGGGCGAGCAAATTTGAGCGTGCAGTCCACAGCCATGAAAGGTCACGGTGGTTGACCGTCGTTTCACAACAATAAAAGGTCATGGTGGTTGACCGTCGTTTCACAACAATAAAAGGTCACGAGTGCTACGAAGATGTAGAAAAACACATTTTCCCAGTAGATTTAGGAAGTACATTTGACCACCAATATTTTTCTGAAAATAAAGAAAACCACTCGAGTTCTTCCCCAAGTACTTTTTTGGAATCTCAGTATTAAATGCTGCATTTTAAAGCACACGTTTTAATTTACAAATGCCCCGGTAAACATGCGTTGTCACTTTCCACGCTGCTCTTCTTTAATGCCGCCTCTTAATCCACTCTCGTTCCCGCCTTCTCGCTTCCTTCCAGTCTCTCTCCTTCACCACCCATTCTTTCACCCACCGCCTTCTATTTTTTTTCACCCCATAATTATTATCTGGATGAGTTAAACCTCGGAGGCTTCACTGATATATTTATATTAAAAACAACAACCAACATCGAAGCACAGCAGTTATACTGTAAACAACACGAGGTTATAGGGTACACCCTTGTATCACATGTACTGCCTGAGCAACAAGTGGCTTCTGCACATTTAAAGGGGTCGTGAACGAACACAACGCGCCGCCCTGGTGAGATATTTAATCGCCATGTGAAACAACCAGCAAGGATTTGCATGAAAATCCCGCTGTTCACTGAGGCAATAAATCACGTCTTTCGTTGCAGCGCTGTCAGGCTGTCTGTATTCTGGTCGGTTCATCAGATTTCCCCAACCCTCCTCTGTTAGGACATTTCGGACCCCTTTCTTTCAGGATACGGTAAAAAATAAAGCACACTCACCGGAGTCGGCAGTTCCTACTTCTTACTCCCAGCCGCGGCTCGCAGTACTCGCGGGGGGTCGCGCGGGGGTGGGGGCCCAGGGAGAATAAAATTTAGAAAACAAAAACTTACCTGACCGCCTCTGCTGTTGCTCCTGGTCCGCAATGGCGCCTCGTCTTCAAACAGGAACAGCACTGGAGTGGCAACCCTCAGCCAATCCTGGCGCTGCTGCAGCGCCAGGATTGGCTGAGGGCACGGTTACTCTTCGCCCGCCGCCTGCCCATTAGGAGACCGAGGGGCTCCTAATGGGCATGCGCAAGCCAGTGGAAACACAAGTGCGCATGATTGGGCACGGGCGAAAAATTTGCTCACCTTCCCCACTTATGCGCACTTGTGCTGCTGCCTTTCCCTGGCTGGTCTGACAATGCACGTCAGTCAACATGACGCCGGACCGCCCACCCCCTTCAGACTCTGAAGGGGGTGGGCGGTCCGACGTCATGCTGACTGACATGATTGTCAGACTCAGTTCACCCTCCCTCGGCGTCTCTGAACTTAAGTAAACTAAGTTCAGAGACGCCGAGGGAGCTGCGGGCACGGGTGGGGGGGCAACGCCCCAACGCCCCAATGGACGCACCGCGCCTGCACACTGGTAATGTCGAAAGTTGACTACTGTAACGGTCTCCTAATTAATGCCCAGGAGAAGGTCCTTAGTAAGCTACAACTGGTGCAGAACGCGGCCGCCAGGATTCTGTCAGGCACCCCCAAGTTTAAGCCGATATCCAAGGTGGTGCGACAGCTCCACTGGCTGCCCATAAGAAGCCGAACCAAATTCAAGGTGCTATGCATCGCATACAAGGCAACCCACAAACTGGACCTGAGTTTCTGAAGAAAGCTTTTTGCTCATACACGCCCAGTAGACCCTTGTGCTCTTCAGCAGCCAACCTTCTGACGGTCCCTCGAACCAAGAAAGCCTCATGGGGCAATAGACGGTTCACAGTCACCACGGCCAGACTGTGGAACACGCTCCCCCTTCACATTAAGACCAGTCCTACCCTGCTAGCCTTCAGGAAACATGTAAAAACCTGGCTCTTTAACCAATAAGTCACCTGCTCCAGGGCCGTCCTTCTCCTTACAGTCCGCAGCGCCGAGACACCCAAGGGTATTTGCGCGCTTTACAAGTTGCTTAAATAAAATAAATAAATAAATTATATAGCAATGTGCCTCCAAGGGAAGGCATGGCTGGCGAGGGGAACAGGAGTGGGAGGGGGCATGGAACAATGGGACGAGAAGTCATCGGTATGGGTAGGGGTTGTGGCTTGAAAGGGGTCCTATTCTTGGCATCAGGTCGTGATTCTAACAAAAGGATGGGCCGTAGTTGAGAATCCACTAATATCTTGTAAATCTGTTGCCCGGTATGTACGGGGGTCATGGTCATCAAGGAGACGGTCCTTCAAGCACGCTGCCGGTTGGTTGTTGCTGTTGTGCATACATGGTATCTGGTGGTTGAAGGAACCAACTATTTGGGGCCGGTATGCACTAACCAGAATATGCATTTTGTTGCTCAAATGGTGAGCAGGGTCGGGGCACTGAGGCCTGTGTTGATAAAACAGGGTAGGCAGGATATTTCTCCTAAATATACTGCAGTGTTTACACTGCTATGTCATTGTTAAGTTTAGGGTTTAATACATTAAAACAACCACAAAACTGTAGCCTCTTTGGTGCAGTTATGCGACTTTCTGAGATCAGGTGTTGTATAAATAATAGTATGAGTGATGGTGTTGGGGTCACTTAATGTACACAAGCCAGCAGCGTTAGGTGGATAGGGCTTTAAATGAAAGCTCCCTGGTGGTTTGGGTTTGTGCACAGGGGTGGTTGCTGGGGTGGCCTTAGTGGTTGTGCTTTTCAGAGTGTAGCTAATCTGTTAACGTGTGCAGGGGTACAGAGCTCCGGTGTACCCTGTGTTGGGTTGTAGTTATCCTGACGGACAAGGTTTATGTCCCTCATACTCCTTCTTCCAGCTCTGTTTTCTGCTATTGTGTGTTCTCTAAAATGGCTGCCTGTGCTTTGTTCTCCCTCACTCTCCTCCAACTTCCACGAGCGTTTATAAAGGGAGTTCTGTAATATAGCCCTACCTCCACTCTGACTCATCTCAAACCTCATTCTACTACTCTTTCCAATGCACTACCCTATTTCTCATCCTAATCCTCTCTCAATATATCCTCTACCTCCACACTCTCATTCATCCCAAACCCATACTACTACTATGATCTTCAAAATAACCCTTTCTAGACTCTTCCCTCCTCTACCCCTCCTTGCATCCTCTCATACCTCTTTTACTATTCAAATCTCCCAAACAAGCCTTTCTAAACCCTTCCCTCTGACTCTTCCCCCTCCACCTCCCGTTTACTCATCCCAAACCACCTCCTACTGCTATGAACTTCTAAAAAAAACACACAAAAAAACTTCCTAGACCCCTCCCTCTTCTATCCCCCCTCTATTCCTTTCAATCCAAATAACAGACTAAAATGTCCACCCCTCAAATTAATTTCAGATTTCCCTAGACTAATTCACCACTAATCCTGTTTGGGTTCCGGAGTAGCATGCTACCCTCCAAAAAGCGCTTCAACACCTCATTCAGGGGTAGCAAGCGCTATATGAATGCAAACCTTTCCTCCTTATATCCCTCCACTATCCTTCTCAATCCAAATAACAGACTAACATATCCACAGCTCAAATTAATTTCATATTTCACTATACTAATTCACCACTAATCCTTTTAGGTTCTGGAGTAGCGTGCTACTTGCCAAAAAAGCGCTTTGTCACCTCGTCAGGGGTAATAAGCGCTATATAAATGCAATTACAATACAATACAATCTATTAGAACCATGTTTAATCATTGTTCAGTCCTGATGGTTACAGTCCTGGGGTGGACTTTCTTGGCTATGCATGTTGGCATTTATCTGTGAAAATATTGATGTCTGCGTGCAAATAAGAGTATTTGTAGAAGGCCTTGGTGGAAAAATGTACCCTGCTCGCAGAGTTGGAGGAATTCGGGAACTCCGCGCTTCGCGTGTAACGTGGCGTTCCCACTAAATTCCGTCATCCGGCGTGTGGTGGAATTATTTTCCGTTGGCATGCACGAAAGTTGTTTTGGCGGGCGCTGCTGATCTCGACAAGACTTGCCTGCTGCTCGTACGCAAGATTTGCCATCCACTTGCTGGCTTCCAGCACTATTTTCATAATGCTGTTAAGCATGAGTAACCATGGCTGCACTTCTATCAGATGCTCTACTCAAGAAGCAGCTAAATCTACCAGAAAAGGAAGTGCCCCAGAGACTCCAACTTCCTGTTTCTGTCCAGCAGGCTCCTGCCAGTGCTTTGTCTATCTCCTGGTCACTTTTCATTTGGGTTTTGAGGTGGAAGAATCACTATCTTTGTCTGCTGCATAGTAACCCTGGGCGTAGTACTACGCTACGCTCACGGAGCATGCGTAGTTTGCGCTACTATGCACTACGCACTACGCACTACGCAAATTGCACGTAGCACAGTGCAAAAACTGTGCTAAAACACATAGCGTAGCAGCAAAATCATCAACACCTACAAATGCTTTGATAAAGCAATTTTACATGCTAAAAAGCATATAACCAATTCACAAAAGTGAACTTTGAGAATGAAAATATTAGGCAATGAGAGAGGTGATGATTTTGGGGTCCCCCCTAACCTAGGGGGAGGACCAAGCAGATGCATTGAACACAAAGAGCATATCATGCTGAACGATTCAGTGGTGGTCCCTTCCTCCTAGGACCACCCCAAGCACAGTTATGGGCAAAAATACAATCCCAACCAAAGGCCCTGCAAAGCATTATGGGACGAGAATAGCAGTGGGCAGTGAATATTATAGTGTCCAATATCAAAATAATTCTACAAAGAGCTGCAGTTCAACTAGTCGTTACTAGATGTCCCTCACGAGTCAAATGCAAAAGCATTGAAATTATTATTACATCAAGCTGCAGTTCCACTAGTCGTTACTAGATGTCCCTCATGAGTCAAATGCAAAAGCATTGAAACCCTTTCATGAAGCTTTTGCATTTGACTCGTGAGGGACATCTAGTAACGACTAGTGGAACTGCAGCTTGATGTAATAATAATTTCAATGCTTTTGCATTTGACTCGTGAGGGACATCTAGTAACGACTAGTTGAACTGCAGCTCTTTGTAGAATTATTTTGATATTGGATACTATAATATTTACTGCCCACTGCTAATCTCGTGCCATAATGCTTTGCAGGGCCTTTGGTTGGGATTGTATTTTTGCCAATAACTGTGCTTGGGGTGGTCCTAAGAGGATGGGACCACCACCGAATCGTTCAACAAGATGTGCTTTTTGTTTTCAAGGCATCTGCTTGGCTCTCCCCCTAGGTTAGGGAGGATCCCAAAATCATCACCTCTCTCACTGCTTGTTAATTTATCATTTTCACTTTTGTGAAATGACTATATGCATTTTAGCATATAAAGACAGAGATACTTATTTTATCATAACTTGCACTGTGCAAGATGCCGTTTGCAATTATTGCACAGTGCAGACAAGCACACAGCTACGCACTACGTAAGTAGTTCAAAGTGTACTTCGCTTAGCTACGCGTAGTGCTACTACGCAAACTACGCCCAGGGTTACTGCATATATACCATTGGATTTAAGGACTTTGTTTTTGTGATTTCAAAAGTAAGTTTAAAAACATTTGTATAAAGGTATTGTTTGTTTGATAGCGGGCATGCACCAGTATTTATTTGTACTTTTATTCGATTTTTTAATTATATTGTGGTGGGTGGCCTGGAGTTTCAGTAGGGGACTGGTTATTTATTTGCATTTAATATTTTTATCTTTTGTAAAGGAAAAAGGTTGCACAGTTCAGTGCATTTTCTCCATGCTTGTTAAATTTTCACTATTCATTTATTTGACTATTTGGCCAAGTCTCCTCATGGGCCATCCAGTTAATAGACCCAGTACTAGTCATGGGTACATAAAACAACTGTTCCTGTGGTATATGTTGTTTTAAAACATAATTTAGTGTAGGGATAGCATTGGATTAAATTAAAAATGTCTGGATTATTTTTTGTATTTCACAATATTTTCAGCAAAATTGTACTTTGGTGGTGTAATATTTGATGCCTTGGGAGGATGTGTGTTGTTGTCAAATTTTTATAGCTCACTTCAATTTCGATTTTGGCATTGTTGAATTAATGGTAGTGTTTTCATCAGTGTTACCATGCCTCCTTTGTCTGGCTAGTGTGTTTGTGTGTTTGCCGTAGGCAACCATTTGTCTTTTTTCTCCATGCCATGGTGCTGGGGGCCATTTTATGTAGTCAGTTTCCATAGGCCTGCATGTGTTCTTTATTCTGGCCATGCCTCATTGCTTGCTGTTGTTGTTTGACCATGTGGTTGGTGGCCATTTTGTGTAGCCAGTCAGTCAGTGTGCTTTTGCTATAGGCCTGCATATGTTCTTGGCTGTGGCCATCACTCCTTGCTTGTTGTTGTTGGTTGACCATGTGGGCAGCGGCCATTTTGTGCAGCCACCTTTTTTCCAGTTTTCAAAGCCATTTTCTTGGGAGATTGATAGGAGAGGGCTAAGCCTTTTTGTTTTTGTTCAGTTTTTTACTTTTTCCTGATATCAATTTAATAAAATGCTTGAGGTTTATTGTAGGATATGTATATAATGAACAATGTTTTATATTATATCAATTTTTTTGCATTTTTCCCTTCACCTCCTTCCCTCCACCAATGTGTTTCTCATAGTTCCCAGTACACCAGCAATTCATTTGTTTTTTATTTATTATTATTATTATTATTATTAGTTTTTTAATGTATTTTATTTTTTTGTTTAAAAAAAAAAAAAACATTTAAAGAAGAAGTCCCTTTTTTTTACACTTTCCCACCATCCATTCACCCCCTACATGCCATCGGAGCCTGCCACATACCAGCATTCATTTTTCAAGGATTGTCATCATAGATGTCTTAGGCGCACACCAGTATTCATTTTTTAAGGATTATTCCATTTTCCCCTATACCTCCCTGACTGCCACAGGTGTCTCCCTTAGATGCACATAAACCAAACAGTTACATCTGTATGTTGTTGTTATCCTGATTGAAAATGAAATATTATGTTATGGTGGTGATGTGGTTTGACTTTGGAGTGGATACACTATTGTTGTTAAATATTTAGGATAATAACTTAAGTCACCACACTAAATTATACTGTCTTTGTCTTTACTAATTCAAGCTGCAACAATGCCACATTTCACTAAAAGTAATTATTTAGGATAATAACTTAAGTAACCACAGTAAATTATATTGTCTCTGTCTGTACTAATTCAAACTGCAACTATGCCACGGTTCACTAAAAGTTTTTCCTGCTTGTTTGCTTTTAGGTGCACAAGAGACATCACCCACAGTACTTCCAGACAGAAGACATGTGCAAAGTGATGTGACCACACAACATGTAACATGAGTCCTCCCATCTCTTCCGCTTGTCCAGCTTAGTACTACTGCAAACTGATAGCTTCAAGATGGACCCAAAGAAAGGGGCTGCCAAGAAAGTGGCCAGTGAGGAGAAGAAGAAGCAAATTTCCACAGCTGGGGTGCCGACCAAAACCATTTTTGGGATATGTGCGCCTGCCGCACCGGCCTCCAGGGAGCAAGCAGGGAGCAGCACTTCTACATCAACAGCACCAACCCAACCTAAGCCGAAGCCCATGTCTCTCAGCGAGGTAGCCATTGCAATCATGGCGGCACCGATGAGCAGTGACTATGAATTGGATTTGTCTCTTTCGCACAGTAGTACCCAATCGTCACAGGAACCTGAGCAAAGTGGACAACAACCGTAGCCAGCAATAGTAGATCTCTTCCTGAAGTAGGAGCAGAACAGGAGGTTGAGCTTCCTGCTGAGGAAGAACCTCCTCATTTAGAACCATTGGCTTCCAGATCTCAGGCAAGAAAAAGGAAGGGTACTCCACCATCTTCTCCAAGCCCCCCATCTGATGATCTGGACATGGATTGGACCCCAGCTGAGCCCGAGGCATGCCGGAAGAGACAAGGGAAAAGGAAAGTTCCTGAAAGCCCTACAATAATGGGAGGGGATGAGGATGACGAATCAGTCATTTTCATGGAAGCTGGCTCAGAGGACACTGCCATTAACCCTCCTACTCAACCTGCTCTGAGGGATGTGGCACTGATACCACCACCACCACCACCACCAGCTTCCATATTTGTAAGGCCCCGCTGAGACCTGCATCCACCACTACCACCTCAGTCGAAGTACACACTGCAGAGAGGCAATCGTCGACACACCCGCCTACCTCCAGTTCTACGGGCATTGGAAGTGGCACTAGTGGCCCACTGAAAAAGTTCACCTCCCCAGTTTGGGACTTCTTTACAATTAGCAAGCAGGAAGATAATATTGCAATATGCTTCATTTTCCACATTAGTGTTCGTTGAGGTAAGCCTGGTTGCACACTATGGTACTGGAAGCCAAATGACCCATATGAAAAAACATCATGCAGTCTGGTGGTAGGCGCACCTTAAAAAGATTGCTGCAGGTGGTGGTGGTGATGATGAGAGAGGGAATCAGATCTGATCACGGTGGGAGGTGAAGATGATGAGGAAGAAGAGAGTGACAGCTTTATGCAAAGCAGCCCTATCCCCAGCAGTGTGCTAGTATGACCTGCCTCACCAACCTCGAAATGGCACAAGAGTCAGATGAAGACACCACTGCACACAGTGACTGCCCTAAGACGCCCATTGAGTCTACCACCTCCTAGTTCTGTCCGGAAGTCACCTGCGTCAGTGACGCCACAAAAGAAAATAATCCAGGCTAAAATTATGGGCATGTTTAGGCATGAGGGGGCCTACAAATGCAACCACCCAATGGAACGTTTGTACAATAGAAAGCTGGCTAAAATGTTAGTACTGGACCTCCTCCCTATTACTTTTGTAGAAGGCATGGGATTTTTAGAATTTATAGCGGCCATCTTCCCAGCCGGACCTATTTTGCCAGAGTTGCTGTTCCAGCGATCCATCACAATGTGTTGCAATTGGGTGGACAAGCTTTGCAGCAGAGTGCTGTTCACATAATCCACCTGACCATAGACATGTGGACCAGTTATCAAGCCACTGATTACATGTGTATCACTGCACACTGGCTCTGTTTTGTGGGGGTTAGGCAACATCTATCTACAGGTCTCGGTGCTGATGAAACGTTTAAGGGCGCTTTGCGGCATGCACAGTAGCCATGTTTGCCATGGAGAAATCCCACATTGCTGCAAGCATCTTGGAAGCCTTTAACATCAAGGTGTTTGAATCGCTGCGACCCAGAGGTCTCAGAATTGGATTTGTTGCCACGGACAATGGGAGTAATATAGTTAAGGCCATGGCAGATGGTGGCTATTTCAGAGTCCTGTGTTTGGCGTATTGCATCAACCTGATTGTGCAGGACTTTCTCAAAAAAGAAGACATAGTCATCAATATACTGACCATCTGCAGAAGAATCTGCACTCATTTCAGCCATTCTTTTAAAGCCCAGAAGCAGTTGAGGATAATTCCACGTGCTAATAGAATCTCAGTTAAAGCTGTAATACAGGAGGTGCTAACACAATAAAATTCGACCTTTTACATAGTTCAACATCTGCTTGAGCAGTACAAACTGATCAATGACTATGTCACTCAAAGAGAAGAGGATGCAAATGGGAAAATCAAAGAGACATTGTGTCGTCCAAAGAGTATATCTGTGCCACAATGCTTGAATCACGATACAAAAAATACCGCCCACTTTAATTCCTTTTTCAGAAGGGATGTTTCGCAATGTAAGACATGGATTGTTGAGCAAGCCAGAGACCTGGAAGAAGAATGGATAGAAATTTGAGTTTCACTCCTGGGCAGAAGTTCTGGGGTGCCACCTTCAACTTCCAGAGAGGGCAGTCCATTTGTCTCACAGCAGCCAACACCAGCAACATAAACACTGGCAACAACCACAACAATAGGAACAGAAGAATCTGCCCAAACCTCTGCATTGGCTTGGTTTCAAGTGGCAGGTCTTAAGTCCAGTGCAGTGGCAAAGGCAAAAGAGGTCAAGCAAGTGGCAACACCAGTGACCATTCAGAGGATGTTCCATGACTATCTCAATGACCCAATAGAGCTTTATGTGGATCAAAACCCATTGGTGTATTGGTTTGTGAAGATGCGCCAATGGCCAGAACTCAGCAGGCTGGCAATAAAGTATCTGGCTTGTCCAGTGGCGAGGGTGTCTGCTGAGCGTGTGTTCAGTGCAGCTGGGGCAGTTGTCACAGTGAGAAGGACCAGTCTCTCACCTCAAAAGAGATTGGCCATGATCAAAATGAACCAGCATTTCATACCACATAATTACACTGTTCCTGAAATTCTACAGGAGGAGGATGAGGGTGATTGGTTAGACTCAAGTGTGTTAGCTGACCAACTTCTGGGTGAATCACCTGAGTTTGAGGACAAACTCTAATTCCCTGACTGAGTAGGCCACCATAGAGCTATTCAATTATTTGTTATCAAATTGCTTTGCCAAAAAAAGGTATAGCTAGTGAAACACTATGGGGCCGATTCCTATTCAGGCCGGAAATCTCTCCGACCGAGCCGGACCCGGAGAGATTTCCGACCAAATCGGACCCTAGCAGTCCGACCGAACGAGTACGATGCGTTCGCATGCTATCGGACTCGATTCGGTCGGACTCCCATTGAAGTCAATGGGAGCCGGTCGTACAACGCGTACGCGGGCTCCCATTGACTCAATGGGTGCGAGGCGAACAAGGGCGCCCCCTACAGCGGGTACGCATTGAAGCGGGTTGCGCCGTACATGCACAGGTAGGGTGTGCGACTCGCGCGGCTAGGCGTACAGGGGGTCCGACACGGACCCCCAAAGTGCGGCTCCGACTGCTCTTTCAAGCCGGATGGCGCGAGTCGGTCGGACTGCTCGCGGCGCGCATCGTACTTACCCGGCCGGGGAACGTCTCCATTGCGCGGTGCGAGTCGTGTCCGTGCGAGTCGGTCGGAGCGGTCGGCTTTCGTGAACGAGTCGGTCGGTGCGGTTGGGTCTCGCGAACGAGTCGGTCAGAGATTTCGCATCGTACTCACTCGCCCGGACGCACGTACGAATCGGTCGGGAAACAGGGCTCCGAATCGGATCCGGTAAAGCCGAATCCGATTCGGAGCCCTACCGGCCGAGATCGGAATCGGCCCCTCAGTCTGTTTCTGACATATGCAGCCCCACCATTTTTAGGCACATGTATGGCCGGATTGGAGTTGGACCATTGTGCAGTGAAGAAGCCTACCCATTCCCTTCAGTACACTGGAGACAATGTTTGCCTCCCTCTCATGCCTATCCTTTTTTTCATCACATAGTGGGACTGCCCCAGAAGATCATTTGTTTTACAAGACTGCCAAATTCCAATGTGTAGCTTGCATCAAAGAGGAGATACAATTGTGTACATACCACCATGCTTGAATTAGGACAGGTAACTATTGCACCAATGAGTGATATATTATTGAGTGATTTTGAGTGATGGTTGATAATTCTTGTAGTGGCAGACAGTGAGGGAGGGTGTTTGTGAGAAAGTGCCCTCTTTCTGCATGGTTGCCCCCACTTTCTTGCTGAATTGCTGACGTGCTTTGACTGAGTGTGCCCTGGGCTCCTGCTAATCAGGTACCCAGGGCCTATGTTCTTTCCCTAAAACTGCATTGAAGCCTAAACCCAATTGGAATCTCTGGCCACAGGTCAGCCCCTGGTAAATGGTACCACAGGTACCCAGGGCACTGTAACCAGAAAAGGCCTCTAAGGGCTGCAGCACTTATTGTGCCACCCTTGGATATCCTGTACCCTTACACACACACACTGCCTTTGCAGGCTGCGTGTTTTGGTGCAGAACAAAGTGAAGAGTCGACATGGCACACATCTCTGTGTGCCATGCCTACAACCCACTGCCCTGGCATAGATCAGTCACCCCTCTAGCTGGGTGCACTATACCAGTGGTGAGGGTACAGGTGGATGAGCCCTGTACCTCTACAGTGTCTAAGTCCATTCTTAGACATTGTAAGTGCAGTGCTGCCATTAAGAGTATATGGTGCTGGGAGTTTGTCATTACAAACTCCACAGCACCATAATGGCTACAATGAAAACTGAGAAGTTTGGTATCAAACTTCTCAGCACATTAAACCCACACTGATGCCAGTGTGGTATTTAAGGACAAATGCACACAGAGGGCATCTTAGAGATGCCCCCTGAAAACTAACCCACCTCTAGTGTCCAGGTTGAGTGGCTGCTTTCAGCTGCCACCACCAGACATGTTTCTGGACCCCTGGGTCTAGAGTAGGGGTGGGTGGAATTTGCGTAGTCGCGTTACGCAAAGTTCCGCGAAGATGTAAAAAATCTCCGCGAGCTACGCAGAATTCCGCAAGCACGTGGAATTGCTTGTTCCGCCCATTCGCGATGTGTTTTTCCTGTTCAGGGACGCTGTTTACGTGCTCGGGGGGAAATATCTCGTGAACTTGCCCATGCGGTCGCCAATTGGCGCGGCCATCTTGTTTCACTTGTCCCGCCAGTTCACGATGCGTGTTTCCTGTTCGCGAACGCGGATGTCCGATGGCGCGTCTGAATGACATGTTCACGATCGCACTCTCGCCGGATCGCACGGCCGGATAGGAAAACTTGTCGGTGAACGCAGTGATCCCGGTAAGTCGCTACCACGTGTGCGAACACGCATTTTGAAAGCGCGAACAAGGAAAAAATTCCGCTACGCCGCGGATCGCGGAATTGCTGAAAATTCCGCGATCCGCGGCGTAGCGGAACGTGGAATTGCCAAAATTCCGCAAATTCCGCGAGCTGAGCGGATTTTACCACCCAGGCCTAGTCGAGAGCCTGCTGCTCTCTGGGGCCTGAAACAATGCACATCCTGGGACGAGGTGCCAAGCCTCCTCCCCCAGGATGGGCAGGGTTCGTGAGCTTCCCCAGGCCACTTGCTGCTCTCAGCAACTGGTCCCCACTGGTTCTGACCCCCACTTTGGGCGGGAGAACCGATGGGAAAAACAAGTGAGGAAGAGAGGTGTGCCAACCTCTGCCAACTCCACCCCTCAGGTGGGGGAGGTGAGGTGAAGCACAACTCTCAGTCCACGCCACCTTGAAGGTGGGGGGACTCAGCCAACCAGGGATAGGCTCATGCCCCCCTGCCACTGGAGGGTGGCATAATAGGGGGTGTACCCACCCCAGGGAAGGAACCCATTGGTCCCTGCCTTTTACCTACCTGTAACGCCCCTAAATCTAGTATTTAGGGGCACCCCTGAACCTTGCTTCCTCAGACAAGAAGAAACTGCAAGAAGAAGAAGAAGAAGGACCGAACAGCCATGCAGAAGCTAACAAGAGGAAGACGCCCACTGACTTGGCCCCAGCCCTACCAGCCTGTCTCCCCCTCGAACCTGCTCCTGCGAAATCCCGGTGTGTCCTGCAGCCAGCAACCTCGAAAACCCCGGAGGACCTGCCTGCCTTCAACTACAAAGACTTTGTCTCCCGTGAACACCAGATTTATTCATGTGCAACCTCTGGTCCAGCCGGACACCGCGGATACGCCCCACTCTGCACCCGCCGTCCACGGCCTGAGCTTGAGTGGGCAAACAACACGAGGAGGTCACCCCGGTGATCCTGACCCGAGATCCGGTGACCCCTGACCTGCCTCAAGCCTCCAGCCAACGCCTGCAGCCTAAATCCAGAAGGTCCCCCCAACCGCGACCAGGAGCTGGTAAGAAGATCCGACTCCAAAAGGCACCCCTACACCCGACGCCCCATGGCCTTGTGTGCCCAAACCGACAGTGCCTAACCAACCCCTAACTTCCCAACTTACCTCTCGAAGTGGTGGTCGCACCCAGAAGACTTTCGTCCCCAAGCCTGCAGTGCCTTTGCAAACCGGAGGTTCCCCATTGAAAACAGTAGGGCGCTCGATGTCGAAACAGCACCCTGCACCCGGCCGCCCTAGTGCCGCTGAGGGTGCACCTTTGGTGCTACTTTGTTTCCCCATTTTCCTTGAGCTAAAGTCCAGGAGCTTTGCTCCCACAACCCAGTGAACTGCTTGCCAGCAGCCACCAACCGGAGGCCCCCTATCCCCTATTGGATAACATTGGGCCTCAGCACTCTGCACCCGGCTGCCCTAGTGCCGCTAAGGGTGTAACTAGAGTTCATCCTTGACCCTGGGGGACCCCTGAGTCTACCCCCAGAATCTCAACTCCCACTACCAAATACTTACCTCAAAACTGATAACACTATTTTCCTCCATAGGGTAACATTGACTGGTTTTTTTTGGAAAAGTTTCGAAGTATGGAGTTTGAAAACCTTAAGAAATTCTTTAAAATTGCACTAACTAACAAAAACGATTTTACTTACCTGTTTGCAGTAAATGCCCCAGAGTAATATCCAGGTATACTACTGTGAGTAAGAAAAGTAATCTCAAAAGTAACTTACCTGCAATTTTACTGAAAAGCCCATTCAAGTCTATGTACTGTATTTACAAAGTATTGCATTTCTCTGAAACCATACTGTAAGTCAAAACAAAGTGCATATACAATTTCATTCAAACTGTATTTCAATTGCATTACTACTGTAAAGTATTTATTGCTTACCTGTGCCAGGCCTGCTTGGTTCTAGAAAATAAAGTAACTAAAAGAATATTTTTATACAAAAACAATTGGTCTGAAGTTCAGTCTTTGAGTGTGTGAATTAATTTGCTGACTGAGTGTGTACAACAAATGCTTAACACTGTCCTCTGATACTGCCTTACTGCTTGACCACACTACCACAAATAGAGAGTGAGGTGCCATCTAGCTTTACCTCTGCCTACCTTTGGGGATCCACTGGACTGTGCACACTATACCTCACTTTGGTATAGTATATACAGAGCCAGCTTCCTACAGTGTTCAACTAATTTTTAAACTTGATTTTGATGATTTGCAATGCTTGGAGCTGATGGATGATCTTTGTTCCTGAAGGTGATTGGCTCTTTCACACTTAGCGAGATTTACTTGCAGGGTCCACTCTTTTTTTTTTTGGTTCTTCAGAGACTAGACCAGTCACTTTAGTTAACAAACACAAATCTACACAAAATACTCACATTCTGTTTCTCTTCTTGCTCTTCAACAGCGCTGCAATAATGGTCTATCTTGCTCGGGTCGAGACAGAGTTGGACTGATTTGTTACTCGGAGTCAGGGGGTGGATGGAAGGACTTAGGGCAGGACTACCTCAACAGCCAGAAGAAGGAAGTTATCAACTTCAAAGGGAAAACATGATGATGATGACTCTGAGGCCCACTCAGCTCTATGGAATGGAGACAGTTGCATTGATTTGGTAAATGCTGCTGAGTGTGTGTGCTGGCTCAAATATGAAACTCCACTTATGTGGTTGTGGTCGGGTGGGGGCCTGTTGCTTGTAGCTGAAGACAGACTTGTGATGCCACATCCTCAACTGATGCACACACTCGGCTTAATGTTATGATGACAGTTGTGAGATTGATCAGGCCGGTACAAGCAGCTGCTTGTCCAAGATTGGTTGTAAATTGCTCTCACTTCTCAGTTAATCGATCACACATGAGTCATAAAATGAATGATTGCAGCAGCCTCTGCTCTTGCTATGCCTCTGAGTCTTCTTGATACAGTCCTCATGAAGCTTACCTTCTGTCCTTCTCCTTGATTCTACAATATAATTTCTGTTTCAAAATCCGCAGGCCTTCTTTTCTCCTGCACGGAAGGCGAAAGCTCCAAAACTCTCCTGCTTACTCGGGCCTTCCGAAAAGAATGAAGATGCACTACCCAATTTGGCAATATAGTATCATTTTTCTTTTAACAATCATAGTTTTTAGAACTGTGTGGGTTCACTTCACTCCCCTATAGTTTGTATTTTTCTAACCTAGATGACAGAACATTTAGATATATAATAACTTGGGTCTCTGGGGCTGAAGGACTGTTTGCAATACATTTAACCAAACTGTGTCATTCCTTCCACAACAGATTGATGATAATGTGCTGCTTATCGCCCTGAGGAATATTGGGTTGTGTTGTGTTTGTCTTTGTCACACCTTTCCCCACATCTCCTTTCCCATCCATTCATCAAACCCCTAACCCTCTTCCCCCAGGCTGTGTGATTTATTGAGGTGTGACTTAATTTACACCATAAATGGATCACACACTTGGTGGGGTGGTTGTGGTGAAAGTGACACCAACTCATTGCAGGATCTTCTATTATCTGAGCAACAGCCCACACCAGCCCCACTTACCCACCCACACATAAAAGGGATCCATATTTTAGATATAGAACATCGTTCATCAACATCATCATTCAGTCCTTTTGTTGCGTAAATGCTTAACCTTGTCCACTCCTGACTCTGAGTCCACTTCTCCTGACTTGAGGATTTTGTAACTTTAGTTGTAATTAAATACTAGCTCCCCATTGCTTAGAAGAAGTTACTATTGCTAGTTTTTGTTATAATATCAGGTATTCTTTGTTTTGTCATGGTGGGAGTAGTCGAGTCTCAGTCTTTGTGACGCTATGATATAAATATAACCCACTAACTCTGTGTTTTTCTTTCAATTTAGTTGCCTGTGATGGATAATCCTTTTGATTAATCCTACAATTGGAACTCACCTATGTGGGAGTGGGACCTCACTTGTGATGCCTTCCCTTTTAGCACACTAGCCTGCTACTACTACCACCACCATTAAGAAGGCACCTTGGGAAACCCTGCAGTAAGGTTTTGAATGATTGAGAGAGGTTGCAGCCATTGCTTCATCTATTCAGGTAAGAGAACTATGGAGTGAAGTGAACTAATTTAGTTAGTAAGTAACTAACTTCTACTGCAGATAAGTAGCTTTTTTGTTTATCTAGGTTGTTGTAGGCAATATAGGCAATGGCAGCATACCCCCTAACGGTCAATTTAATTATAGAGGGTAGTAGGACAGGGAATACCTAACTATAACTAACTGTTTTACAATTTGATAAGCGGATTAAAAAACAGACTCTGTGAAAAGGCAGCAGTTCAAAGTAAAAGTAAAACACAAAAAAACTACTTCAGGCATAAATTATCAGAAGAACTTTTGCCTTTACTTTTTAACAATAAAACCCACCCTTTCCACCCACAACAGGCCCACCTTTTTCCCCAAACAAATAAATATCACCCCAACCAATGTCCAAAGTCCAAAGAAGAGTCCAAAACAAAACGTTCGGCCCACCAGATTTTTTTTAAAAAAAGGGCTCAGAAGAAGGCATTATTGATGCGGGTCTGGATTTGTTCATGTTGTTCCTCGAGGCGTGCCATCTGACGGCGAAGCTGCACCAGCTCACGCAGAACACAACGTTGGAACTGGCGGTCTGGGTGGGAGGGGGCAGCAGTGGTGGTTTGGGTGGCTATCAGCTGCCGGCGGTGCTGACGATGTTGCCGGGAGGATGGAGGCATTGGCAGCTGTCTGGAGGAACTTGGGCAGTGGCAGACGCCGCTGCCTCAGCCTCCTCCTCCTCTAAAGCCACCAGCTGACGGTATTCAGCCTGGATGGCCTCCAACCTCTGCCCCCTCAGACGGGCTGCTATCTCCTGCCGTGAAGTGGTGGTGGTGGCCCAGTAGAAATAGCTGTATCAAGAAAGAAAAAAAAAGAAAAAAGACAAATTGTAAACAATGCTCTGTGCAAACACTTGTTTAAAATTATACAGTGGCACAGTAGCAGTACATGGCTGGTCCCCTATAGCCATTGGAATTGAATGTGATTAGGAGAGCCACAGGGCCAATTTTTACCCACACATGCCTCACGTAAAAGCACTAACTGGCTGAAAGGAATTAAGGCAGAATAACAAAAGATTAAAAAAATAGAGTGATTTTTTTAAAGGATTTCCTACTAAAAAACTAAACAGTCACTTTGTGTGGAAAAATAAAAATAAATTACCTCTCATTAATGAGTAAGGCAATATGCACTGTGGAGTACAAGTATTCTTGTTGTGCTAAATTAATGGAGGCATTCTAGCTAGGGCATCGGGTACTTTGCTACTCTCTGCAGTCTGCAGCTGGGGCAGCTGTTAAAGGACAATTATCTTACTTTATTTCCAATGGCCCTTCTGTTCTCCAAATGCCTTTCAATTCTACCCTGATTCCAAAGAGGCAGATGAATAATAATAATACTACGTCACTCACGACATGTATAAAATACGGATATCCTGTCTGCCATAAGTAGACGGTGGGAAAAACGATGCACTGCAGTACAGGGAAAGGATATAGATTTTATTTGGCACGTTCCTCACAGAGTATACCATCCACAAAACTCAAAATCAGGCACTTAGTCCCACTTTACTCCCTGCCCTCGCCCTCTCCCACAAATTATTTTCGACAGATACATTCGCTTGGCAGTAAGGAAAGTAAACTTAACTTACTCTACTGTACGGTAAGTTAGAGGGATTAGGCCGAGTTGGTAGAGGTTTTGCTATAGAATATAAGGCCGGCTGAAGCTCGCAGAGTTTCACTCCGCCGAATTCCGCGGAGTTACCAGCAAACAACGCCAAATTCTGCGGAGATCAGCAAGCGGGCAGAGTACCAAACAAGTCACACACCAACAGACAAAACCATAGGCAATAGCAGCACCCTTTGCAGGTAATTGTCGAGAAAGTCTTGAGGCACATGTCACACACTAACCTTTCATGTGGAGGCTGCTCTCTCTTCAGTCTGCAGAAGCTGCTTGGACTGGGCAATATCGCTTGCGATGACCGCATGCAGCTCCCCTGCTCCAACCTCCACCTGCCTCCTTTGTGGTAGCATTCCGCAGCTCTAGCGCCCTCAGGGAAAAGGCAGGCAGCAGCCCAGGCCACGAACACACAGCCAAGCCCATGGCGATGGCAAGCAGGTTCTTGAAGCGGAGTCATCACTGCCCAGGCCGTAATTATTTTCAAGAAGGCCCCGCGTGAGTCGGGGGCTCCATCCTGCAGCAGTCACCCAGTGCCAGCCAAGCCAGGACGGGCACTGGTAGCACCAGCATGGTGCACTACACACCGGGCCAACGCATGGGAAGCTGCATCAAGACGAGAGTGAATGAGCAGCACATGTCATCAAACTCCAGTGAGGACTAAGGTCGGATACATTCATTCTGCACATGCGCCGGGGACATAACTCATTCACAAAGGGTAGCCATTTTAATAACAGGCTCTGTAGTGATTGAAGCGGGTCGACTCGACGATTGCACAGGGCTCTCCTGACTCTGACATGGCTGCCTCCAGGAAGCATATTATGTATGCGCTCCATGCCAATGTAGGAAAAGTTTGCTCCGCGGGGAATGCAGATTTTTATCAGGATATCCACGTTGCACATGGAGTGCGGAGTTCCTGAATTCCGCAAACTCCGTGAGCAGAGTCAGTTTCTCCACCCCGGCTTAATAGAATAATGGGTTGTCACTGATCATCATCATATGCCCAAGCTTTGGTTAAGTCAGTCACTGTAGTTAACGAATGTGGAAAGGAAAATTTGAACAGGCGTAAATCTGTTATAGAAGCCATAAAATATATGAATCACTTGGCCAGAAAATTGTGTCACATGCCAGCAATGGGGTTTTCAATTTTTTTGGTAGGCTGGGACAGAACATAGGAAAGAATAAAGGAGTAAAATACTAGGAGCTGATTGAGTGGGTACTGGAAGAGAAGGGAAACACAACTTGTTTTTAGTTTGCAATGCATTGAAAACTTTGTAAATGTCACATTAACTGTAGCAGACACACATTGCACAGCCAACACTGCAGTGCCGAATTGAACCATGCTGTAGTTAGGTCATGGGTGGCGGAATGCCATGGGCAGGGAGGCGATGAATAATGATGGGTAGGATACATATCTGTCTCGCTTAACAAATACAGTGAGTATACTAGTCATTTGTCAATAAGCAAGCAATGTGACTAACCACCAACCGTCCCTGCCACCGCTGATACTCCCCCTCCAACCGCCTCCGTGTCTGGCACACTGGCGCTGCCGCTGGCCCCGGCACTGGTGGTATGTGTGTCTAGAAAAAACATTGCACTTTTTAGATACCAGATACGCCGCCCCTTATCATTTTTTTAAAACAAAATACGACCGTAATACATCACTACAGTTCAGTTAGCAGTATCTTCTATCAAAAATATTACATGGGCATTTTGCTTGTTGGCGATGTTAGAAAAGCCAGGTAGTCAAGCCAACCAAAAACGTTTCGTAATGGAGGGGCAGAGCTATGATGACTCTAAGTCATTGAAGCTCAATGAAGGGGTGGAATAAATTGGTCAATGATGGACATATGGAAGTGGTTGGCATATGAAATGGGACCTCATACTACTTCCCTGCCATGCTGCCCTGTCATGGAAACTGCTGGTATAAAATGAATGATAACACAACACAGCATTGGGGGGGGGTCCACCATGACCATGGGCACTCTGTTGTTTTACTGTTTGAGCAATTGCAAGAAAAAGAAAGCCTTCTCAACACTCATGCATAGAGAAAAGTAGCTTACTTGAGCCTGCAATCCTCACAGTAGAGTGCCTAAAATCTGTTCTCTCTGGAGGAAGTCAACTACAGAAACATGAAATATAGAAAAAAAGCATAATGCAGGGATAACAAAAATTTTACAAACATTAGGAGAGGAGCTGAAAAAAAGGAGACAGTATAAAAAAGAATAAACAAGGCAAAATTATTCTAATAGTAGGGAGAGGTAAAAGTTAGGGAAATAATAATAGTAATAATAATAATAGCAGGACTTACTGGGACCAGTAGAGCCATCAGCTGTGGCTGCAGCACTGGTGGTGGTAGTGGTACTTCCACCTGTGGTGGCACTGGCGGGGGCAACCCCGTCCAGACCGGCCGTTGATGATGCCCCCTTCTTCTTGCCCTTGGGTGCTGATGTAAGACATAAAGAAGATAAAAAAATAGATTAGTGGTACAGGTAATCTCCCCAAAAATATTTTGACTGGCAAAGGCAGTAACGTACTTTTCTAAATCAGATCGCCTATAGTACTAGTATCAAGTTGATCTAGTCCTAATTTCCTAAACTCTAGCCCCATTCCTTATTTCCTAAACTACATTTTGAACTACTAATGCATTCCATTTGCAATAAATGATGTTCACTTCTCAACCCCCTTTGATGGCCCAACTCAGTCTCCCTTTTCAATGCATAGGGCATACTACACATCATTGGGCGATTGGGACTGGATGAGCCACATAAAGAAAGGCACAGAGAACGCTATCTCACTGATATTACTACTACTATCTTAGTGACAGGACAGAGAGCACCACCGCTGACGAGTACGATTAGGTAGCACCGAGCACCTGGCTAGCTCAAATGGATCACATAATATTTGTAACATAAACTTAGCTTACCTCCAAGTGTGAGCAGCATGTGATTTGGAAAAAACATATTAGCATTGTAGAACACAGCAAATAAATAATTACTCACCGAACCCTGCAACCTCAACGCCCAGCAGGTATAGCAGGTCCTGTTCGTGGTCGATGATGTCCGCCCAGTGGTGTGTCAGCTGCTGCACCGTACGCTGCACCCCAGTGCACTGGTGCATGCACCGGCACACTCTACTCCACAACAGCCAATGCTCCTACCTCCTCACAGGCTTGCCACCTGCTGCCAGCATGGAGGGGCAGTGGCACTGCACATGAAAAATAAATGCGGCCACCTCCACCTCAGAAAAAATGGGGCAGAGCTACACCCCTTGGCTTCCATTCTCTCGCTGCTCTGACATGGTGCTGGGTGGGAAAAATAACTGGAATAGGAAAAGTTGGAAGGAACTAGGAAGTAAGAGAAGATTAAAGGTAGAACTAAGGAAGTAAAGGGAAAACCAAAGGAAATAAAGTACAAAAAGTCACGGAAAATGAAATAAGGGCCAAAAAAATAAAATACACAGAGACACACATTGATAAAATATAGGTAAATGAGGTCTGGATGAGTGGGATAGAGGTAGGATTGTAATAGATTAGACTGGATTGAAGAATCAGACCCAGCACCATGAGCAGAACAGAAAGCATGCAAAACAAAATGGCCGCGCCCATGCAAACCACGTGATGCCTTCCGCAATCATTTTTCAGCGCAGAACGCACTACTGGCACAGAAAAACAGCGCAAACAGGTGGCCGAGCAGTCTTCCGTCCATTTGCGGAGTTCCGCGGAATCTTGCAGAGTTTTTTTTAAGTGTATGAGGGCCTTTGTACAACACTTATAGACTCTGGCTTTTTCAAGATACGTGGTTCATTCTCTTTTGATTATAAACAATGAAGCTTTATAAGCAAGGGTTATGTGGAAACAGATAAGGCAATTGAGTTTTACAAACAATGGCTACAATGAAAGCAGGAAAACAATGTAAAACCTATTTCATTTTAGCCCATGTATCTAAAGAACTGACAATTCATCCAAAATCTTCACCAGTGGAGTATCTTTCAAATAAAACTGAAGATGGCGGGGGGCTCATTGTACTTTATCTCTTAGGGCCCGATTACGAGCTAGGCAGATTTAGACGCCGGGATACCAGGTGGTGGAATTTAATGTTTCTGGCTGGAACTCTTCCACCTAACCCTACCTACTCTGAATTACTGGAACGGGGAATGATATGCAGACCCAGAATTACCACATCATTTTTACATGCAGAGTCCCCATTCTTGGGACAATACGTCTCCAATTTATCACCAGTTCTGAGCAGGTAATAAACGGAACTTGGACTTACTAATGTGGGATGGGGAAGGTGTCAAGGGACAAGGCAGGCTAGTGCCAGGAAGGAGAGAGTAATCCATGTTCCAGCTGTACCGTAGACTGTGGTTGGCCTGTGCTTGTGCCATCAGTCCTTGCCCAATCCTAATTTTAATGGATGGATTTTCTGACTGGTTAAATCATGCCTCATATTACTGCACTTGCAAAATATGGGTGCTAGAACATCAAGCCAGCTGTGATTGGGCAGGATGATATCTGAGCCAGGGATACCGCACCACCCGACTCATAATCTAGTCCTTAATGGAATAGGGGTCTAATATGAACATTTTTGACAGGACTGATTTGATTTCCATAACAGCCTTATTCAAATCAACTACTTTTGGCTACATAGACATCTCTGGGCCACTTTATCTATCCTGGATCCTCATTACAATCATGAATATGCTCCCTTTGGGTAGCCATCGTACCTCTTAGACAGGAACACTTTGGGGCCGATTCCGATCTCGGCCGGTGGGCTCCGAATCGGATTCGGCTTTACCGGATCCGATTCGGACGCCCTGTTTCCGACCGAGTCGGACGTGCGTCCGGGCGAGCGAGTACGATGCGAACGTACGCAAAATCACCGACCGACTCGTTCGCGGGACCCAACCGCTCCGACCGACTCGCACGGACACGACTCGCACCGCGCAATGGAGACGTTCCCCGGCCGGGTAAGTACGATGCGTGCTGCGAGCAGTCCGACCGACTCGCGCCGTCCGGCTCAAAAGAGCAGTCGGAGCCGCACTTTGGGGGTCCGTGTCAGACCCCCCTGTACGCCTAGCCATGCGAGTCGCACACAGGGGGGACCCATGGGTCCCCCTACCTGTGCATGTACGGCGCGACCCGCTCGACGCGTACCCGCTATAGGGGCGCCCTTGTTTGCCTCGCACCCATTGGAGTCAATGGGAGCCCGCGTACGCGTTGTACGACCGGCTCCCATTGACTTCAATGGGAGTCCGACCGAATCGAGTCCGATAGCATGCGAATGCATCGTACTCGTTCGGTCGGACTGCTAGGGTCCGATTCGGTCGGAAATCTCTCCGGGTCCGGCTCGGTCAGAGAGATTTCCTGCCCGAATCGGAATCGGCCCCTTTGTCTGCTGAAATTAGGTGACAATGCTGCAGCAAAACCACCAAATGTTTGTGGCCATGACTGTGTTACAGGTAATGATTCCTTTAAATTAGAAAGTATGAGCTGCTGTCTATATACAGCACAAGGACCTTAAATGTATTTTTTTCTCTTTTGCAATAGGGTCACAATCACCACTGTTAAGTGTCTTCCTTTCATGGCGTCTTGACCACTTAAGTTGGTACTAGATAAACGTTGCACTAAAATGCTTTGGCTAGAAAGACATGCTATTTTTAATCAACAACTTTAATGGGATTGCTGTTAAAGTATTTACAGCAATATCACAAACATAATTTATATGTCACATCAGCAGTTGCATTTAATAGCTATGTGTACAAATATCACATATTCATGGATATGTTGCGAGTAACAGTTTTAAATGTTTTAAATCATCAGTATACTTAAAGAAAGCTCCTTCACACCTAGGACTTCTCTATTACTATCCCTGGACACCAGTATTAAAGATCTACTTCCAAAGGCCCCACGGTTTGCGGGCAGTCTCAGGTTAAGCGTTGTAGCCTTTAGTCTGCACTTGGTCCCTCCCTATTCTCCAGTTCCTGGTAAAATCACACTTTGCAAATAGTAATTCCAAATTGATGATCATTTCCAACCCCCCATCAGCCTCTACATTTTAAAGAAGGCTGAGAAGCACTGTCTTATGGGTCAATGTTAGTGTCCTTGCCACCACATGGGATACAATCTTCCAAAACTTCCTCCAAATAATTGATCAATATGACAACCCCATGCAGTGTGAATAATGTATCCCTTTTCAGAGAGGTGTTGTAAGCTGTTATGATGGATGTTTCTCACCATCCTCCAGAATATTACCCTGATTTAATAAAGCTGTTGCAGATAGTTAAATTGTATTAACCAAAGCTTTCCTAAGATTATTACCTCTCTCGAGACCTTCTTTGCATCTCACCATTTCTCTTAGGTAAAATCCTGAGTTCATCTACATGAGTCTTGCAGGGTTCCACAAACTTACAAATAGTCAGTGCAGTTAATTAATAGGGACTTTTATGCCTAGGAGACTCCTTTAAGGGTTAGCAAGTAGGTCGTCCCCTTTGCTTCGGATGGATTAAAATCTATGAGTGGTTGTCCGTGCCCTTGAGATAAGGGCCAAGGGTGTACAGTAACTACAGAAATAACTGATTTTGATAGGGTATGTAGTTCTGTAAACCACATTCTGTTACCCATGCTGAACACATCATCTAATTTGGAGATATGTTATCCCATGCCATGAACCTTTTTCATTTAAAGACCTAATTGCATGAGGTCCCTACCCATCATAACATTTCCTTTTTGTGGCAGTCTGACCACCTAATTGCTCTCACTATCTCATGCTACGCACAAAGTATCACCTGTGTTGTAGGAGAAAGTAGGCTCTCTGGCTGATCAATGCACAAAGAATGTAATTTGTCCTTCAATGTCAAGAACTCTACCTTGATTACTGGGTCTGTCCTGGAGCTAAACAGTCAATCAATCAGGACAACCAAACTCAGTAATTAGATTTTATATTAGCCCTACCCATTCGCCCATCAAACGTAGATTGGTAACATTTTCCTATGAACAACTTCAAGGCTCTTTCTGCTCAAATGTGAAAAGATGATATTGGAGCACTGTGTTATTTATTGATAAGATAGGAACCTAACATTGATATTTTCCTATAGATGAGACCACTGGGGTTTCTTGGCCAAAATAATGTTTCTGCAATACGGTCCCCGAGCCACTGAGTGATCAAGGGTGGAAAGCAACCCAACAGTTCCGAGCCAAAATTAAAAGGTGTGTTTGAGATTTTGTTAACATAAGTAATGCATGAAAAATATAAACAAACAGATTTCCAGATATATTGGCTGCAAATCCATAGAGGCAGCTCACCGTCAGCTGTTTTGTTCCTCTGCAATAACATTGTGTGCTACTACAGAAAAATATTTCCACTGCATAAGAAATAAGTTTGTGTGGTAAACTGCTCTGCAGTTGAGAAATAACCATTATGAACCCTGTTCTAGGAGAGTGATTACTAAACATAATACTGTGCCAGAGCATATATATTACACTTTACATTTCTCTGCCAGATCACTGAATGCCATAGAGCTATTGTATACCAATGTGTTTTCATCATATGCGAGGGTGCTGCCAATAGAAGTGTGGAGAACACCCTCCCAGTTTACAACACTTACCTTCAGAAGTCACCGGGAGGCAATCATCCTTATACCAGAACCACCATGAAACTTGGGAAGAAAAAGAGAAAAGGGACGTTAGGGCAGAGAAGGGGCTAGGACAAAAGAAAGAGCCTCAGACACTGAGAGAGGACTTCTCTTTCTTGGTACATGGGGCGGAGCAACGTCTTCAAAAGGAAGGAAGGACCACTGGGAGGATATGCAGCAGAATCTCGAGAGCCACACCATGGAGACGGAGGACGCAGGAGAAAGACTTGGAGAGAGCGTCGGGGAGGAGAGGATCCGGAGTGTCAGGAGTACGTGGAGAACACCACAGGAAGTTCGGGAGACAGGACGAGCGCTGCCGCCTCCTTAGAGGAGTCCCAGGAGATGTAGATGGAGGAGTGGTGGATGCTGCTGGAGGACGCCTACATGCCAATCACAACTCAGGAGAGTTATAGGCCCCGAGGGACAAGTTTATGGAGGCATTGCCTGACTCCTTAACCAGTCTTGCGATGGTGAAAGCCCATATGACAATTCTGGGCGACTTCAGTTTTCATTTTGATGCACAAGACACCCCCCATATCAAACGGCTGCAGGGTGACCTGGAAGCACTACAATTAACCCAACTTGTGACATCACCTACTCATGAGAAAGGGCATATATTGGATCTTATTTTTTCTAACGATCCCCAGATCGCAGTACTGGAAACGATCCCAGTCCCCTGGTCAGACCACTCTCTAATCACTTTCAGCCTACCAAAACCTGTGCAACAGACAAAAGCTAATTCCCAAACTATCACAACTAGAAGTTGGGATAAACTGGTCCCAGAAACCTGGAAGACGGTCCTGAGGGACAACACTCCCATTTTTTCTGGTAAATTAGAAGAGAAATACCAGCAATGGGAGAATTGGATCACCAAGTCGGCTGACATGTGTGCTCCGAAGAGAACTATCAATAGTAAATCACATCCCAGAATAGCTCCATGGTATAACGAACAGCTCTCTGCACTGAAAAAACAATGCAAGAAATTGGAGAGACTCTGGAGAAAGAAGTATGACCCCACCCTCGAATCTAAATATAAACTGTTAATCAGGACTTATCATAATGAAATGAAGAGTGCCCAAGCTAAATACTATGAGCACAAAATCTCCCTGTCAGCTAACTCACCTAAGAAATTATTTAGAGTGGTCAAAACTTTGACTAGTCTCCATGAAAGCATTAACACCTCCTCTACATTGGTAGAGAGATGTAACGACATAGCGGCATTTTTTCATAAAAAAGTGACAGAAATATATGATCAATTCCCGAGGATAAAGGAACCGAGATGAGAGGTCCTATATCCACTCCAACGTTAGCTCAATTCCCCAGATTGGAGGAAGAGAATGTCCGAAATTTAATTAAAGCAACCAAATCTGGCTCACCTAATGATCCAGCACCCCCACATATCCTAGCTAAGGCAGTGGAGATTATTCTACCATCTGTAATGGAACTGCTAAATTTGTCATTAGATACGGCTCTGGTCTCTAAATCTTGGAAGCATGCGGTCATCAGGCCATTACAAAAAAAAGCCAATCTTGACCCTACTATATTCAACAATCTGCATCCCTCCTGCTGTATGTCGGCAAACTCTTGGAGAAGCATGTAAATCATACATTGGCCAATTTTTGGGAGACCAATGACATCCTTCATCCCACTCAGATGGGCTTCTGAGCCTCTCATAGTACAGAGTCAGCATTACTGGCGGTCACACAGGAGCTAAAGGAGATACTAGATGAGGGTGGGTCGGCTGCTATCCTCTTACTGGATCTCAGCGCAGCATTTGACACCGTAGACCACACTATTGTAAGAGAGAGACAGAGGGAAGTAGGAATTCAGGGCAAAGCCATGGACTGGCTTGCCTCTTTCTTGGAGACTAGATCCTTCCAAGTGATAGAAAGGGACTGTTTCTCAGATCGCCTCCAATCACATGTGGTGTACCACAGGATTCATCCCTTAGCCCTACTCTTTTTAATATCTATGTACGACAGCTTGCCAATATAGTACAGGAATTTGGCATATCAGTGGTGTCATATGCTGATGACATAGCAAAACCAAAAGGGATGATGGACGGGGTGTTGAACATTGCAAGCACTCACCCCCAGTCAACTGATCTGGGTTTAATCCATCATCATTCTTTAGCTCACTCCGCCACCCCAGTTCAGACATGGCCATATGCAAATCAGTCTGACCCTGTGCCTCCCAGCTGGTAGTGTCTCTGACAAATAGCTCTAACCCAAGTAACCATCAGCTGATCTACTGTCGAGAGAGAGTGGTAAAATGGATGTCAAACAGTTGTTTGAAGCTGAACGGTAAAAAAACAGAGCTTATGATATTGGGAAATCTTGCCATTCATGCACCCCTGACACAGTGGCCCCACTGTATGGGAGACTCACCTATCCCTAAACCAGCCATAAAGAACCTGGGAATCTGGCTGGAGGATACACTCACAATGGACTGTCAATCTAGGAAATTATCAGGAATTTGTTTCTTGCTTCTCAAAATGTTAAGAAAGATTATCGAAGTGATCCCTGTGCACCTAAAAAAAACAGTCATTCAGTCCCTTTTAATCTCACGCTTGGACTACGGCAACTCACTTTATGTGGGCTCGCCTAAATATGTAACAAAGAGACTCCAGATGGTACAGAACGTGGCAGCTAGATTCTTATTAAAAATTCCAAACCGCGTATCTATTAAAGAACCACTCAAACAGCTACACTGGTTGCCCATCGAAGCCAGAATCAAGTTTAAATCTCTGCATTGGCATATAGGGCCATTAACCAAAAAGGTCCTCTAAAGCTTAGAAAATTGATATCTAGGTACACCCCAACCAGATGCTTAAGATCTTCCCAGCAACCGCTCCTTAAGACAATCAGAGTCAAAAGGGCTAGATGGGGAGGCAGATCATTTGCCCATTTGGTACCAAAGCTGTGGAATGCCCTCCCACTTGAAATCAGAGCCCTACCGAATGAAACCTCTTTTAGGAAAAACTTAAAGACTTGGTTATTTCCCCGTTAAGTTAAGTTAACCTGTAGGTTCATCGCTTTACAAACCGAACTCACCAGTGCTGGTAAGCCTTCGGGCAGCCATGCGCTCTACAAATCCTAAACATAAACATAAACGGAGGAGTGGTGGATGCTGCCAGAGGACGCCTACATGCCAGTCACAACTCAGGAGAGTTGTGTCAGTGCGGTTAGTGACCAGGGAAGGGGGAGCTCCTAAAAACATGGGGAGGGGAATGATTTCTTTCATAATGGTGGTGGGGGACATGAGTGTCACCTTGAGCCTAGCATTTCATCAATACGTCACTGGTTTTTGTCATGGGCTTGCACTGCTTCGTCCTTCAGTTGTGTTTCCCCACGGTAGTGCACAAGGGCAGGTGATTGCTATGTTGTGGGTGAAGGAAGGATACTGTTCACCATTAAACGCCTGGATCCCCTCAGTATAATCATATAAAAACTGTGGGCACACGGTTTGCAACTGGAGAAAGGGGTGTTCACGTCAACCCTGGAGTGGGGTGATCACATTACTTTGGTGACAGTGTGAGAAAGAACCCGGCTATGTTGGGCCTAGGTGGAAATTCACTGGTGATACGGTGAAGGGAGAAACAACCGCATAAGTAAGGTTATAATACTTACCACCCCTTTACCTGTTCTCCCTGAGGATATTGGTGGTGACAACCTCCTCAGAAGACCTGTGGAGAAGGGGAGAAGAACCAAACCACCTACTTCATCACCTGTTTCCAGCCTGGAGGAACAACACTTGTTATAACATATACCTGTATTTCAATGCTGTGATACTAATACATTTCCAAGATTAGTGAATCAGCTCAGCCTGCGAAACCATATATCCACCAATCCCTCCTACATATGGTGTCAGAAGTGGGATCAGGGAATATGGAGGCCATTGTAAATCGCATGGCAGGGAGCCATCAATAGCTGAAATGGGAAAGTTCCTCAGCTGTGGAGGACAGAGAAACCTTCTAGAAAGCATTGACTAACCAGGCGCAAACACAGGATGCAGCTATTGGAAGATTAGCCGATGTGCTGGGCTAGCAAAGGGGATACATGGCTCTACCTTCAGTGGTACTACAGAAGTATGTGGGGGGGAGAAGACCCCAATTTCTTTTTTAATAATTTCAAACACAGGCAGCGGCATTGCCCTCAGACATATGGGGCCAATACTTGGGACTTACTCCCAAATGGAGGACTGCGAATGGCCCCTACCAAAGACTCAGAAAAGAAGGAAACAGAAGAGAAATGAGAGGCAGGAGATGCACAAAGTCTTCCCTGTTTATACTGAAGAATTTGTCTCGAGTTTTGACCGCAAATTCCGAGCAGCCCAGAGAAATTAACCTTTATTCAGGGAAGCTTGGAGCACAGCTACTGAAGATGAGGACCCCCAGACAGTAGGTCCCCAGTTCTTTATACAACTAGGGTTGTTTTATAGGAAGGGAGGGAAAACACAACCCCAGCAACTGCTGATACCCACACCATTCACGGACAAGGTGTTTTATCTGGGCCACAGCCATTTGTTAGGAGGAAACTTTGGCCACGAAAAAATAAAACTTGGTAGATTTCTTTGGCCAAGCAATTATAGTTAGTTGAAGAGATATTGCTGGAAATGCCCTTTTATACACAATCTCCACTCACTTGGCAGGCATGCATCCACCCACCACCCATTTGCCTGCCTCCCCACTCTTCCTAGGTGCCAGCCACTGTTGCACGATAGTGTTTTTCAGCAAAGAAATATTGAATGATCAGGGAACCATTCACTTCCAGGCTAATGAATCAAGTGTGGCAGCAGTTGGGAATTAAACAACCTACCATCCACAAACAGACAGCCTTGTAGAAAGGTACAATGCCACTCTGAAAAGCACACTAAAGAAACTGGTAGACCTGGAAGCACGGAAGTGGGAACAGATGCACTCCTTAGCTCTCTCAGCTATAAGGCGCAAGTTCCAAAGCAGCACAGGGTTCTCATGCTTTCAGTGGCTGTTTGGCCGACAGCCCCGCACCTTACTAGACATGGGCCAGGAAGAGTGGGAGCAGGAAATGGATGATATGAAACCCCTCCTGGAATATGTCGCCAACCTAAATACACACTTAAAAAGGATACAGAAGATAATAAGAATCAATTTAGAGCAGGCCCAACAGATACAGAAAACCGAATATGATAAAAAAAAAAACGAAACTACAGGTTTTTGCTGTAGGGGATCCACTCCTCCTAATGTTGCCATCCACTGAATACAAGAGGGGTTATTTACAATAAAATGTCGGAGCGTGGTGTTTCTCCAAAATTTGTAACGCCACACTCTGACATTTTTTAAACGCAGGGATGCGCCGTTTTTACAAAAATACGGCACACTCCTGCGTTTCCCCTAGCGTTGGCGCTAAAAAAGCTGCCTTGCGCCAGCGCAGGCACCCTTGCGCCATGTTGCAAAGGTGCCTGTGCTGCAGGGGCGATTTTTTTATGTGCAGGAAGGGACACCTTCCTGCACATAAACAATCTTTAAAGGCGATTTGCACTTCCTATGTATGCTGCAAAATGCAGCATACATAGAAAGAGCAAAATAGGAGGAGAAATTTAATATTTTCTCCTCGTATTGCCTGTCTAAAACCAGGTATTCCCTGGTCTTAGTTTTGGTGCTGCCCAATCCTTGTAAATATGGGGCAGCATCAAAAGGCAATGGGTATTGTGGCATAACCCCCACTGCAACACCCATTGCACACCCCTTTCAGGCTAAGTCAAGCGTGAAAAGGGGCCTTATTTAGAAGGCTCCCTTAAGCCACGTTAAGTGGCTTAATGCCGCTTTGTAAATAAGGAGAAGGGGATATCGCCAACAGAACGTCACAAAAAGTGACGTTCTGATGGCAATATCTCCTTTCAAATATGCCCCCTGATGTTGTGTCAATGTTAAGGCCCGTACACAGTGGTAGAACAAGTGTCCCCAGTTACCTTTAGAGTAGAGGTTAACAAAGAAAGGAAGGAGTCACACATCTACCATGTGAACTTACTTAAATAATGTGAAAGGCCCTGTTGGAAATGGCCCTTTTTGTAGGGTTACCCCAAACTTTTTGCCTTCCTCCTCCTATTTTTTCTGACCTCATTTTTGTGGGCTTGGGACTCTGTGCACTTAAACACTGCTGACCATTGCTAAAGTGCATGTTCTCTCTCCTCTAAACATGATATGATTGGATTACTTATAAGTCCCTTGTAAAGTAGTAAATCATATACCCAGGGCCTGTACTTCAAATGCTACTAGAGGGCTGCAGCGCTGATTGTGCCGCTCACAGAAGAAGATTTTCAAACCTGTCTCAGGCCTGTCACTGCAGTGCCTGTGTGTGCAGTTTACTGCCACTTCGACTTGGCATTTAAAACTACTTGCCAAGCCTTAAACTCCCCTTTTATTACGTATAAGTCACCCCTAAGGTAGGCCCTAGGTAGCCCTATGGACAGGGTGCTGTGCAACTAGAAGGCAGGACATGTACTTTTAAGTTTTACATATTCTGGCAGTGACAAACAGCTACTGTGAGGTCTACTCCTCTCATAGGCAGCATTGGGGATTCCTTAAAAACCTTTTTAAGCTGTTATTCCTGATCAGAAAGGAGCAGCTTCATCATGTTTCATATCTTTGGAATGGTGGTGATGAATCCTCTTTAATGGTAAAGTTGGATTTGACATTACTATTTTAGAAATTCCACTTTTAGAAAGTGGGCATTTCTCTGCTCTAAACTTTGCTCTGTGTGCATGCAGCCTGTCTCCACTTCACGTCTGGGCTGGGTAACAGCTACACTTTGTGCATTCCCTCTAGACAGCCACAAACACAGGAAGGGCTGGGTGTGACAGAGGACTCATCTGTATTCCACTGCTTTCTGATAGCCTTCCTGGGCAAAAATGGGGAGATGTAGCTCACACTTACATCTGAATAGTCTGTGTCCTGTCCTCACACAAAGGATTGATCACCCCCCACAGATAGCCTGACAGACAGGGCTGGGTTGAGAGGTATCCTTGTGCACTTCAGAGAACTCCTTTGAAGTCACTCCCTACATCAAAGGCACTTTTGGGTATTAGTACCAGGGCTCTGGCCCTATCAAATCAATACACTACTGGTTGTTGGAAGAACTCCCCTGGAGTAAAGACTGCTGTGCTGAAAGGATTGCCACTTTTCCGTGACTGACCATTATGAGGAACTGCTTCTCTGCTTTGCTGAGCTACCTTGCTGCCTGCTGATCTCTGCCCTACTGAGGACAAGGACTGGACTGTCTCACTTGAACCGAGAGTGACTTGAAGGGCTTGCTGACTTGCCTCCTGTTTTCTGAAGTCTCTGGGACACAAAAGACTTCCTGAAATCCTGCTGGTGCTGCCGGACTTTGCCATCTCTGAAACTTAACCTTGCCTGAAGTGCCCCCTTCAGTCCTGGGCCTCAGCAGTGGGTTCTACAGTGGATTTCTGCAAAACTCGATGCATTGCCTCGACTGTGTGAGAATTTTCACTGCATGCCCCTTCGACGCCGACACAGAGGCTGCTCAACGATGAAGAATCCACACCCTGTTGGCCCGATGACAACGCTCGGCGCGACTCAACGTCAAAGCATAACATTCACTTCAATGGAGCTTGATGCTGATGCAGGACCCTCTCTGAGTGGCTTGACGACAACGCAGTAGACTCTTGATGTAGACAAAAGCTCCATTCAAGGTATTTCTCCAGCAAGACCTGTTTGGATAATCTATCCGGACTGGCATTGATTGTGGTGGGCGTGAATTTTAACTTTGCACTGGTCCCTCACAACCTCAAGAAACCTTTTGACCACTAGAGACTTCTAAGCAATATTTTTGGTTTATTCTTTAAAAATTAATATCTCGACTTCGACTTATTGAATTTTTGTTGTTTGAGTCTTGGTTTATTCAGATACATATTCTCTATTTTTCTAAACCTGTGTGGAGTCTTTTTGTGAAGTTTTCACTGAGTTACTGTAATTTAAGTGTTTAGCACAAATACTTTACACATTGCCTCTTACGTTAAGCCTGACTGCTCCGTGCCAAGCTACCAGAGGGTGAGCACAGGTTAATTTAGGATGTGTATCAGACTTACCCTGACTAGGGTCGTGGTCCCTACTTGTACAGGTTGCAAACCTCAGCCAACTAGAGACCCCATTTCTAGCAGGCCCCTCCCAGTTCCATTTGAGGGTCCAGGAGAAAAGGACACACCAATCGTGCAGTGTATTGATCCAGAGCTCCAGTGTGATCTAAAACAGGAGTTGAGGGAATATTTGAGACCGCACCAGAAAGAATTTTCCACTCTTTCAGGAAAAGCTAACATCATCCACCACTCAATAACCACCAAGCCTGGAGAGAAGGTACGCCTAAGACAGTATAGAATCCCGGAAGTCCGTAGAGAGGCTGTTGAAAAAGAGGTACGACACATGTTACAAATGGGTGTGATAAAACACTCTGTTAGTGAGTGGAACTCCCCTATTGTCCTGGTGCCAAAACCAGACTGCTCCACCTAATTTTGTATGGACTTTCAGGAAGTGAACAACATTTCGAAATTCAATATTTACTCCCTTGCCCGTATCGATTAAATGATTTAGAGGTTCAGAGATGACCAATAAATAGGCACTCTTGACCTGTGCAAAGCTTATTAGGAGGTTCCCCTCATCCCCAGAGATAAAGAAAAGACAGCCTTTTCCACCCCAGGACGGCTATGCCAGTTTACCATGTTACCCTTTGGGTTACACGGAGCACCGGCCAATTTTCATAGAACGATGAACACTGTCTTAAGGCCCAAATAATCCCAAAGCAAGAGTAGTTATGGCTACGAACAGCCGCACAAATGCTAGTCTTGTAAGGTAATAGTTGTAGGCACTCACCCTCTAATGGTCAAACTACTCAACAACCAGAAATACAATTGAACAGACGAAAGCATAAATGAAAAAGCCCAGCCAACGTGTTTCATCCTCTGAAAGGACTTCATCAGGGTTTCTGTATTTCTTTGCAGCAATATCACATCGAAGTCTAAGTGTGAGGGACTCAGTTCTCCCAGAGATTCTTGGAACACTCGTATTGCTCCTATATTATCATAGAACAATAACTGAAGGCCATATATTAATAATGCAGCTTAACATCCACACCCCACTATTTTCTGTAAGCTCAGACCGGGTAGCACGATGCGGCACCACAGTCAAGTACCTTCTTGTGGCTGCAAAGAAAAACATAAAACCTGATGAAGTCCTTTCAGAGGATGAAACGTGTTGGCTAGGCTGTTTCATTAATGTTTTGAATAATAATAAAGGGAATTGTTTTGAGACTTCATACTACAGCTCCCATGTTATTTTGGTCTTGGAGAAGAGTATATTGGGATCGACACCATAGAATTATGTGCTCTTCGCGAAAGGAGGGGAAAAAAGAGAACAAGCTCTATAATACAATTTTTGGACTCTTGTGGCACTCACTTTTATGTGTTTTTGACTGTCTTAAGGCCCCATAGTACATATGCAGCTGCGTACATAGACAACATAGTCTTCTATAGTCTCACGTGGGAAGCCCACCTGAGTCATGAGCAGAATATCCCACAAGCACTAAGGACTGGAGGATTGAAGGTGAACCAAGCAAAGAGCCATCTTGCAGCCAAACAGGTGACATACTTGGGATACCTGCTAGGAGAAAGCCATATACAACCCCAATCTGAAAAGGTGTCGGCCATTTCACGAGTACCCTTCCCTAAAACAAAGAGAGGTCTCTGTGCCTTCCTTGGTCTGATTCACTATTATCAGAGGTTTATCCCTAGCTTCTCACAACTAGCGGCGCCCTTGACCGACCTACTGAAAAAGAATCAGGCAGCAGACCAAGGCTTAAAACAACCCTCGCAACAAGAACTCAATGCCTTTTATGTACTGCAGAGCTCCCTCACAACTGAACCAGTTCTTCGTAGTCCCGATTTTTCCCAACAGTTCATCTTCAAACAGATGCCTATGGAGTGGGACTAGGGGCAGTCCTATCACAAACTGATGAAGCAGGTATGGAGAGGCTCATCAATTTTATTAGCAGAAAGCTCTTTCCAATAAAGAAGAACTATGATATTGTCGAGAAAGAAGCCCTAGCCATCAAATGGACAACAGAATCACTCCAATACTATCTGGAGGGAAGCGAGTTTCTGCTTTATACTGACCATGCACCCTTAGAATGGATGTCCCACAATAAAGGTAATAACGATCGCATACTGCAATGGTGTTTGGCTCTACAGCCCTTTTTGTTTTGCACCTTATATCGCAAAGAAACAGAGCAAACCAATGCAGATTCCCTGTCCTGGTACCCACAGGACTTATTTTTTCATGGGATGAAAGTAAGGGAGGAGAGATGTGAAGAACCCTCTCCCCGTTTACAATATTACCTTCGGAAGTCGCTGGTAGTCAATCCTCCCGATGCAGTAACGACCATCAAACTTGGGAAGAGAAAGGTAAAAAGGACATTAGGACAGTGGAGGGGTTAGGACAAACGAAAGCACCACAGACACTGAGAGAGACCTTCTCTTTCTTGGTGCAGGGGGCAGAGCAACAGCTCCAAAAGGAAGTAAGGACCACTGGGAGGACATGCAGCAGAATCTCGAGACTCTACGGAGATGGAGGATGGAGGAGAAAGACTCAGAGAGAGTGCCGGAGGAGGTGAGGACCCAGAGTGTTGGAGTACGTGGAGGACACCACAGGAGGGTCAGGAGAGTGGACGAGCGACACTGCCGCCTTAGAGGAGTCCCAGGAGATGTAGACAGTGGAGTGGTGGACGCCACTGAAGGACGCCTATATGCCAGCCACAACGCAGGAGGGTTGTGGTAGTGCAGTGAGTGACCAGGGAGGGGGGAGCTCCTGAAAACATGGGTTGGGGAACGATTTTCTTTCATAAGAGTGGTGGGGTGCACGAGTGTCACCTTGAGCCTAGTATTTCTCCAACAAGTCACTGGTTCTGGTTACAGGCATGTACTGCTTCATCCTTCAGTTGTGTTTCCCCACTGTAGTGCACAAGGGCAGATGATTGATACGTTGTGGGTGAAGGAAGGATACTATTCGCCTAAAACGCCCATATCCCCTCGGTATAATAATATAAAAACAGTGGGCACAGGGTTTGCAACTGGAAAATTGGGTGTTCACATCAACCCTGGAGTGGGGCAATCACATAACTTTGGAGTCAGGGTGAGAAAGAACCCGGCTACGTTGGTCCTAGGTAGAAATTCACAGGTGATACGGTGAAGGGAGAAACAACTACATAAGTAAGGTCATAATACTTACCGCCACTTTACCTGTTTTCCCTGGGGATACTAGCAGTGACAACCTCCTCAGAAGGCCTGCGGTGAAGGGGGAAAAACCAAACCACATACGTCATCACCTTTTACCAGCCTGGAGGAACAACCCCTTTTATAACATATACCTGTATTTCAATTCAAAGATATCAATAAATTTACAAGATTAGTAAATCAACTCAACCTCTGAAGCCATATAGCCACCGTCCCTCCTACAAGAAGTCAGTTTTCAAACTCAAGAAACACTACCTTCATTATATCTAGGGGTGGGCATATCTTCGGTGATAGGCTGATGAATAATTATACAAAATCACAGCTCAGTAATCTGAGATTACGTGGACATACGTGAGGAGTGTAACCCAGCATTTATTGCTATTTTAATTGACCCAAGAACATGAACAGCAACTAATAGCACCCGCTCATGCTCGCTAAGTTTGTTATTCCTGTTCTCCTGCAGTTAGATTTTTGTGCCAAATTACTCATGATTATGCAAACTGGTGAAATCTTGTAACTTTCGGTAATTTCGTGCCAAAAGAGTAACATGAAATGACCGGAATTACTCCGTTTATTCCAGCATAATTCAAATTTCACCCAGGCCATATTATATCACTATACAAACTTCACTTTATTTGTAGTCATTCAGTTTGATGAGTCTACCACTGTTGCCTATCCAGACATACATCTCATATTGTAATGATCCAGTCACAGGAAAATTGTACAGCTTTACATTCTAGTTCTGCACTGGTCTTCTATGGCTTCCATCTTGAATTGATCCATTACATCCTATTTAAAAGAAATTACATATTCTAGAAAGTTTACATGCTTATCAAGAAACTTGAATTTCTCCTATTGAACACATATTTGTTGTAAAACCATTATCACATGCTGCTTTTCTCTATTTTTAAAGACAAGTATCTCATATTGATAAATAAGCCAGTAATACTTAGGCCCTCAATATGAGTGGCCTGTTAAATTGCGATCCATTAACAAACACTTATTTGCTAATGGATTGCAAATAGAAGTGGTGCAATGTTTATTGAGCCTGGCAATTACCAGGTGCAATAAACCTTCACAGCGTGCGTTGAGAATTGTATCGGCAGCAGACTCACCTTGATAAATGTTTGACTACAGGGAGCCGCTCTCACTCCCACACCTTTTCGAGCAACTACTACAGTGAAAATTGGTATTTCCGCAGTGTGTTTTGAAGCCCCCAGACACGATTGAGTCATATTTCAAACTACTAACAAAGGAAGGTAGGAGAGTTGGGGAATCAAAGGGATCTTTGATCCTGACGAAAGCCATAAAGACCCTTTTAGGGCTAGATATAATCGGCTGAAACATGTTGATAGACATGCAGATAGGAGGGGTGTGGGGTTACTAAGTCTCTCCGACACCACCATCCTATATACATTTTTAATCCTGACCAGGAAGTCCAGGAATTCAGTGGATATTCCTGAGCCAGTTTTAAACTCTTATTTCTGCACCATTATTCTTTTCTGATCCCTCAAAAATGTGTGTTTGTATTGTCTTCCCCTCCCTTTTGCTCTTACCCAGGCGTTGGTCTGCGCAGGGGTGTTGATAGCAAAGTCTGATGATAAAGCATGCCGCAATTTGTGGATGAGGGCAGTTTTTAAAAAATGAAGCTTGTGCCACATACTACATTAATTATCTGTTCCTTTGTACTCCTACTCCTCTTTTGTGTGCATGGATATTTGTTTGGAAGGTTGGTGTAGGAGTTTTACCTCCTCCCCCTTAGTTGTGTGTGGTTTTGCAAATAAAGATAGTACCATTCAATAAACCTGCCTGAATTTAACAACTTGCAGATTTTGGTGTGGTAAGCACCAACATCCACATGTTATTCTCCAAAAACTATGTGTTGTTTGTCGCATCTGACAAATGCCAGCACATTTGTATCGTATTTTAACCATGTAATAATTATCGCTTCAAAATACTGGGTCAATCGTAATGAGGGCCTTAGTGTTTTCAGAGTGGTGTGCATCCTACTTTATCTTCTCCCACAGATGAGAAATGAGTACCTGAAAGTGTCCACAAATGAATAAGAACAAATAAGCAAAATGGTCTTTGCAGTTTTACCCTACAACACCCATTCTGTCTCACCTGCTTTTTTAAATTCCACCCTAGTTCTTCTATTCCTGCACTGCATTAGTCTATCTCCAGGTCTTCCCATTTAATGATATACCCACCCCTGCACCTCCCTTTTAATCTTCATTACCTCCTCACAACCAAATATGGAGAATACTATCTCCAGGTAGATCTCAAAGCAAAGTTACATGCCTTCCATGTGCAACAGGAGCAAGGCCAATTGTATGTATTTGACACATAAATGGAAGCAGGAAGAGCACTGGAGGGAATAGTAGGAAGAAAGACCAGTTGGCCATTTAGCCAGTGTTGTAGATTTTATGAAATATGCAAAATGTGCACATATTGTGTGAACATTATTTTTTTATATTTATTGTTTTAATGATGCATTGAGTCGTAACCGATGAACTAATGATGTTGCACTTGGAACGAGTTAACTAGATCACTTGGTAATAATGCTATGAATAGTTATATTACATTTTTGTGTAATACACCATTATTTTAAAATTGATATAGTTTCTGGTGTTCTATTCAACTTGCTCCTGCTCATTCCCCCTACCAATCAGTGTCAGCACTGCAAAGCCATTTGTCCTTGTTTACGTGGAGCATCAAGTGAATTACATACATTTATTACCTATGTATAATATGGTTAGAAAAAGTGTATTGTAAATGAAGCTTCCATCATGTACTCAAAGTATCATTTTCAAGGACTTCCACTGGAAGTGTTAGTGTTGATGTGTTAATTCTATAAGTCTTTCTTTAAGAAATGTTTCATTTGTGATGTACATCTCCAGAGTTCAGTTGCTGAGAAACCAGGTGGAAAATTTCTCTTACCTTAAGAGATGGGTAAGTACTAAAGAATTAGGATAATACGTTGTTGTTTCTGATTTCCAATGTGACCCAAACCATTATCATACCACGCTGAATTAGCATAATCTGTTAATGGCTTGTGATATTTGTCTATAAAACCTGTGGGTTTCTGTTTTTGTGGAATTCCTCTTTCACTATTTTCCTTGTGAGTGACTTTACGTTTTCCTCCAGCACTCTATTCATTTGTTTAGCCTTGCTATTGGGGTGCTCTTTATTAGTTTGAAACTTAGCATCTATACTTAGATTCTTTTTAACTAAGTGTTATTAAGTTTATAATTTTGCATATATCTGTACTTCTGTAATTGGGCCTTCATGGCTTTTAATGCATTATTTTTCTCCGTACCACATTTTGAATATTCTGTAATAAATTCACTTTTTGCCCTATTTTTTGATCTAGAAGTCTGTCCTTTATGCGTCTAATATTTCATTCTATTAAACTCTGCTATATCGTGTTTTCCTGATGAGGAGGGTAGTTTCTAACTGCTAGATCAGTTGGAAACACCAGAGCCGAACTATTATTGGTATTAATTAGTGTGATCAAATATTGAGGTTCAGGATATTATTAGAGTTCGGCTTCCATATCAGGCAGTGAAGACGATGGATGGGTAGAGGAAGTGTTATGAGATGATGTCTGGACACAGGCAGCTGGGAAAGATGCAGAGGTAGGATGGGCAAAGCTAGGTTCGGCAGAGGGAACAGAGAGATCTGTAAAACTAGTTGCCATCAGAATGTTCAGTATGACCCCATATGGCTTTGAATGAACCTTACACCTCATCTACAAAATGTATTTTGAGGTCACAAAGCTTGTGATTTGCAAAATGATTGGGTTTTCAACAGTAAAACACCTAAGTGTTATGTACAAAAGACATTGTACAAATTCTGACTCACAAAAAGTCTTTTGCAACCAATTTCAAATTGCAACAAGGCGGTTCCTTAAAACATCTGTCTCTCTCTGATTTGACAGTCAAAATTGTATGCATGACTGATTCATGATCTCAATTGTGATTGCAGACAATTTATCAGTTATCAACACCGGGCTCTGGCAATAGCTGATTTGCAAAGGGGAAACTGTCCCAGTGGGATACCTTCCACTTCAGGAATTGTGTCAGGTGGACTGAGGGGAGGAGGCAGTGGTTGGGTTCACTACATGCTCCTCCTGATGCCTTTATTTTAATGTAACAAAAAACAAAAACAGGAGAAAACCCATTAACCCAGTTGAGACCCGGGTAAATATGCTTAACAAAGTGACAATGTCTCAACCGGTAATCATTAAGTTAGACAAGTATATAAGGAAAACAATTCAATGTGAAACAAAGAGAAATAAGGTAGACCACAATAATTAACAAGAACCATGAAAATGTGTCTGTTTTTAGTGGAAGTAGTTATATCAGCACTACATTATATGCAAGTGTAACCCAAACGTTTGTGTGCACATACTTGCTCGTGGAGAGGGTGAACAGCGCAGGTGACACGTGACAAAGGTGAGGTAACAGCGAAAACAGTGCAAGAAACAATTTAGTTGATGGTTACGAAACAGTCAGAAGGTAATTAATAAAAAGATTCAGCTGTTTAAAGAAACCACAATAACCCCCAAGGATGCGCTGAATGGTCGACTGCGTTTCAACCTGTACAATTTCAGGTCATCATCAGGACCGGGTTACTGGAATTTGGTGAATGCTGTGGTGGTTGCGAGGTAACCTTGTGGTCAGAATGAATCAGGTCAAGGGAAAAGGCATCCTGAAGAGGTCGCGTGAGACACGAGGGATTTGTGTAAAACACGAGAATTTTGTGTTAATGGAATGGCATGCGTTCGCAAGTATGGTTAACCAAGTAATCCACATAGTAATGGACAGACAGATTGAATTGTGTCCGAGATTCGCGGTGAAGGAATGAACCAGGGCCTCGGCTGGTGAGGAGCAAATCCAGGTTGTGTCGGTAGGAGTCCAAAAATAATTTGATGTATATAAGGGAGTGAATCCAGGTATCAGTTAACCAGCAGAAGTCTTTGACCCGAGGGACGAATGAATCCAGCTATGCCTATCTCTATCTCTACCACACTCAGAAACTTCTCTCTGAGTCACATTTCTCTCTTTACTTTAGCTCTATCCCAACCTCATACATCTGTCTACATGAGCTCCACCTCTACCCCAGTCTCTCCATATTTCGTGTCTTTTGCTATACTGTTCTCTTGATGTCTCTGTACCTCTCCTGTATCCTTCCCGATCCCATTTCGTTTACTTAGCAGGGTCACAGGAAGCTGTCGGGCAGAGATGTGCACACATAGAAGAAACGAGGAGCAAAGTAGAGGAAGAGAAATTAGGAGAAAGTTACTCAATTTTTACCAATGAAATGATGAAAACCCTCAGTGCAGCACTTTGATTTTCACTATTGCAGGAAAAAAGCCAGTAGTGATAGGGGGAAGTATATTTTTGATTACAAATATACAGCAATTGAAGATCCAATTTCAAGAGCTATCTGCATATTTCTCATTTTAATATTATGCAATAGTCCATTACATCCATAGCAGATTTTTTCCCATATTGGAAATAAATAGCTGGTTAGACACTGAATTCCACATAAAGTGTTGCTTTTGCAAGCCAAAGAAATCTAAATACAAACGCAAAAACAAATGGCTTTATCAATGCTTGTTCAAGCTTTCTTTTGATACTATTTGGCTGGCAGATACCAGGAACTTGAGCTTTCAACTGTATTTGCGTGTCCTCATTTCTGAAGATTTAAAAGATGATTCTTCATTGTTCACCATTACGTGGTCTTGAATGAGACAAAAAGGGGTAATAAATTTAAAGTTCTTCTAAACAGAGGAGCCAAAAATATACATTGCCTTGGGTCTCACAAATCCTTACGTTGTCACTGGCCCCTTCCCTTATACCTTCATCTCTTTTGTTGCTACTCGGGCATTCCATGGTGAGAGTGCTCTGAAACACATATATGAGCAGAATTACTAACAGTTTGTATCATGTTTGCATCACAGAAATAACGCAATCCGGTGCTAAGTCTTTACATTTGCATTCCAGCGCAAATCAAGATTTCCACTGGAAAGTAGCCCTTAAGTAGGGCAAAGTAGACCTCTATGCTTCTTCGTGCTACTTGTGTCAAGGTGCTGGATAAGCAACCACCCAGGGTTTTTGACACAAAATCCTATCTACTAAAAAAGGTGGAGTGGAGTTTGTGCCAAAAGATGTACACCTCCTCGAGGCTGACATAACGTGATAACATAACATATCCCGAGGCAGATTTAATAATGTTTCATGCAGTGGCGGCTCGCAGAGGGAGTGCTGCGGGACGGTAGGGCGGGGGAGGGGCAGGGTGGGGGGTAGTGGAGTCGGACATATGACGGCCAGGAGTAAAGTAAGTAAATAAATAAATAAAACTATTTACCTTGCGCTCGCTGCATCGCCGAGTTGACGATGCAGCGAGCGCAAGGTAAATAGATTTATTTATTTACTTACTTACTTTACTCCTGGCCGTCGTATGTCCGACTCCACTACCCCCCACCCTGCCGCTCCGCCCACCGCCCCGCAGCACTCCCTCTGCGATCCGCCACTGGTTTCATGCAATGCGGTGCAGCAACCAAAGATGCTGTTCTGCATGGCATGAAAGGGAGACAGAGGGACAGCACCGGATCTACATAGATATTTCACAGCTGCTGTTATCCCCTGCCCAGGCCCACATTAAACTGCAATACGACACACAAACAACCTTGCACTATGATGCAAGGGAGTGTGCTTGAGGTGCAACGCAGATTTTGTACTGGAAGGGTGTGTGTGTTTTACATTGCAGCACACAGGCAGTGTACTGTACATTGCAGCACACAGGTGAAGTTGGAACATTTTTGAGAAAAGGAAACTTTTCTCAAACTTTACACCTGCCTTGCATAAACGTTATTGTTTGACACAAAGTCCAGTCTTCCTTTTCCAGTAGATAGGACTTTGATTCAAAACCCATGGGTGGTTGCATGTGAACACCCATGGAACACCCACTAGGCTCAAAGTAGCAAAATGTAGCACAAAACACTACAGGGCTTATTTACAAGCCCCTAGAGCCACCCGTCGTCACTTTTCCCCTGTTAAAAATGACGCAAAAGTGGCGCAAGGGCCTTGTAAATAAGCCCCTACTTTTCTTTCCTTGAGGGGTTCTTCCACCGCACATCAAGATTTGCGCTGGAGAGTAAATAACAAAACAACACTGCATCAGATTGCAAAATACGAGAAAGCAATTTTTAGAGCTCTTATTGATATGATTTTTAAAAATGAGAACAGCATCTCATGAAATGACAGTAGAGCAAATGCGCCATTAAGTGAAGGATGAACCATTGGGCCTGGAGTGATGGTGACAGATTTGCCTGTTATACATGATGGCCGACATCTCCAGGACCTTCCCGATTTGGATAGGTTGAGCTAGGACAGTTAGAATACATGTATTATGATGTGGCATGATGTCAAGACCCAAAATGCATGCTGAAGACGATTTACAATCCTTAGATATGAGACCCTTCATTTCTGTATGTGATGCAGTCTGTTGTTAAATTAATACTCTGTTTTACCCTTGTGAACTTTAAACTTAACAAAATTAATAGAGCAATGACCCCCATATTTTGGGCAGATGTAGATGGAACCGCAGATGGACTAAATTCTTCGGTGTCAGAGTATGTTTCTCAACAAGCACATTCCGATTTTTTACTGTTACATTTGGCAAGGATAAGCTCAGAAGCACACAAGGGCATAGGTGGCATGGTTGGTTTTGTGACAATGTTTATGGGCATTGGCCTGTTTGAGAGCCATGTTTTTTTGGCATGTCTGTGAATCACACTGCGAGTGTTTTTATATCCGTGGGATGCATTTTATAGGTAAATAATGCTGGTATTTCAGAGAGTGGCAACCTGCATGCGGGTGACACCATGCCAGACAGTGGCAGCGTGTTTTTGAGGGAAACCTCATCTTTGATTGGCAGCCTGTTTATGCTTTGTTGTATGTCTGCAAGTGGCAGCTTGTTTACAGGTGGTTAAAAGTAGTAAGTAAAACTTGCTTGGTGGTGTTACATGTCTGGAACATGAGTGACAGCCTGTTTGAATTATAGCAGGTTTGAACGGCAGGTTGCTGCTAAGTGGGGGAATGTTAGTATATTACAACATGGTTTTAGATGGTTGCAAGTTTAAGAGCTGCAGCCTTTGTATACCTAGCTGCTTTTCTGAGAATTGATTGCAACCTGCTTGAGAGTGGCAGCCTGTTTGTAATTGTTGGCACGGCCGTGATTTGCATGCTGGATCATGGACAGGTTGCCTATTTGTGAATCTAAAGTTGTTTGGCCCATTATGTGATGTCTGTCTCTTTCTGAGTCTTTCGATTAATGTGTGTGTGTGCATGTGTTTGTGTTACACCTAAGATAATAACCGTGTGTGTGTTGGGTGTTGATCTCTGCTCGTAGGCGCATTTAGCCTTCCTGCTTTTGCCTATTTGTGATTTTCTATGTGCCTTCCGCTTATGTCGGTTTCTGGTTGTATAGGTGTCTATGTATCCCAGCAAATATTTCTGCACAGGGCTCTGTGGAACAAGCTGTCTGCATGCATATGAGAAAGTCCTTATGCTAGACTGTAGTTGCCTCTTGGGCCCACATTATAACTAGCCTAAAAACTATTCACTATGAATTACCATACCGTAGGTCTGGTAATTCGGAGATGTGGAATTTCCGGGGATTGTGAGTAGTTCCATGAATATCCACTAGGGATTGTGGAGTAACACGTGGAAATTGGTCATACCAAGACAATTTCCATAAATTGCAAGCATTTTGCAGTGGCAAATTCCACCAATTTGTATCTGGAGAATTATTCCCTGTTACCCGTGGTAATACAATATGCCATAATCGTTGGTGCGGAATTGCTGCAGCATCTGTACTACCGATTTGGGCAGAAACTTCTTTGTCTACAGGTTTAAGAGGCAACTGGTTATGTCCGCTTTGGTGTCAATGCGCCATTGCAAGTGTGCGCTACCACTTTGAGTGTGTTTCGTGGTGGAAGGCAGCCTGAGCGTGACTTTCATATGAAACAGCAGCAGGTGCTCTTAATAAAGAGAATTCTTAACCTTGTTCACAGCAGTATTTTTTTCACTTTCCCTCCATCTGGGCAAGGAGCCATCACTCCAGTTTCAACCTTCCTGGCGTGATGGAAAGGGTGAGGGCTAATCTCTTAGTGGAATTGGGGAAATAGATGCAAAAGTCAGATCTAGAAGCTTTTAGGCGATTTGCTGGTAATGCTTGTGCAATGTTTTGCTAACCTCCATATCTAAACAAATCAGAACTTTGTGAAAGCCTATTCTGATGGAAAATGGACACCTTCCCCAGATGGCTACACTTACATTCAATTAAGTAAAGCTCCTCTCGCATTCCCCACCATGGCCAGGGTCCCTTTCAGGTCAGTCAGCTTCTCAGCAGAGAACATGTGAAGGAGAATGCTCTCAAGTTATTGGGGGTGTTTGCTGCTGACTTTTGATCTTCTGGGAAAGGCTTCTGCACATTATGTTTTTATGCCAAGCATATTTACAGAGTGCACATCTTGCCATAAAAGTTGCTATATGTGAACATCGGGTAACTTTACAACCCACCTACAATGTGATTTTACATATCTCTATGTCTAATGATTGAGATCCAACTGTAAATCTGGCCAAGGCAGTTTCTTGCATGTGTTTTCAATCACAGTACTGTTGATTGATACATTTTACAGACACCCACATGCTTAGCAACTGGGTAAAGTTGTGTCATTGCAGTCAGTACTCTAGAAGTTTTAAACAAATTCTCTTTGACTGGCCAGACATAGACTGCATAATATGGGCAGACAAATGTCTAAAGATACCTTGCTCATGTGCACCAAGCTTGTCTCTGATGAACAGAGCAGAATATAGAGGCTACAGGAGTCCACAACTGCTGGCTGCTCCACAGCTACCAGTAAAGGTGGCGACAACAGAAAATGAATGCGCGATATGCCTTGATTAACACAACATGGAGACCAACAACGGCTACGTAATTAAAGGCACAAAAAAGGCACCATATGGTGATAAACTTTAAGCATCACCTACTTGAAATGATGTTAAATTTTTTTCATATATGCGTGTGCAGCAGTATATTTGGCCAATGACTCACAAGTATGTCGCCTTCTGGGGCCAACTACCTTCAAGTGTAATTCTCCCTTCATTTGACACCTACAGAAGAAGGTATTTGGTCATAGTGACACAGCCAGGAGATCACAGGAAGACAGTGAAAGGTGGACTATGGTGCTCTAGGGTTTCATAGTCTTGTTCATGTGAACACTTTCAAAGAGAAGTCTAAAGTGCCTCAGTGAGAACATTTTACATTTGCACAGTTATAGTCCTGAGTGGCATAGCTAGACATATGCTAGACAGAGTTCACACATGATCTAGTGCACGGCTCATGCCTCCAGCAAAGGAAACCAGTGGCTGATTTGGTGGGTAGGGGAGGAAAAAAATTACAATGGTTCAAAAAATGCCAATGTCGAGTATGAACGTGAATGTAAAGGTAGAGACCAAACAGAGAATCAAAAAGATTAAAAGAAACACCAGGATAAACAAAAACCGCTGGTATCATAGGGACAGTTACAAAATCAATGGACTAAATTGAAAAGCACCAAAACAAACACAATGGTAAAATTAAAAATAAGCAGCAATAAAAAACCTAAAAAAGATGGCAACTAAACAATATAGATGCCAAAAAAGTATGTCTACTTTAAAGATAAATGCTAGGTTTTAACACAAAACAAATGGGGCAAATAAAAATTCAAAGGGGACAAATTTGATTACAGGCGCAGACATCCTATGACAATCACAGCATATAGAAAATGTGTGTTTCTAAATTTCTTATTTTATTTCATGCATTTTTCAGGTTTTTAAACAATGCTAGAAACACTAAAAATATTGATTCTTGAATATCTCATTCAATCCAACAATCCAGACTTTTCCATTGGAAGCTGGGGCATAGTTATCAATAGTGCAGCAGGCACAGTGGCACCGGGCACAGAGGAGTAGCATCTACTGGACCCTAAATATAACAGTTTTTTAGTACGAAACCAGGGGATGGGGACCTATTTTGCTTGGTTTTACTAGGGTCTGCAGCATCTTTGCTACCGCAACGATCGGATGGACTCACTGGAGGTTGTAGCAAAAGAGCATATCATGTTCCATCCCTACCTTCTAACTCCTCGAATCTCTTCTTACAGTTCCATTCACACAACCATAAATTACACAGAATGGGTAATCAGCAAACATAGGGGCATATTCACAAGGACTTATCTCCGAGTTATCGCCACCTTAACGCATCAAAAGTGGAGATAGATTTAACTTCCCATTCACAAGCGTGTGCAAACTGCAGACATCGCCAGTATTCCCGCGATAACTTCCCCCAAATTTATCTCCACGGGTGACACCACCAACTAACCCTAATGAGATGCAGAGTAGGCATCTCGGTGCAAAAAACCACGAAAACAAGACTACACCACTTTCACAACGAACTGCCAGATCTGCGATGCGAGTCAAAACCACGCGATAAGCCGCGGTAGCAGCAGGTATTTAACACCTGCCTCTTGCTGGTGTAAAGCAGGACGACTACCTGCAGCAGGCAATGGAGCCCCGCACACAGCCACACCCGAAGAACAACCGACGCCATGAAGCTACTCATCATGCAGCTCGGAGCCCCAATAGGGCCACAACACCCACCGCCACCACCCCCAGGACCGCCACCACCCCCAGGACCCGGACCCGCACCCCCCCGGACCACCACAGAGGCAGCGTAGAGTAAGACAGCGGACCTACCGAAAACGCACCAGTCTCACAGACCTAACGCCCGAGGAAGTCATTGCCCACTACAGGCTCAAAATGACAACCATCCTCCACATCATGACCCACATCACCCACAGGTTGACGGTCCCAACACAGCGGACCACCAACATCCCTCCGCAGACAAAGCTGCTGGCTGTGTTGCACCTGTTGGCCTCTGGTACCTTCCAACCAACAACTGCCAGAGTCGGAGGAGTCTCACAGCCAGCCCTATCAAAGTTCATCACACCTGTCCTGGATGCCATCATCAGCTTCATACCCCAGTAACTTCACTTCCCCCACACTGCGCAGGAACAGCTGGAGACCAAGCAAGGCTTCTACGCCATTGCTAGCTTCCCACACGTGTTGGGGGCCATTGACTGCACACATGTCCCACATGTGCCACTTGTGCCCCCTGCGGATACTGCACACCACTACCGCAACAGAAAGCAGACGCATTCCATCAATGTGCAGGCAATAGTGGACCACCGGGGAATGTTCGCCAATGTCGTCGCAAACTACCCAGGCAGTGTGCACGATTCCTACATCTTCCGACAGTCCATCATCAACCAGCGCTTCCACGATGGCACATATGGAACTGGACTGCTCGTTGGTAAGTACCAAATCTACACACCACACACCTCAAAGCCACCATCACACAACGCACAACTGTGGGAATGCACACGTGACCAAACCACATACAACATGTCAATCAACATGCCCACCTACCAGACACGACAACACAACTCCATTGGGATCCTGGGCTTCCCATGTACACAAGCCAGCCATATCATGGCACCACAGCCACACAACAGCTGAACATGTGGAGATGCGGAAAGCAGGCATGTGCGAAGGATGCAAGTGACCCATGAATGTGAATGTACAACACGACAAGTGAGGCGTGAATGTGCTGGACAGACCTAGGTATGCAAACCACAGATATGTCCATGCAGACATCAACTGCTGGTGTCTGGAGAGTAGTGAACAGTGGACGCAGCCATGTCACCCCAGGCTGTGGGTCAGATCGCGGAAATGTCGCTCGCTGCGTCCCCCCCTGTGTGCGTGAGCGTAGTGGGTTGGCCCGGATTGCGCCAGGCCTGCGCAGGGGTGTGGACAAAAACCCCGTGGCGCATAGCGTGGTGCTCTCCCGGAAAGGCCAACGTCACTGCCAGGGCGGCGCCTCTCAGTCCGCCACGAGGCCGACGCCGTGAGCAGCGGGGCCTGTGAGCCTGTGCGCCTGCTGCACCCCAGGATGCTGATACCCAGTCCAGGCCTGCCCGCCCCAGCGCTCCAAGGCCGCACTGCTCACCTGCCAACACCATCGTGTGTCAAAGAGGGCCCACCACGTGCCGGTGCTAGCTCCAAAACCCATGCCCGCGACCTTGGCAGCCTCCTCAGGCCAACGCTGTCCTCCGTGACACAGGCCCCCAGGAGTCCTCATTCGTTGACATACTCCACCGCTGCAGCCGGGCTACACTGCAGTCCAGTATGTCCCACATCTTGAACTGAGTCATCATTAATCAATGGCAGAGTCCATGCCAGTGTACGCAGGGTGAGGAGTGAGAGGAAGATGCGTCTCAGTCCTGTGGAAACACGGATCACCGTTACGGAGGAGGTCAACCAGTAGCAAGGACTGACCTGGTGCCACTAACCCTGTGCGCTGTGAGTCACCGTCAGCCTCCGGCCGAACATTGTTGGTGTCTGAGCCTGTGGCCTGGGGGTTGTCATCAGCAATGGGCAGGTACGGACTTGGTGTTTGGCATTCATATCCGCCATGTTGCCGAACACAGCTGGCATGTGCCCTCTGCATCATGCCCTGGGGGTACACCTCCCATTCTCCCCCGAGACACTCAGCGGAAACCACCTCTGATACATACGAGACCCTGCTCTGCCCTCATGACCCTACCCCAGTCTCCCGCAAGTCAGCGTCCCGTGGAGGTAGGCCCGTGTCGGCCGCTGTGCATCCGGGGCCACTAACTCTGTGCGACTCAAGTCATGCTCCCTTGTTGTTCGGATGACTGTTGGAGTTGTTGCCAGCACCAGCTACTCCCTGAGGGCTGGCTTACACTCACCCCACACACAGCGAGCACATGCGTCACTGGACTAGTGGGCCTGCCATCACATCATGCCGAACCAAGTATTGACTCTTTTCTCTCTGCACTGTCACAGGTGATCAAGGATATGCACTCTGCCCTTGGATGATGACACCCCTCCGAGACCCGAACACACCCGCCCAGAGGCAGTACAATGCGGCCCACATACGCACCAGGGGCATCGTTGAACGCACATTTGTCATGTTGAAGTCACGTTTCAGGTGCCTGGACGGCACAGGTGGAAAGCTCCTGTACAGCCCAGACATCGTGTGCAAGATGATCGTTGCATGTTGTGTGTTGCACAACATCTGTGTACGCACCAATGCCCCATGGATCCAAGTTCCAGAAGTACCGGACGATGATGAGGACGATGGGGCAGGTGGCCCACATCCCACTGCAGCTGCAGCAGGAATGGCCCGTAGGAACACCATCATTAACAATTTCTTCTCATGAGCACGTCACATTGTGGCCGTCCCTGGCAATCATGGGACAGTACAAAATGTCCACAAGCACAGCATGTCTGAATAAAAATTATTTGCAGGTTTCAGGTTGTACTTGTACATTGTCATGTCACAGTTTCCTGCTGTGCCAGATGTGATTGGCCATGTTGTGCACATATGCGGCACCAGTTGTGTCCTGTGTTCTGTTGTGGAGGTGTTGCTGTTTGTCCCAGGATGTTGTCAATGTCAAGGTGCACTTATTCTTATGTGCGTATGCTGCACGGTGGGTGAGTCGCTCCTGCGGCTCTGATTTGGCTGCCACTTATCCCTTTCATGGGGTGTGCCTTTCAGTTCTGTGCTTCCACAGTGATAAGATGTTGCAGACTTGGGTAACTTGTGCTCTTTGTCGAGTTGTGGCTCTTGGGCATGGTTTGTCCGCAGATGTGTCATTGACGTCAGGGGTTGTTTGTGCAGGTGGTTGTGTCCGAGTGTGACCTGCTCCTTTTCGGTTGTGGTCCGCACTCAGCCACCTCAGTGTTGTGCCGTGTACATTGTCATGATGATTGGCCTGCAGCCAAGTTACTCGTCATGTGGTGTCTCTTGCATTGTCAGTGTGGCTGACGTATGTGCATGTTTGCTGTGTTTCGTACGTGTGGATGTGTTGGTTGTGTGATTGTTGATGTGTTGGGTAGGTGACCCTTTGGGCACATAGTGTACGTGGGACTACTTGGTGTTTGTGTGTGTGCTGAGGTGTTCTCGTGGGATCAGGGACATGGTCCTGAGTCATTGTGGGTGTGCAGTGTGCTCAGCTGGATTGTGCATGTGTGCCAGTGTGCCCATCTCCCCCCGTCCCCCCACTCCCTGGTCAGTAAGCCCCCTGTTGATGTGGTGTTGGGTCATGTTGGGCAGTGTCCAGATCCCCAACTCCTGTCACCGTCTCCCGACTGGTGACTGTGGCCACCATCTTCTCCATGTCATTCAGCTCCTGGTGTTCTGCTGGCCCCCTCCTCCGAGGTGCGTTGCTGCTTTCGTGTTGGCAGCGAGTTTCTGCTTGGTTTTGCCATTCACATCAGTCCTGCGCCTCTTGTCCTCTTCCATTGTCCTCCTCGGCGCTACGACGGCATTCACATGGTCCGAGAGGGTGTGCCATCTTTGCCTCTTTGTTGCCAATGACACGTTGGAGGTGACGTACAGTTGGTGGTGGTGTTCTATCTCATCCGTGGCGATAATTGGGTCTTCCTGGAGACTGTACCCCGTCTTCCTCTTCCTCTTCTCATTGCCCTTCCACGGGCCCTGGATTCCTGGGTGTTCCTCCATGGGGATTGTGTGGTTCATGTTGTACTCTGCAGTCGGTTGGGTGCATCCGTGGTACTCCGCAGTTGATTTTCTTTTTAGTGGCATTTTCCGTATGCTGTTCTTGTGCATTTTCCCGCATTACGCGTGGGTATTGCTGGACTCTCACTGGTTATCACTGTTTTCTTATGGCGTTTGGGCACATCGCGTCTTTTTACGCGTTGGGGTTTGTGTTTTTATCGCCGTCGCGGTGGTTGTATCGCGGACTTTGGCCGCGGTTTCGGGAGGCTATCGCATGGTACCGCCGTGTTATGAATTCCACGTTAACACTGGGTTATTTTCCCGCGATAGACTGCGATGTGTAAAGTTGCGTTAACATTTTTGGGAGATGTTTAGTGCACGTTCTTGTGAATATCCCCCTAATACTGGTCTGTATATTTAAAGTTAAATCCATACATTATGGGCCAGATGTACGACCATTACATTTTGCGACTCACAATTGAAATATACTAATGTGTCTCAGACACAATAGCAATTCCTAGTGGGGTCACAAATTACCTGCCTCATCAATGTTCATGAGGCAGGTCGCAATTTGCAACCCATTGGGAATGGGCAATAACACAGGGATAGTGGCCTGCAGGGGACAGCAGTCCACTATGTCTGTGTTTACTTTTAAATAAGGCAACGTTTTTTTAATGCAACTCATTTTCCTTACAGGAAAATGGGATGCATTTCAAAGAGAAAAATGAAACGTTTCTCTTTCATTTTTTAAGAGTAGGCAGTTGTCCGTGGGACCACTGCCTGCTCCTAAAAAACATTTTCGCTGCCAGTCACAAAGAGGAAGGGGTCCCCTAGGCACCCCTTCCTGTTTGCGAGTGGCTTACCACCTATTTGAAGTAGGCGGTAAACCACGATTGTTTTGCGACCGCATTCCAGTTGCTAAATAATCACACATGCCCTTGCAACTCGCTATTAGGAAGGGACACCCTTGGCACGCCCACTTCTAATAGCGACTCGCAAACCCTATTTTGTGAGTCAGTAATAGGTTACCAAATCGCAAAATAGGGTTAGTACATGCTAAAAGCCGTTTTAGCGGTCGCAAAACGCCTGATTCTCCATTTGCCACCACTAAAAAAAGGTTGTACATCTGGCCCTATGTGTCTAAACAGAAAACGTGGAGGGTACAGCACAGAGAAATCTTGTAAAAAATGGAATTGCCTCCCTTCCATCAACCGCAAGGATTAGCAGTCACCATTTCCATGCCAAACCAAGGATTTTACTATCAATCAATGTATATAGAAAATAAATATTTCATGATATTGTCTACAACCTGTCCATATTCCCCTATCAATTCTCATCCTAGAAATCAAGGAGAGGAAGGCCTGAGTGAGAAAACCCAGAAGCTATCCCTGAGAGAATTCTGTCTTGGGCTGAGATAGGGTTGCTGAATTCACGTTAACTTCATTGTATAACAGTGTTCTCAGCTTTTGCTTGAAATCATGCAAACTACAAAGTGGATGTCCTACAGTGGGAATCATGGATTGTTTCAGGAGTCTTTGTTTGTCTTTTCCTGGTACATGTCAATTCATATTCCATGTCGTATGACTTGTTCGTTCAGTTTTTTCTGTTTCATTTGCTATTATATTTGTATTCTATTTTTTCATATTTGATGCCATTATTATTGTACTTGTATGTTACATGTGCTGTATGATGCCCTCCTGCTCAATGGTTAAAGTGTGCCTTATAAATATTATGAATTAAAAATAAATACATAGGACATTAGTCAAGAATAACTTTATTCGGTTCCAAAGACCATAAAAGTTTGACAAACAAACATCGCAGTTTTAAAATTTCATAGCATATTTGTAAAGCAGTGTAGTTAAGACTAATAAAGGATAAAATTCATAGGAATCTGGCAGTTAGAAACATATAGTCCATAATACAAATGACCTAGCACAGTTATAAAAATTGTACATTAAAAATTACAACATTCCTGGTCAGCTTCTATAGCTCATAACGCTTTCTAATGGCCATTGCAACTTTTATATAGTTAGAAACCGCAATGCAAATAGGACATTAAAAAAATAAATGTCACATAAAAAACGTAATGCTAGAGGGATGAAAAAAGTTGAAAATGTACTGTCAAGGTGGCCGGGAATTTGAAGAAGGGAATTAGGCTAAGGGGAATATTTCTTTTGTAATTGTACATTTCAGCAAATGGTTTTCACTGCGCCTTTTACCATTACGTTTGAACAGCTTGGTGTTTTGATTACAATATGACATTTTAAAATCCAGGATATGGCATAGATCAACATGGAGCCAATTTGATCACCGTCAATAAAACAAAATAAATATACATATTTTGTCACATTACAAAACCTTGAAACATGTCACCCATATAGGGAATTGCATGATTAAGATGTTTGCAGTCCTATTTAGGTGTTTTGATTAATTTATGTGACGTAATACTTACAATACTGTGGCTCCCACTACAATACTGTGGGTCTCAACATCATATGGTCTGTCTGATGTTTTTTATTTCTAGTAACAGACCCCTGTATGTGTTTGGGTGACCTCATTTCACCAATTCTTTACAAAGGTACACAAAAAAGAAAGATTGGGCTTTGGGACAGCCCCTATCAGTGATTTGCTTCCATGTGGTTTTGAGACTTTGCCGCTTGGATACCCTGCCCATCAAGCCCACGCAATTTTGAGGAGGTTACACTGACCTATTCGTGTTACCCATTAGGTGATTGACATAATGATATATCTAAATACATATATATATATATATATATATATTATCTACTGGCGGTCGCCAGTAGATAGTTATAGTTACAACCTATTATCCATAGGAAATCCGCGACATTCTATTTGAAATAACTCTCTTGCCGGTTGACGTATCTTCGCAAAATTTTCAAACTTTGTGGCCCGCTCCGGTCCGCTCCTACCCTGAAAGTCTCGGGGGATTCGTCAAGCGGGGGCCGAGAAAAAGGGGGTCCCAAAACGCGTTTTCCCCATGCATTTTTCCATAGGAAACTTTAGACACGGCTACAGCCCGAACTGCTGAACGGAATTACACCAAATTTGGCAAAGAGGTAGTTCTTGGTTCAGAAAGAACCCTTTTGTTAAATGGTGTAAATCCGTTCAGTAGTTGCTGAGAAAATGAAAAGTAAAAAGATAGTGATATCTAGGGCCGCGGATCCTCCCGAGCACGAGCTTTATGTTAATTGGCTGTCAACACTCCAAACCAGGAAGTGTTGGCAGCCATTTTATCCCTCGGTAGAACCGAGGGACAGAAACAAGTGCGCAAAGCGCACAAAGGGAGCAGGGTAGAAACACCCATACCCCCTAGGTCTGCTCAGGGGTCCCACAAGGACCCCCTGGGCAAAAATTTAAAAAAAAAAAAGAAATCTGCAGGATGCGCTCAGGGAGCGCGAACCCTGCCGAAAAAATCGAAGCGCGGTCTCCCGCGCTCGATGTTAATGGCCCCGGGTGGGCCAAGTCCCGGGGGCATGCTGGGGGGTTAATTTTATGTGTGGGGGCCTCTAAGGGCCCCCAAGCCCGGGGACCACCACCCCCGGGGCCTTATGTATAATGGTGCGGGAGGGCTCTGAGCCCTCCCGCAGCCCCGAGAACCACCACCTCCCGGGGCTTCTTTTTAAATTAAAAACCTGTGTGGGGGCTCCAGCCCCCACACGCCCGAGACCACCACCTCCCGGGGCACTAAGAAAATTAAAATGGGGGTCCGTTTTGGACCCCAAGCCCCGAGGACCACCACCTCCCGGGGCTTTCAAAATGTAGGGAGGGGGCTGCGCGGCCCCCTCCTGGAGCCTGTGGTGGCCCTGGGGACCGCCACCCCCAGGGCCGGCTCCTGCAGTGTCCCGGGGTGCCTACCCCCGGGACACTGCTGTTTGCAATGACAGGACGGGAGCCTCGCGGCTCCCGTCCTGTCATTGCAAACTTGCTTTGGATATTGGAAGAGAGAGCAGGAAACCTGCTCTCTCTTCCAATATCCAAAGCACATTGCTTTCCACATGGGGAGCAGCATGTTAGCTGCTCCCCATGTGTAAAAGCAATGCCGGCTCCCGTAGGACACGGGGAGACGGCGGGACTGTGGGGGTTTGGGGACCCCCACAGTCCCCAACGAGAGGCCAGGCCCCGGGGGATGGGGTCCCCGGGGCCATAAGAGGCAACGGAGGGGGCCACGCAGCCCCCTCCCCAAAGTAACAAAAAAAAAAAAGTGCAAGGCCGGCCCTGGGGGATGGGGTCCCGGGGCCTTAAATGGCCTGAGGAGGGGGCCACGCAGCCCCCTCCAAATAAAAAAAGAGGCCATGCCCCGGGGGATGGGGTCCCCGAGGCCAATACAGGCCCAGGGAAGGGGGCCACGCGGCCTCCTTCCCGTTTTTTTATTTTAATTAAAAAAAGGAGTAAGGCCCTGGGGATGGGGTCCCCAGGGCCTAAAAATAGGAAAAAGGAAGGGGGCCACACAGCCCCCTTCAGAGAGAAAAAACAAACAAAAAAAAACGATCGGGCCCGTAGGCCCCGCTCCCTTCCTTCACCACTCTGCAAACGCGCCCCCTGGCGCGTTTGCAGAGAGGAACAATTCCCTTGAATACTGGGGGTCCCTGGGAGCCAACTAGCCCACCAGGAACCTCCAGTATGCGCCAGGAGCTGCCTTGCAGAGAGGTGTACAGAGGCCACGCCCCTTTTTACACCTCTCTGCAACGCAGATCTTTGGCGCTTTTGGAGGTATATGGTGGGCTAGATGCACCCCAGGGACCCTCAGGATTCAAGGGAGTTAATCCCCCAACTTAAAACGCGCCACGGGGCGCGTTTGCACAGTGGTGAAGGGAGGGGCGGGGCTTCAGGTGACATGTGTGCAAACAGGCCCCGTGGCGCGTTTTAAGATGGGGAATTAAATCCTCTTCAATCCTGAGGGTCCCTGGGGGCCAACTAGCCCAACAGGTACGTCCAGAAAGCGCCACAGAGCTGCGTTGCAGAGAGGTGTAAAGGGGTGTGGCCTCTGTACATGTCTCTGCAACGCAGCCCCTGGCGCATACTGGAGGTTCCTGGTGGGCTAGTTGGCCCGTAGGGACCCTCATGATTCAAGGGGACTTAATCCCCCAACTTAAAACGCGCCACGGGGCGCGTTTGCACAGATGTCACCTCAGGCCCCGCCCCTCCCTTCACCATTGTGCAAATATTCCTCTAAAATCAGCCGAAATACGAATTCTGATTTACTCACCTGTTATCAGGAGAGACCTCAGTGCTGCATCTTTCAGCCCAGTACTGGTCCTGAAAAGTAATTTTAACCGTACTTACCGGTAACTTGAATTTCCTTCATAGGCTAACATTGACTGGTTTCACTTGGAAATTCTTCTAAGTGTGGAGTTTTGGAACTTTAAAATATTCCTCTAAAATCAGCCGAAATACGAATTCCGATTTACTCACCTGTTATCAGGAGAGACCTCAGTGCTGCATCTTTCAGCCCAGTACTGATCCTCAAAAGTAATTTTAACCGTACTTACCAGTAACTTGAATTTCCTTCCATAGGATATCATTGCCTGCTTTTTGCTGAAAAAGTTTCTAAGTGTTGATTTTTGAAACATACAAATATTCCTCTAAAATCAGCCAAAATCCGAATTCTGATTTACTCACCTGTTATCAGGAGAGACCTCAGTGCTGCATCTTTCAGCCCAGTACTGATCCTCAAAAGTAATTTTAACCGTACTTACCAGTAACTTGAATTTCCTTCCATAGGATATCATTGCCTGCTTTTTGCTGAAAAAGTTTCTAAGTGTTGATTTTTGAAACATACAAATATTCCTCTAAAATCAGCCGAAATCCGAATTCTGATTTACTCACCTGTTATCAGGAGAGACCTCAGTGCTGCATCTTTCAGCCCAGTACTGGTCCTGAAAAGTAATTTTAACCGTACTTACCAGTAACTTGAATTTCCTTCATAGGCTAACATTGACTGGTTTCACTTGGAAATTCTTCTAAGTGTGGAGTTTTGGAACTTTAAAATATTCCTCTAAAATCAGCCGAAATACGAATTCTGATTTACTCACCTGTTATCAGGAGAGACCTCAGTGCTGCATCTTTCAGCCCAGTACTGATCCTCAAGAGTAATTTTAACCGTACTTACCAGTAACTTGAATTTCCTTCCATAGGATATCATTGCCTGCTTTTTGCTGAAAAAGTTTCTAAGTGTTGATTTTTGAAACATACAAATATTCCTCTAAAATCAGCCGAAATCCGAATTCTGATTTACTCACCTGTTATCAGGAGAGACCTCAGTGATGCATCTTTCAGCCCAGTACTGGTCCTGAAAAGTAATTTTAACCGTACTTACCAGTAACTTGAATTTCCTTCCATAGGCTAACATTGACTGGTTTCACTTGGAAATTCTTCTAAGTGTGGAGTTTTGGAACTTTAAAATATTCCTCTAAAATCAGCCGAAATCCGAATTCCGATTTACTCACCTGTTATCAGGAGAGACCTCAGTGCTGCATCTTTCAGCCCAGTACTGGTCCTGAAAAGTAATTTTAACCGTACTTACCAGTAACTTGAATTTCCTTCGTAGGCTAACATTGACTGGTTTCACTTGGAAATTCTTCTAAGTGTGGAGTTTTGGAACTTTAAAATATTCCTCTAAAATCAGCCGAAATACGAATTCCGATTTACTCACCGGTTATCAGGAGAGACCTCAGTGCTGCATCTTTCAGCCCAGTACTGATCCTCAAAAGTAATTTTAACCGTACTTACCGGTAACTTGAATTTCCTTCATAGGCTAACATTGACTGGTTTCACTTGGAAATTCTTCTAAGTGTGGAGTTTTGGAACTTTAAAATATTCCTCTAAAATCAGCCGAAATACGAATTCCGATTTACTCACCTGTTATCAGGAGAGACCTCAGTGCTGCATCTTTCAGCCCAGTACTGATCCTCAAAAGTAATTTTAACCGTACTTACCAGTAACTTGAATTTCCTTCCATAGGATATCATTGCCTGCTTTTTGCTGAAAAAGTTTCTAAGTGTTGATTTTGAAACATACAAATATTCCTCTAAAATCAGCCGAAATCCTAATTCTGATTTACTCACCTGTTATCAGGAGAGACCTCAGTGATGCATCTTTCAGCCCAGTACTGGTCCTGAAAAGTAATTTTAACCGTACTTACCAGTAACTTGAATTTCCTTCCATAGGATATCATTGTCTGGTTTTCAGCAGAAAAGTTTCAAAGTGTTGATTTTCACAAACTACAAATATTCCTAAAAAATCGCCTGTATGACTTAAACGCATTCTTTCAACTGTTTACAGGAGATGCACCAGTGCTGGATCCAGGATCCAACACTGAGTAAGAAAAAGTAACGATAACAGTTTTTAACTTCTAAGTGAATTTCCTTCCATAGGATAACATTGGTGATTCTATGAGAAAAAGTTTCTAAGTGTGAACTTTTAAAGTACAATAATATTCCTTAAAAATCACGACTGTAACCAAAACGCTTTTACTCAACTGTTTACAGGAGATGTCCCAGGACTGAATCTAGGATCCAGTAATGTGGTTAGAAAAGTAATCCATAAAGTAACTAATTGCATTTAACTAGAAATTCACATTGAGCTGAATGTTGCATTGTGTTTGAAAATGTGTTGCCCATTGCAACAACTGTAACTACTGTACTTAAAAGTCTATTGCCTATGTGCAAAGTAATTAAACTAAAGTAATTCATTCTGAGAAAGTATTTTTGTAATGTAATGTATAATGTAATTACAATGTAATTTAAAAAATAAAATATGTAAAAATAAATTGTTTCTAAAAATTTGGAAATCAGTATGAAAAAATTTTATATAACAATTAATACATTTAAAAATTGTCATTTACAAAACCTTTGAAATTCACTGAAAAAACTGTAGGTTTCAGACATGTTATAGTTACAAATTAGCATTTAAAAAACCTTTGAAATTCACTGAAAAAACCATAGGTTTCAGGGACGTTATAGTTACAAATTAGCATTTAAAAAACCTTTGAAATTCACTGAAAAAACCATAGGTTTTAGGGACAGTTATAGTTAGTTGGACATTGCACTCGTACAAAACCCGTGAAATTCCCCCGTTATAGTTAGTCCAGCTAACTATAACTCGCGCCCGCAATGCACTGCTGATGACGTCACATATTACATCACTCATGACATGGTCAGTGACATCACTGATGACATCACTGATGACATCTCAAATGACATCACTGATGACATCATCCACGTGATAATCTGATGCACCTCCTCACACCCTAATATAACCTTTGATACACCCACTCTAAATTACAGACTGCCATTCGCAAAACCATAGACACTCCAACACCAATAACTACATACCCACTCACTGATTCTTAGGTCTACGCACACATCCACTCACTCACCCGTACAGTCACTCATACTTACGGTCACTCAATACTAGGACTATCATATGCACTCATACTCCTATATAGACACTCAAACACCGCCACTCATCCATAGAGGTACTCACACACCTAGTCAGTCATGCAAATAATTAAACACACTACCATTTACTCACCTATACAGTTATACACACACCAGCTCACTTACTCATACAAATAGTAGCACAATCTTACGCTCTTATACAATCACTGATACAAGCACACACTCATCCATACAGCCACTATCACAATCACTCACTCTCGCTTATAGCTATTTATATACTCCAACACACATATATACTGCCTTTCACATATGTAGTTACTCACACATGTACCACTGGGACATACATTCACTCACTAACACACTCTTACACACACTTACCCACCCATACAGTCTATCACAGTTGCACTCTTGAAACCATCCACCCAGTGAATCACCCACTCACACATCTATGCACAGAGTTGCACACACCCCTCCCACACAAACACTCAGGCACCCATACAGATACTCAGACAAGCATTCAATAACTCATATAGACACTCATGTAGCTATTCACAAACACATGCAGCCACTTACACAGCAACAGACAGACGGATACAGACATTCACCCAGTTTAGTCACTAACCCATGCATTCAGTAAGATACGTTAAATCACTCACTTATAGAGTCAGTCACGCACCTACTAAATCATCCATACAGACACTTACACACCCACTCATTCTTCAATACGTCTTTTCCTATATATATTAAAAATATTTAAACTTTACAGAAACACACAGTCACTGGATGATGTCATCAGTGATGTCATCAGTGATGTCATTTGAGATGTCATCAGTGATGTCATCAGTGATGTCACTGACCATGTCATGAGTGATGTAATATGTGACGTCATCAGCAGTGCATTGCGGGGCGCGAGTTATAGTTAGCTGGACTAACTATAACGGAGAATTTCACGGGTTTTGTACGAGTGCAATGTCAACTAACTATAACTGTCCCTAAAACCTATGGTTTTTCAGTGAATTTCAAAGGTTTTTAAATGCTAATTTGTAACTATAACGTCCCTGAAACCTATGGTTTTTTCAGTGAATATATATATATATATATATATATATATATATATCAACGCTCCTGTTCCATAGAAGAAACACGCTGCACTCACGGGACCCCTTTAAAGATGCTTTAATAACAAGGACGCGTTTCGGCGTTCTGCCTTCATCTGCTTGTTTTAAAATCGGCACAGCCTGTCGTGATAGCATTTTAAACAGGTAAGTTCAATTTCATTGGATATGGCAAGTAAACATCAAAAGAGGACTTATTCCTCAGAGCAAACACCCTTTCCCTGTGGTGTATTCTGGGATTTGGAGTCCGGTAATGTTCATGGGGGATATTGGATCGTCGCTTTTCGCCTCCATGGCTCAATTTTGTTGTTCCCCATAAAGCCTCTGAATAGGCATATCCCCCAAATATGTACCTCAAAGAATGTAATAATTAAGACTTGGGGGATAAGCCTATTCTGAGGCTTTATGAGGAACAACAAAATTGAGCCATGGAGGCGAAAAGTGACGATCCAATGTCCCCATGAACATTACCGGACTCCAAATCCCAGAATACACCACAGAGAAAGGTGTTTGCTCCGAGGAATAAGTCCTCTTTTGATGTTTACTTGCCATATCCAATGAAATTGAACTTACCTGTTTAAAATGCTATCACGACAGGCTATGCCTGATTTAAAACAAGCAGATGAAGGCAGAACGCCGAAGCGCGTCCTGTTATTAAAGCATCTTTAAAGGGGTCCCGTGAGTGCAGCGTGTTTCTTCTATGGAACAGGAGCGTTGATATTTTGTATGGACCCACCGCCGTACTAGCTGCACCCGTCCGTAAGAGTGCAAATATTGCCCAAGGTGGACAACTGGAGCTGTGATTCATAGGCAATTGCACCGCCAACAAGGGATCAGAGCTCCGCCGCTGACCGATGTCGACAGTAATCAATACTGGTGGAGTTGTAGCTATTTGACCTGCTCCTGCGCCGAGTGCAGTGAGGCCTTGTGGTTGGACGAGGGGCCCCCCAGAGGAGATGTGATTTACGGCGCTTTTGCGGTGTGGCTGTAAGAGGACGGTTAATATGTACCTCAAAGAATGTAATAATTAAGACTTGGGGGACATGCCTATTCAGAGGCTTTATGGGGAACAACAAATTTGAGCCATGGAGGCGAAAAGCGATGATCCAATATCCCCCATGAACATTACCGGACTCCAAATCCCAGAATACACCACAGGGAAAGGGTGTTTGCTCCGAGGAATAAGTCCTCTTTTGATGTTTACTTGCCATATCCAATGAAATTGAACTTACCTGTTTAAAATGCTATCACGACAGGCTGTGCCGATTTTAACTCCTTAACCGTGGCACAAATTCCGCCGCGGTGCAGGAGTTCTATTGAGTGGGCGGGGCCGCGTCGGCCAACGGACGTGCGCATCACTAGCGAGGTAGTGCTTGCGACGGCCGTTGGCCGAAGCGCGCACGGAAAGGGTTAAAACAAGCAGATGGAGGCAGAACGCCGAAACGCGTCCTTGTTATTAAAGCATCATTAAAGGGGTCCCGTGAGTCCAGCGTGTTTCTTCTATGGAACAGGAGCGTTGATATTTTGTATGGACCCACCGCCATACTAGCTGCACCCGTCCGTAAGAGTGCAAATATTGCCGTAAGGTGGACAACTGGAGCTGTGATTCATAGGCAATTGCACCGCCAACAAGGGATCAGAGCACCGCCGCCGACCGATGTCGACAGTAATCAATACTGGTGGAGTTCTGGCCATTTGACCTGCTCCTGCGCCGAGTGCAGTGAGGCCTTGTGGTTGGACGAGGGGCCCCCCAGAGGAGATGTGATTTACGGCGCATTTGCAATGTGGCTGTAAGAGGACGGTAAATATGTACCTCTAAGAATGTAATAATTAAGACTTGGGGGATATGCCTATTCAGAGGCTTTATGGGGAACAACAAAATTGATCCATGGAGGCGAAAAGCGACGATACAATATCCCCCATGAACATTACCGGACCCCAAATCCCAGAATACACCACAGGGAAAGGGTGTTTGCTCTGAGGAATAAGTACTCTTTTGATGTTTACTTGCCATATCCAATGAAATTGAACTTACCTGTTTAAAATGGTATCACGACAGGGTGTGCCGATTTTAAAACAAGCAGATGAAGGCAGAATGCCGAAACGCATCCTTGTTATTAAAGCATCTTTAAAGGGGTCCCGTGAGTGCAGCATGTTTCTTCTATGGAACAGGAGCATTGATATTTTGTATGGACCCACAGCCATACTAGCTGCACCCGTCCGTAAGAGTGAAAATATTGCCCTAAGGTGGACAACTGGAGCTGTGATATATATATATATATATAACAAACACCTTCTCTCCCATCAAAAGAAGAAAGGGACACAGCGGGGCTCGTCAGGACATTTATTAAAAAGAAATCGGCATAACCGGTTTCGGCGTGTAGCCTTTCTCAAATGCCGCAGTTCGCCACAGATAGTCCCAACAAGTCTTTATAGAGCTCCTCCTACACAGTGGTGAAGGGCCCAGCTGCAGCTCGTTATCGTGCCAATACCTCAGCAGCCCCTGCCACGGACTGCTAAAACCATCATGCACCTTGCTGATATCCAACGTGCTGCAGTGGGAAAATTCCAGCAAAATTTCTGGGGATAAATGTCCTCGGGTCCCCTACTTTCTAGCCTCCTTATCCGATGTCTCCAAGACTGGAGACGCAATGGCAATGCAGGCACCCCTCCGAGAAGTGTCAGACCGCCGACTGGCAGCAGCTGCTTGGACAACAAAGGCAGGGAGGCGGGCTGTGAAGATCCGATACCTCGGGTAAGCAAAAGTCAGTTCCCTGACGTCCTGTACAATTCACAGCCTCTTGTTGGAAGGGTCCCTTTAAGCGCGCCACAGGTTGCACGCGAAATATAACAAACACCTTCTCTCCCATCAAAAGAAGAAAGGGACACAGCGGGGCTCGTCAGGACATTTATTAAAAAGAAATCGGCATAACCGGTTTCGGCGTGTAGCCTTTCTCAAATGCCGCAGTTCGCCACAGATAGTCCCAACAAGTCTTTATAGAGCTTCTCCTACACAGTGGTGAAGGGCCCAGCTGCAGCTCGTTATCGTGCCGATACCTCAGCAGCCCCTGCCACGGACTGCTAATACCATCATGCACCTTGCTGATATCCAACGTGCTGCAATGGGAAAATTCCAGCGAAATTTCTGGGGATAAATGTCCTCGGTCCCCTACTTCCTAGCCTCCTTATCCGATGTCTCCAAGACTGGAGAAGCAATGGCAATGCAGGCGCCCCTCCGAGAAGTCTCAGACCGCCAACTGGCAGCAGCTGCTTGGACAACAAAGGCAGGGAGGCGGGCTGTGAAGATCCGATACCTCGGGTAAGCAAAAGTCAGTTCCCTGACGTCCTGTACAATTCACAGCCTCTTGTTGGAAGGGTCCCTTTAAGCGCGCCACAGGTTGCACGCGAAATATAACAAACACCTTCTCTCCCATCAAAAGAAGAAAGGGACACAGCGGGGCTCGTCAGGACATTTATTAAAAAGAAATCGGCATAACCGGTTTCGGCGTGTAGCCTTTCTCAAATGCCGCAGTTCGCCACAGATAGTCCCAACTAGTCTTTATAGAGCTCCTCCTACACAGTGGTGAAGGGCCCAGCTGCAGCTCATTATCGTGCCGATACCTCAGCAGCCCCTGCCACGGACTGCTAATACCATGATGCACCTTGCTGATATCCAACGTGCTGCAGTGGGAAAATTCCAGCGAAATTTCTGGGGATAAATGTCCTCGGGTCCCCTACTTCCTAGCCTCCTTATCCGATGTCTCCAAGACTGGAGACGCAATGGCAATGCAGGCGCCCCTCCGAGAAGTCTCAGACCGCCGACTGGCAGCAGCTGCTTGGACAACAAAGGCAGGGAGGCGGGCTGTGAAGATCCGATACTTCAGGTAAGCAAAAGTCAGTTCCCTGACGTCCTGTACAATTCACAGCCTCTTGTTGGAAGGGTCCCTTTAAGCGCGCCACACACATATATATATATATATATATGCTTGCAGCCAGCCCTCTTCACCCATTGGTCTGCTGTAGTGTCATTCACATTTCCTTTCACCTCCTACAGCAAACAGCATGGGGCAATGCGTCATTCCACTTAAACCATTGACCACTTTTCTGATGAGTGATGGCATTCTGTTCTTTCACAAGGAGCAAATCTTCACAAAAAGCATTTCCCGTCAGTATCAGAGACTTCCATGGCACTGTGTGCTTTTTTAGGCCAAAAAATAAAAAATAACGTTTTAAAAAAATGGTGACAAAACAAAGCAAGCATCGATAAGTCCCAAATGCTGGCAGCCAGTTCAAGACTAATAGGCTTTCACAGTGCTTGTTGTTATACTGCAGATGGGGCATTACAGGCTAACACAATTACTTAACATAACTCAACATATGGGAACATACCTAGCATGGCACAGCATGATACAACATAACAACCCCTATCATAACACAGCATAGAACAGTACACCACAACCTAATGTAGCACTGCATGACACAATACAACACACCATAACATAATACAGCACAACATGGCAGAACATAACAGCACACATCACAATAAAGCACAGGTATATCACCCAACATCACACGGGGAAGGATAGAGTGACACAGCATAAACACACTACAATGCCACTACATAATACCATAACACACCCTAGAATAACACAGCAATGCACAGCATGACCCAACATAATACAGCACACCATAACATAACAGTATTGTACAGTACAGCAAAACATAACACTCCATAACAGAGCTTAGCACAGCATGATACATACCACTGCATAACACAATAATGTGTAGTACAGCATGAGACAGCTAACATACCACAGCATAATTTGTGAATCTACAAAAGGATGGGAATCTACCTCATAGCCTTTGAAAGCAGATTTCCAAATTTTGCCAGCTCTTCTTTGTGAATCGTTCCATTAGAAACCTGTGGGGGAATGCAATTGGTTGTACAGTGTGCAGTTTATGTTACAGCCTAATAGGTTCAGGATTTAACTCCAATGTGTTACATATTTGAACAATGTGTATTAAATGTGTTTTGTCTGGTTAATGGAAATGATCTGTTGCAAATACATATTGAGACAAGTAGAAAATCGGGTTGTCATGCGGTGAACAGACAGTGATGTATATGGCATAACGTCTGGTTTAAGGACATCTGTTTTCCTGCCATTGTCTGATTGGCTGCAACTCTTCATGGTTAGTTATGCATCACTAGCAAGAGAGGCTAGTGTGCTAAAGCTCTTCTGTGATAACTGATGTGATTTGCAGATCAGGAGTTTGAATCCAGGGCAAGCCAGCTCATCTTTCCAAGTTGGGAAAATTGGGTAGCATTTCATTGGTGTAAAACGGTAACATCTGTTATTTAGAGTGCTTAGAAAGTACATAATTGTGGTAGAATACACCCACGAAGACAAGCTTCTAATAATATCTATGACACATTTTCACAGGACTATTGCATATAATTACTCTACATTCACGACATCCCTTCAACCAAATCAGAAACAATAGGTAACATGTAGTCATAGAACTGTTGCAGCTCCTCATGTATATTGTATTGTATTATAATTGTAATTGCATTTATATAGCGCTTACTACCCCTGACGAAGCATCGAAGTGCTTTTCCGGCGAGTACCATGCTACTCCGGAACCCATAAAGGATTAGTGGTGAATTAGTATAGTGAAAATATGAAAGTAATTTGAGTGGTGGATATGTTAGTCAGTTATTTGGATTGAGAGGATTCGTGGATGGACAGAGAAGAGAAAAAAGGTTTGTATTTATATAGCGCTTGCTACTCCTGATGGGGTGTTGAAGTGCTTTTTTGGCGAGTAGCACGCTACTCTGGAACCCATACAGTGTTAGTGGTGAATTAGTAGTGAAATATGAAAGTAATTTGAGTGGTGGATATGTTAGTCAGTTATTTGGATTGAGAAGGATAGCGAAGGGGTAGAAGAGGTAAAAAGGTTTGCTTTTATATAGCGCTTGCTACCCCTGATGATGAGATTCAGATGCTGTGTGTCGAGCTGTTTACGTCTAGTCTTTGCGGTGCATAGGATAGAAGCCACTGGGCCCCCATAATAGTAACATCTGTTATTTGTGGTGCTTACAGGCTGCAGACGCGATGTAAGGTGCTGTATAAAAAAGAAAATATTATTCAAACTCTCCACCCCGAATTAATCCTTCTCTGGAAACGAACCAAAGATATGGAATGTGATCCTGGTGCATATAAGACAGGCCACGTCGAACTCTACTTTTAAGATGGACTTGAAACAGCACTCTCTTAGAGACCACACCTGATCCACATCCATCGACTGAATTTGGATACAGGATGTCTCTCTCGAATGGAGAATGTTTCTTCTCAGCTGTAGTAGACATATTGTTACCCCTTTCTCAGCTCATACTACAAAGTGCCTGATTTCCACCAGTCCTACCTATCACTGTGTTATGTTGTAAAGAGCTCTGTCACCCTGTACCTGGGTCGCCATTACACCATGAAGAACTAGGATGTATTTTCATGACACTACTGAAAGTGGGGGCTGCTATAATTTCAGCGTCTTTCAATCAAAGCAGAGGTAATAGGCAACAGTCGATCACAAGCTGTTGCACAGATACGCGTGCTCACCTGCCTATAGCAGACACGTGTATGTCTTCGTAATTAGATTCATGTTATGTATGTTTTGAGTTTTGCTTCTAAGCCTTCCAGTGCACAGTACAGACAGCACAGGCCTCTGTAATAGTAATAGCTCTTATATAGAGTGTTTAGAAGTGTGGTATGAACCGCTATATAAAAAAAATCACGTTTTGGTAATTTAAGATAATCAAAGCTGATGGGAACCCAGTATATTTGCAACGTCCTTTACACAAAGCAGACACATTTCATTCATAGATGGATGTTGTGTTAAGTTGCTTCTCTAAACTATGCAGTGCACAGTACAAAAACCAAAGGGTCCCATGTTAGTAACATATGTTATTCACAGTGCTTAGAAAATACAAAATCGTGCAAACAGCGCTATATAAAAACCCTTTTACTGTAATCTATAACAGTTACTGTCACGTTCCCGTTGCGGGTGGCGTCCCCTTACATTTACGACGTTCTCTCAATCCAAGAAGACGCAATAGGTTACACTAGGCCGTAAAACTGCACATACACACATCGTACCCTATCTTAATTAAATGTGCATGTTGCACGTCGAGTCGCTTGCTTCTAAACACTGCAGTGCACGGTTACAGAAACCGCAGGCCCCGCGGGCCCGCCTCCGCATCTGCCTGGCTTTATGGGGTGTGTAATTGTGTGTGACTGTTTGTGTGTGTCTTTTCTATTTAGGAGCAAGTAGTTTGACAAATTGGAGAACAACGCACATTCCTGGTTGTCTTGATGAGAACAGTTCGCAGGGAGAGAGAGAGAGGGGGCTCGGCCTCTGGAAGGGTGAGTCAGCGTTCCAAGATAGCCCATAATTCTTGCGCAGAGCCGCGCGCGCTGCCATATCTGTTAAACTGCTTTGGGCTCGCGGACAAGTCTGGGGTGAAGATGGCTGCCAAGAGCTTGAACGGGAGACAAACGGCCTATTCATGAAGGCATCACTGTACGGCTTTATGACATTTCACGCATACAAACAGAAATTGCTAAGAACACTAGTTCCCCGCTCCAGGCAAGCCTGCACGGAGCGCATGCAGAGGTCCTGAACTCTGCGGCCTCTTAAAAATAGCTATTTTTTCTTTTCCCCAAAGTACAGATTTAATGTGGAGCCGGGACGTTGATAAATAGTAGGGCTGCGGTGGCATAAAAATGTGGAATTGAAATTCCAGGCTCAAATTTATTTGAGAACTTTCATAAAGGGTAAGTAATTATACCGGATAGAAGTTTTAACTGGCAGTTTAATGGCTAGAAGACGTTGCTTTTTTGGTTGGCCGGGCTCCTTTGGACGAGAGACAGGAGAAGCACCCTATACATGAGAGGTGGGCATGACAAAGCCAGGAGGGAAAGGGAAATGGAAACAAGAAAAGTGCAATGATTTTCAGCACTTCAGGGGCACTGGGGCACTCCCTGTACACTTAAAGCAGCCATTTTCAGGCCTGTTGTAGTAACTTGGCAATACCTCTAGGTGGCGCTGTACATCTTTTTTGGGCTGCTCCCTGTACACTTAAAGCAGCCATTTTCAGGCCTGTTGTAGTAACTTGGGGATACCGCTAGGTGGCGCTGTACATCTGTTTTGCTGCCTTACCTCAGCAAAGTAAAGTTTATTGCCCAGGCCTAGGTGGCAAAGTTAGGTAGGTGCAGACTTGGCAAGCAAATCAGGCATTCACCATAGAGCGAACCTCAAGTTCCTCCCTGCGACCACGTCCAGCCAGAATATATTGCTTTTGCTCACTCTACACAATTCTTAATTATCCCTTCCTCTATTTAATATCTGCTGGTGGTTTTTGGTGGCGGGAAACAGCCCTAATTTTTTGGGGACCAGAACATATTTTCAGTCCACCAACATTGACTGAGAATAAGAGAGATGCAGAAAAGGGGGGCTACGCGGGCTTTGTGCCACGTCTTTCCTGCAGATGGCCATTTTGCCACCTGTACTTCACCACATAAATAATCCACACTGCAGATGCAGGTGGCAAAATGCCCATTAGCAGGGTGGGGGGACAGGTGGGACGAAAAGGGTTACCCTCGTAAATAAAAAATAACACAGGTCAATCAACGAGGGGAAAACATTCTCATTTAGAGTGTGTTGGTGTTGCCACACAAATCAAGAGGGAGAATGAGAAATATCAGAAAACAGAGACAAGGGGAGAAAACCATGAAAAAGAGCCCAGAAGACTGAGATAAAAACAGATAAGAAGTTTAGGGATGTGGAACAGCAAGACACGAGGTAGAATCAAGATCTGGCAACCTTGGTATTCGGCAACAACAAAATTCAACATCCTCAACATCCACCAGCACTGGTGATGGATGCCCAAGAAAAGCTCTGACCCCTGGAGAGCCAGTTTGAAAAGTATTTATTCTTGTTATGGGATCAGCTGTAGGCAGGAGGCTTGGGGGGTGGCAAACGAGAGAAGTGGGATAGCTGTCCTTCAAGGGGCTCACCAGAGCAGAAACGTAAATTGAGCAGGGCCTTGACCAAGTTGCAGCATCAGCAAGCACTGGCAAAGCCAATTGGTCTCGCCTATCCAAGAGCTATTTATTGGCTTTGCCAATGTGTTTTGGCCATGTTGTACACCATTGTGGCTGCTTTACAGCATAGCTAAAAGTTAGTGGCAAAAAGGAGAGGGTCATGGAGTGGAGTATCACAGTGTGGGGTGGCGTAAAGAGGAGTCGAGTTAAGTGTTGTGGAGTGGAATAGAGTGGCACAGAGTGAAGTAGAGTGAATTAGAGTGGGGTAGGGTGGAGTGTCGTGGAGTGGTGTAGAGTGGAGTGGAGTGTCATGGAGTGGCGCAGAGTGGAGTAAAGTAGTGTGGTGTGGCATAGAAGGAGTTGCGTTCAGTGGTGTAGAGTGTCATAGAGTAGGGTGACAGAGTGAAGTAGATTGTCGCAGAGTGGAGTGCAATAGAGTGAAGTAGTGTCAAGGATGGAGTGGCATAGAGTGGAGTAGAGTGTCATGGAGTGTCGTGAAGGCAGTAGAGTGTCCTAGAGTGGAGGGTTGGAAAGGAGAAAGGGTGTAAAGTGGAGTAGAGTGGAGTAGAGTGTCGTAGAGTAGAGCAGAATGTCATAGAGTAGAGTGTTGTAGAGTAGAGGGTGTTGTGTAGAGTGTTGTAAAGTAGATTGCCATAGAGTGGAGTAGAATGTTGTAGAGTGGAGTGGCATAGAGTGGAGTAGTGTAGTAGAGTGGAATGGCATACAGAGCCAGACTGGCCGTAGTGGGCATCAGGCATTTTCCTGGCTAGAAGGCTGGAAGGGTGGGGCCCGGTTTTGCAGCAGTGGGGGCCGTTTTGTTTGTTACTGGAGGCCGGCTTTGCAACGGTGCTGCAATATCGCCCCCAGTAACAAAAGCAGTAGTGCTTCACATTTGCCACCTCGCCTCCACAGGGGCTGGTCCCAAAAAATTGCCAGGGCTGCTTTGGGTTCCCAGTCCGGCCTTGACGGCATAAAGTGTAGTTGAATGTTGTAGAGTGTCATTGAGTGGAGTGGTGTAGAGTGGAATAGAGTGTCGTAAAGTGGAGTGGCATAGAAAGTGGCATAGTGTGGAGTAGTGGAGTAGTGTGTAGTAGAGTAGAGTGGAGTAAAGTAGTGTGGAGTGGCATAGAGAAAGTTATGTAGAGTGCCTAAGAGTGGAGAAAAGTGTGACCAAATGGCATAGAGTGGAGTAGAGTGCTATAAAGTGGAAGAGCATAGAGCATCATTGAGTTTAGTAGAGTGTCGTAGACTGGAGTAGAGTGCCCTAGAGTGGACTGGAATGATGTAGAGTGGAGTTGTGTGTTGTAGAGTGGAGTTTGTTGTAGAGTGGAGTGTCATAGACTGTAGTGGTGTAGCATAGAGTGGAATGGCATGTTGCAGAGTGGAGTAGAGTGGTGCAGAGTGGTGTAAAGTGGCATAGAGTGGTGTAGAGAGGCATGAAGTGGAGGTGTAGAGAGTGAAGTAGAGTATTTTAGAGTGGAGTGCAATAGAGTGCAGTGGCGTAGTGTGGAGTATGCATGGTGGGGTAGTGCACTATCATTACAGACAACACATTTTCAATTGAAACGACTATTACATTTGGACAGACATACAGTTTTACTGACAAAACTAGAGAGTGCACAAATGACAATATGTGGAAATGACATCACCTGGTGTATTGATTTTTTTATCGTATTAAAATACTTCTTTCCACCACACTTCAGAATTACAAAAAAAGAGCCTCATTTGTACTTACCTTATTCTGATATATTCTGAAATATCTGCACAGTTAATTTACAGGCATTTACATTTTGTTTGTCACAATCCCAGTAGCCAGCAAGATTGTCACATAAATCCTCTCACTTTGAAGTCAGAGAAGGAAAAATAAACACCAAGGTCCCTCAGAAGACATAGCCTGACATTTGACCTCTGTCGTTGAATGCACAGCAAATGTGACAAGATACAAACAACATTTAAAGGCCTATTTACAGAAAGCAAGCACTTATGGAAGAATATAAGGAGCGGTGGTAAACAGACTCCGCTGGAGGGACTAACACAAAGCCAGCAAATAGAAAGCAAGCAACCGTGAGTTACAAAACACAAACCCAATAGTATGCAATGGGCAGAATGCATTCCCAGGGAAGCTTTCTGAATGTTCCCAAGAAGTCTTCAGCAAACCAGACAGTTGTGCTGTCTGGTACGCTTTGATCTAAAAAGGAAGATGCCAGTCCCATCACAGCATCACCCGCAATATCCAACACCCCACCACGACAATTGCATACAGAACTTTAGAATCAGTGCTAAGCTCTTAATTGTTAGGAGAAAATTTGCCTTGAGTTCTTTCCATTTTCTTCAAAGTTTACTGTAATATGGAAACAAAAAGGTAAAGTATTCTGCTAAGAAAACCGGGTTCACACTTTTAATCTAGATCAGATTTCCAGACTCCAAAAGGCAAATATTTCACAAACATGGTAACCCTAGTGTGGAGTTAACAGCTAATGTTCACAATTCCCCATTTTGGCCCCAGTAGCAATTATTTTTTACAGATGAATATCACTATTTTAGAATCTGAATTTCCACCGTGCTTGCAGAGTTTTTGAACCCTATCTTTCGAAATTGTAAATGAAATGTGAACTAAATGTAATCCTGACTAGCTCAGTTTTCTAACACCCTCTTTCAGTCACAATGTTCTATAAATACGTTTTTGAAAATGTCTGCATACATGCCCTATACTTCTTCCTACTGTGTGGCCCATTATGTGACAGAGATAGTACTGGGGCCAATTCCCTCTGAGGGGTTAAAACTGAATCATACGTGTCCTGGCTTACTTTGAAAGACTCTTCTAGTGGTTTTCTTGTTTTTTATTTCTAGGAAAACACAGGGGGGGATATTCACAAGAACGTGCGCTAAACATCTCCCAAAAATGTTAACGCAACTTTACACATCGCGGCCTATCGCTGGAAAATAACCCTGTGTTAACGTGGAATTCAGAACAAGGCGGTACCATGCGATAGTCTGCCGAAAACGCGGCCAATGTCCGCGATACAACCACCTTGACGGAGATAAAAACACAAACCTCAACACCAAAAAACGTGCGATGAGCCCATTCGCGATGAGGAAAGCAGCGATAAGCAGCGCCAGGCCCGCGACACACACACGGCAGGCGGGAATAAGCACAACAAAAGCCTGAAAAAGAAAGACAAACCAAACAGAAACCAACAGCGAAGCACAATGGAGGCAACTGGAGCCAGTACACAACCCCACAAGCCCCATTGGCAACAAAACATTGTACATGGAAGGCCATCGTGGACAAGGTGAATGCAGCCTGAGAGCGGAGGAGGACAATGGAAGAAAACTAGAACAGCTGGAATGATGCGAAATGCACAAACAAGCAGAAACACGCCAACAACCACAAGGCAGCAATGCACACCGGAGGTGGGAGTCCAGCGCCAAACCAGGAGCTGGATGACATGGAGGAAATGGTGTCCACCACATCAGTCTGGAGATGGTGGCAGGAGTCGGGGACCGGAAACTGCTCAAAATCAACAGACACAACAGCAACAGGGAGAGGAACGACCAGGGATTGGGGGGACGGGAGGAGATGGGCACAATGGCACATGCACATGCACAATTAAGCACAGCACAACTGCAGACAAACTATGCCCAAGAGTAACAACACCAACCAAGAGCACAAGTCACACAACCCGGCAATATCACACCACAGAACAAGCACAGAAGTGAAAACCACACTGCCTGAAAGGGAGAAGGGTGAGCCAAATCAGAGCTGAAGGGACATCTCACACACAATGCAGCACACACACATAGGAAGCAGAGCACCCCAACATCGAACACAATGTGGTACGAACAGCAACATTTGCACAACCGAACACAGGACACAAGTGCACCCGCTTGTGGCCGGGAAATGGCCATACGCATCTGGTAAAGCATGAAACAGGGACATGATAATGCACAAGTACCAACCCACAGCCCTGATGGGGTAGCAATGCACGTATGGCAGGGATCCAGATAGGCCGTGACACACACATTGGCCTACAAATCAAGACTCAACACAGTTGGAGACAAGTGAAAGTGCGGAAACTTTATCAACAAGTGCATGTCAGTACGGCCAAGAGAAGTGCCACGACATGCAGAACAATGCAGCAGCATGTCTGAATGAGGAATGTTGGAAAGCGCCCATGTCCACCCCGGGGGAGTCCATCACCAACACAAGTCAGTGCCAACCCGCGTTGGTTGTCCGCGCATGGATCAGGAGTCCAGGCCAATGCAGCCATGTCCACTGTCGTCTTGGGACATGTGACCAGATCCTCAACATGCAACCAGGCGTCGGGACACGTGCAATGGGTCACATCCAGTTGTGGCTGCAGGTACCGTGTCACTCGTCCATGAACGCGAGTGCAGCAGCGTAGGCCAACATTTCCAATGAGAGATCGTTATCCTCCACATCTAACATGTCGGCGACGTAATCCATCAGCTGTCCCGGACAGATGTGCTTACTCCAACCCCTGGCCCCAATTTGCACCAAAGCCCAATCGGGGAGCGGCTCAATGTGGTCACTGCACACAACAACTTGTGCAATCTCCCAGGTCCAGTTGCCAGCATGCATGCCAAACATCCAGGCATGCCATAAACGGGCATCACAATGACACTCCTGGTCGTGGGCCAACAGGGGGTGCACACACACGCCAAAATCCAGGTCAGCTACCGTCACGTTGGAGAGGCAGACATCCATGGTCCACTCGAATATGCACGAGCGACAATGCAACACAGGCTGCACGCAGGTGACGTTCGCAAGGCGGAAGCCCAGCCGGTAACTGATCCGCAGCACTGCCAACGGCAGTGCACCCAGTACATGCAGCAGACGTGCACGGTACAGGTCCACGTGACTGGAGATGAGCATGTGTCCGTGATGGTCTGCCATTGCGTCAGTGGCTCTGCTTGAAGCGGCACTGGCTTGCCCTGCGCCAGTCCTGTGGATGAAATGGCACAGCTCGGAGCAATGAGCAGTGTCTGTGTGCAACGGCTGCAGACCTGGGGTGGGGTGGGAGTACGTGTGAAGGCCATATCACGCACGCTAACTACGACCAAGGACTCCTGCGTGTGGGATGCGTACACTTTGGTCTCATGTCGGGCAGTGCGTAGTGTGGGAGTCGCAAGCAAATGCTATCGTATCTGTCAGGGGGTGCTGGCCACATGCAAGTTCCAGCTCGGAGCTGCAGATGTGCTACCGCCTGATAGTTTAGACAAAGGACCTTTCATCCCTACAGTAACTTCACCATCTGCATGCATACAGGACATGTACAGATGCCTGTCGTGGGTGTGGTGGGATGTCTGCGACCCAGGGAATCATGGATGATATGCCCAGCACGTGGCACATGAGAGGCCTCACTGTGTGTTACGTTGCCTCACAGCTGCTCCTCCCTCCCACGAGCCCCCACACTTGTGTGCGCTGCGCTGTTGTACCACGTGCACTCCTACGGCACACCATTGTAATGCCTGTCTGCGCATGTCCAGCGGCATGCCAACAACACCGTGAAGCTGGCCTTTGAGGGTGTGTGGCCACGTGAGTGTAGGCCAATGGTCCGGACAGGGCGGACACAGGTGTACAGTCCATGGCTGGCTGTGATCGCACTGCGATAGAGGCTAGGCAACTGACTTATGCATTCGCAGGACTGATACACATAACACTTGGCATGCATGTGCCAAGACCCCGAGCGGTCTTGCGCTCCTACATTTCCCCGTACGTGCGTGCCCGCCCTCCTGGTGCATGCAACATTGCAACATCGACTACTGTTGCCACCAGGGCCACAGTAGTCACACAGAGACAGAGCCAACACAGAGACACACTTACCGCACTTCCTGCTCAAGGCCAGACCGGAGCCACGTCCTGATCCCCCTGCCGAATCAGCACGCCCCTGCGCTGACCTGACGTATGCCGGACCAGCACACGCCGCATGTGCATGCAGGGGGGGGCGGGCAAAGCTACATGTCCAAGGTCTCAGCCACTGCTGAGGTGACATGCTACCGTCCGCTGAAGAGAGCACACTGTGATGTTGCAGGGCTCGGGTACATCATGCTGACATAATGACCACACGGACACACTTGCTTAGATGGTGGGAATGGCTACGGGCACGTGCGCCCGGCCACTTTTATTAGCAGGCTCACATGTCGAGTGACACCTGTGTTGGGTGTGTGTGGGGGTGTGTGCACACCAGCCGTCATGGAGTGCCTGGTGCAGTCAAAAAACGACAACAGTGTACATAGTTAAGGACACACCCATTCAACCATAAAGGCCCCATTACTTGTGCTGCACAGAGTTAGTGGCCCCGGATGCACAGCGTCCTGCACGGGCCTACCGCCACGGGCCGCTGACTTGCGGTGCACTGGGGCAGGGCCACGAGAGCAGATCAGGTTTCCGTAGATGACAAAGGGGTTGTCGCGGAGTGTCTCGGTGGACAGTGGAAGGTGTACCCCAGGGCATGATGCAGAGGGCAGAACCACACTGAAACAGTCACTATGGTGGAGGTGAATGGAACAGACACATGTCTGACACCAAGTCCGGTCCAGCCAGATGATGATGCAGACAACCCCCAGGCCATGGACTCAGATGCCACCAAAGTCCAACCAGAAAGTGCCCATGAGTCATTGCGCACAGAGTTAGTGGCACCAGTGCTGATAGGGGATGCCGCCTGCGATGCGGCGTGTCCAATGGTGTGGACTCCTCCGCATCTTACCCAAGACACAGTTCCACATGTGTGAACTACTCGACCGCAGTGTAGGCCGGAGGCAGCGGTCAGCAGGGGCCATTCACCGAGTGTCGCTGGCATACGTTGGATGGTCCCACCGGCCTGCGTAGTTCAGGTTCAGTGGCACCACGGTACGCGGACTTGCGGTGAACAGGGTTGATGGCACCAGGTCAGTTGTTGCTAGTGTTCGGTCACCTCCGTGACTAGGATCCTGCTTTCATCCGGACTGAGCCACATCTTCCTCTTACTCCTCTCCATGCGTTCACTTGTATGGGCTCTGCCATTCATGAATCACGACTAAGTGCTGGATGTGGGACCTACTGGAGCGCAGTGTAGGCCTGAACCAGTAGCCTGCAGGGGCACACAAACACGTGTCGCCGGCTTGCGAAGCAGACTTTTGCTTCACTGATCGGAGGGAGTTCAGCGATGTGGCCGCTGCCACGGACTTGGGGTCACTGCCATTCAAGACTCAGGACACAGTTCCATATGTGGGACCTACTGGAGCGCAGTGTAGGCCTGAGCCCTCATGCACGTGTCGCCGGCTTGTGTTGAACAGGGTTAGTGGCACCACGTGTCGCTGGCTTGCGCTGAACAGGGTTAGTGGCACCACGTGTCGCCGGCTTGCGTTGAACAGGGTTAGTGGCACCACGTGTCGCCGGCTTGCATTGAACAGGGTTAGTGGCACCACGTGTCGCAGGCCTGCGATGCAGAACTATGCTTCACTGATCGAAGGGAGTATAGTGCTGTGGACGCTGCCACGGACTTGGGGTCACTACCATTCAAGACTCAGGACACAGTTCCACATGTGGGACCTACTGGGCCGAAGAGGACGCTGGTGGAGTATGTCAATGAGAAGGGAGTAATGTGGGCCAGCGTTGTGGGGGCCAGCGATGGTCTGCGGAGGCTGCAGAGGTCACGGGACTGGGGCTTGGAGCTTACACCGGCACGTGGTGGGCCCTCTTTGACACACGCCGGTGTAGGCAGGTGAGCGGAGCCTCGTTGGTGCGCTGGGGCAGGCATGACGGGTCTGGGGACCAGCGGCCCAGGGTGCAGCAGGCGCATAGGGACGCAGGCCCCGCCGCGCTCGGCGCCGGACTCATGGCGGGCTGAGAGGCGCCACCCTGGCAGACGCGTTGTCCATTCCGATAAGAACGATGCCCAGTGCGACGGGCTTTTTGTTCACACCCCTACGCAGGCCTGGGGTACGCAGGTCCAACCCACTCCGCCCGCGCATGCAGGGGGGGACGTAACGTGCGACATTTCCGCGTTCTGCCCCACAGCCTGTGGGGACATGGTAGCGTCCACTGGCCACTACACTCCATCCACCAGCAGTTAATCTCCACATGGCCATTTCCGTGGTTTGCACACTGTGGTCTGTCCGGCACCTCCATGCCACACCTGGCATTGGGTAGGTTCACATTCCTTAGTCACTTGCCGCTCTCGCACATGCCTGCTCCATGCCTCTCCTCACATCCTGCTATTGTGTGTCTGTGGTGCCATGCCGTGGCTGGGTTGTGGGCATGGTAAGGCCAAGTTCCCAATGGAGTCGTGTTGTCGTGTCTGGTCGGTTGGCATGTTGTGTGGCATGTTGAATGTAGTTGTGCTGCGTGCCCATTGCCAGTGTCGTGAGTTGCATGACTGTGGGCTGGAGGTGTGTGGTGTGTTCATTTTGGACTTACCAACGAGCACTGCATTTCCATGGGTGCCATCCGGTGAGCGCTGGGTGTTGATGGACTGTCGGGAGATGTGAGAATCATGCACTCTGCCTGGGGAGTTGGCCACGACATTGTTGATGAGTCCCGGACGGTCCACTATTGCCTGCACATTAATGGGATGCGTGTGCTTTCTGTTGTGGTAGTTGTGTGCAGTGTCGGCAGGGGGCACGAGGGGTACCTGTGTGCAGTTGATTGGCCCCGACACGTGAGAGAATCCAGCTATGGCGTAGGGGCCTTGCTTGGTCTCCAGCTGCTCCTGCGCGGTGTGGGTGAAGTGGAGGTGCTGGGGTACCAGGCTGATGATGGCATCCAGGACAGGTGTGATGACCTTGGATGGGGCTGGCTGTGTGACTCCACCGACTCTGGCAGTTGTGGGTTGGATGGTACCAGAGGCCGACATGTGCAGCGCAGCAGGCAGCTTTGTCTGCGGAGGGATGTTGGTTGTCTGCTGGGTTGTTACCGTCAGCAGGTGAGGGATGTGGGTCAGGATGCGGGAGATGGTTGTCCTTTTGGGCCTGTAGTGGGCAATGTCCTCCTCTGGCGTTGGGTCTGGGCGGCATGTGCGTTTCAGGTGGGTCCGCTGTCTTTGTGTACGCTGCCTCTGTGGTGTTCCCGGGGGGGGCGGGACGGGTCCCGGGGGTGGTGGCGGGCCTGGGGTGGGTGGCGGTGGGTGTTGTGGCCCTCATGGGTCTCGGAGCTGCATGATCATGGTCTCCATGGCATCTGTGGGTCTTCAGATGTGGCTCTTGGCTGGGCTCCCTTTCATGCTGCAGGTAGTCGTCCTGCTTAACACCTCAAAAGGCAGGTGTTAAATACTTGCTGCTACCGCGGCTTATTGCATGGTTTTGACTCGCATCGCAGATCTGGCAGCTCGTTGTGAAAGTGGTGTTGTGGTTTTTTCGTGTGTTTTTGCACGGGAACGCCTACTCTGCATCTGATTAGGGTTAGTTGGTGGTGTCCACCGTGGGGGTAAATTTTGGGGCAGTTACCGCGGGAATACTGGCGATGTCTGCAGTTTGCACCCGCTTGTGAATGGGGTGTTGAATCTATCTCCACTTTTGATGCATTAAGGTGGGGATAACTCGGAGATAAGTCCTTGTGAATATGCCCCAGTGTTTCCAGATTCAGTGTTAGTACCTTGCTATTATCATATGCATTTACCCAGAACAGGGTTATGAGAGTGGTGAGGTCAAAGTAGTTCTACAGGCTTGTTAGAACTACTTAATGACTTAAGTTGGAGCAATTCCATAAGAAAATTGCTCCACGTATTGATTGACTTAGATTTATTTATTTGCTGTTTTTTAACTTATTTGATAACGTGTATATTAAATGCAATATTTACCTCTTATCTGCCTCATATTCTATTGCTCTTCAAATACTCAATCACATTCCTATGTTCTTGTTTGATGACCACTTAACATACATTAACCACGTAACGCAAACTTGAGCACAGATAGCTTTGCAAATGGTCAGGTTTATGTCTTTTTGAATGCCATCCCACTGAGTTTACACTCCATGGACTTTCAGCCCTTTTAGAAGGCTCATCACAAACATTATGAAACAGAACAAAAAAGTAGGCATTTGATCTATGGAAATCACAGATCCGGATGAGAAGAGACACCAAGATCAAGGAAGTGCTAAGGTGCTATTCTATTGAAGAATGTGCTGCAAAAGAGTAGATAACATAACATGGCATAACATAATACAGCATAAGAATAGAGCATATTTTTTTAGTCCAGTTAGTTTCGAATTCCTAGTTTGAACAATTTTGCATCCTCACAACTAATGCTATCTCAAAAAAGCCTCCTATGAAAATTTACCATGTCTTAAAACTTGCACATATTGTCTCTCGCTTTCTTTTAAATGACCCTCTACTTGCTTTCCACCCTCAGCATGCCCACTCCCCCTGAGCAAAGCTTACTCTAAGTCACACACAGATTTGACTTAATCCTTGTTTTGTATTTCTGTAAATTGCCCACAATTCATTAAAAATAACCTATACTTTGAATTTCCTACCCCTTCATTCAACCTAACAATCACTAATATCTACTCTAAACTGTTGCTTATCTATTAATACTTCCAGCAATTTGCATGCATTCAGATACCCCTGTCCCACTAAATATCACAGCTAACTGCTTGCCACTCTTACATTCACATAAGCCAAAATTGCTATGTGTCATGTCCATATTCCAGTAGTGTACCAACCCACAGCAATAAACCACCTATCACCAACAGAACAGGCATGGAATAAATGAGGAGATCTGACACATGATGATGTTCACAGATGACTTAACAGAGAACTTTGATTTAGTTCCAACAAGCTACAGACTATGACCGTCTCTTGACATCTCACAATGAGAAGCATATATAGGATTATATTAAAGCCTATTCCAGCACATCTCTACATCTTTTTCCCTCCAACCCATGCCTGCTCAAGACCATAAACTTTAAACAAAATATGTCAGAATATCTCAGAATGGAAAACTAAATGAAGTAATCAGCTACGTGGACTAAGATAATAATACAAATTTGCATAGCTTCTAGGAGCAGTCAGCTTACTGAAAACCACAACCTGCACCCCTGTCGCTCACAATTCTACATCCAGCACATTGCTAAGTACTGGATCCCATAACAAAATAACCGCACCTCGATGGTCACCATGCATGGCATGGAATCACTTCCCATACAGGATCAAGATAAAGACAACATACTTCCAATCACAAACCTTGCACTATGTAGCATGCTACCCATTAAGACTAGTGCTTCATGCCACAGTAAGAGTATATAAATGTTACAATATATTTCAATGCAATACAATCTACATTTGCAATAAATCACAGAGCATGAGGCTTTCATCCTCCTGATGTTTAAATTACTTTGGGTACCTAAAATACTTTATAAACTTTGACAGCAATGTTTAGATACTGACTGTGGCCAAATAAAAACCCGAAGAACCAGTACCATGCTAGTTAGGAATTTACATTACAATAATAATAAAAACCTCGGAAGTGGACGGGCCTGCAAGCAAATGCCACATCTCTATAAATGCCAGTGTTTGCCAAAAGTGAGAAGGGTTGGGAAGATCCAATCATGTCACGTTAGTTGCTGACATATTGGTGTAGGGAAGCAGCCGGAAGCCATTCATGCAATAGAGCAGGGGTCTTCAAACTGTGGGGCGCGACCCCCAGGGGGGGCGTGGAGTGATACAAAGGGGGTCGCGCATTCCCAGTCTCACTTCTGCCGAGGCCCATAGCACTAGAAGGGCTTCAGCCACCCTCCTCCCCGTCTGTGTCTGAGCCCGGGCTTCTTCAGTACAGCTCGAGCTGCTGTGGGCTCGGCTGGGCAGTGTCTGGAGTCTTATCTCCGGCACACCCGAGTTTTTCACAGGTCGTTAAAGACCATTTGCATATTTATATGCCTTTGTAAACTGGTTACCAAGGCTTTGTTTTTTTCTGGTTCCAGTACCCCCTGGGCCCCCACTCTGCCTATTCCTTACATTTAAACAGTTCTATCAAACGCAGCTGTGAATAAAACTCCAGGAAGTTAAGAATGTCACAGTTCAACCACAAATGAAATTAACCAAGAACGAAAAAAACATTCATACATCTTAAAAGGTTTTTTTCTGTACACAAAGTGTTTTTCACTTTTGCCAATTTCTATTATAAGAATAATTTATCTTATAAAAACATTATATACAAGTCCCAATGCATCTCGGCACTCCAAGTCGTGAGAATTTGGTCCTGTGGATGTGCTGGAGTCGTAAAATTTTTAAAGCACTGAGTATGTAGGCTTAGCGAACCATTTGTTAACCTGCGGCATTGGCAGAGCCATGAATTTAGGCTTTTTTGCCCACTCCTGCTCTGGAATCAAAACTTGTTGTGCTGCCTGGACCAGATCTGGAGTTTGATGAATATGCAGATTTAGATGTAGATGAAGTCCTGGAATAATTGGAACTGTATGCGCCTTTGGATTGGGCTTGCTGATTTGTTGCACTTGTTTTCCTCTTTTTTGACTTCCTGTAGAACTGGTTGTTCTTCCTCTTGGTGCCCTTGTTGGCTCCAGCCCTGAAGCAGACGGAGGTTCTGCTTTCCTCTTCATCTTCACCTGCATTTTGTCTCGAAGCGCTGGCGGCAGTGCCAGATGATTTCTGAGTGTCATCTTCTGCTGGTAGTGTGTATTCCGAGTACTTTTAAAGGACGTCAATCAGCTCTGCTCCATATTTTTCCAGTTTGTCTTCGGTAACACCATCAATCTGAAGTAAAACCTCAGGTTCAGCAGAAAGGCTCTCTGCAATTCTTTTGATGGTTGCTGTATTGAAGTAGTGGACATTGAAGACTTTACCAAGGCGTTTGCAAAGTTCAGTAAGCTCTCCCAAACACTTTTTCACCATTTCTTCCCATTGGGATACATGGCTGACCACAAAAGCCTTGTTCTTCTGGAGGTTAGTTGCACTCTCTGTGTCAAAGAAGTCCACTTCCATACATTTGTATTTTTCATTTACTGCTGTAGTGTGAGAATGCATTTCATGAAAAGGAATATAAAGTAAGGTTGCCAAAAGAAAAATGCCAGCCATGTGTTTAAAGAGCCTGCAAAGACCTCCTCTTGACACTAGAGTTATTAATAAAAGAGTATGTATTCATTCGTTATGTGACTTTTCTGTCTTTGTTCTCTTTAATTATCAGTCATGGATCATTGAGGCAGCCCTAGAACACAATTAAAAGTGATTTATATTTATATTTGCTGTTCTAAGTATGCACAGAAAATGCTGAAAATACGGTTTTAGGTGACTGCTTATTTTTGTACCGTCTGGGCCATCAAAATAATGAGCTGGCAACCCTAATCATAGGACTGAAAGTTTGTTGCAGGATCAGCATATTATTTATTTGCTCCACCCTCGATCCCTCATTAATGCCATTATAGCAATAGTTTAACTTGTATCTGAAAACCTACGCCGCCGTCAATAACATGCTGAGTTACTTCAAGTGTCTGAGAATGCACCCTGCATTCAGACAACTCACTCCTCATTCTCGTCCTTTACTTTCACGCTCACCCTGCACTCACAGCAATCACAATGCACTCACACTGATCACTATGCACTCACACCATTCACCCGCTCACCCTGCACTCACAGTGATCACTCTGCACTCGCAATGCACTTGCGCTGTTCACCCTGTACCTCACCCTGTAGTCACACGAGCACACTACTCACCCTGCACTCATGTGACACTTCAATCACATGTCCCCCTCACTGCTCAATCTGCAACTCACTCAAACAAGCCCATCACTAACCATGCATTAATTCGTCCCACTCTGCACTTACATCCGCACCCAAATTCATATGGTCACTTCACTCACCCTGCAGTCACTCCTCTTACCCTACTCTCACACTGTTGCATCGCTCACCGTGCACTCACATGGGCACTCTTGTCACCCACACAGTGCAGATTGTTAATGTGCCTGCTACAAAGAACATGTATCATGCAGATCACAGAACTGATTGTGAATAAACTATGAGTAGCGCTATGAAAAAATGAAATGTTTGTCAGAAAGGTGTATGGAGAGATGAGGCTCATTGTTGGTGAGTGGTAGTGAGGGAATTCATGGAGAAGGAGGAAATGGGGAGGCACAAAAAAAGACTGTTGCACCGTGCACGACTAGTGCTAGGGCCAGCCCTGGCTGAGAGTGTTAGCCCCCCCCGCCCTCACCCCGAAGTTCGGGTCTAGTGGCTCCCCTGCTTCTGCCTATTATTATTATTATTTACATTTGTAGTGCGCTACTGTTACCAAAAGATGTGCTGGGGCTAATAACCATCTGCTGCCTGAAGGCAAATGAGAAACACACAGAAGGGGAAGGAGAACCAGCCAAATGGGGTAACCTACAGAGCATAGAGCCAGGTTTTTATATCTTCCTAAAGGATAATAGATTATTGGTGGAGCAAAGCAAAGGAGGGTGCAAGTTCCATAACTGCGCGGCCTTCACCAAAACAGCGAGACAGACAATTCATGCCTTCCTGAATTAGGGAACAATAAGCAGAGTAGCACAGGCCGAGAGGAACATACGGGTCCGACCCGTATGCTTCATGAGGAGAGATGAGAGAGGACAGCAAGGGAGTGGGGGAATTCGATTGAAGAGGTCAGGGATGAGGAGAAATGTGAAGTGCCGAAGGGAAGTGTGGACACGCAAGATGTGAGTGTGAGCGAAAGGTGAGGGCTACTGTTAAACTGTGAGAGAAGATAGCTGATAGATGATCTGTGACCTAAAAAGATAATTTGATGCAACATGGGTGAGAGACAGCAGCGATAGGGGAAGAGAAGGAGTACTGGGGTGGGTGCTGAGCAGAGATTAATTTGTAATAAAACATGTGCCAGGGCCCTCACCAGTAGGCCACTGCAACTTTAACCACCCACCCATTGCCTGGCCTGCGAGGCCAATGACAATACCTATGCAACTACCAACCATAATACTTGTACAAGTGTGACTATTCAGACTATTTCAAGCCCCCAAAGCTATCAGACTGGCATAGGTGTCAGGAGTTTATCGTTTTTAATGTATATTGAATTATTAAACAGCTGTTCTGCTCATCTCTAAATTACACAAACAGAGCCACCATGTGGAAGTCTGTCATAGTGCCAGTGTGCACAGTTAGGTGCCAGTGCGGAGCACCGGAATCCACCTGCTCAAATTAGGCACTGGTGCTGAGGTAACATGGGGAGAGGGACGCTGGTTCAAGAAGGTGTGGAAGAACAAAGGGGAGATGTTAAAGATGAATGGGGGGACTGGAGAGTTGTAAGATACAAATAGACAAAAATTTGAATGGAGAGACTTGAGGTGAATGAGAAGTGCTGAGGGGCACGAGAGGTGACGGGGCCAGAGAGGCGATGAGTTAAATGCGAGAGTCTGTTAGAGATGAGGGCAGTGAAAAGACAGAATGGCAAGAGGTGATTTAAGGTGAAGTGAGAGGTTGCATGGGGAGAGTTCAGAAGTTGTAAAAAGGGGTGAAAGAAAATGGCCTGCAAAGAGAGAGAGGGATCCAGGGTTGGGAGACGAGAGAAGAGAGGGATGGAATGGAGGGGGTGAGAGGAAAGCAGCATGGGTAAACTGCTTAACTCTGCACAAGACCACCAGGGTTTTAAGGGACCCCTGCTGCTCATGGCCAGGGCCAGGTGAGCTTCTAATGTGGCCGCACGTATTCCTGCAGAGTGGAAGGCGCTTCACAAAGGTTGACTAGACATCTTTCTGATAATTGCTGTATTTTGGTTATAAACTGGTACTGATGGGGTGAAATCTTTCCTCAGTGTTACTGTGTGTAAAAAATGTCAAACTAATGAAGCAATGCTATCCCAAAATACGCGGCATAACATTATTTACATTTTCTTCCCACACAATTTAGTGAAGCCTGTCGCGTAATTTGGTCCTCACCTGCCTCATAATTCCAGTAGCCCTGCCTACAGGTTTAGAAATGTTTGTCAGGAGGGGGTCCTTACACCTGAAAATGTTGACAGGGGGGTCTCGGCATCCAAAAGTTTGAAGACCTCTGCAATAGAGGCTGGCATGCGTATTCCCAACTCTGCGGTCACTCAGATGCACCCATCTCTCAGGAAATCTCCTCATTTTACCACTGGCTAAGCAACCATACCCAACAGCATGCATTCAAGAGCAGACAAACACAAACATGATCTGTTGACGTGGGTTCAGTTTGTATTTGTGATACAGCATGGGTGCATTTTTCATGTAACTATATGCTTCCACTATAAACATCATTTATATGACAATCTTTGTCTGGATTTCATCAAGAGCCAGATTGAGCGCCTATTTATAACTCCAGCCTGGCAAGCCCTTGATGACTTGCACATGGGAGCAATTGAGAAAAGCTGTGAGTCAAACTGTGTCAAATGCTAGTGCCCTCTTGTCACTCCACAGGCCTGCCTTCACCTGACTCTGGAAAGAAAACGTGATTGTGATTTAGGAAAGTGCCTACAGTTAACTTCACAAATGGATGTGATAAACCAGCTCAAGTATGTGAATTAAACACCAATCCATTGAAGCAATTAGCCTTAATCAAAGGCTTGGGTCAGATGAACTCTGGTTGCCTTGAAGTAATTCTGACAGACCTTGCGCAGTAAGCCTGAACCCTGCATAAGGCAAGGTAAGTCAGCAGCTCTGAAACCATCAGAGCACACCAAATAACAAAAAAAGACCCCAAAACAGCTCCTTTATGAGATGGCGGGGAGTGGCCAAAGACAAAGGGACACATGTATGAAACTCACAATTTGTGATTACCTATTTGCGATTTATACCGAAATACCAAATAAGTAACCGTTAAATGTGATGTAACAAAACATACAGGGCCACATGTATGAAAATAGCGTTTCCTGAATGCACAGTTCGCATTTAGGAAAGGCTTCTTACATGTGTATTAGAGAATCGCAAATTGCGATTCCCTATTTGCATTTAGGTAATCTCTAAAAATTGCAATTACCTAAATTGCGAATCCCAATGCCTTTCATACATTCAGAACGCCCATTTGGCATTCTCAAACGGGCAAATTTAGCGATTCGCGCCATTTGCGAATGCAAAATACATTGGTACATGTGGCCCAAAATGCCTTCATGGTGTATTATAAAAGAAAACCAATTACATTTTGGCTGTACTCTGCCTCTTAAATGTATCCAATGGCAAAACCTTGCTTTGAGCTAATTTCTTAGTCCTGTATTTGTCATGAGGTTCAGTGTTACAGTCACGAAATTCTAAACCTTCTAAGCAGTGAACATGTTTAAGCACTAGTGATCCACAACGAAGTGAATCAAGAAGTGGGCACTATTCACAAATGCATTTTTGGTGAATGTAAAGTAGTACATATGTAGCGCTCTTTTACGTACTCTATACAATGCCTTTGTAAATTGGCCGCAAAACATCTAAAATGGGAATACTACTCGGGTATACAGGGAATATTCAATACAGGTCCTCTTTGCACTTTTTCTAAGAGGGAGTTGGACGTTTCAGAGATGATTCATAAAGGTATGTAAAAAGTACACACTACTGTAGCGCTACTTTGCATATTCATAAATATTTTTGTGATTTGGCAGAATTGCCCATAAGTATATTAAAGAGACTATAATCACTTCCGAAACAGGAGCAGTGTTCTACTATTTCCCATGTCACCAATAAAGTCAAAACTCAGCTTGATCTGTGTTGGTACTCCTTAGAGAGAAATCAAACAACTCCCATAAGAAAACAAGCATTGGCAAACGCCAATAGGTTTCACATTTTGGCTTTGCCAATGCTTTTCACTGGTGCTGTTTAGCACCAGCAAAAAAAAGTGGTCAACATTGATTCAAAAGAGCATACTTGATAAAGCCTGATGCAAAGATATAAAGGCATGCAGGCATCATCATGCATGCGCACATATACATTATGAGCAGCGGCTGCCGAAATAAACAAAAAGTGGTGGGGCGGGTGGAAGGGGTGCGAAGGGGGCGTGGGAGGGGGAGTGCGGGGTGGGGGTAATAATAAAAAAAAGACCTGCCTGAAGCTGCCGGCTGACTCGCTCCTCGGTGTTCTGCTGCTTCCTGGTCCCAGCAGACAGTGGGCTAGAATCGGAGACTCCCTGTACAATCCCCAAGCTGCTCTCATGCCATTACCAATAGCATGAGAGCAGCACCGGGATTCGCCTGAGCGGGCTGGTTGAACACTCACTCAGGCACAGGGAGTCTGTGATGTTTCTCCAACACGACTGTGCAATACAGTTGGTTGAGAGAAACCAAACTGCGCATGTCTGTTTGGCTGGCCTAAGCCTCTGATTATGAGGCAATGGTAGCAACAGCGTAATGATATATAAACGTACTTGTGTCATCATGTAGATGCTCATGTGAGCCAGAACAATCTTTCAATGCTGTTAAGGGCTGCTGATTCTTCCCCGCATTATTTTAAACTATATATACCCCTAATTTAAAAAAAATGCCTGAGTCATGAAACATCAGGCTTTGCAAGTTCTCACACCCTAGTCGAAGGTCTACCTGAATCTTCACCACCTGAAGACAGAGTTTGTCTTGATCAATGATAACAATCAAGGTCAAGTACAAGAATGGGTCACTGCATTAGGTTTTTATTGGCTTACCTCTAACTCGCTAACAGCTCACAGTCGCTCACATTCTATATTGCAAACAGCCTCTCATTGAATACGCACACCACTAAGAAGATACAAACAGGTTCAAACTAGTTTCACGTTCTGTGCCAAGGTACAGTACACCTTCCAGGCACAATTTAAAAACTGCCATCTATGGCCTTGGCCTATTCCACCTAGATGGTAGCAACACTTTATTTTGTGTCATCTGAGATATCCACCTTGCACCCATAAGAGTATCCTCCATGCCTGCATCACCCAACATACCAGGAACTACATACAATTGAAAGGGATTCCAATGTGTGTGAGCGGTTCTCTTCATTACCCAAGCAAAACGTTTTCTGCACTGAGATAACTCATTTTCATACGTGATGGACGAGCCAAAGTGCATAAGTTTGGGAGAAGGCAATGTATATCGAAAAGAAACAGCACAAGTAGCAAGGGAGGTGTGGCTCCAGAATACTGAGTTGGACATATTGTTATCGCTAGAATGGTAGCTAAAATATTGAGGACAAAAATATCAAAAGGTAAGTATGTATAGATTTTCTATTCCTTACTCCACATATATGTAACTTGATGATACATATATCTTCAACATACGCAAATGTGGACATTAGAACAGTATGTCTGTACTTTTCTATATGTACTTACCTTTTGATATGTTGGTTTTTGATATTTTGGTTACAATACTAAGGTATCATAATATGCCCTAATTGATATTCCAGACTACAACAGGCAAGGAAGAAGAGTTACACTACCGAAAATGCTCATTGAGGTATTTGTGGAATACTCTGTTTTACAATGAAATAGCTCTTGCAGCCCATGTAATACCATTAATATATATTTTATTGAATTTTAAATTAAAAGTTATTAAAAATATTTATGTAGTAAAATAAATTAAACATGGTAAAATATTAATTTGATTATCATTAAATAATTAATATAAAATGTACTTTAAAATATACAGTTTAAAAAAATCTCCCCACCCTTATCCCTGAAAAGCCAAATCCTGCTACAAAAAAATATTAAAACCATTATTTACATACATTAATACAACAAAAAATACAAATTTCAACAATTTCATAACTAATAACTTTCTTATTAAAAACACAAATAGAAAAATTAATAAACATAAAGATTCAAACACACTACAATAAATGACATACTAATTAAAACTTACAAATGATATCACATACAATATTTTCTACATTGATATTTTTTACAACTATATTAAAAACAACACAAAAGAACATAATTTGTACCTTTGATATTCCTGTTGACAATATTTTTGACATCCCGAAAATCTTGCCACAATATGTTTGTATCACAATATTTTTTTTCCAGTATTTTGTTCAAACACCTTAATTAATCAACATGTATTATCTTGCTTTTGTTTTAACAGATTACATTTTTTCAGTCTGGTCTAGAGACAGCTTTAGCTATTTGCCAGTTTCATATTTTCGCTTAAATAATACATAATAAACACTTAGGCCCTCATTACGATGCCGGTCGGACTACCGTCGGACCGACATTGTAGCGGGAATGGGACCGCCCAACAAGGAGTCAGAGGTCTCACCCACTGAATTACAATGTGACCGCCAGCACGGCGGTTGGAAACATGCCGTTTACTATCGCGGCTTGTGCTGCCTGCTGGAAAAGGGCCACAGCACAAGCCGCAATAGTGAAGGGTATGCTTACAAACAGCCATGCACCGTGTACTAGACACCATTTGGTTTGGAAGTTTGTGGGGGCACTGCATGTGCCACCCTAGCCCCATAGCAGAGGCCCACAGGTGATGGGGGCCTTGCCAGGGGCCCCCAAAGTCACCTTACAACAGCCTTGTCAAGGCGGTCGGACTGCCATGAAAAGGGTGTGAGAAACTGACATCGTAATCCTTACGGTGGTGCCTCCGCAGGCACTGCCACATTGTAGGGATTACGAATCTGACCGCCGCCCCAATAGGCTCCTTGAGCCTGTCAGAGGCGGTGGTCTTTACCCCCGCCCGATGCGGCCTGTCAGTAGCATTCCATCCGACATCAGAATTGGGCCCATAGTATTTATTACAGAAATAGGCCTTGAGTCAGCCCACTTCAGTCACTGGTCGGAGAGGATGTCATTCATATGTTAGTTCAGCCCACAGAACAGCATACAATGGAGCAATGGGTCAACACTGTTCAACCATTGGTGTTAAGGATGTTAGGCATTGTGAGTACAGGCATTTTGCCTCATTATTCTGTATTATACTGCAGAGAAAAAGAGTCCAACCTCAATATATGCCGCTGCAGCTATCCTGAAAATGTGGATGAATGCTAAATGGGAGTACTACAATCTCTGCAATTGTTACCAAGCTGCTATCTTTAAACGTTGGCCTGTATTATTTACCATTTTATTACCATTACAAGATGGGAAATTGTCTTTCAAGAATGCTGCCTAATGTGAAGCATAGTATTTACTACTGCAAGCATATCCCCTCTGCATTTAGTCACTAACATGCTTTTTTCTTATTCTCTTTCTTTTTTAATTATACGTGCATATGCTTGCAATTACCACCAGCTTGTTTTATTTGAAAGAAAGTGGGACTTCTGTTTTTTGATGCCACATATCTTCCCCACAATAATACCAGTCCATTCCTTAATCTAATGCTAGGACTCGGGTAGAATCCCTCATTCTGTGTAGAATTGATTATGGCAACTTTCTCTTGACTAGACTTCCTAAAACGTTCCTTGCCCAACTGGAGGCTGTGCTTCATGCCATGGCAGGGTTAGTTTCTGGAACTAAGAGATTTGACTATGTCACAACAGTGCTAGAACTCTTTAGTGATAACTCATGGAGGCCAGAGCTATCTACAAGATCATAAACAAGGTCGTACACACAACCATACTCTGTTACCTTGCAGTCAAGCTGAAAAGGTCTGGTCGGTCCAGATGCTTAGGCAGCACGGAAACAATACTTTTAGAACCTATTAGTTATAACAGTGGTAAAATCATTCACTGGGAGTAAGACTAGAATGTCTGTCTCTATTCACACACATTTCTGAATTATTATGTCTCTTGAAACCTTCCAAGATGAGTTGGAACTTCTCCTCTTTCAAAGTGACTACCTGTGAGCTCCTAATGAATGTCTGATGCCTGAGAACTTCCTGCCTTGTTGCTTACATGTTGTAGTTTTCACGTTGTCCTTGTTTTGACTAATTTAGCTTTTAATGTATTATTGTCTGCCCTTTTAATGAGAAGTATTCTAACCCCTTCAGGCCAAGTTCTCACTGAATAAAGTTACATTATTACAGCGCCAGCCCAAATGCGATTGGACCATGACTTATGGACTGACATCTCTGTAGCATGGATCTTTCTTGTAGATGAGTCAGTCTTATTGTTTCACATTCTCGGAGAGTGAGAAATTGCATCACTTGTTTTCCCAACTTTTTCATGAAATTCCTTGAACATTTTGCTAAATGATGCTTTCAGAGTGAAATGTGGGTTGCCAATGACTTGCCTGGCATTTTTAAGTGAATCTGCACTACAGCTACAACACACTACTAAGATACTGACAGGAGACTAATTTGAGCAGAACGCATGTTCTGTGTGAACCAGTGTTCCATTGGTATCTCACAATACTTTTTCATGCCAGTGGCATGTTTGCTTACAAAAAGTTAAATGAAATCTTGTAATGTGATATTTTGAGAAATTTCACTTGATGTAAAATTTGTGAATTTTGTGAATTGTACCAGCGTAATTAAAATTTTAGCCAGACCTACATTTTGTGCCGCATGCAGCTTTGCAGGGTGCAATACTGCATAACTTTAGTGGACGTTCAGGTTTCAGTATAACCTACATGATCAGATGTAGGTCCTAGCCTACACTTATTATCCTGCATCAGCAATATTCCCGTCTGTCCAAATTCTGCTCCTTCCAAGTAATTGGTGTACTTATGCATGAATGATGTTCAGGTGGGTGAATGCAAAGTGAGCAGTGGACCTGTGTGAGCCAATGGTGTGTACAGTGTTTTATGGGTGAAGGGTGAGCATTGTGTTTTGTGAGTGCAGGGTAAGTCATATGAAGGACTAGAGGGTGAAAGTTGTTGCACCTGTGTGAGTTCAGAGTGAGAGAAGTGCCTTTGTGAGTGCAGAGTGAGACGTCTGCCTCTCTGAGTGCAGCAATCTAAGTGCTTGGTGCGGGATATAATTATGAGAGTACAGAGTGAGGCGTGTGCCTAGGTGACTGGGGAGAGATGTTCTTGTGTGAATGCCAGGTGAGGCCAGACCTACTGGCTTAGCCAATGCATTTATTTGCGAGCTATGTTTTCTGCTGAAAATGATGTACAGGCATTCCCTTCATATTTTGTTAGATCCCTGCTTAATAAACAGTTTAAATAAATGCATGAATAAATATTAATTATACCAATTCGAAAATCTACTTAAACTAGAGAATTCTGGCTCTGCTGCTGAGTCAGCTTATGTCATTATGTTTTGAAGGGATGCAACTGGACAATAAGGCGTTGCACTGCATTACTGACATGCTATTACTTTTCACTGGGATTGACTGCAAATACCTAAACCAGAGGCAGTGAAGATTTATTGGTGATCATGCATACACTTGCAACCTTACAGAGGGCTTGTGTTAGGTACTTCTGACATAGAATACTTAGACCTCTTTAGCCACTGCTCAACCAGCCTCCACATGGTAGGGCGATACCAAAGGGGATGATGGACGGAGCGTTAGAGGAAATCAACACTCACTCCAGTCAACTGATCTGGGTTTAATCCATCATCACTTTAGCTCACTCCACCACCCCAGTTCAGACATGGCCATATGCAAATCAGTCTGACCCTGTGCCTCATGGGAACAGTCCAGCCCGAACTGCCAAGCCATGTCTTCCCTGGACCGGAAACAAGCATCCTGGACTGTTCCCATGAGGCACAGGGTCAGACTGATTTGCATATGGCCATGTCTGAACTGGGGTGGTGGAGTGAGCTAAAGAATGATGATGGATTAAACCCAGATCAGTTGACTGGGGGTGAGTGTTTGATTAGCTCAAGCGCTCCGTCCATCATCCCCTTTGGTATCGTTTTGTTCGCCCTAAGTTGGCAGGGTATGCCCAGACGTGGGTCCCTTGCTCACTTTGCCACTGGATTCAAGCTAGCCTGGCTGATGACGGCTGAATAACCAGAAACCGGTCCCAGGATGCTTGTTTCCGGTCCAGGGAAGACATGGCTTGGCAGTTCGGGCTGGACTGTTCCCATGAGGCACAGGGTCAGGCTGATTTGCATATGGCCATGTCTGAACTGGGGTGGTGGAGTGAGCTAAAGAATGATGATGGATTAAACCCAGATCAGTTGACTGGGGGTGAGTGTTTGATTAGCTCAAGCGCTCCATCCATCATCCCCTTTGGTATCGTTTTGTTCGCCCTAAGTTGGCAGGGTATGCCCAGACGTGGGTCCCTTGCTCACTTTGCCACTGGATTCAAGCTAGCCTGGCTGATGACGGCTGAATAGCCAGAAACCGGTCCCAGGATGCTTGTTTCCGGTCCAGGGAAGACATGGCTTGGCAGTTCGGGCTGGACTGTTCCCATGAGGCACAGGGTCAGACTGATTTGCATATGGCCATGTCTGAACTGTAGTGGTGGAGTGAGCTAAAGAATGATGATGGATTAAACCCAGATCAGTTGACTGGGGGTGAGTGTTTGATTAGCTCAAGCGCTCCGTCCATCATCCCCTTTGGTATCGTTTTGTTCGCCCTAAGTTGGCAGGGTATGCCCAGACGTGGGTCCCTTGCTCACTTTGCCATTGGATTCAAGCTAGCCTGGCTGATGACGGCTGAATAGCCAGAAACCGGTCCCAGGATGCTTGTTTCCGGTCCAGGGAAGACATGGCTTGGCAGTTCGCGCTGGACTGTTCCCATGAGGCACAGGGTCAGACTGATTTGCATATGGCCATGTCTGAACTGGGGTGGTGGAGTGAGCTAAAGAATGATGATGGATTAAACCCAGATCAGTTGACTGGGGGTGAGTGTTTGATTAGCTCAAGCGCTCCGTCCATCATCCCCTTTGGTATCGTTTTGTTCGCCCTAAGTTGGCAGGGTATGCCCAGACGTGGGTCCCTTGCTCACTTTGCCACTGGATTCAAGCTAGCCTGGCTGATGACGGCTGAATAGCCAGAAACCGGTCCCAGGATGCTTGTTTCTGGTCCAGGGAAGACATGGCTTGGAAGTTCGGGCTGGACTGTTCCCATGAGGCACAGGGTCAGACTGATTTGCATATGGCCATGTCTGAACTGGGGTGGTGGAGTGAGCTAAAGAATGATGATGGATTAAACCCAGATCAGTTGACTGGGGGTGAGTGTTTGATTAGCTCAAGCGCTCCGTCCATCATCCCCTTTGGTATCGTTTTGTTCGCCCTAAGTTGGCAGGGTATGCCCAGACGTGGGTCCCTTGCTCACTTTGCCACTGGATTCAAGCTAGCCTGGCTGATGACGGCTGAATAGCCAGAAACCGGTCCCAGGATGCTTGTTTCCGGTCCAGGGAAGACATGGCTTGGCAGTTCGTGCTGGACTGTTCCCATGAGGCACAGGGTCAGACTGATTTGCATATGGCCATGTCTGAACTGGGGTGGTGGAGTGAGCTAAAGAATGATGATGGATTAAACCCAGATCAGTTGACTGGGGGTGAGTGTTTGATTAGCTCAAGCGCTCCGTCCATCATCCCCTTTGGTATCCACATGGTAGGGCAGCAGACGTACCGCAACAGCAGGAGGTGCTTCCATAAACAAACAAAAAGGCACTGACCAGCCCATCATACAACGACAGCATGGCAGACTTGTCCGCACTTATTTGTTTCCCAAAGATAAACCTCATAAGCAGCAGTTCTGTCAAAAGACTGTCTTGTGGTAAGGCTATTTTTAGTAGTGCATCTAGCGATAGCCTAAATTAAGAGCAGGAGCTTAGTTTTGGGTGGATGGGACATCTTTTAGTTTTTGACAACTGACCCCTTACTGTAGAATCTTATTTGAAGCCCTCAGGTCTTCATTACGAGTGGCTAGGAGCATTACCCACGAGAATCTATCACTCCCAGTGATTCTAGCTTTCTGGGTGCCTTTGGGCCTGGAACCAACTAGGTCTACAAACTCCGGACCAGATAATTCACGGCACAGAGTCACCAGACCCAGAATTTAAAGCAGAGGTGCAGGGGCTGAGGACAGCTTCTACACCTGAGCTCCTCCCACCCTCTACCTTAGAATAAGGGAGCAGCAAATGCTCCTTCAATGCCTAATCTGCTCTCCTCCAAATCCCTGCCCCACATACCACCGGCATCACAGGGGTAGTAAATGTGTGTGGATTTGACTCAACTCCAGTATTTCACTTAAACATGTTGATTTGGACCTAGAATTCACAGGTCCTCATGTCATTCCTTATTCTGGAGAAAATAATTTATAACCCCGGCATTTAGGTGCTGGGTAACTGAACAGAATTAGAGATTCAGTCCCTTGGTATTCCTGCATTTAAATCAGAGGGAACTACTAACCTGGCCATTAGATTAAAGTGACCATCACTCTGTGGGGCTATGATCTTCATAATCTCTCAATCATATTTTATCTAGATATATGCAATCCTGGAATGGAGGTCCAATGAAATATTCAACATTATACGTAATTAAAATGAAAACCTGTTAAAGGTGAAATATGTTGATAGATTTCTGCCACAGGCTTGGGGTTATCATGCTGTGTCTCTCTTATCTTCTTTTGAAATCCATTAGTTTTTGTTGCCTCTCTCTTTTATTTACTTTGGTTGTTTTATATAGTATGGACCTAACTCCACGAAGCAGCAGGACACTTTATAATATCTATTATTGCAACCTCCTCTTTTCTGGTGTACATACAACAGGATGGTGCATGTGATGCATATTTTAAGCCAGATTACAGAAGCCAGTGTGTTAGGGAGTGTGGGGTTGGGAACCTAAAAAATGTACAGATCAAAGTTTTTGATTCACTGAGCTGCTGGCAGGAGTAAATGTTGACTGCTGTTGAACTGTGCCTAAATTGTGCTTTTGGCTGAGTTTGCATTAAGATCAGATTCATGATTCATATGTTTAGAAATTTACATTCATACTGGGGTCTGTTTGCGTGAAAGCTGCATGTGCTTTCTTTCACTGTAATATTCTAGGACCAGCCATAGGCAGCGAAACATTTGCATTAGTGTACGAGGCAGGTCATGGAAAGGTTTGGACTTGATCACAATTCAATAAAATCATGGAATCAAACGACAAGGTTTGTAAGCAAGCTGATCAGTAACATAAGTTTCTTATAGCAATCCCTGCCTTGAATGTTGGAAGCAATGGTTCTGTATGGTGCTATTTGTGATTATATCAAATTTCAAGTGATGAACTGTGTACAGAGATTATTAAGCCTTGAAAGAGATTTAGCCTCAAAACAGCTGGTAGTTCTTGGGAAGGGGATACTGCAATTTACAACCTGTCTGATGAATAATGGCTTGCACAAATTGAAGATTATTGACCTTGGAAACACAGCTAATTGTCTACGGTGTACTTTACGATTTGATGTAAAGTGATTGACTGAATTTAAACAAAACCCTTGATACCTATGAATTGTGTATTCATTTAGACTGCTACTGATTTAAATATAAGTAAATGGAGCATATAAAGGGATGGTATAAAACTGTTGGAAATTCTGATCTCTGTAATCAATCATAACTGAATGTAGAAGAAGCAGCTTCTGGAATCACAGCATACCATTAGTTGTTTTCATTGTCAATCTCATGTGCAATCCTTTGATTGCTTAGCTCCTGTAAATTCTCTTCCTTTCTTGTATTAGGTCTTCTCTGGAGCATGGACCAAGTACATGTGTTCTTCCTCGTCTTTGTTCTTCCACGTCTTTTTGCTACGCACTATTTTTTTATTTTATAGGCATTTTGGTATTATTCCTGGATGTGCAATGTGCTTTCCTACTTTTAACACAAGTATATAACTTCTTATTTATGTTGCTTTTGCCCTATCTGCCTACTCTATTAATGCATAAGTTAGTTACACCCACAACTGTACTACTCTATGCCACTCTACTCTACACTACTCCATCTTACGCCACAGCACTCTACTCTACCCCACTCTACGCTGCTCCACTCTATGCCACTCTATGGAACTTCACTTCACACAATACCACTCTACAACACTTTATGCCTCTCCACTCTGCACCACTCTACACACCTCTAATGTATACCACTCTTATCTATTCCACTCCGCTCTATGCCACTCCACGCCACTCTACTTTACTCAACTCTACGCCACTCTTCTCTGTGTAACTCCACTCTATTCCAAGCCACTCTATGCCAATCCACCCCACTCACTGCCACTCTACTCTACACCACTCTACGCCACTGCACTCTATGCCACTCCACTCTAGTCCACTCACTCTATGCCACTCTACTCTACACCACTCCACTCTACACCACTCTATTCCATGGAACTCTACGCCACTCCAACCCACTCTATGCCACATTATTTATGTCATTCTACTGTACGCCACTCTATACCACTCTAGTCTATGCCAGTCCATGCCACTCCATGCCATTCCACTCCACTCTGTGCCACTCCACTCTATGATACTCTACTCTATGCCACTTCACTCTACATCACTCTATGACACTCTACTCTATGCTTCTTCAGTCTACGCCACTCCACTTCATTCCACTCTATGCCACTCTACTCTACGCCACTCTACACTATGCCACTCCACTCTATTGTATGCCACTCTGATGTCCTTCATTCCACTCTACACCACTTTAGCCACTCAGCTCTACATCCTTTGATTCTAAGCAACTCTACTCTGCACACTCTACGCCATTCTATTTCACACAATGCTTCTCCATGGTACTCTGCCTCACTCTACTCCGTGGCACCCTACTCTGTGTGACTGTACTTTACACAACTCTACTCTATGCCGCTCTACTCTATGCCACTCCACTCCATGCCTCTTCACTCTAGGCCACTCTACTGAATGCCACTCTAAGGCACTCTACACCACTCCACTCTACGCAACTCTACTCTATGCAACTCTACTGTTCGCCACTCCATGCCACTTCACTCTATTCCACTCTACTCTATGCTACTCCACTCCACACCACCCCACTCTGTGCCACTCTACTCTATGGAACTCTACTTAATGTCCCTCTATGCCACACCACTCTACTCTATACCAATCTACTCTGTGCCACTCCAGTCTATGCCACTCCAGTCTAAGCCACTCTAGTCTGTCACTCTAGTCTATGCCACTCCACTCTCCACCATTCCACACAATGCCACTACATGGCACTCTATGCCACTGTACTCTACGCCGCTCTACTCTGCACCACCTTACTTTATGTCACTCATGCCACTCAACTCTCTGCCAGTCCACTCTATGCCACTCCATACCACTCTACTCAGTCCATTCTATGTCACTCTATTCTACTTCACTCTTCGTCACTCTGCTCCACTCTACTCTATCCCACTCCACTCTACTCTATGTGACTCTCCACCACTCCACCCACTCTATGCCACTCTACTCCACTCTGCACCACTCTACTGCAACCTGCACTACTTCACTCCTCTCTATGCACTTTATTCTCCGCACTCTACTCTAAACACTGTACACCACTGTACTCTACACCACTGTACTCTACACCACTCCACTCTATGCCACTCTACCATACGCCACCCCACTCTAAGCCACTTAACTCTATGCCATTCTATCCCACTCTACTCTACATCACTCTACAACATTCCACCCTATGCCACTCCACTCTACTCTGCACCACTCTACTCTGCGCCATTCCATTCCACTCGATGCTACTATATGCCACTGCACGCCACTCTACGCTACTCCACTCCAACCTACTCTACTCGATGCCACTCCATGTAATTCTATGCCACTCTACTCTATGCTACTCTCTTCTACGCTGCACCACTAACATTTAGCCATGCTGAAAAGCAGCCATGCTGATTTACAACATGGCTAAAAGACATTGGTAAAGTCAAAAGTTCTCACATGGACTAGACCTATTGGCTTTGCAAATGCTTGTTTTTATTTGCAAACAATAAGCGCAGGGGCCCAAAGTTTTGGTCAGAAACACAAGCTGGCGCTATTGAAGGTCAGAGTCCCAAATAAGAAAGCTGTATAGTCTTGATTACTCCTCACGCCTCTTTCATCCTCCACCGTACATATCCTGCCTCTTTCTCTCTTGCACATTCTTTTTCATCCTTGCTTTTCCCCTTTGTCATGTTTTTTCCATCTTTCTCTTCCTCCTTCTTTCCCACATTTGTGTTTTAATCTCTTGTCCAGGGTCAAAGTTTGTTAAGAAAAAATAAGTGCTGGTCCCAAATTATGAGTGTCGGTGGGCCCCACCCACAACCACAGGCTTTGATTAAGCACTGCATAGAGCGGTAAGCTGCATCGTAATTACCAACTTATATAAAGACACACTTTATTGAAATAATCGGACAGGAAGAATTCCAAATTCTCAAGTCATATTTACAGAGGGGAAATCTGGGTGAAGAGCTAGTTCAGCTGGCTAGAGTTGTCTACTGAAGTATAAAGAGTCATCAGTTTATGACTGCGTAGAAAATTACAAGGAGAGAGAAGAGAAGCCCACATTGCAGATAGACTATACCTTTGATTTTTGTATACTGCATTTTTTTTGTATATTAACGAAATGTACAATCTGAGGGACACTGAACCTCACTCAGTTGATTCCCAACAACCAGAATAAAACTGAGATCGAAAAATATATATTATTCAAGATAAACAACAGTTGTTATTCTATTTATTTGGACACTGGGGCAGCAAGTCCACGTTGTGTAATATGTCTATAACCAGCAAGGTGAGGGAGGTTACAGTTCTACATCACTTAAACCCCGGGGGCAACTAAACAAATGTATAGATTTAAATGTTTCTGATGCACAAGATAATCCATGTAAGTGTCTAAGGGCCATTGATGGCAACATACATATAATTACCAATTATCAATAATTATAGAACAAGAAGGCATATGATGAAAAAATAACTTCTCTTTCTTAACAACAACCAAGAAATGCTGACCTGCAGTGGTAGAGATGTTCGCTGTATTTCAAACGCAGTGTGAATAAAAAAAGTTAGAATTAATCAAACTAAACATGTTACTACCAGATACTCAGGACTAGTAAGATGCAGAACGCCCTGGAACTAGCCACACCTGATCCCAGGGGCCCTGTGGTCAGCATAACTCTGACTCATGTTATCAGGTCATAAAAAGCCCCAGTGAAACACATAACCCCATCAACTGTTAAGAAAATAAACCCTCAGTGTGACACCAGCAAGATGTGCACTTGAGAAGTCAGCTTAAGGGGTGGTAATAATTGAGTCTTGATTCTAATCACATTAATGGGCACATGATGCTGTATATTATTTCAGAGGCAGAGAACCTTCATGACATCCCATTCGATGTACATGTGTGAAGGCTACCCCTGGACAAATGCTAATTGGATTAGAAAGGGAAAAGATCACAGTGAGGTCACGGACAGATCCCATGGCTGCTGCCCTTGCTGGTTCTAATAACTACATACCCAGAGCATTTTTTATGAGAATAAGAGATTGCACTATGCCACATCGTGCAAATTTGCACTGGAATAGAGATGGAGCAAAAATTAATTTTGTTTCAATTTAGCTCCTCGAGCGATGGAGAATGGAGGAAACATGATAGCTTCTTTTTTGAAGGGCTAAATCCCTTAAAGATTTTGCAGTGCTGAAAAATGGACTCAAATGATTTTGACTTCATGTCTCAAATACACAATAGAGAGTGGGACAAGCTTACTTTGTAGCTAACTCAGGGCTAGAAGTAGAGGCTGGCAATAACTGGAACTCCGCCAAATATCGCCAGAAGTCGAGTACATCCTCACCGGTATTCCACCGCCCAATTAAGAGGATGACAGGATGCAGATCACCAAATGGCTGAGCCTTCTCTTGCACCACCATCCAATCTGGCCTGGTTTAGAGTTGCAGCAGCCACAAACGGTAGCAGACAAACTGCCCAATTTAGGGAGACCACTAGGATGCTGTTCATGGTGGTGTCAATGCCGTGAAAGACTGGGAAACAGCGTTTACAATGTTGTTTCCACAACGCATGGCCTTACAATGCGGTCGTTACAACGACCGCGTTGTTACCACGTGTGCCATTACATCGCAAGTCGTAACAACGACTTGCTGTAGGGGGCGTGCAACACCAGGGAATGTGTTGGATTTTAAATCCAACACCTTCCCTGCTGTTGCACAGACTGGAGTAGGAATTGTAATTAATACTATTCCTAAGTCCAGCGCCCCCCCTACAGCAAGTCGTTGTTATGACTTGCGATGTAATGCCACGCGCGGTAACAACGTGGTCATTATAGCGACCGCGTTGTAAAGCCATGCATGGTGAATGTATGCGTAGTAACGTCATACATTCTGAAAGACCACAACACTGCATGGTGTTCCTTGAGAAAATGTGCATTCAAGGGACATAGTTGGTAAAACTCCCATATTTTAAGGGTCTTGAATAGTAGTTAGTGGTAATATAGCTCCATCCACATCCTCCTCTATCGCCTTCCCTCCCTCCCTCTATGTTGCCTGAGGGAGCACACGGCTAAAAAACAATGTAAAGCACTATGAGATGTCCAGCGCTAATGCGCTTTCAAAATAAAAAATGCATTAGCGCTGGCCACGTCATTGCATTTTTTTAAACATTAGTTTTAGCTGAGCTGTTTTACAGCCTTTCTGCAAAGATATAAAACATTTCCAAAGCCAGTAGCTCTCAAATGCGAGATCTGTTGACTTTTCCAATGCTTGTTACGAATATTGCAAAAATTGGAGAACATTAGTTTCCTTCCTTATCATGCAAGCAGTAAAAAAAGGCAAGTGTTTTGGCCATAGGCAAAGTTTATGTAGGATGCCATAGAACCCAATGTTATGGCAAAGAGCAAAAAAGCTCATAGTAAATGCATAAATATATATATATATTTACTTATCATTATTTAATCAGGGGTCATTTTGAATTGCATATAAGACACAAACACGCAGGCGCATGTACACAGAGATACAAAAACACAAATGTGCATGCACAGACACAGAGCTAAAACACACACAAGAGACACAGACACACACACTGAGCACATTATAGCTCCAAAACCAGTGGCGGCTCCTCTGCTAAGGCGGAGGACGTTGCCCCACTGCTCCGCAGCAGTGAAGTAAAGGAAACATAAAATCATAATAGCTCGCGTTATTTTCATTTTATGTTTCCTTCTGCTGCAGCTTTGTGTTTGGGGTGGGCTGCTCCGACGACAGAGTAGCAGGGGAGGAGTGGTTTGCTCACTCCTAAGTGCATATGACTGCAGGCTGCATTACATTCTGCATGGAGAACATGCCCAGGCTCCCATTCCCTGGCTGAACGCTGTTTCACGGCACTCAGACCAATCACAATGCTGCAGCAGCATTGTGATTGGCTATCGGGAGGCTGGGAGCCTGGTGCTTCCTGCTGCTTCCTGCATCCTGCTGCGGGACCGGAGTTAGGAAGAAGAGGATGGAGGAGAGGCTGCGGCTGGCCCTCCGTCACAGGTGTTTTTTTTTTTTTTTTTAACTTTTTCGACCCAGCCGCCCTCCACCCAGGTCCGGTACCAGCGACAACTGTCCAAAACACAGTCAACCACCCACTCGTGCACAATGGGGTTGCAATAGTGCAATGAACTCTAATGCAAGCAAGGAAAATGGGATCCCCACCCACTGGTTCGGTAATAAAAAAAAATACACCCGTATATGGGGTGCAATAGCCTATCAGACCCCTCGGCTCAACACAGACACATACACTGAGCATTCTAAATTGTCCAAACACACACCGTCACACACTCCATATACATGAACACAGAATAACCACTATTCAAACACTGCACACGAATGGACACAACATGTCCCACAAACACAGGCAGGCACGCGCGCGCAGACAGAATAGTCGACGGCCTGCCTGTGAGTAAACGCGTTTCTCTTCAGTGGGACCATAAACGTTTCTCTCTTAGCCCCTGTCTCTGCGACCACCTCGTTGACATGAGCCTAACACTTAATCTGTGGGAGGAAATCTAACCCTTGGCCTGGCAGGAACGTCCCTGGGAGGGTAACAAAAGTGCAACTCTGTGGAAAAGGTGAAGCCAAGTCGAACGGCCAACCCCGGCCTCTGAAATGACTCCAGACTGCTGCCTCGAGGCGTAAACCTCTGCTGAAGGCATGGCTGTTTCTTTCTCATTTCCAGCCTGTCAATGCAGGACATTGGTTTTAATGAGAAGATGAATTACCATTCGAATTATGAGTTCTGATGTTTAAAACAGTTCCCTCAGGGATCGAGAATGTATTACTGTCTGACTTAGCAGGCGGAGTCCTATCCCTGGAGTCGTTTAGCCAGTTGCAAAACATAAATACATTTTTTAATGGTCAATAAATATTGCTGTGCGGTTGTTTCAGTTGCAGACAGATTTTCAAGCCAATATCACTTTACAGTAGGGCAATATTGTCACGTTTCCTCGCTGCACTGATTATATGGAAAGCCTTTTAGGGGTCCCCAAATCTCAGGCTGAGGCTAGGTATGCCAAAATGCATAAGAGATCGTAAGTGGGAGGAAGTAAAAGAGATTTTACGAGTTTTGCCAGAGACACGTTCCGGCTGCTTTCCTTAATTTATAGCACAGACATGCATCTAAGAGCATACAAGGGCTGACAATCCAGGGGGAGATTTTCATACCTTTTGCACAGGTTTAGCGCCACAAAAGTGACGCAAACTAGCGCAATTTTTTTTTCTCCTATTTTCTTTCCAGCGCAAAACTTGTTTTGCGCTGTGAAGTACCCTGAAAGTAGCGCAAAGCAGCGCGAAGCACTGCTTTGCGTTACTTTGCATCAAGGGGGCGTTACATGGGTGGTACATGGGCATTCCAATGCAACCACCCATGCCTTTTGACGCAAAACCATATTTACAAAGATTTGTAAACATGGTTTTGAGCCAAAAGTTAACACCCCTTCAAAGGGTAATTGGAGAAATGCTTACATTCCTCCATGCTTTTCCGCCTTTCTATGCGTGCTGCACTATGCAGCACATATGCAAAGTTGGAAAAGCTTTGCATCGTGCCTAGCATAATATTTTGTACAGGAAGGGTACCCTTCCTGTACAAAACCTATGCTACACTCATGCACACACCCTAGCACTGCGGCGCTAAGGTGTGTGCATGGCGCACAGCAGCTGAAATCAGTGCCGGCGCAAGGGAAAGGGGAGGAGAGAGCCATATCTCTGAAGATATGGCGCTCTCCTGCTCCCTCCATGTCACGCAACGCAGGCAAGCCTCGCGGGGTGCTGCGCTGCGTTGCGTCACTTTTTAAAAAATCTCCACCCCAGTTTGTTAACTTCTGGTTAATGTGAAAGTGTAGATCATGTTTAGGGTCTCCCTTAGTATTTTGACTGTAGAATTTCCATGCGTCATTAAATCCCTTTTGGCAAGACCTGTGCCACCATTTTTCTAAACCTAAAGATTTTACAAAATTCACAAATTGCCTATTTCACTGGCAAATATTTTTGTGTGCTTCTTAATGTGAGATATTGTTTTCACAGAAAAAATCCAGTAACAATATTAAAACCATGGCTGAGATACATTTTCCCTGCAAACTAGTCTCCTGCCTGTATCTTGCATCACATTTGCAATCAAGTTATGCTGGTGCATTCAAATTTCATGTAAGATACCGGAGACCACATTTTGCATAATTTTGTGTAATTTTTACACAATTGCGTACAAAAAAATTCACACACCTTGTTTGGTCCCCATCGTGGAGGAGAAAGAAACATCCACAATATTTATATCTCTGCCCCAGCTTGGTGGAAATTTTCTCCACCCATGTGGTTGAATCCTTCATCAGATGAGCCAGTGTGTCCGGGGAGGACTTTATCAGAAAAATCTACCACTTCCATTATGAATGGGAAAATATCTGCCACCAAATATACACACTGGAGATGTACTCCCAAGATATGGGATTTAATGTAAGTACTACATAATTGAGCTCCTTAGCACGCTCAGCATTCTAGGAACACTTGACATGCTTTTACAAGAAAGTCTGCCACCCTGTGTGTGTCTTTTCATTGATGTAACTCCTCCACTTATGGTGTGGATCAGACACTCTAAACTGGCTGGCTGATCCACCACCATTTCTGGTGGAGCTTCCTCCACGCGTTTGCTGAGTTGATGGTGGGGTTGTAGATGTTTTCACTGGTGGGGTGTGTGCTTGATTCAGGTCCCAAAATTGGGAGCTTATGCTACCAAGGATGTCAATGAGAAATCTATCAGTTCCATGGAAGATCCTCTTTCTGCTCTCCTGTGAGACAAACATTATTTTCTAGCCTTTTCATTTTTATTCTTCTACTATTACTTCTTCTGTCTTTTTCCTGTCTAATTTTGGCCTAACTTCCGAACAGTGATAAAAGAACTGGTGCATTTTCTTTGAAGAATATCCTGCTTTTTCTCTTGATACCCATTCGTCAACTGATATCTTATGACGCCTTATTCTAGAACTGAGCCTCCAATGGAAAATAGAGATCTTTCTTAATCAATTTGTTCTCTAGGATGAACTAAATATTGCTGTTATGACTACTATCTTCATGGTGCTAAAAGTGGCACGAGAATGTAAGGGTGCCATAAAAAATTGCTCATCTAGGTGTCTAACAGCAGTTAGGCTTCAACAGTATGGAGCAGTGGTGTGCAAAGTTTTCTATTCAGGCATGGCCGGCACAGGTAAGAGTGGTGGGCGGGGTGGGGGGGGGAGTCGACAGATGACGGGATAGGTAACATTAAATAAAAAGAATGAATAATACCACTGACCTTGTGCTTGCCGCATCGCCGGCTCGGCGATGCAGCAAGTGCAAGGTAGGTAGTTTTAATTTATTTTTTTATTTAATTTGACCTATTCTGTAGTCTGGCGACATACCCCCCCACCGCGACCACCCACCGCTCTTACATGTTCAGGCTGCGCCTATTTTTATTATATGATGAAAATTTTGTGTCTCTCAAGACTTTTGTTATACACAGATCTCTGCGTTTCCTGATTTTCCTTTGTTTTTGTGCCTGCATATTTTTTCCTTCAAAATATCTATCTTTGCTTATGAAAGCTAATGAACATTTAAAAAAGATGTGCCATTTTCTTATGTGTTAATTTTAAAACAAATCATTCTTTTTGGGACTTTGAAACTGGATGCATGTTAGCAGTCTTTTTTTCACGAACCAGACAAACAGGTATACCGAAGTCCACATTTTTTAAGTGAAAACCCACATACACAAAACGTTGAGGACTGAAAGCAGTAATCGTGGTATTCATAGAATTATGGGAAGATGGGAAGCCCTGTAGTGTAACAATTTGCAAATCCGCACACTCTTAGTTTGGAGTTAGGCGATAGGCAGACTACAGCGAAACAATTGCAGAAAGGCAAATTTATCAGACATAATGCTGAGTACGGAAATAAGTAATTAAAAGCATTAACTTTGCGCTCGCAGCATCGCCGACTCGCAATGCTGCGAGCGCAAAGTTAATGCTTTTATTTATTTATTTCTGTACTCTCTACTTTCCCGCCATATGTCACACTCCACTACCCCCCCACTCCCCCCCGGCCTCACTGCCCCACAGCGTTACCTGTGCGAGCCGCCACTGCTCTAGTGGTAAAGTACTTGAAAATACAATTTTATTGGAAACAATAAATCTGGGATGCAAATAAGTAAACATAAAGGGGATACGGGTAAGGGGACTGCAACTATAAATTAGCATTTAATAAAGGGATAAGGTAAAATACCATAATAGGTAAAAGGTAATATTAAAGGAAGATCTGTGTGTGTTGAGTCTCCTTGAAAGTAACTTGTAAAAAAGAAATTCCGAGTTTGACCTCGGAATTCCTGACTATAACGATTTGAAATGTTGGTCACTATGTTAAAAAGAACATGCAACCAACATTATTCACTTCAAGACCAATCGCCCATGATTAAACTTGAAATTACATTAGAATGAGTGATGTCACAAGAAAATATGCATGATTTAAAGTCATAAAAGTGAAAACATTGAAGGCAACAGCTCTAAAACTGTGTAAAGTTTGTTTGATTCAAATATTCAATATACCACTATCCAGAAGGTACTCTTGGGGAGCCGGATAATTATGTAACGCAAAGCCATACAATTAAATACATATATCCACCACTGCATACCTAGTATGACAGACAGTCAGTATAATGTGCATGACACCAAATGAGATGGGCAAACCAAGCAGTAGTCTTCTGCAATGGAGGTACTGTAAAAACACATGCAAGCCAGCTGTCACACTGAATCACACTTGTGTAGAACCAGTGAAGTAGCACTGCAATAAGTGAAGGTCATATCTGCATAATGTCTTGTCTATTTAATGATGTTGTGCTGCATATTATGATTTCTGCAACAAGGTGATGGATGGAATGCTTGAATTAATCTTAGTCACTGGCAATTGCTCGGGCTGCATCCCAATCCATGTTTTTTCACCCACCATGCTACCTCAGTTTGTACCCAGCCATATGCAAATCAGCCTTGACCTGCTCCAATTGGAACAGTCCAACCTGAACTGCCAGGCCAGGTCCTCTCTGAATCTGAACTCAAGCAACCCGGTGCCAGTTTCACCCTTATTAGGGTTCATCAGCCAGGTTCAAGTGGCACAGTGAGCACAGGTCCCACATCTGGCTTACCCCTCACACTTAGGGCATCAACTGCAACAACAAGATGATGGATTGAATGCTTAAAATAATCTCAGCCACTGGCAATCATTCAGGACTGCATGTGTATTATGATTTCTGACCACCCCAACTGGACATTGCATGAAAAATGATGGAAGACTGCAGTCAATGCCACAAGTTCATTTGGAAAACTATCTCTACAAAAAATCAATCCTTCAATTTATTAACTGTGAATTGTGGACATTGGAAAGTTATTATATATGTTCATATATACTTAAGCTCACACCTGTTCGGCCCCAGGATATTCTCCTGGGTGATAGTGCACTCTACAAATCCGCATAACAACTTAAAATAACATGTCACTGAGAGACTCGTAAATGCTCAGCTGACCACCTTCATCGAAGAGAACTCCATCCTAGACTCCTCCCAGTCCAGATTCCGCAGCAACCGCAGCACCGAGACCACCCTCCTCGCCGCCACTGATGACATCCGCATGCTACTCGACCAGGGACACACCGCGGCCCTCATCCTACTAGACCTCTCCGCAGCCTTCGACACCGTCTCACACCACACGCTCGCAGCCAGACTTCATGATGCGGGGATACGAGGAACCGCCCTCAACTGGATCCGATCCTTCCTCTCCGGCAGAACCCAGGGGATCAGACTCCCTCCCTTCCTCTCCGAACCAACAGAGATCAACTGCGGAGTACCCCAAGGATTGTCGCTCAGCCCCGTGCTCTTCAACATCTACATGGCCCCCCTCGCCGCCATCGTCAGACAGCATGGGCTCAGCATAGTCTCATACGCCGACGACACCCAGCTCATCCTCTCCCTCACGAAGAACCCTGAAGACACCAGACTCGGCTTCCAGGAAGGAATGAAGGACGTCACGTGCTGGATGAAAGACAGCTGCCTGAAGCTCAACTCGGAGAAGACCAAGGTCCTCATCCTAGGACCCTCCAACTCGGCCTGGGACAACACCTGGTGGCCCTCTGCCCTCGGGAGTCCACCCACCCCTACAGACCACGCAAGGAACCTCGGCATCATCCTGGACTCCTCCCTCACCATGACCCGCCAGATCAACCCCGTCGCCTCCACCAGCTTCAACTGCCTTCGCATCCTCCAAAAGACCTTCAAATGGATGTGAGAAGTTGGCCTGGTATATGCTGTCCACTAGTTATAGTGGGCACCTTGCACCAGTCCAAACAACCCTTATTGATGATAGGTTTAAAGACAACCTTTATTGAAAGCTATCCTAGTGGTAGCTATGGAGAGCAGCCTTCAGGCTAAGTCTTGAAGGAGTGTAAAGCAGCTTGGTTTACCAGATTATAACCTCTTGAATGACCAAATGAAAGGAGAACCACACCAGGTATATATATAAAATATATGTATTTATTTCTAAACACTCACTACTAATCTCTTTATGAGATTAGAGTCCAAGATACACAATATCACAGTATTAAAACGACAGTAAATAGCACAATATACAATGGGCCCCAGGGGGGGACCAAACCATATGTTAAGAAAGTGGTATAAGAACCACGACTTGACTAGACACAGTGCCTAGAGCACGTAGAATCACTGGGACCCCAAGGAACCACCCAAGGTAGTGACACAGGAGACCCACGGGGGACGTGTGCAGTGTGAGAACACAGCCGCGAGCGCCGTAGGATTCTATGAGGAAAGTCGCAGTTGGGATTTCAAAGATAAAGGACACTTAGGAGAGGACTTTGAGCAAACCCCTTTAGACTTAAGAGGTTCTAGGGCCAACACCCACGGGAGCACCGAAGTACTCGAGTTACCTCACCCAGGGAAGCCGGGTGCATAGGTGTCAAATGGTGTCGGGAATCGTCGTTGATTTCAATGGCGATATGCTGCAAAGTGCTGCTGCCGTGAAGAAGAAAAGTGTCCGTTGTGATCCAAGCCTGGATCAAGGATGTGAAGAACCTGAAAGCAGAGAGGACAAAGTCTGGGTCACTTCACGTGACCAGGAGCGGAGCAATCAAATGCCCATCGATGTCGGGTGCTTCAGGTGCGAAGAGGTGAAGCTTGACTCTGCAGCCACGGAGTCCAGGAGATGTCAAGGATGACCAGGAGCCGGATTCGAGCTGTCCCAGAAAGGATGTCGAGTGCTGGCATGTCGGTGCTCAGATTAAACCCAACAAGCCTTGGCACCAGCAACCCACGCAGGAAGAGTAAATATGCTTTGGTACGGACCAGCAAGGTCCGGGGGACTCCCCAAGCAATGGAAAGTCAGGGCACATCTGGAGCAACCAGGGAAGCCCAATTAATGTTAGTGTTGCCTTCACAGGGACCCACCAGTCGATGGACCAGGGATCGCAAAGGGACCACAAGAGGAATCACACAATACCAGCCCACGGGGCACTTGGAGAGTGTAGGCCAGTAATCTTCAGTGAAAACACTGCTCAGGGTGTGGACTACAAGTATCCCAAAGCACAGCCTCAGGGATTGCCAAGAAGCCTATGCTGTTGCAAATGGTTGCGGTGCCCAGGGGTTTGGGTTGCACGGTCTCTACGAGGGATACAGGCCTCAGACTTGCTGAGCACACAGATCAACCTCAGAGACCATGGGAACCCACCTCCTGTGTTGCAAAATTCTTCGGAGTCCTCAGGAGCTTCGGAGATGCAAACCGGACAGATGCGTCTTTGGTGCCCGCGAAGCAGGGGAGTAACTCCTTTACTCCAAGGGAGATTCTTCGGTCATCCAACGTCATGTAGATAGTTGAAGTTCTGGGATTCTGTAGCAGAGTTTCGTCCAGGTAAATCTAAAGTCCTGTAGTCAGGGGTTCCTACTTTATACCCAAGGAAGGGGTGGGACAAACTCTGGGGACCCACCTATGGGAGCGTCAGGAAAGAGGGGTGGCTACACCCATTTCCTTTGTCCAGTTTCACGCCAGAGCAGGGGCTGGTAGCCCCTGCAACCGGTTTGAGCTGGACTATGCACAGGGACACCAAATGTGCCCCCAGTGCAGATTTCAAAGCACTCTTGGAGTGCACCCACCCAGCCCCAATACACTAAAGCCTGTCTGGGAGGTGGTCACACCTCCCTGTGACAGGAAATCTATTGTCCAGGCCTCCCCTGCCGGAGTTTCGTCCAGAAGCAGGAGGGCAGACTCGTGTCTGTGGCTGCAGCATCCATTTTGTGATGCCAGGGTTCTGTTAAGCTGGTACCGGGTGTACCGGTGGTGCCATGCTTCTCCCTCTAGTAGGGTGGAATCATACCTCCCACCCCAGTTACTGGGTGGAGGTATGATTCCAAGGTGTTTGACACCAAACACGACATGTTTCCATGCAGCCGTTTTAAAGTTAGCATTTACCGCGAGGTTATAATGCACTTAAGAGTATATGGTTTGGCTGCATCACAAACAACCCCGGAATGAAGATTCCAAAAGTTGCAGAGGGGCTCTGCTCATGCATGGGCACCCTCTCACATGAAACCCAGCACCCTGCCTTCAGGATTGTTAAGGCCTGCCATAGGGGTGACTGATAGGTTTACATGTGCAGTGATATGGATAGATATAGTGAACCTATATCTATGTAAGGGGTGCATGCACCACCTTACACAGGCTGCAGTAGCAGACCTGTGGTGTCATTTTGAATGGCCTCTCAGGGGTGGCATAATACATGCTGCAGCCCCTGGGAGGCCTCTGGGGTACCTATGCCCTGGGTACATAGTATACCATATACTAGGGACTTATAAGGGTACCCCAGAATCCAATCTGGAGTGTACCTAAAGGACATGTAATCAATTTAGAGGAGAAAGCAGATAGACTGGGGTCCTGAATAGCAGGATCCCAGTCAGACTAAGTCGAAAACAGTGAAACATCAGCAAAAAGTGGGGGTAACTATAAGAAGCAGATCCTACTCTCCTACAATGGATACCCCCCGAATGCAGAAAGACCGTCACCCACGCACTCATAACCAGCAGACTGGACTACGGCAACGCCCTCTACGCCGGAATCAACAGAACTCTGCTACACAAGCTCCAAACCATCCAGAACGCCGCAGCACGACTCGTCCTAGGGACACCACGACACGAACACATGACCCAACACCTACCAGACCTCCACTGGCTCCCCGTCGAGAAGAGAGTGACCTTCAAACTTCTCACCCATGCCTACAAATTCCTCCACAACATCGGACCCAAATACCTCAACGAGAGAGTCTCCTTCCACGTACCCAAAAGAAACCTCCGTTCCGCCGACCTCGCCCTGGCAGAGACCCCCCGCATCCACAGAAACAGAACTGGCAGACGAGCCTTCTCCTACATCGCAGCCAAGACCTGGAACGGGCTCCCAGCAAACATCAGACGCTCCCCGAACCTGCATACCTTCAGGAAGAACCTCAAGACCTGGCTCTTCAACTGAACCGGAGCTGCGCCCCCGCCCCCCAGTGCCTTGGGACCCTCACGGGTGAGTAGCGTGCTTTATAAGCCCCCTGATTGATTGATTGATAACAAAAATGCTGTCTAGGTTGTCACTTCAATCACAGCTACTCCATACTAAAATAAACCAGTTGCCAGAAGTGCAGTGGCATGCCATTCTGTATCTTGTTGTTTGCTTCAAGTGGGCCCTTAATGGCCTAGTGTACTTACATCATCCTGGGCATGTCTGAAGAGCGGATGTTTAATAGCTGATGATGTATCATGTCCATCTGAATGCTGCTGATATGGTAAACCTTTACTTCCCTCCTCTTCCTTCTTCACATGGTGCATCTTCTTCACCTCTTGACTTCCTTAAGCTCAAGCTGGAATGTTTCACTTAAAGTGCCAGGAACTATCATATTTCCTCCTATATTTTCACAGTGACCGGTGTGTAGGTGATGTTTATTGGAAATGAGTAGTTAACATCAGGTAACACCGATTTTCAAGACTATGTGGAGGCACTAAAGCACTAAATTTAGATTCTCATCTATTTGTTCATTACACAGTTCTTGCATTGTTTGGATTTGCCATTGTTTTCATTGGGTATGCCATCGTTATTCTGTTTTTTGGGGAGTGTATCATGTTGCACTGTGTACCTTTCTTTAGTTTTGGACATGCACCCTTTTTCTGTACGTTTTTAATTAGATCCCTTTTTTGCCCCTTCAGTCAAACTCAAAATGAGCCCTTTAGTATTTCATATTATGTCTAATGTGTTAAATCATATATTAAAATATATATATTCTTCACTAAAGCTGGTGAGTCTAATGTGTTAAATCATATATTAAAATATATATTCTTCACTAAAGCTGGGATAGTTCATTCAGAATGGGCTGGGCCAAAAGGAACAATATAGGTTGTTTTTCACAGTGATGAATAATCTTTAATGTGAGAGTTTTTTTCATCACTGGGAACTCACAATAGAGAGTGTTTGTTATTTGAATACTGAAACAATAATGATAACGAATCAAAGCTTCTTCGATGTCACACTCACGGAATCTACAGGACAATCAGGAATTAAAATGGCAAGTCCCACACCTACAATAACTTTGGCATACCCTTTTCAAAGCCAGCAACAGGGTCTACACATTTATAAAGAAAATACACGAGACATGCTACTCTTTCATCTTTCGTGGCATGCACGCTCTGATGGAAGAGGGGGACCAGATGGCAGTGATAACCAAGCATTGGCAAACTCAACACGCCTGGCTTTACTATGCTACTGCATGGGAACCAGTAGCGGCCTGCGGAGAGAGTTCCGTGGGGCGGTGAGGGGGGCGGGGGAGGGGCAGGCTGGGGGGTAGTAAACACCGGAATATGGATGAACGGAGGTAAGTAAACAGTTAAATAAATAAAACGAATTTCGTTGGGCGCGCTGCATTGCAACGAAATTCGTTTTATTTATTTAACTGTTTACTTACCTCCGTTCATCCATATTCCGGTGTTTACTACCCCTCACCCTGCCCCTCCCCCGCCCCGCCTCACCGCCCCACGGAACTCCCTCCACGGGCCGCTACTGAAATTGGGAACACAGGCCAGCACAAATGCCGCTTGCTTGCACAAATGCCATTTCCCAGGTGACCGTCAAATCTTTTAGCTTTGCCAATACAGGGTAAAAAGTAGCAAAAAAAGATTCTTTCGTGTATAGAATGTATATTGGAGATAAAGTGTGACAAACAGTGTGATGATCAAGTGTGATTTTTCATATGTAAAAACATTCAAATTAAAGCACATCGCTGAGGGTGTAATGATGCACCAAACAGCCAATAAAATGAGATGAGAGAGAAATACTCCTCTGGTAGGAGCAGATTCTAAATCTATGAATATTTGAAAGAATTGGTGATAAAAGCGCTCTCAAGTTAGACCTGAAAACAATTCAGGTTTGTGCAAATGTATGTGCATATGATATTTCTATAGTGTGAACATAGCCAAAAGGCAGTGGAGTACAAACACAGAGAGCAGGATAACACTCGTAATTACACATATTGTACTGCATACATTCCTCATTACATTCTAAGAGTTGTGATATCTAACAGGATCCAATTCCCAGTGTATGATTTTGCACTATTTTTAAGCTCCAAATGCGTCCTCGCATCCAAAATGGTCATGAGGAAGCATTTTTCACTAAAGAATAACGCAAAATACTGAACTGGCATTGCACTTAATCTCTCGTTATTTTGTATAATTTTTGGGCCAAGTTGCTTCATTTCTGCAAAGAAAATTCCATGAACTTCACCCAGGGTTATGATAGACACCCTCCACGCACTACCTGTACACACAGAAGACACAGATACACATACAACATTTAACCAATCAATCAGGATTTATAAAGCGCGGCTAATCACCTGATAGGATATCCAGGCGCTTGCAGGCCCTGGAGGCTTACTCAAACAGCCAGGTCTCGAGGGCCATTCGGAATTCCGGCAGTGTCCCATATGGAAGGAGCAAAGGAACCGGTCACAGGAGCCTGCGGACCAGTTTAAAAATTCAGTGAAGGTTAGTATGTGACTATCTCTGACAGGTGACTGGTAAAAAGATCTGTCCTTCCATTGTAATCCGTTGTTGTTCCCACCACTGTCAGTCCTAAAAAGCCCAGCGAACTAATAGTGGTCCTGCTTGACAAGAGGAGGGAGCACACACACCCTGTACTCCTCTGGAACAAGGAGCCCCTATCCATGTCTCATGTTGTGTTAAAGGAATCCCTCAATGCGCATGCATGATTGTCATATGTGCTGAGGCGAACAGACAAAAACTGACAACTTGTTATGGTGAACTGGAGGCAAAGGCACATTCTTCCAGAGCTATGCAGAGGAGCTTTTCCATCACAACAACTTGTCGCGCAATCAGAGCAATGTTTTCCTTTTCCCAATGATTTCTAAATGAGAGTCTTTATATTTGGGGCAACGGTTGACTCAGCATTGGAGGAGGGCACTTACCTGCTAAAATGCAATTACTGGAGGTGTCTGCCAGAGCCTTGAGCGAAAACCTTCAAAGAGACTGAGAAAAGGGGATCTGTTTAAAAGTGTGTGAGCCTAACTTGTCTGAGCGCCCTGTCATAACAGATATTAAGAATTCTTACCATATGGATCCCATTAACCCAGAGGTCTGTGGTCATAGTGGCTTTTCATTTCATGGCTATATGGCCAAATCCAAACACTTCAGGCCTTTTTGTTTTCTGAAACAAACATTGGGCTGTTTCTGCACTTGGGAGTGCTTGCACTGTGCTGCTCCAGTGCCAATCACTGGGGCTTTGCAGGACTGGGTCACATGATGGGTTTAAGTGCAACGCTTTATAATTAAGTTTCAACATTTTCTAAATGAATTTGGTTAAGCAAAAGAGAAAAAAACAACAACCCTAATGAAATCAGGCTGTAAAGCAAACAAACCCCAGGCACCAGGCTGCGCTGAATTAGAAGTAACATGCTACAGTACTTGCTATTCATAACCACAGCCCTACTGAAGCAATTTAATGGCTGGTGTGAATTAACAGTCGGTGGATGTTAAGTCTCCTTGTATCAGAATGCGAAATCCCCGAAATATATAACCATCACTATTTTGAAATACAGTGCTTTCAGTATTACTTTATTTCTTTCATGTGTGCACAGGCACTCAAACATCTTTTGGAGAGAAATAAAATAGGCAAGCAACATTGTAATAGGCAGCAGTGGAAAAGAATCACTTTGCGTGCAACATTTTGGGTGATCCAGCAAATTTCTTCAAATTGCAAACAAAGACACATTTAACTGCAAAAGTCTATGTTAAATAAGCATGTATATTTGAATGCAATTTGCACTTGGTAGTCATATTTCGACAATATAAACAAACAAAAATAATTTGCTGATTTAGGTTAGCTTAACTGTTGATGACATGTTAACTGCAAGATAAGACAGCAGCATTGAAAGGCCTGTTTTCTACATTGAGCTGTAGATTTGCATGAGATGTTTTTCTCTATTGCTGCAGATGTTGTAACTTTGCGGAAGCCTTCTGTTGGTTAATGAATGGGCATTTGTTTTGTATTAGACTACTGACAGTGAGGTTCCCACCAAGAGGAGAAGAGACAACAGGAAAGATGATGCATGGGAAGAACTGTCTGAACTGCAAAATCTGGAATAAGTATCCTTTCAAGGACTTGTTTCTGTAGCCCATTGTGAAGACGTGATGGACTGGGGAGTTTACCTATTCCCAAGGGTTTACTGAAATGCTATTGGATGTTGTGAAAGAAGTAAATTAAACATGTTACCATCCAGAATATTCTGTGTTTATATTAGTGTGTGTTCCTTGACTAGAGGGGGGCTTCTCTAACTCGCGTTTACTGGAGATCCAGCTCTGGGTTTCTTGAGACCATATTTCTCTTCATGGGAGGTTGCTTTGAGCCCATTTCCCTTTTCATTAGATGTCTGCTGATTTGTAGCTGGGAATACTTTCCAGCTTAAAATTGTCTTTCTTGGATGCACAAAGGCTTTATTCTTGTGCATTTATTCTCTAGTCAGATCTCTTTATTGGATTTCTGAAGTGACATCTTAATTCTATTCGAACCTGATTTAATTTACATTAGGGAAATTTCTTTATGGAACACGCTTGCTGTATTATTACAATATTAACTATTATACTTAAAAACATTCTTCCTCATTTTGAAACAGCAATTATTAGATTATATATATTTCTGATGCTGATTCTTAATAGACTGATACTTATTGCATAAATAATGAAAATAAAGATTTGATTAATAAAACCCTTTAACTCTCACAATATTTCTTTATTGACTGTACTAAAGTCTTTAATGATTTTATCCACATATGGTTTTGATGTAGATGATTGCTCCTTTTATCTTTTCCTTGTCGATGAACAAAGGTCCATACAACCAATGGCGTGGGTTATTTAATGATTACATATGAAGATAAAGATATAGCAAACCCTGCTCCATCAGGGGCACCATCATTGTGCTCTAATGCACATCATATGTGTGCTTGATTGAATAATGAAAGATTCCCCTTACTGTCCACTCAAGGTACCCCCTGGATAGGTGAGTTTAATGAGATGTATTTAACTAATGCATTGAGTTTTCTTTGTAAGAGCTATCATACTTAACGTTCCTGAGTTCAGCCAGCAGTGTGTAGAACCATAAGTGACTGTGGACCCCAGTGTCTGACATAGCTGTCTGGAACACTGATTTATCTGCTAAAGGGCATGGTCTTTTGATAAAGATGAGATAATCATTGAATCATCCTGATCTGCATGGAAAAGAGCCTTAGAATGAGAATTTGATGCAGATACGGATTTTTCGGCCCATGTAATCAGGTCAGAGTCCAATATTTCGCAATAAAAAAGGCTTACTCTGAATCTGGCTTTCCCTTCACTGGAGTGTGTAACAGAACATCTGTGTACTATGCCATGTAAAATTGTTTCAAAACTCCATCACCCTTTACATGATCATTTAAAAAGGCCTTTGACATACACTGGAAAAAATAATTTGTCAACAAAGACAAAGCTGGTGACTAAACATCTTACTTAGAGATGGGATGCAATTGAAAAACCTCTGGTTTGTGGTGGAACTGGTACTTCTACCACCCAAAGCGACTCCTCCAATAAAATAACTATAGCCACATGAATAGTAATTATTTGCTGTTGTCACCTTTCAGCCAATTCAAAGTATTCCACCACACATATGTTTTCTTCACATTATGTGCAATAATTAGATGACATTACAATGGGATTAAATATTTCTGGTTATGGTATCTTGAGGAATGGTAGGGGATAGGCTGGCAGAAAGTAAAATTAACATGGATGAAAGGAAAGGTTATGTGGATTGTCTCCCTTGGTAGAGGTTGAAGATTGAATACTGTTTTTCTGGTGTTAATGCAGACCTTCCTTTGGCCAAACGTCAATCATTTTCATCTTGATTGAGGAGGTTGTCTCTACAACAGGATCACTTATTAGTGACATGATTGTTATTGACTTTTTGATATCTGTCTGATGTATCCTGAGGCGCCACTCCGCTGTAGCAGTAAGTAACTTACTGAGTACACCTGGAGTTGGGATATCATGTTTTCTCTGAATGCTGATTGGTGTCAGAAATTCCAATGGTGATAGCATTTGTCTGTAGTGCCACCACTATCTTAGTCCAGTGTTTGTCTAAATAAACTTGTTTTCAGTAATGCTAAAAAGGTTAGGTTTGACTCTCAAAGACTGGTTAAAGCCTTTCCAAAGTTTCGGTCTTGTGCTCTGAATCTGAATTCTGAAGTCTGAATCTTGGTTGGTGATCTTGTTAGACTTAGACTGAGGTCTTGATTATAAATGGGCTGGAATTTTGGCACGTGAAAGCTGCCAGATTTTAACAGGGGAAAAGAGTCCAGTATCTAATGTGACATGCATATTTTGTTGCAGTAAGTACCAAAATCTGCATGTTATTCTGAAGAACATACCCCTCCTGGTCACTCGTAATAAGGGCATTGGTTGAACTCGGGGCTCTTGTTGATGTCTAATGACTTGCTAGTTTCTGACGATACCCTGGGCCTTTGATCCAGTTAGCTTTGTGTGTTGTACATAGGATATTGAATTTGATGCTTTCTGCTCAGAGGTCCAGTCAAAGTTGCAGGGCTACTGAGCTCTCTCAAATCTGCCAGGGTATCTCGTAACCTGTACTTGAGAGACATAGGGGCATATTAGCAAGAACGGCGTTAAAATTATCGACGCTTTAGCGGCAGGAAACTGCCGCTAAAGCGGCGATAATGGGCTTGATAATATGCCCTTGAGAATACCAATAGAAGCCCATGTTCTGCTGTGAGCCTGGGCTTCTATTGGAATTCTCAAGGGCATATTATCAAGCCCATTATCGCCGCTTTAGCGGCAGTTTCCTGCCGCTAAAGCGGCGATAATTTTAACGCCGTTCTTGCTAATATGCCCCCAAGTTGACAACAGAAAGTAGAGCTAGAGTTAGCATCCTAGGATCTCTAGGTAGAAGTGGGAGAGCAGCCAAGGCTTGAGAGGGGAATCTAAGTTCAGTGGAACGAAGTGATCACACATGGAATAAAGTATCATCTACAAAACACTTGTAATAGTAGTTGATATGTATTGACTATATTAACATTATAAGCACTAACCATGAAATATAAAGTACACAGAACACAATGCATACAATATACCTTAAGAATAATATAATAAACCTGTAACCAAATAAGACAAATGGTGAACACGTTATACTGCAATTAATCCATTGGAATGAAAGACACTGACCCAATGCAATGCAGTATGGATATAGAATTGAAAAGTTCACAAACAGGTAATGTTTGCAAAATTTTCAGCATCAACAATGGTATGACAGAGGACAACAATCTACCTGGCAAAACAGGCTACTTTGTATCTCTTCAGTATTTTGCAAGGTCTATGACCATCCAAACTGCAGAACACAAAGAACACAATGGCAGTTACAATGCTGGGAACAGTGTCCTGGAGTGTATGTATGCAGACTGATGGTCTCCAGAGAGATATTCTGTCCTCAGGGTCTCTAGAATTCGCTAGCTGATCAGATGCTGGACTGCCACCATTTGATGTGGCCAAGGGAGTAATGAAAAGGACAAAACAAAAAAGTCAGATCAGGAAGTGCAGGGAGTGGTACGCTTGCCTGGCAATGTGATCCCTCATCTCAAATGCACATTTTCAGTTGACCTCTCACGCAGCCCATGTCAATCTCTGGGAAGGTGTTTGAGAGGCTCAGTGGATATTCACAAACATCTGTCACCATTGCAATGAAGTCTTCAGCAGCCTGCCTCTGCTCCAAATGTAAGGTGTAAAGTGCAGCAACAACAGAACCAGAGTTCTTATAATGATCCTTGAGGCCCCAAAATGCCACCACGAAGGTCTGGTTATTTGAGATCTCTTAATCTGTGATTGCCTGAGTCTTGACCTTAAAGTCTGCAACTTTTCTCCAAATATTTAGCATATATATTTAAGTAGGAGCGCCGAAAGGATGAACAATTGTGCATATGCAATTGCTTCACTTTTAATTGGTAAATTATTGTTTTTATTTATTTTTTAAAATAAAAATTATTATGGGATTATTTTGTAATTCATTCAATTTACATGAATTTACAATAACACATAATGCATTAGGTCATCCTTTGTAAATCTGAGCTCAAAATCCCCCATTTCAAAGTATACACATTTTCCTTAGGGGAGTACATTTTGCAGAAAGTACTTTCCATTTACTATAAAAAGAAGCAAGTTTAACAAGTCTCTACAAACATATTAAAACAGGTTTAGTATATGCCTACTTCTGTAATCAAACCTTGAACTCAAATTCTTCAGTCCTGGCCCTCATCTTGGGCCATCCTGTAGTTTGCATGTCTTTCTTTAGTATCTTTCAATAAAGCCTATTGAGCACATCTTTCTTCAACTCACAACATTTCCACTTGCACCATCATTTTTCTTCTAGCTTAACGAGTATCAAATAATTTTGAACCTAGCAATTGTTAAGAACAGTCACTCAGGATAACTTTATTCAGTCAAGCATTGTTGAGAACAGTCACTTTTAAACATGGTAGCCACAGAACTTGGAAAGCTGCTTGTTATTCAAAGTGGATCTCTTAATCAAATACCTGTGTTAAATATTTAGGGGTTTGGTTCTGACCTTTCATCATGACTACACTAGAACACTTAATAACTTTGATTTTAATTTCAAGGGGTTTGCACATCAGATATTTGATCTACCTTTCCTCCTCTCACTTGTTGATACAGAGGCCAGGAGGCCAGGAGGTTTGCCTGCTCTGTTGATATCCTTTACGTTTTTAACCCAAAAAGCATACTGCCTTATGTGTCTCTGCATTGGTTGCTCCACAACATTAGACCACAGCTCAAGGAGAACAGCTCAGAGAGCTGGGCCAACAGCAACCTACTATTCTCCTGCTGCTCTTATGTCATGCAAGGGGAAAGTTGGACTCCTTCCAGAGAACTAACTTGCTCAAAAGCAACCATTAATAGCACAAGCTGCACATATCCATTGTAAGGCTTTAGATGGTTCACTTGATTCATCTGATGTGACTGTCACTGCAATGAGGTCAATTCAATAATTTGCATGACCCTTTTAAGGACAGTGTACGGTATATTCCTTTTGTCCCTTGAAGCACACATCTTTATAACCATAATGATCAGCAACTCCTGACCCTCCTACTACCCACTCTGTGTGTCTTTCTGATCACAGCACTATTTTGCGGGCTCTTTGCAAGCCTGGAAAAAAACGTTTTGCTTTGCTTATATGCTGTGCCACCTTGCAAAGTTACAGAACATAATGTCCTACTTCTCTGGTGGCAGATCACAGGTTGCCTTTCAAACTCTTCTTGATAAGATCACTGGGGTTATAGGCAACAACATGATGTCATACACCCGGGAAGGCAAAAAGCAGATTTGTTAAGGAAAGGTCTAGTGTATGGGCCACCATAGTATAAGTCATACTTCTAAAGTGCTGCCTTAGCTTACTTGCCTGCATGGTCTATCACATGTATGTACTTGTTGCCTGCAATAGTAGAAGGGCCTAAGAGACGGACTATGTTTACTACCCTCGACCAAATGGAACGCTAAGTTACTGGTAATAGTAGAAGGAGAGCTGTGGCCTGACTACTTGATGTTCCAGACTTCTGGCAAGGTAGCCATTTGAAGCAGAACCTTTCCACATTCATAAACGATGGGTCAATGGAAGAGTGGCACGAGCCTTTGCTTGGCCTTCTTAACACGAGTTGCTGTCAAGAGGCCCCTTTTAAGCAAAAGTTATTCAGAACTCCTTTGATACTCTGAGTTAAATCTGCAAGCAGAACTCACAAGGGGCTCGCCTTGGCCCTGTGGAGGCAGTGGCATGGTGATATGGTTCTGCAACAGTAGACAGGAAGGTGGCACACCTAGTGCGCAGGAAGGCCTCAATGTCTGCTTCAGCTAAGGCAGGAACTCCCTGTGATACGTCTGTAGATAGAACTCACAAGAGAATGGTCTTAGATCCATCTAGATGTGAAGTGTTCATCTGGTTCTGCATGAGCAGATGGGAAGGTGGCCGTGAAGGAAGGATTCCATGTCTGCTTCACCCAGGATTGCAGGACAGCATTGGAGTGCTTACTGCCACAGTAGTCCTAAAGGAGTTCCACTGGTGGTGAGCTGCTCTGCACTAGGTCCAAGATGTCGGGCTGAGAGTTTGGATGAAGGAATACGATGATGAGGAGGATCAGAGATGCTAGTTGGATCAAGGGTAGGATATCAGGCATTCAATTTTACTTCTTGTGCCTGCTATACAAGGATAGCGCCATTTTTCTGTGATGGGGGGCTGGTTGGGGTTATATTAATTTCTAGTGAATGTGGTCATTGTGCCAGTTGTGCTATCAGAGCTTCTCTGTCTAAGATGGTTTTCAGCCATTTTTCTGGGAAGTGATTTCCTTTTGTACTCATATAGAAGGAAGTTTAGTTCTGAGAAGGATTTGTCGCACCACCTTAGTATTTTTATGTCTCTGATTTTAGCGCCTTTTACCTGCAACTGTTTTTCCCTGTTGAATTTGTCAACCTGGAAGATTATGCTAGACTCTTTCTCTACTCTGTCGCAGGGTAGTTTTGTTGTCTTTATTCCCAGCTTTTGCAAATCTCTTCATTTGTAAGAAGAAACACCTTTCACTATTGGTGAAACATTTCTACGTCATTAAGAAGATGCTTGCTATATTATGCAAGGAAATGTGGTTGTGTTGACTTCTTTTTGCCAATTGGCTGCTGAGACTAATTGGGTTAAGAAAACCAAAATTATTTAATTTCAACGTGGATTAAAAGAAGAGATCAAGGATCAGTTAGTTCTTACCTATCATTCTATATTTTCCACATTTTTGACATAGCTTTGTTAACTGAATATAGATTTTTAAATCGATGTTTTGAAAGAAAGAAGTCTTGAGTTAGGTTTTCAAACTTACCAAGAGTCTATCCTTTTTGAAAAGTAGAGCACAACAATGAATCTTCTCATGAGGAACCTATGCAAGTAGAGTCAACCTGGTGCCATTTGAGAAAGAATGAAAAACAAGAACAATGAAAAGCAGGTTTGTGCCCTTTATTTTGGCAAATATGGACATTTAATCCACATTTGCCCTTTGTGTTCTCAGAAAGATTTAGATGAGATGCAGACATCTGTAAAAGGAACAAAGGCGGAAGTGTGTTGGCTTTCCAATTTTGAATCTTCTATGGATAGTCATTTGCTTTTTTCACAATATGTATTGAGAACTGAAGAAGGAAAGTCTACGGATGTACCTGTGTGTTGCATAGTGGAGCATGTGGGATGTTTATTCAACATGATTGGGCAGATAAGAATAACTTTCTTTTCAGAATTAAATGGTACATGAAGTATCCCAGACTGTTGATGGCACACTGCTGTCTTCAGGGCCAGTTAAGGAGACTTCACTTCCAATCGAGGTCTCTTTTGCTAATCATAGAGAAATACTCTGCTTTGATTTAATAGTATCTTCAGACTATGCTGTGATTTTTGCAATTCTTTGGCTGAAGAGGTATAATTATATTGGGAGCTGGGCTACCAGAACAACATAATTGTCATTGAAGTTCTCTCATGATCATTGTTGTACTTCCTGAGGTTACTGTCCTCTTATAGATAAACTGAAAGAACCCATGGCCACTTCACACCTAATAGTGCCTAAATTGCTTGGCAATGCCACTCCAGTATCATGTATTTGCTACACTTCAGTTTGTGCTAAGCTTGAGGTTTTTTCTCTTCCCCCACATCAGGAATATGATTGCACTATACAAATTGAACTAGCCACTGTTATACCCTCTAAGCACATTCATTCATTGTCTGTGAATGAGAAGGAGATTCTTAAGGTTTTTTGTACGTTCTTTAGCTGGAGAACCCTTACTCTTAATTCTAAAGACAGATTGAGCTCTTAGACCCTGTACTGACTACAGAGTATTAAATTAAATTACAGCAAAGGATTGGTATCCTTTACCTCATATTAAAGACATTCCTGAATCAGTGTGAGGGGGACATATTTTTACCATTCTCGATTTGCAGGGTGCTTATAATTGCTTCCTTATAAAAGATAGTGATTAATTCAAAAACATTTTTTTACACCCAGTTTGGCCATTTTGAGTATTTAGTGATGTGCAATCCTCCTGCTATATTTCATGGATTAAACTGTTCATGATGTTTTGAATCATTTTGAACTGATACACGTAAAACAACAATAATTTTCAAATCCTTCCTGAACATCAAGAGTATGTGGAATCTGTGTTATTCAGGCCTTCAATAACATCAATTAACTTGTAAGGCTGAGAAATGTGAATTCAATAAGCATGCGACCAAATATCTTTGGTTTTACTTGAATGAGGGTTGTCTACATAATCCAAAGCAGGTTGCATGCATCCTTGAATGGTTCTCTCTTTCAAAGTATTATCACCAATTTATTAAGAATGGTGTCCTTCTCACTGGTGATCTTATTTGTGCCTTAATGAAGAAAACAATTGAAGAACTTTTTTATTGGGACTTTCAAGCTGAAGGGCCATTAACACACTTAAGAGAACGATCACTCAAACTCCTTTTCTGCACCATCCTGATACCACACGGAAACTTACAGTGGTGACTGATGTTTCCTAAAGGACAATGGGAGATGGTCTGTTGCAATGGCAAGATACTGATGAACAAAAGGGCCCAGTCTGTCTCATGCCTTTCCAGAAAGTGAACTAATCATTGTTGGAAAGAGAGTTGCTAGCTAAGAAAAATGCTTTTGTTGAGCAGAGTAATTTTCTGAAGGGTACAGAGGAACCTTTTGTAAGCTTTATGCAGTTTCAGAATAGTCATTAAACTAGATGGGCATTTTTCTCATCACAATTTGACTTTACTGTAACTTATAGTTCTAGTTAAATGAAGTGACTTGCTATTGATCATATAAAGCAATTACAGGAACAAAATCAATTAGATTCTGACCATCTATATCTCTCAAATGTCAGGATGACAGACTAGGCTGGTAAGTCAAGATTGGCTGTAAAACAGGATGGCATCAGTGTGCAAAAGTCTTGTACGACAGTTTAGGCAATCTAATGGACACTGAATGAACAACTCACTTATAGCGTGTAGTGGGGGAATCCTCCTCACATACACTACTTGCATCAGGGAATTAATGTAGAAATCTGCTAAGGCCCAGTGGTTCCATAATTACTGAAAAGGAAACACAAAATCTCGTCTTTATTTCTATTCAAATGAGTTACCAAATCTCAGTTAATGCGTCTGTCTCCTGTTTTACAGGTGACATCGGTCAGTTTCTCTGTCATTTCGGAGCCCTAGAAGCCCATCAACATTCAAATCCTCCATCCAGTCAAGGGTGGTTTCTGGTGCCCCCTTCTTAGTCCTGAGGAAGACCCCGGCGTAAGGACCCAAACAGCCTACTTACCTTTTGGGGTCGAAACGTCGACTACATCACTGCCCTATGCCAGTTTGATCAACAGTGCTTGCTTCACTATGATAGTGTATTGAAAACAATGGCTTTTTAAATGTCTCCATGATTATTGTATAGCCGAGTGAAGCCGGCTCTATTTGTTATGTATTTGATGTCACTACCTCTCGCTTTCACTTCCCCAATCCTCACAAAGCGCACCTTACTATTTCCCCCACTTCGTGGGGCACTTGATATAATACGCTGTTCCAGATTTATTCTGATGCTCAATATGATTAAATAATATTGAACGCTTTACTTTATTGTTGTGTAATTTGAACTAATGCTGGCTGGCATTTAATTACGTATTTTTGCGAAGTGCTCACTCATGCGGCAGCCCTGAAAGGGCTCCACTGGTGCCCAGCTGCTCTGTGCATGGTCCAGTATACCAGGCTGAGAGTTTGGAGGAAAGCGTGTGGTAATACGGGTGATCAGAAACGCCAGTTGGATGAAGGGCAGGATTTCAGACATTCAGTTTCAGTTCTTGTGGCTACCATACAAGGACAGCACTATTTTCCTGTAACAGTGAGTGTTTAGAATTATACTCACCACTTTTGCTGCTAGAGCTGTGCATGATCCATCGATAAATGGTTCACTGGCTGTAGTGCTAGAAAAAACCTAGGTCCTAGTGTAATTTGTCCCAACTTTAAATCATCAATTGAGCTCCGACACAGTTTGCACCAATTGTGGGTTCAGAACAGGATTTAGGAAGAATATTTTTGTGCTCTGGCCATGGGACTTAACATTTGTAACAAAAGGAATGTGGTGCACTGACAATTGTGGTTTGGGAAAATGTATTGCTCTCATTGGGAGTGGGTGATATGGCAGGGCTTTGACTGAAAACTTTGTAAAGTTTTTTACCAACTCTTAAAGAAACATAAAACAAATTAGTCAAATTGATCATAAGCATAGTTTTTCGTGGGATAACTCTCCAGCCAAACAATGCTTTTGCATGAAAATTCTCCTCCAACTGAATGGAGGCAAAACTCACAAACCTTGCAGCATTCCAATGTGGAAAAGATGTGTACTGATTTGGAATTCTGCAAATTCCTAACATGCATATTTCTTTGGTCTTTCATTTTATTTGTAAAGTACAAACAAGGCTCCAGTGAACTTCAAAGCACTCTGCAAGAAGTGTAAAGTTTAGGATAGGAAATGAGGGTGAGGCGCTGAGAAAGTGAGATGGAGTAGCACACAAACATTCACATAAGATAAGATAATTTTGCATTCAAGGATGTATTTATTTGTGTATTGCACTTAAGTTGGGTTAACATGGAATAGAAAAATGGAAAAAAGTAACAAATAAAAAACGAAACAATGACAACTGTGTAATGAGTAGACCCTTAAAGACAACTAGTGAGTACATGCACAGATAGGATGGTGCATTCTGTTTATTGGATGATGCCTTGACATAAGTAGGGCACCAAAGAACAGATAACACTTATAGATGAGCTAAAGGATAGTGAGTGAAATCTGGGGGTTCTGTTAGTGTGTCCCTTCAAGGCTTAGCGAAGCAGGAGTAGATATGATCCGAGTAATTTAGAAGTAGAGTGTTGGGGGATAGATGTCAAGATATGGGATGATCTAGCAAGAGAGCATCTGAATTGCAAAATCAATCTAATCAGTAGAAATTGAAGAGGTGAACCTTATTGGCTGGAACAGGAGATGGGAATTAAGGAGGTGGTTGATGAAAACTGAAAGAAAAAAGGTGTGAATACAGAGCCAGATTTGTCAACACTTTCAGCTTGTGCAAAGTTATTAAAAGTGATGAAAACTCGTGCAACATTTTGATTTGGGATTTACTTTCCAGTGCAAAACGTGTTTTTCACTGGAAAGTAGCCCTAAACTAACACAACAAACACTAACACAGTGTTTTAAACTAACACAAAACAGCGCTATGCACTACTTTGTGTTAAGGGGATGCCCATGGGTAAATTTCTTAAAGACACTCACTCTGGTATTATACAATAATAGAGTAAATTTATAAATTGCCCATTAGCGAGCCATATTTGATCAACCTGGTACATTATTTTAGTAAACACACATGGGCATTCTTGTATTTGCAAAGGAGGCATTCAGTTCATTAGTTAATCTATCCAAATACATGTATCTTAAATTTTGATATATTAAAAATCAACAGCCTCATATAAGTTCGGTCATCCATAAGGGACCCACCAATAAGAACACTCCAACATAAGTAAAGTTAGCAGGAGTAGGTGGAAGAGGGAAAGCACACATTCTAAAATCAAAATGTTTTCATAGCAATTTATAGACTTCTGTATGCGCCAGCACAGTGATGTTTCCTCTTGAGTGGGTTTATTACATTACACCAGATAAACTAAATCAATAAAATTGAGTACTAAACATACACTACAGCAGTGTGCTGAGGTTCTGCGATCCTGCAAATAGTGCATACTTTAAGTGGAAATGTTTACATTTTCATCTGGTATTCAGGGGCGGCTCCTCCATTAGAGCGGAGGAGTGTTGCCCGACTGCTTTCTCGCAGTGCGAGAAGCAGAAACATAAAATGGCATTTTAAATACCATTTTATGTTTCTGCTTCTCGCGCTGCGAGAAAGCAGAACGGTGTGCCTGGTTGGGTCGGACGGGTCGGGGAGGAGTGGCTTGCCCAATGCTGTGGGCCCTGACTGTTTGGTCGACCCTCTGGGGCTGAGCAAACCAGTCATGCGCACTCTGCATTTTCTCTATGTAGTCTGCATGCAGCCTACATAGAGAAAATGGCCTCCCTACAGGCGCCCGGTTGGGTACCGTCCACACCAATCACAACGCTGCCATTGCAGCGTTGTGATTGGCTTAGAGGAGGGGAGGGAGGATGCCTGCTTCCTGACGCGGGACCCGGCCAGGAGCGGAGGCGGCGCGGGACCCAGTATGTTAAGTTTTTTAATTTATTTTTAAATTCCACCCCCTGCATGAACTCCTGCGTGGCCAATGCACCCACGAGTCATGCGAGCCGCGACTGCTGGTATTTATGTTCAAAGTCTATGGGCCTGATTATGACTGGATGGGGAAACCCCAAGAACTTAGTAAACTCCTGTTTGTGAAGGAGTTGGAATTATGAGTTGTGAAGATTTTATCACACAGAGTAATTGCCTGGTGTGATGAAGTCCGCGCCACCTGTTAAATTTAAGCAGGTCAAACCTGCCAGAATTTAATGGTTGAAAAAGGCCAGGAAAGTGACTGCACATGTAGACTGTGGTTTAGTAAGCACCACAATATGTGTGTTATTCCCCATTATTTGGGAAAAAAGAAAGACTAGATGCTATTCATTACACTCACTAAATTCCAAACCCAGTATGTCAGATTTTATCAGGTGCAATAAATACTGAATTCCCCTTTGGGTCACTCATAATCACGGTCCACGTTAAAGGTGTCAACTTCAAACTTTCCAAGTCCAGTCCTTTATCAAGTTCCCATTCCAAGTCTGCCCTTTCACCTTCTTCTAGCCCCTTTGATTTCCCTTGCAGTTTATTTGAGTACCAAATAAGTAACAGCCACTCTGCAGGAGTTACTGGGCATTCCGAGTCAGAAACTTAAGTGAAGTTCAAAACAGTGTGTGATTTGTATTTGGTAAAAATTCCCAATGTCCCACAGTTCGCTACTCTTAAAACCAAACCCACTGAATCAAATATATTGAAACATTAGAAGAATACACACTTCAGTATATGCTGTCAGTTACCTGTAGCAAAATAGTTTGCGTCAACAGTGAAAATCACAATCTTTATAGATATGGTAACTTTCCCAGTACACAAATTACCACTAATCTCTAGTCTGCTATTGTCAATTTTTTCCCATTTTTGCACTGATGCTCTGATTGAATATTTTATGATCTCCATCTATAATGCAAACTGTAAGATTAACCTACAAAAATTAAAGCCTAGATAAGATCATTATAATCTACATCAAGGTTTTTTGTATTTACCAGTTATTGATGTTGTGGATTTGCTCTTTAAAGTTTTAGTTATCTATACATTTATTTATTTGTTTTTTTTCTGGGGCCATATATGGCTTCTATTGGAAGCAATTTTACCAAACAAGTATTTCTGACAGCTACTGGTGAGATAAAATATGGAGGTCAATTGCTTTGATGTGTAAGTGACTGGCAGCCAGTTGTCAATGCTCCCCAGCCTCTGTCAGATTTTAGTGTAGTAGGTGAAGAATGCTGCCAACATGTCCTTCACCTAGATGTTCCTCAGAACTTAGAACAATGGCCAAGAGCCCTTTTCTTGTATCTACATTAAATCTGGGTTGTTGTATGACGTTACATTACCATGCATGTACCATTACCATGCATGTCTTTACCATGACATACATAGAATTACATTATCTTAACCATTACCACATATACTGTTACCTTTCAGACTTTTTCCAAGCAAACCTTTCCTTGCAACTTTTTTAAATATAACAAATGCTAATAAATATAGATTAAAATAATTGAAATAATATTTACATAGACAAGATAATTATAAAGTAACATATCATATTTTGTAAACATTTTTATGGAAAGAGAAATTTTGCAGAACACATCTCAATGCAACAGAACACAACACAACGCAACACATCGCAAGTCGACGCAATGCATCACAACGATATGCACATTTTTTAAACATCTTTATATGTCAAAGCAACACAAGGCAAAACATCTCAACCCTTCACATATGTTTCCAAAAATACATATATAACAAAGCAACACATAAAAACTATACGCACACACATGTTCTACAATAATAAAACACTATGTATATTTAAAAGTTCTGACTTTCTTTAATTTCTACATAACTGAACACCCTGTCCCCAACCAAGATTGTGGAAAAACTCTGTGAAGAAGTTCAAATACACGTTGAATTTCACAACAGCAATAATTATAACTTTAGTCACGTTATGTTTCAGAAAAAAAACATACTTTAGAACACTTATTTTAATGTAAATTATGGTTAACCTTAAAAAACATATAAAAGCAGTCATCTACCATTTTGTAGTCAGTGGGACACTGCCTTCTGACGTAACCACACGTACCGGAGTGCAGAGGAGTGATAGATACTGTGAAACACTGCCATCTATCTATGAAAGTAAGGATAACTTAAACAATTTTTTCGTATATAAAACCCAAGGTATAGTATATGAACAGAAATTGATTATCTTTTTGTTTACATATACAGACATTAATTCACTGGATTCTCAAAACAACACACCATTTGTGAACATTTTCAAAATAGACAATAACGTATGTTTAAATACAAGAATAGTGAGCTTTTTTCATAAAAACATAATGATGATATTTCCTCATCAGTGACTGTTCACATATTTTTAAAAAAATTAAAGAATTGCAGCATAGTCAGTGAAAGTACTTGGCAATGGGTGGGGGCAAATTTACTATTACAACTATGCCAAGTGATACCACAGGGAAGGTGCTGGACAGTGGCTTGGGGGCGGGTTTATTATTCCAACGCCACCAAGTGTTACCCCATGAAAGATGCTGGACAGTGGCTGGGGAGCAAATTTTCTATTCCCCCAAGTGTTATTTCAGGAAAGGTGCTGTGGAGTGGCTGGGGCATATTTACTATTCATACTCTGCCCAGTGTTTCCTCAGGGAAGGAGCTGGACAGTGGCTGTGGGGCAGACATACTATTTGTGGTATTGTTATTATATATTTTAGATGGTATATTCCTTCCTCACCTACTTGTCATGTATTCTATTTCCATGGCATTCCCTATTGGAATGTTTTAATTCAAGAATCTGGGGAGTTGGGGTCTCTGTCGAGGAGCTTGAGTTGTGACAATACACTGTGCTTTCGCTGGAGTTTCTCTTATTAACAAATGGGACTTATCCATGAACTTGTGTGAACGTCACATTGGCGACGATTGATACTGAAGCCCCTGGGAGAAACATCAACACTTTTTGGCAACCTTCTTAGAGGAATACTATAGATCTCTAAGGTACTGTGCTTATATTCTTGCTTTATTCTATAAGCCCCATTGCGCTTACTATATAGGAAATCTTTTGGATTTCTCTTTCCTGGCCTTTTTATTGCCGCCTGTTTTTTGCGCACTCCATCACCAGCTTCTTTTGATGAAAACCCCGAGCTTCCCGAGCTGCGCTTTTATAAAACGCGCACTCTATTCTGCACGAGCATTTCTGCACATGCTCTTAGCTCCTTGCGTCAACAATTATTTCCTGCTTGCAGTGCTTCACCCGCATACTCGGGAGATAATCATAGGCAAGTTTGGGCCATTTCATCTTCACACGCTAAAGAGCGGTCAAGGTTTACAGTGGATACATTTCTCACCTTTAAAGGGCAGCGCCTCCTCGCTAGCAGCATATTATTTTCTTGATAGTGTCTACTCACCGGTTTTTAACCAACTCACCGGTTTTCTTGGCTTTCTTGTCTGTACTAGGTTTGCCAAGAGGTGGTTTGGTCAGTCTGGTTCCCAAATTTTGCATCCTAAGGATGCGTACACATCAGCAATAATTATAGGTAGCTCACATTCACAGCCGGCTAGCGCGACCGCTGTGAGCCTCTGGCGTATACTCAGTGATGCTGCTTTGCCTTTAATGTTAACCAGAATCATTGCAGACACCACAGGAAAATTTCCCTTTAGTTCCATCTCCAAGTCCAGGGCAGCAACTGCCCTGTATTCGTTCGGTATTTGTTTTACCAAGTCCAGGAAAACTGACATGGACGGAGTACCGTGACTAATGGTATAGACAACCCCAAAGACTGTCCACAATGTGTTACAATCACCTATTTCAGGAACCATTCCGTGGGGTAAGCACATAGTCAATATTCTGTGCTTATCTTGTGGTCCCATATGGGGAAACACAGCCTCAATTTGGTTGAACTTTTGGGCGATCCAAAATGGAATTTCCTCACGATTAGTGGGAGTTTTACCCATAACTGAATGAACACTTACAGGACTTATGGTCAGCACTGCAGGCAACTGGGCTTGACCTGGCAGGCCTGGCCGTGCTGGTACAGCCAACAACGTGGGCAAAACATATTGAGTCAAGAGTCTAGAAAGTGTAACTAGAGCAGCATGCAGTGCTCGTGTCTGTACTACATTTTGATTAGCCATGTCAAGATATGGCGTGTATTCAGCTAGAGCCGGCCAAGTAGCCCCCTCATTGCTAAGGGTAAACATGTGCACCAGTGTAGCTGCATGTGGGAGGGTGCCACAGCTAGAAAATTGACCAAAGAATAAAAGACTTCAAAGCGGTAAGCTTCATTGGCTTCAATCATGTAGATAAAAGCACCACCTGCATTAGTCATTCCATGATGCATAAGATGTCCATGGACAGCAGGTCTAAAATTAACTGGAATGGCAACAGGCACTGCAGCCATAAGGAAAACAGTAAGGGATACAAATATATGTTATCCTTTTTTGAAACTTGAAAAAAAAAAACAAATTTTGTGCTCCCTAAACACTGTGGAGGATCAATCCCTAACAGCATGGATGTCTCCGGTGGGAGGCACAAACAAATTAAAGCCTCCACCATGGCACGTCCAGAGCAAACACACCTGTTACTGTCTAACAAACCATTCGGCTGCATTTATTTGGACCATTGTGATCGTCTTATTTCTGCTACTGCGTTTAAATTTATTTTAGTTGCAGTTGACTCTTGCTCGAGGTCCCTCTGGGTTTGGCCACAGCGTTCGGCTGGCACTCGCACTGTTATTAAAGACATGCGTGTCTTTATCGGGACATATGCATGCAGTACAAACCACTTGGACCAGGGCCTGGACTTTGCTTCTAAAGCTTATTGGGATACTATGACTTCCCTGGGTGTACAGGTGCATTATTCTTCTACCTACCGGCCCAAGGGCAATTCTCTTCTGGAGATGATGAACTGTGATTTAAAACAGTCCTTAACAGCTAGAGTATTAGGCACAGGGCATAGTTGGATCAACCACCTCTGTGGGGTTCAGCAGATGAAAAAACAACCTCCCTAAAAGATCTCTGGGTGGCCGAACCCTTATCAGGTCCGTTTTGGTATCAGCATGTATGTTCCTGACCATGATGGTCCAGACATTGTGGCACAAGCCACACCTTTTGACGTAAATGATCGTTGTGCTCTCTTACAAGATTTACAAAACGTCTGTGACACTCAATCCAACAAGCAGGTGAAGACGTCTGCCGAAATCAAGGAGATGCCAGAACCTTCTGGCTGGATTCCAAATGTTGGAAATCTCATCCGAGAGAAGGTGGCGGTCTAAAAGGAGTTCGCCCATCATACCAAGCCCCGGTGCCAGTCCTTGGCATTCAAGGTACAAGAACTGTAATCTTGCCACCATTTCCTGGTTCCAAAAACAAATGTTTTGTCTCCATTGATCACATCAAGTTACATCATGTGGCAGATTCTCAACAGTAGGCCATGGGGAGTCCTTGGTAGTTCCCTAACTCCTCTTGCTACCAAACAGGAAATTCCTGTACAGCTAGTAAGCACCGCTGAAGCTGTTTCTCCCCAGCTGGGGGGGGGGGGGCAGAGAATGTGCTATAGTTAATTCCTGCATCCTCTACACTTGCCAGCAACACAACTGAAGTGAGTACTGTTCTTACTATTGCGTCTTCTGCAACTGATGTCGTTTATACAGATCTCCTTTTTTCGGATCCAGATCTTATGGATTTTACTGGTCCTGTTGTGGTACCTGAGGCATCAGTTTTTCAACAAACTACTTCTGGTTATTTTGTGGGTGGAGATGATTTTTCTTCGGAGTCTTTTGACAGTTCAACTGTTCTAGACCTCCCTCCTGCCTGAATCTGTGTTATCTTTTCATGGTTGAAACGCACTTATCTGGTCCTACCTTGGATATATGTTTGGATAACACTTTCCTAGGTTTTTCTATTTCTGTGGATTGGATTTGTGACTGTTTTTTTCCTGTTGATTAATGGCCACTACTTTCCAGAACGATCTGCTACAGAACTGGTTGATGGGGTGTGAGCCCCCCCTCTTCTTCCCATAAGCTAAAAAGAGACTTGTTCCTATTGAACATTTCAGCTGTTCCAGTAACTGATGGAATTGTTTGGGATAAAGTTCCTTACAACATTTTCTGCCCTACGGAGATCTTGCAGATACCATATGTGTTTAAAGTTTCTATGGGGGAATTTGATAGTACCTGGCATACATTCGGATGATTGGGATGTTGAAACTCTAAACTCCATGCTCGCAGAGCTGCAATATTATACTGTTTTCTAATCAGAGGATATGTACCTTAATTCTCCTAACTATCCTGAAATGTTCTGTTATCACCATTACATATAAAGAAAAATTCACACACTTTTTGGGATATGACACGTCAGATCCAACATCCTTTTATTTTAAACTCATCCCTGCACCACAGAAAAAATACATGCTTACACAAACTAAGTTCATATATACGAACTCGGATGTCACACAATTGGCTGTCAAAGGTTATGACTATTGGAAGGATACAATTAACATGAAGTCCATTTGAGGTATCAAATCATGGCAAGTTCAGGGGACAGAAACCTTGTTTTGAGCCTGTTTAATTCCAACACAAATGATTTTTCTGAATGACACTATCCAACAGACTATGGGCCCGATTATGAGTACCTTGCAGTGGCGGTCCGACCACCGCCACCACTGCGGGCCCACCTGCAGTATTCTGACTGAGGTGGTCAGACCACCACAGGACCACCGCGTCTGCTGGGATTCAGGATCCTGTGGAAGTGGCACAGTGGTCAGGAGCACTAATAGGCTGGTGATGCTGCTGTGGCACCACCGAACATATTAGGAGTTGCCTGTTCACTGATCATTTCATGGCAGTGAGCCCGCCATGAAAAGGGTGGCAGAGAGGCAACTAAGGTGGCCCTAAGAGGGCCCCCTGCCACTCCTGGGCCTGGGGGTGAATGATGAGGGGCACATGTTGTGCCCCCCTGGAATTGCACCCCCATTCCTGCAAGGTGTGGCATGCACAAACTGGTGCATGCTACACCATGCAGGAATGTGCAGTCGGGGCTCTCTCAGCTGCGGTCTTCATGTTAGGCTCTCCTGGGAGCCTAACATACCACCACTATGAGATCGCCGCTGCACAGCCCGCCAGACCTGGATTCAAATCTGAATCCGGCAGGCAGGTGTATTATGTCCTCCTGTTGGTGCAGCTGTGGCAGACGGACAAGAGGACCACCAAAGTCATAATAAGGCACTATGGGGCCGATTCCGATCTCGGCCGGTAGGGCACCGAATCGGATTCGGCTTAACCGGATCCGATTCGGAGCCCTCTTTCCCGACCGATTCGTACGTGCATCCGGGCGAGCGAGTATGATGCGAGCGCACGCGAAATCGCTGACTGACTCGTTCGCGGGTCCGAAGCGCTCCGACCGACTCGCACGGACACGACTCGCACCGCGCAATGGAGACATTCCCCGGCCGGGCAAGTACGATGCGCGCCTCGAGCAGTCCGACCGACTCGCGCCGTCCGGCTCGAAAGAGCAGTCGGAGCCGGACTTTGGGGGTCCGTGTCGGACCCCCCTGTACGCGTAGCCGCGTGAGTCGCCCACAGGGGGCACCCATGGGTCCCCCCTACCTGTGCATGTACGCCGCGAGTCGCATCGAGGCGTACCCGCTGTAGGGGGCGCCCTTGTTCGCCTCGCACCCATTGAGTCAATGGGAGCCCGCGTACGCATTGTACGACCGGCTCCCATTGACTTCAATGGGAGTCCGACCGACTCGAGTCCGATTGCATGCGTGCGCATCGTACTCGTTCGGTCGGACTGCTAGAGTCCGATTCGGTCGGAAATCTCTCCGGGTCCGGCTCGGTCAGAGAGATTTCCGGCCCGAATCGGAATCGGCCCCTATGTGTCTAGGATTGGCTAAAATGTAAGAAACGAATGCACCAACTACTCCTTCCATTGCCCGGTTTGAAAATTGGCAACAGTTAACAAATTACGCTGAGGAACAGCACAATAGTATGTGGCAAAATGGTACCTTTAATTCCAAACTTTCAGGTCCTCATGGGTGGTTATTGGGGCCTCTAGACACAAATAGTTGTCATGCACATTTTTTTAATTCCACACTGGGGTTTAAAGTAAGCTGACCTGAACATCGTTATTTTAAATCAAAACACTCAGGAATTGTTACTACCTTAAGTGAGGAAATTGTGTCAACAATGATTAGAACACTCCACACTATCTGCAGTGAAACAACATCTTTCTCTCCTGTCAGGACATGGACTTATCAGACTTTCTGTTAGGTTCTAAGTCTCCGCATTCTAAAACATTTATTTATGCTACATATAATGAAATTTGGAAATTGTCACAAATGGAAGCTGCTGCCTGTTTAAGACAAATTGATCAAGGTAATTTGGTGCTTACTGTTGTTGTCTTCTTACATTTACAATCTAAATAAAATTGTCTCATCTATTATTGATATCATGCAAACTGACATGTCTGCATTGTACCGTGGGCAAAGTCAGCTTAGATCTATCATGCAGTTTAGCTGGACTCTTCAGACCCTCAAATATGGTTGCATCTCCTGGTGTTATCTTAATTCCAGCTACATGTTCATGCCTTTCAATCTGACATGTAAACAAAGGCTCATGGCAAAAAAAGATGCAACTTTAACAATGTTACATCTCAAGATGTTAGAACAGCTCCCTTTTACTATAGCAGAAACCCCTTCCGCTATATGGTTAATACATGGCGTAATATCTCTGCCAATTTCAACATTTCAATTCACAGCTTGCATGAAACATTTCCCTGTTGCTAGAAATGAGCCCCTGGATGCAACTTAATTCATGAACTATTGCCACTCCCATTTTCTTATCGTTGTGAATGTGCCAACAAAGAAGTTTTCCTTACAGGAAAGGAATGCGACTTTGGTCAGACATTTACATGTTTGCAAACTCGTTACCATTCACGGTGCATGTAATGCTTCAGTAGCGAATCTGGATTATCTCAAAGGCATACCAGCCTCTGCAATACTCCCACTAATTACAGTCCTTTCAAATGGGAGTTATTTAATGTTAAGTGATCAAGAATGCTGCAGGATGCGTACTGGGATCCCATACATTTTATCAGTTTCCCAGTTGGTGACCTGCTGTAACAACGTCCTTTTCCCTCCCACCCAAAAGGATATGGATAGTTCACTGTGGCCTTCCATTTCAACTTTGAAGGCAGATTTTCACAAGGTAATCAGACTCAAAGCACTATTGTTTCAGAAGGGAGTAGCCTTAACATCTGCTAGAGAAACCTTTGAATTACAAGTCGCAAGGACATCCTGCGAGATAAAGTCCTTGCTAAACACGAACTTCCCAATACATTTTGGGCGAATTAGTACATTGCATTTTTAATGCATTCAATATTGCCGGCCTTGCAAACTTTTTTAAAGCTGTAGATTCTGGCTTAGTCAGTTCCTTTCAGACAATCTCTGGAGTAATACCAGCTTTTATTAATTTCCTTTTTTCCAGTGTGTTCGGCGGGTTTCCTGCTGCTGTTATTCCTCATTTGTGGCATTCAGATATTATTTTTTTCCTCCGCCATGGAAGTTGTCTTTGCCAGCCCACTGGAACTACCACCGCTCCAGCTGTGCCATGAGCGCATGCATTAATTCTTTGGAATCCTCTTGCTCTAAGAATTGGGCCTTGATTGGTCATTGTCATTCCGACATGCCTGGTTTACCTGCGCACAACCTGTGTTTCACTGCCTCTGGTGCCCCTTCAAATGGGTTCTGGATATTTGCCTGGCTCTGCCAGCTCCGGCTCCCATGGACATAGACCTGTTGATGTGTCCATTAGCAACCCATTTTTAAAATTGTCCTTTGGGCCTGCAGCCACTTAAGAATGCCAGCTATGAGCCACTAGTTTCAACAAAAACAAGTGCATCGGCACATGGAGTTATAACACCTGGCTCATATAACACGGATGTGGGTTAACCGGTTACTTTCTCAGCATCGGCTGAGACAGAGGATCATGCCTGTTCTCTGGTATTGGTGAATTGGACCATTGAACAATAATCGTCTGAAGAGTTGGAACCTGTTCTGCATTCAATGGCTTTTGAACTTGCGAAAGACATCATTGATACCGCTGACATGCTTTAATTGGGCTACCTTTTTACAAATTGACATATTACGTTTTAATATTCTAATTATAATCCTTATGCAGCATGCTTATTAGTGAAGCTCTGGACTTGCTTAGCTTGTGTATATGATTACTATTATTTCCTTAGTCTTTACTGTCCTGACCAAAGAGGGGCATTGTGTGTCCTCTATAGGGCCCACTGTAGATTTGCCTTATGTTAGCCCAACTGCACATGCTGCACATGTTGTAGGCTGCTTTTGCTTTGCACACATTACAAAATAACATGCTTGTTATGTGCCATATTATTATTTTAGAACTAGGCTGCACATGTTTTTTATTATTCTACTTTTTGCTGAGCTTCAGTCTGAACATTTAGTACAAGGTCAAACAACATTGTGCCCTGTTATTCTCTGTGGTTGGACACTAACACCTAGACACAATAGAAGAGACCCAGTTGCACTTTACGAGCAGGGCATTTCTTATCATGTAAGCCGAGACTTGCTGTTTTGAAAATAGAGAGGAGGATTTCTAGCAAAGAAGAGGTCCCAAATCAGAGCGCCCGCTTTGTGCACTCTGAGATGCAGACCAGCTAATGGCAAATGCCTGGTATGGACCCTTTCACCATCTCAGAGATCTTTAGTATATTATCGTATGACTAGGCTTAGGCAGATACACCAATAACCATGATAGGGCTTTTCATTGTGTCCGATTTAATGGTGATGCTAAATCATATTAGTAATGTTTGTATGTTTTCAAGTTGCAGCACAATTGCTTCATATTAGAGCACAATAGTTTCAATAAATATTGTAAACTGTTTTCGTGTCTCGTTTCTGTTTATTGTGGACATGCATGAGTGAGAGAACGAAAGGTGATGACCTGTTACCGTGGTTCCCTGAGGGGTCTAGAGTGCTGTGTCCTGGGGTGCCAAATTACTTGTTACTCTGGGAAGGTTAGGAGAGCAAGTTATGGACTATGAGCTAGTCTGGATTGGGGTTCATGGGTACTGGTGTGGCATGGTGACTCAGACCCTACATACTGACGTTCTGTGATCCCAGGCATAGTCCTGCTCCAAAACAGAATCCCTGCAACACCGGCAGCATAGTCTTGATTAAATACTGCTGCTCTCCTCCTGCATTTCCTCCTGAGTGACAGCTTAACAGGTAACGCTACTTATACAGGAAGAACTACATTAGTGCAGTGAACATAGAAACAGCACTATTCAGATCAGTTTCTGCATGAATATTTTTCACATTGCAATGTATATATTCTTAATTATTTTTTAACCCTTTTTAGATGGATTTCAGGTATTTCTTTGAGTACCAGCGATTTTCTTCTGTCTTTCCTTTTTATTTTCTTTATTGTGTGTTTATATTTTTTTTCTTTCCCTGTTTAACTTTTTTAATTCCTTACTTTGCACCCTCTCCTTCTTTCACATTATTACTTTCTTGTCTGTTACAAATCATGCAAAATATTGCACCTCTGCCATTTTTTTCTAACAATCCCTGGTTACCCTCCCCTTCCATGGGCAAAATGTAAAAAGGTTTTTGTAAACTACTTACCCGTATGTTGTGCAAATTTGTCGCATAAAAAAAAGTGTCATTACTATTGCATTGTATGGAAGGACAAGAAATTCTTGAGACGCTACCTGATGTAGATACAGAGGGAGAAGGGGATAGGGATACATCACTTAACGAATTTGAGTCCACGATTAAGAAATTAGACAAACATTTTTTACCTAAGGTTTTAATTATTTTACAAAGATATTACTTTGCCAAACGCAAACAATGTGATGATGAGATAATGGAGGATTTTGTTACAGCACTTGGCATATTTGCAGCCATATGCAATTTTAGGGACAATATAGAAGAAAGAAAGCAAGACCAATTCATACTGGAGTGTAAGTGTGACAAAATTAGGGAAGAACTTTGGTCAAAAATTGACCCTAAACTTACAGAGGTGCTAATTACTGCTAAACAGGCAGACCTCTCCATGTACTGTATTCATGAGTTGCAGAAATCCAAAGAAACAATGTCTTCTGTACATTCTATTGTTGTGAAACCAAACAAAAACAAAATCTAAGTTACGGTAAAGGTAAACTATTGTCTTTTAGCTGTGCCTTATTTAACCATTTGGCTAATTCTAAAGAATGTCCTGCACTACGCAGTATTTGTAACTCATGTGGGAAGAAAGGACATTATACCAAATGCTGCAAATCTGTGGAGAAACCTAAAAACAGTAAGCGAAGTGGCATTATGTGATGAATCTGATGTTATTCTTCGAATAGTAAATGGTGTGAAGTCTGTTTCATGCGTTCATTGTGAACACCCATCTGATACAGTTGAACTCAATGGTATTGGTGTATCAATGATCATGGACTCTAAGGCTGGTTTATCATTAGTTTCAGACACTGATTTCATTAAACGTTTTGATGGGAAAGTCAAATTACTTGATCCAGATTTCACTCCTTCCAGCTGCGGAGGTAAACCTATTGAATTAATAGGATATTTTGAGGCGAATATATAGTTTTGAGGAAATGAAGCATTTGGTAAAATTTATGTTCTGGTGAAGGGAGATACATGTAAGCTAGCCCCATCAAAAGCTGGTGGGTATTTTTCTCGATCCTAATGCAAATCCCCAAGTTCGGATCAGGAAGGTGGATACTACAGAAGAAATCTTGATGAAAGAATTCCTTGAATTTGTTTCTATAAAGGTTGGGTGCGTTAAAAGGTACAAGCATCACATCTGTTTAAAAGAGGGTGAAATACCAGTCACGTGCAAGGTTAGAAGCATCCCATTCAGCTTACTGGGAGCCGTAGAGACCAAATTAAACAGACTCCAATCAGAGGGCATCATTGAAATGGCCAGGAAATGAGAATGGTGCAATTGTTGTCAGGTAGTCTGAATCCTCAGATTTCCAAAAAATAGAAATGTTAGAAAACTATTGGCAAAGATTGATCAATTTCCATTGATAGGAGCTTTCAACTACCTTGAAAATATTGCATACATTTTATACTACTAATGACAACTAATACATTCTAAAACTACTCTCCTGTTTTAATTTTTTTAATGCAATTTAATTGGCATTTTTTAAATTATTTTTAAAAGTTACAATTTTTCACTTCCTACTTCTAGTTGTCTTTATTCTTCAACTCTTGTAGAGATTTTACAAATACCTCTTGCCAAGAGTCTCAAGTAATCCAACAATCCAAAGAGTTCATCACAAATCCAAACAACCCATCCCAAAAAAATAAACAAAGAAAAAAAAATCAAGTTTTCACATTGCATTCTTCGACAATCCCCAAATAACTCAATCCAAAAACAGGTTACCTGAAAAATGTATTTATTTAAAAAATTAAAAACACATTAATTTCCCAAACGAAATGAATAGTGAAAAACTCTAGAAAAATAAAGTTCCCCTTGCACTATTTAAAAAAAATTATGATTCACCTTTTTAAAGTTTCAATCTCTTATTAAAAAATAATAAAACATATTTTAAAATATTGATTAGAATTAATACCCGGGTATCAAATTTGATACCTCGGTATTAATACACTTTCCCACCCATAACCCCTATATCCCAAACATACTTTAAATTAATTTGCATAAATTATCTTAAAAAGATTTCAATTATTTTTAAATAGATTACATATTTAATACTCAAGTAACACAGTTGATACCTGAGTATTAATACACTTCCCCACCCATTACCCCTATAACCCTTACATCCCACTCCTAAAACTGCATTTAAACATCATCAATACACCCACAGCCCGCCAGTCCATCCACGGTCAACATGCGTTTACAGTGAAGAACTGGTTCTTCAAGGCGGAGCAGCAGGAAAGAGTAATTTCTCAATAAGTGCTGCACACCTTATTTGAGATCTTAAAATTGTTTATTTATCTAATGTTTAAAAACAATATATTTACATTTGTAATAATTCATCTTCAGTTCCCATTAATCACAGTTCATTATTTAATTATGTTTAGGAACCTTTTTAACTCTGTGCACAGCGGAATGCCTTCTGTCACTTACTCAAAGAATGTGCTGTTAATTTCTGAAATGAAATATAACATATTACTTTTTTTGTTATCTGTAATTACAAAGGCACCTTATGCCTAAATTCCCTGTCCTCTTTTATCCACCCATGTTCCTACCTTCTCAGTCCTGGGGCGGTACCAGAAAACCATAACCAAAATATTGTGTGACAAAAATATTGTCTCCTAAATATCATTCGAAAAATGTATCTATGTCAGAGTTCACCATAGAAAATCCACACTGAATGGGACAGTATTTTTGTAAACAATATTTGAAACTGTATTTATGTGAGGTGAGAATTTTAGCTAACAATATTTCGACAACAATCCTCAGTCCCATAGCATGTACAAATGGGCAGTTTTCAGACACAAGTGTCTGGAACAGAATGTGGACTGACAAGACAAGGTCTTTCTTGCTTTTTAGGTCTGGGTTGACAGTGCAGCTGTCTTCCAGACCTGTTGCTTACAACATACATTGAGTGAGTCGCCCACTGCAGATATTGGATTTTTTGTATGAGCTTATTTCAGCGAATAGCTTTAGACATGCTCAATATAATTTCTTTGCTCAACCGAGTGGAGTAGATTTCTCTTTCACCTCACACTATTGGCTGTACAGATGTACCCTTCCACCTTCAATGGAGCACTTGCATCTAAAAGTATAATGAAATATTTTTCCTCAATGAATTATTCATCTCAATCATACCTGGTATTCAGAAAGTAATCTTTCTTTGCTGCAGTAAACATGTTCTAAAAGTGTTAATCATGGCTCCGAGGAGCCTGGCGCTATATAGATCCCTAATTAGCATTTGGTTTATGACATCAGGACCGCCATCTTGGGGTTGTACCATTCCAGTGAGATGGAATATGAAAACATCAATCATTCTTCAATTAAAAAGTATACCATTAAGAACTGAGTAAATGTAAAATGTGACTTTTCGCTTTGTAAAGTTCCTTTCCAATACAAGTATTGAGGCACTATGAGGCCACAAGGAATCAATGATGTAATTTATAATTTTTCATTTCCAGCTTCAAACCACTTTATATTCAACTTTCAATTCATTGGATTCTCACAGCTATTTTTCCAAGGAGGCTAATGCTGTCCTTTGCTTTTAACAAACAGAGTTTACTCATAATTTTGCTTGTATCACTCTTCATTTCTCTTCATTAGCAAATAATGACATTATCAATTGTGCAGGAGGAGCTATGGCATTCTCTTCCGGTTTACGCATGTTGTTTGAAACTAGCAGTTTAAAGCAGCAAACTAATATGATTTGCTTCAACCAAATTGCTTGCCATTGATTTTTAGTGCTACGATTGGAGTTCTTGTTCTGTACATTCTAGAGTTGGTATTTTTTGGTGATTGTTAATTTTAATGAATTGTTTTGTACAAATTTTTAAGCAAATTTGTTTTAACTATACAATGGGAGAGTACTTGATGCCTCATTCTGAGGCGAAAGTCAGTGAGCGAACGCAGGCTTAGGTCAGTTGACCGCCATCCCATCAGAACGATTATTGGGGCACACGATCAGGAGGCACTATTTGTAACTTGCATCCTTTTTTATACTAATGTTTGAATTTTATAACATATGTGCACTTTTAAAAGCATATTTGCACTTTTCCTCTTATGTGCTGAACTCGGCAGTTATTTTGTGCATTTAAACGCTGTGTTCAGAGCGTTAGTGCCCCTCCTCTTTCAATTTTACTCCAAGTTGTGTTGTGAGCATAAAAGACAGCTAAATTCTTTGCTGCTAATTATTGGGAGAATATTTTGCTTTCCACTAGCTCTTTAGGCAGGGGGCCAGGCTGCAAATCTACTAGGTGTTCCACTTTGGCTGTCATCTTTGATCGGTTAGCAGTCTAGCTGCAGGCGGGGGATGTCCCTACCCTTTATTAAGAAAGCCAGTGCACAGACACAGGCTTAGGTCAGTTGACCACCGTTAGAATGATTATAGAAGCACAGGATCAGGAGGCATTATTTGTAACTTGTGTCATTTTTTTATACTAATGTAAATATAGGGAGTTGTTCCTACATTTTATTAAGAAAACCGGTGCGCAGAAATGCACCGGATGTGCCGCTTGTGTGCCGAAGGCGTGACTAAGGCAAGCCCGTCTGCGCCCAACCACATCTCGGCACATGCTCAGGCCAATGCCAGTCAGGCTGCCCAATTTTCTTCTGGCCAGGGTCAGCGTTTAATCATGGCACTTCTTGTTCAGATATGTGTGACCTATTGACTTCTCCATTTCCTTCTGTCTGCTCTTTTTGTTCTTCCATGTTGCCTGGACGCGATCTGCCTGAGAGTACTACACAACTACTTCCCAAACTCACTAGGAAGTCTACAAATACTCTTGTGATTCAGGCAGCATTGGGTAATGTCTGCTCACTGCACAAGAATTTCCTGATTTATGATTTACTTAGGGAGGATCACCTAGACATCCTCTTTCTCACTGAAATGTGAATGAATGATAGCTCTGCACCAGATATTACACTAGCAATTTCCGAGGATTACACCATATTTCACCAAGATAGAGCTGGTAAAGGAGGTGGGGTGTTGCCATACTTTTTAGGAAAACCCCTAAGTGTATCTCCTTTGAAATGACTGAACTCCAGTGGGCAGAATCCTTGGGCTTATACATCTCCCCTTCGGGGAGTAAAACCTTGGCAGGAGTCCTAATATACCACCACCCCCGGCTATGCTGGAGAATTTCTGTTTTCCCTAATTGACTGTCTATCTAAATATCTTTTAAAATACTGTCATTTCTTTATCCTGGGAGATCTGAATATTTATTTGAATAAGGCTGATGATCAACATGTGCGTCTCCTCCTTTACAACATGTCTGCTTGGAATTTGAAGCCGTTTGTTGATCAACTGACACATCTAGATGGTCACACTCTTGACCCTATCTTTTCTATTTGTTGTGTTGTGTTGAAGTATTGGATGTCAAGTGCAATACTTGTTTGGACCATGCAATGGTTCATTTTAGCTGGAAATTAGAACAGGGTCCCAGAGGTAGAAGGCCCACCCCCTTCTTACCTTATTGAAGTTGGGCAAATACCACTGCTGAGGAGACTGCTTCCATTCTTAATAATAGTGCACCACCTTGGAATTGAGCAATTGAGGTGGATGCACAGGCCGCTACTGCCTGGTTAGGACACATGACAGACATCACTGATCCCATTAAGGCAGGGTCTGACCTCTTAAGACGCCCCTCGGCTCCTTGGTTTAATAAGGAGCTCAGGGAAATGCACGAACAAAGCAAAAGACTTGAAAGGTCCTGGCAAAAGCTCTACTTACCCGCCGACGAGGAACTTTACAAAAAGGAGCTACATTTCTACCATCAAGGAATAAAGAGGGCCCAAGGGAATTTCTTTGCCAGTGAAATTGCTATGTCTGGCAATAAACCTACAGAGGTTTTTAAAACAGTAAAGGAATTTTCAAACACAAACGCCTTAGCACAGCCTCATTAGGTCTCCCTTAAATTATGCATGCAACTCTTTGATTTCTTTGACAATATGATCAAGGGTATTGTAGATGCGTTAAATGAATCAGGTTCTGGTAATACCTCAGATATCAATTGTCCAGGGGACCAGCCTTCGATGGCTTCAACCATTCGATCCTGCTCCTTGTCAGAATTTGCCATCTTTTCACTGGAGGATTCTGATAAAGCCTGAAAATCCTGTAAATCTGGTTCTCCAGATGATCCTTCCCCCCCTCATATTTTGGCAGTCAATCATGCGGCCATTAATCCTATTCTTAACTCTCTTCTAAATGACTCCTTACCCCTGTCCACTGTCCCAAGTTGTTGGAAAAAAGCTAAGCTAATTCCACTTCTGAAAAAACGTTCTGTCGACAAGTCTATCTTGGCCAATTACAGGCCTATCTCACTATTGCCAGCCTTTCTAAGACTCTGGAGAAACTGATTAATGTCCAACTGTCCAAGTATTTGGACTCTAATCAGTTGCTGCATCCCCTGGACACAACACAGAATCTATGTTGGTAGAAGTTTCAGACACTATCAAGCTAGCAGTGAACCAAGGGAAGCAAGTTGCCCTACTTCTTTTAGATCTTTTGGTGGTGTTCAATACAGCTTCCCACCCTATCCTCTTACAACGACTGAGAAATATTGGGATAGGTGGGGCCACCTTGGCTTTATTTGGGTCTTTTCTATCTGACAGATGTCAGTCAATATGGATGCTGCCTTTTGCATCTGACCCTAAACCTTTGAATTTCGGCGTTCCACAGAGCTCTGCCCTGAGCCCAATGCTACTTGATGTCTACATGACTCCTCTGGCAGTCCTGGAGGAATCCGTTGGAGTGCAGAAGGCATCTTACACCAACGACACACATTCTTCTTACCTGGGACAATAATCTTCCCAATGCCCAGAATAGATTCAAAGCTTGCCTGTCAGCAGTATTTCAGTGGATGTGCTTCAGAAATCTTCAATGCAACACCATCAAACCGAAATGCTAGTCTTTGGCACCCCTCCTCCATCTTGGGGAGGTGAATTTTGCCCCAGAACTGCTCCATCTCCTCCCACTCCCGCCACAGTTGTATGCAATCTTGGAGTGAAGTTCGATAATAAGTTATCCTTCAGTTCCCAGGTGGTTTAGTAGGAGTGAGCTTTGGCCTTCTCAGGTCCTTAAAAAAGTATTTGTTTCTGCTTCCTTCTCATTGCCAAAATATGTTAATCTATGCCCTATAACATCACAGCTGTATTACGCCACCGCTCTGTACTGTATTCTCCCAGCTTACCAACTTAAGAGACTCCAACTGGTGCAGAATGCTGCCCCTTGAGGAATTGCACTGGCTGCCAATACGTGAGAGAGTTCATTTCAAGGGGCTTGTGCTGGCCCACAGATCCTTCTGTAAGTCAGGTCCCGTTCACCTGGCCGTTAGACTCACACACTACCATCCAGCAAGAAATTGCATTCCTCAGATGGTCTGTTGGCTGTTGTGCCAAAAAGCAAGGTAGAAATAGTATGGCACCTCTTTCTCGTCTCTGGCTAACTCAGGCTGGACTGCTCCTCCTCACTATCTGCAGGCTACTAAAGATGAAGGTTTCTTCAAATGCAGCCTTAAAACTTGGTTGTTCAACCTGGCCTTCTAATTTTCCTCTGACTAGCAGTTAATTAACCTTAGCACAGGGACACTCATCTGAGTAGCCACAAGCTCTATAAAAACCTGATTGATTGATTGAAGAATAGTACAGGATTGTGAGTAATGCTTTTTGCAACTGATTTTGCTACTGTATCCATTGTGAGTGGAAATACCACTTTCTCCTGATTTATTTTGTGCTGTGAAGTACGCTATTTCCTAACTGGTAAAATTGTGAGTGGAATACTGTGCGACAAAACTAATAACATGAAAAACAGGGCCCAGAAATATTTTTGCAAGTTTTCCACATTATTTACTATAAAACTAATACTCAGGTGCACACCCAAGACCAAGCACAAACAGCATTTGTATCAGATGTCTTTGCAACTAGTATTTCAACCCATCTTGGAAGCAGGGCCAATGCTGAAATATGTTGAAATACTAGGTTGAAATGCTAATATTTATTTTAGGGGGATTTAGAGTAAGATTGTTTTTCCTGTGTTAATAAATAGTGTGCTAACAAGATAGGGGTCGATTCCGATTCGGGCCGGAAATTTCTCCGACCGAGCCGGACCCGGAGAGATTTCCGACCGAATCGGACCCGTGCAGTCCGACCGAACGAGTACGATGCGTCCGTATGTTATCGGACTCGAGTCGGTCGGACTACCATTGAAGTCAATGGGAGCCGGTCGTACAACGCGTACGCGGGCTCCCATTGACTCAATGGGTGCGAGTCGGACAAGGGCGCCCCTACAGCGGGTACGCGGCGAAGCGATTCGCGCCGTACACGCACAGGTAGGGGGACCCATGGGTCCCCCTGTGTGCGACTCGCGCGGCTACGCGTACAGAGGGGTCCGACACGGACCCCCAAAGTACGGCTCCGACAGCTCTTACGAGCCGGACGGCGCGGCTCGGTCGGACTGCGCCCGCGGCGCGCATCGTACTTACCCGGCCGGGAAACGTCTCCATTGCGCGGTGCGAGTCGAGTCCGAGCGAAGTCGGTCGGAGCGGTTCGAGCCGGAGCGAGTCGGTCGGAGCGGTCGGGACGCCCGGACGAGTCGGTCGGCGATTTCGCATCGTACTCGCTCGGCCGGACCCGCGTACGGTTCGGTCGGAAACAGGCTCCGAATCGGATCCGGTAAAGCCGAATCCGATTCGGAGCCCTACCGGCCGAGATCGGAATCGGCCCCATAGTGTCTGTTTTTATCTAAAGTGAAAAAATATGTGTTTCAATTTGATTATTGATGAAGTGTTTTCCTGTCTTTTATTAAATCCTGTGTGTTTTTGCCAATGCATGGTCGTTTTCAAAATCTGCTTGCATTCATTTTCTGTTACAAAATGTTAAAACAATCTTGGCTGGGTTATTGTGTCTCAACTGCCTTAACTGGAATCCTACTAATTAAAATGAAATTTAAAGTGTTTCAAGTGTAGGGAAAATGTGGTTGAATGTATATCCGGTTCAATTATATGTGCACTAAAACAGCACATGGTCAAGTTTAAATGTGTTTATTTTTATACTGAAATAACTGTCTTGATACCTATAAACTTATAAAAGTAGTGAATATTCAAGCATTTTAATGAGGCGTTTCCAAAAAGCAACTTCAGGCTTCTGGACAACTTGAAGATTTTTGCTTCCTTCATTTTGAAGGGTATGTATGATCCTGTTTCTGTATCAAATCAGGGATCTGATAATGGGTGATGAGTGAAATGTTGGTTGGGACAAGCAAGAACACCAATAAAAGACAACATAATCATAAAGTGATCGGTTCTGGATGTGGAAGAAGGGGAAAGCTGTTGGGAAGCACTTTAACAACTTAGGGGCCGATTACGATGTCGGTCGGAAAGCATTCCGACCGAATCGGTCTCGAAAAGGTTTCCGACCGAATCGGATTCGCGGAGTCCGACCGACCGATTACGATGGTTTCAGATATCATTCGGTCGGGCTCCCATTGACTTCAATGGGAGCCTGTGTTCCGAAGAAAGGGGTTGGTGGGGAAAATTGTGCACCCTCTGGCGGGCACCCTTTGGTGCCTGCCACACTGTGCATGGTCTGAAAGGAGGGTCCCTTGGGTACCTCCACGAGCCCCATTCGGAGGCTCCGGGTAAAGGGGGGCCTGCTACGTGCCCCCAAAGTCAGATTCCGACATTCGATCCATGTCGGACAAACCGATTCGGAAAGGCTGTCCAAATCCGACATCGTAATCGCTCGGTCAGAAACACGTCCATAGACCTGTACGAGTCGGCTCCGAATGACACGGTTCCTCCGAATGTCATCCGGAACCGCCCGCTTTCCGAACATCATAAGTGGTCATTCGGAAAGCCTTCCAAATCGGTCAGAAAGACAGGTTCTGAATTGGATTTGGCAGACCTGTATCCAAATCAGATCCTTTCCGAATTACATCGTAATCGACCTCTAAGAAGGCAATGAGTGAAGATTCATGTCGAACTTCATACAAGAGACAAGTTTATAAAGGCTTGACAATAGAAGGAATATTTGCAAATGTGAAGGAGTGGCTGAAGGCTGGACTAGGTCTTGGATCAAATGTGGAATAATGGGAATGTCTCAGCCTTCAGTGAAATATATGAAATACAAAGACTGTACAAACTGAGGCTGGGGCATCGTTAGGACTACTTAAGAATTTACATTTTTGGAGGGAAAGGCCAAGGAACATAAGGAGCTACTTAAGGGGAGAGGATGTAGCCTTACGGCTAGAGCGTTCGACCTTGAAGCTGGGGAACCAGGTTTGAGTCTCTGCAACGACGCTCAAGATCTTGTGATTCTGGACAAATCACTTAATCTCCCCGTGCCTAACAAAAAAGTAATGTGTCCATCTGTAACGAAACTGGTGCTCATGTAAAGCGCTCTGATATCCGATTCCTCTGGTCTAGTTCGTGCTATCTAAAACTCTAAAAAAAAAAAAAAAAAAGGAGAGTGTTTAATGAAGATTTGGTGAATGTTAATGATTTTCTCAACAGTGTCTTTTAGATGAGCAAAGCTCTTGCTGGGAGAGTACCCCAGCACATAGATAAAAACAGACAAAATTTGAAATTATAGGTTGATATCCCTAAGGGAGTAATGAAAGGTTGAAAGTCACAATTAGGGTTTGGGGGCAGATTTAAGGTTATGATTGGTTTAATCAAATGACTATTACAACTTTATTGGTCTCACAGTAAATTAGCAATATTGTCTTCAAAGAATGAAAAAATGTGTTGGAGATGCAGGGAGGGAAATGCCTACTTACTTCATTTCCCTCCAGAATGTAGAGTGCAAAATTATTTTTGGATAAATGCCTTTCATAGAAGTGATATGATCATGTGGAAAAGCTTGGAGGTAGACAAGATTCTAAACCTATAGCCCATACTCTGGAATTGGCTGGCTAAAGAGAAATCTTGATTTTTAAGAGTTTTGATGACAGGTAAGCCATTGTAGTTGCCTAATTGGAAGGCTAAAGCGGTCTGTCTGTAGAGCTGTGGTTGAGAGAGATGATGAATTACACTGGTCTGGAGAAGATTTTCAAAAGAAATAAGGAGTTTTTATGACATCTGTGATGCATTTCTAGATATGCATGCGGTCTATTCCATGTTTTAAAGATGCAATCAGATGTGCATCTACGGACAATATAGGCAAATACACTTCTCACTTTGTTTAAATATGTATACTTTATTGTTTAATTGGTATTCATTTTCAATGTGACTTTGAAGATATTTGCGTATAGAATTGTTAATGTTCATTTAAAGTAAATAATGTGGATTTAAATCAAAATTGTTGAATGCTGCTTTCATGTGAATTCAAATATCATGGGTTAGTGGGGTGTGTTTTGTATTAGGTATATGAGGAATATCTGAACGCTCTACAGAGGTCGGATGCATCTTGTTCACGAATATGTGATCAGACCACTTTTGCTACAAAGATGTGTATTCAAACTGTGTGAGTAATTGTGATATGTTTTGTATTATTCAATGTATGCGCCTGTGTGAGTATACGAATGGTTCCAGATCTGTGTTATGGGTCTGTTGAAAATGTCAGATGTATTTTCTATCCATTTGTGTGAAAGAGGGTTAATTGCCAAAGACTGGTGCTCATACACCAGTTTATGAGCGCTGTATGCTAATTTACCATGTATTGAAATAGAGTGGGCAAGTGTTGTATTCAGAAACGAATGTGCACTTGCCTCTGTTTAAATGCTGCATGGGTGTATAGTACAACATAATGGGTTAGTTGTGCCAGTACAGTATTTGGCTTGATTTTTTTAAGCCTGTATGGCTGCATATTCGTTCTGAAAAGGTGTGTGTGTGTAAAATCAGCTGGTAGTGGTATGTCACCTCATAAACATGCTAATCCATACATTTTCTCGAACTGTTCCTTCTTAAAATGAGGTGAAAGTTGTGTTTCGCCTCTAAATCGGGCACTTTTCTGTATTAAAATTGAGTCATTTTATAAGCCAGTGAAATTGCCTATTATTCCGTCAGTTCCTCCCCATTCTACAGATTACTAATGAAGCTATTAGATTTGACACATAACCTGTGATTATTATAACTGAGTGTTATGTGTCTCCTGTGCTCCAAACCCTATGCCTGTTCCACTCGAGAAACAAATACTTAATTTACCCTTATTTCCTCCTTCGGCACAAAGGGGACTGTATTTTCAACATTGAGTTGTCAGATCTCATTACAGCGGAAAGTGAAATCAGAAGTCTGTGGTTTGAGCTCTGGTCTGAACTTGTGGCAGAAGGTTCTACAAATTCCATGTATGTCTCCGACTATGGTACCAACAACCGCCCGCCCCAGCCCCACTCCCTCCCCTGCTTCCACGGGCACCTCCCCGCTCCTTCCCTGTATTCATTAGGTTTTAAATGGAGCAGGACAAGCAGCCTTCGGATGAAGGCTAGCTCCTGCCAACTTCCAGCTACAGCATTATGCAAACACCCAATTTATAAAAGGTCCTGAACTACCGGTGTAGGGAAACTGACACTAATAAAGTGTGCAAGGGCGCAGACAAGAATAGGGCTTTATGCTTCGAGTTATGTGAAGGGAAGAAATAAGGGACCGGATCTGTGCTGATGATAGCAGTTTAGATATTAGTAATGGATACGGACCAACAGGAGAAGGTATCAAAGGAATAAATCAAATTAAAAAGCGAGCAAGTCATAGGGGGCCAGTGGCGTGGTCAGGAACCACTGCGCTTGGAAGGCATCCAGCCAAGCAGAGTCAACGTGTTTTTGTTCATCTGCATCAACAGAGCAGCAAAAAAATCTGTTCAAAGGCTTTCCAGCCAAAAGAAATTTCATTTGCAGGATGAACCAGAGGAAGTCAAGTGGGCTTTCTTTAAGGTTGGTGATTTGAAAATAAGAAGCGCTTGTTTTTGGATCCCAACAAAATCTGGTAAGGGTAACATTAGGTGCTATTGAGACTATGCCAATCTGTGGTATAGACCATCAATTTACATGGGGTGGGCGAAGAAAAATGCTCTGCGAGCAGAGTTTGCAGTTTTGCCCACTGCGCAACAGAGTGCAGAGTTCCGAAAAACTCTGTGAAGTGGTGCGGAGCTGTGTTTATTCCCTCGCGCGACTCACCAATGTTAAGTCTGAGCTCGAACAAGAGAAATCGCACACTAGACCACCTCTCGGTGAAATTTCTGAATGCGGGCGGTCACGGCAAGTAGCTACCGCTTGCATTGAGAAAGCAGCTGCTTGCGTTGAGGAAGTTGCCTCTCGAGTAGAAAACGTACCTGAGCGGCAGAAAGAAGCAGCGCCCTCTGGCACTCCACGTGATGCCATTCACGCTGATTTTACAATGCAGGAGAAACCCTTGGCACTAACAATCAGCGTGAACAGCGCGATGTACTGGACTCCACCACTCGTGGAACTATGCATAGCACTGTGAAGTTTTTTCGCCACTTTGCGGAGCTCGACTCTACAAATGCAACCCAGGCCTACAATTTACCAAAAGGAATGAACACAGTAGAAGGAATACATATTTTATGGACCAAACGTACTTTTAGAACTGAAAGTTATGACATGCCAAAGGAGGTGAGGCTCAAAGTAGACATTTAAACATATTTTTTATTGTAAAAGGTAGGAAGCAATTTCTGACAGAAAAATAGTAAATAGGTGTAAGAGGGCCTATTCAGGCGTAGGACAATGACACTCTGGAGTACGCATGAGTAAAGCTGGAGATCATCTAGTGCCTGTTTGTGAAGAGTAGTCAGGGAACGGGCAAACTGGACTGGCCTAGTAGTCCAGATAATCAAGCACATTACTTGTTTGGAAACACGCATTTATTGTTTTTTGTTGCAAACACTTCTGTATCCCTGACTCCAAACATGATTTGCCATAGTTTCCTAGCTTTTGTGATTTTTTTTTATATAGCCTTATAGGACAATACTAGTTTTTAAAGGCCCTTAACCCAAATGATAGGCCCGAGTCACAGGCAAGGACCTATAACGAGGGATAGGGCCTTTAACAACGGATATAACCCGCGGCAGAAGGGCTATAAGGCCATAAGAATATTCCACCAACTGAAGGAAGAATGCTCTAAATTAAAAAAGGAAAAAACAGAAAGACGAACCTTGGAACGTTAGAGCAGAAGGCTCATACCAGCCATTATTAGCCCTGAGCCACTTCATTAACTTCAATGGAGCTACCAACATTCTAATTAATGTTCTGATAGTTCTTTGGTGCCTCACACCAAAGCCAGGTGAATGTTATTTGGTCTATCGCTGACAAGCTGTGAGATTGTTGGAGTACATATAACGCTATATAGACATATTGATGGTGAATCTGACCTAGCGGTGGTCTGAAGGGTGTGTCATGACAGTGATCTGTGGTTTGTGTAATACGGTGTATGAGCCCAGCTGTCGACCAATTTGTATTACAGGTCAGTCCATAGTTGACAATACCCATATATGGTGTGTGTGGAAGGATTTGTTCTTATTTCAATACATTTGCAGTGCATTATTAAAGTGATGAAATCGTGAAGGTTGCTGCATTAATTTTGTCCTTGTGACTGCGTTAATGTTCAGCACAGCAAATATGGCGTGATGGAGCCAGGTGAGAAAATGCATGACTTTTGCAAAGGTAGCGTCGGAGTAAAATGTATGTTACGCACTTGAGTTACAGTATTAGAGGAGGCGGAGAACCTGAAGAAGATGGAAGCAAGCAGCAGTGACTCACCACTAACTTCAACAGTAAGTACTCATAGGAACTTCACAAAAGTGTTTTTTTAAAAGACCCATTGGAAGGTATAGGATCCCTTGTTCATATTATACAGCTCTGTCCAGGTTATAATTGATGGTTGTGCTGTAAATTCACACGTATAAAATAGAGGACGGAAACCATATACCTGTATCACTCATGTTTCTTTATTTTCCTCAGTCCCTCTGTATTATTTTTTCCTCTGTGATTGGGGAAGCTTACCTTCATTCATGTATACCTGTCTCTTGTTTATGGGTTTGTGCTTCTTTTTCCTCTTCCTCCTCTCCATCTGCCCAGAAGTGGACATTGTCCTTGATGGGACCTGCCCACATTCTCATCCTGCTGCAAGTTCCTAGTCCTCACTCTCCAGTCAGAGCCAAACTGTAAACCATGAGCAGTTCTTGCAAAAATGTTCAAAGCAGCCTGCTACCTTCCTAGATTCTGCCTATTTACATCCATCCATTTTTTGTAGATTTATATAGCGGAAACTCGAACCGAAGGTATTGAAGCGCTTTAATGAGCACCAGTTACCTTCCACAAGGACACATTCCTTTTTTTGTAGGCAGGGGGAGATTAAGGGATTTGCCCAGAATCAGAGGATGCTGAGACTTGAACTTGGTTCTCCATTCTCTTTTTCTTTTTCAACCTCTTCCCTTTCTTGCTAATCTCACTCCATCCTCTCTCTCTTTTCTTCTGCTCTCTTTCTCTGACCTCTATATCCCTTTCCCTCCTCTATGTTTTTGCTTATGCCCCCACTGTGTTTGCTGTAATAAACCCAGGGAAGCTGGAGACAGTGACAGAGCCCGCAGAGATGGCAGGGACCTTCAAAGACCAGTTTCCAATGGTCCCAGCCTCGCGAACCAATGTCTGATGAGATGGCAGGCCAGTTCAGCCCTCTACGGTAAAGGTGGGAAGTCAGGAAATAGTCTCACTAGGAAGGCGACTTTGTTTGAGACAGTGCTTACCTTGTTAAAAAAAAAGAAGTACAATAAGCATCAGGTTTGTTGAATGACAAGGTTGCCATAATCCAAGGCTGCCTTGTCTTGATTCCACTTTGTGACTCTTTTATCCACCACCCTAAACTTCCTGTGTCTTTATCTCACTCTTGCACGTTATCCTTCCTCCTTTCTCCCTTAATCATTGTTTTCCTTGCTTTTTTTTCCTCTTGCTTTCTCCATTTTTTGCCTTTCTCCCTCTTGTTTTGGGCCTGATGATAAAAAAAATTAACCCTGGTCCCAAAAAAGGAGTGCCGATTCCCATCACCTGCAACCACCTCAAATTAAGCCCTGCTCTGAGACGCCTTTATAGGTGGAATAGGTGAGTCACATAACATGATTGAGTCATCTTGAGCCTCACAAGTTCTTCTAAGACACAAGCTTGTCTTGTAATCTGATGTGACCTTTTTTTTGCTCCAGCATTTTACGCATCTGAGAAGAATGCGGCAGTTATGGGCTCTCCTGGCATTTGACTGGCCTTTCTCCAAACATAATGACCTCTACAAGGGACATAGACCTGTCTTTAGATTTCCTGATTTCCCAAAAGCAGCATCACCTTGACCTGTCGCCCCATGACCCCATCTAGTCACTAATAGCAGCTGAAGCAGGATAGGGGGTTAGGTTGTCACTGGGACTGATAAGGTTGGCCCCACTTAAAGGTTGATTATTTTTTGTATAGGACTCATTTGTTTTCATGTGAAGGACAAACGCTCATGAAAAATATGGAATGCTATGGCAGAGCTGAAGGTTGTGGAGCAACGGCTGCCAAATGAGCCAAAAAGCCTGAAACAGGTGGAGAAAGAAAAAATGATGGAAATAGCGTAAAAAGGAAAGAGAAGGAGGCAAGTACAAAGCTAAGAAACAAAGGTATGGTGGGGAGAAAAGAAAGGTAAGTGGATAGAAAGGAGGAAAGTTGGGGCGAAGGAAAAAAGTGTGAAAATAAGGAAGGAAACGTGAGAGGAAGGAAGAAAAGATGAAAATAAACAAGGGTGAAATGAAGGAAGGGCGGGTGAAAGGAGAGAAGGGTGAAAGAAGAATCAGAGGAAAAAAAGAAAGGTGAAATGATCGATAAAAGGTTAAAAGGAAGTATGGCGGTGTGAATAATCCGAAGTCTGAAAGAATGGTTGGATGAAAGCATGGATGGATGGTCAGGAGGAAGGATCAGTTGATAGATGGATGGATAACTGGGTGAATGGAACAAAGGATGAATTAAGAGATGTACGAATGGTCGAAAAATTGGAAAGATGTGAGTCTGAGTGGATCAAAATTTGGAAACGCGAAGGCATGAATAGATGCTTGGGTGGTTGGATGGGTGAACAGATGGATGGATGGATCCATCCGGATGGAGCAAGACCCCTGACCTCCTGGTCAAGATAGTGCTCTCCCAGCGCGCAGCTCCACCGTGAGTGCCTCTGCCCCCAGCGCCCTCCGCTGAATGCAGTTCGAGGCCCTGTGCCTCGCTTCAATCCTCCCTCATAGTTAGCCTGCTCATCCTTGGCTTCTTCTTTTGCCTTTTTGCCCACTCTGTTTCCTGCCCTCTATTTTACTTTTATTTCCTTATTTTCCTTTTTATTTCCTTTATTCCTTTATTCCTTTTCCTTTTCCCTTTTGCCTCCTTTCCTGCCGATGCTGCCCCGTGTTCCCTCCCCCTCCTGCGTGTTCCCGCTCCCGCCTACTAGCTGATCCGTCATCCCTCAACCCCTATTTAATGGCGGCCACTGCATGGCCAAGCCTCTGCCGCGCCTAAGGTGCACCAAAGGCAAGCCCGTCTGCGCCCGTCTGTGACCCAACTGCGACCAGCGCCAGGGACCCTGGTCCTCCGACCCGCCAGCGCTACAGCTCCTCGGCTATCCACGCACTCAACGTTGGCAAGAACAACAACTGCAAGCCCTCTTCACCCATCAACACCCACGGACCCCTCACCTGCAGACACTGCCGCAAAGCGTTCACCTTCGCCGAGACCCAGGACCCACCCTCCAGCAACAACTCTGTTGCACCCCAAACCCTGCAATGCTTCCTACTCAACGTCCGCTCCCTCCACAGACACGCTGCAGAAATCTGGGAACTCCTTGACAGCACCACCCCTGATGTTGCCTTCCTTACCGAAACCTGGACGAACCCCGCCTCAGGACCTGAGATCGTGATCACCATCCCAGAAGGCTACAAGATCACCTGGAAGGACCACCCCACCCGCCCCGGAGGAGGCATCGCCATCGCTCACAAGTCCAACCTCCGTCTGAGCACCTACACCGACGGGCCCACAGACCTGATGGAGCACCTCCACTTCAAGATACAGACAAACCTGTCCTCCGCCCTCCGAGGCACCCTCATGTACAGACCCCGCGGACCCCACACCTTTTGCCGACTCCATCACCCTGCAAGCCATCACCTCCACCGACTACACCTTGCTGGGAGACCTCAACTTCCACCGTGACAACTTCCAGGACCCCAACTCCACCTCCCTCCTGAACAACCTCCACAACATCGGACTCAAACAGATCATACCAGAACCCACGCACTCAGCAGGACACACCCTCTGCCCCATCTTCACAGCAGGAAACTCCATCACCTTCAGCCACACCTCCGAACTCCCATGGACGGACCATTGCTGCATCCATTTCACCTTCAAAACAAACATCACCCGCAAACGTCCACATCAACTCCAGCGAAGGAATTGGAACAAGATCTCCGACAACCAGCTCACTGCCTCCCTCAACAGCTCTGCTCCTACTGCCACAGACGACGACCCAACCACCGTCGCCCGTACCCTACACAACTGGATCACCGATTGTGGCAACAACATTGCCCCCCTCAAGAAGACTTCCAACCCACACGCAAGAAAGCCAGATGGTTCTCCACCAAACTCCGAGAATCTAGACAAACCTGCAGACGCCTCGAAAAGGTATGGAGGAACTCCAAAACCACAGCGGACCGCGACAACTTTAAAGCAGCCACCACCGCCCACCACAAACTCATCAGATACTCAAGGAAGAAAGCACTCCAGGACAGAATATCCACCCATGCACACATTAGCAAGGAACTCTTCGGCATCATCAAAGGGTTCGCCCAACCCAAAAGTGAGACTATCGACATCCCACCCTCCCAGGACCTCTGCGACAGACTCAGCGCCTTCTTCCATCACAAAATCAAGACCATCTATGACAACTTTGATGACAACATACACGCGGAACCCACACCCACCGTCCCCTACATCACGCAGCCGACACTCGACGGCTGGACCGCCCTAAGCATGGAAGACACCCTGAAGACTATGAAGTCAACCCACTCCGGGGCCCCCATGGACCCCTGTCCCCACCACATCTACCACAGAGCCACAGACATCATCGCCCCTGAGCTTCTTATTTACTGCCTGCTTCCCCGACGACTGGAAACACGCCAAGATCTACCCTCTCCTGAAAAAACCCTTGGCGGACACCACGACCTCAAGAACTTCAGACCGATCTCCTTACTCCTGTATCCGGTGAAAGTCACTGAAAAAGCCGTCGACAGTCGACTCACCTCCTTCATAGAAGAAAACAACATCCTCGACTCCTCCCAATCAGGCTTCAGGAAGAATCACAGCACCAAAACCGCCCTACTTGCCGTGACAGATGACATCCGTTCCCTCCTCGACAGAGGAAAGACTGTGGCCCTCATCCTCCTGGACCTCTCCGCTGCCTTCGACACAGTCTCTCACCTCACCCTAGCCTGCAGACTCCACGACGCAGGAGTTTGGAACAAGGCCCTCGACTGGATCCGCTCATTCCTCTCCGGCAGAACGCAGCAGGTCAGACTCCCTCCGTTCCTCTCGAACCCACACCGACCACCTGCGGAGTCCCCCAAGGATCCTCCATCAGCGCCACCCTGTTCATCATCTACATGGCCCCACTCGCATCCATCGTCAGATCACATGGACTCAACATCGTATCGTATGCTGACGACACCCAACTCATCCTCTCCCTAACCAACGAACCCTACATCTCCAAACACAACTTTCAGGAAGGAATGTAAGCAGTCGCCAAGTGAATGAAGAACAGCTGCCTGCAACTCAACATGGACAAAACCGAAGTACTCATCATGGGCCCACACCCCGACACCTGGAACGACACCTGGTGGCCCCCCGCCCTCGGGATCCCTCCCTCCCCCGCGGACCACGCATGCAACCTCGGAATCATCCTAGACACCGAACTCAAAATAGACTGTCAGATCAACGCTGTCACCTCTTCCTGCTACCACACCCTCCGCCTCCTCCGAAAGACCTTCAACTGGATTCCCCTTGAACACAGGAAAATCGTCACCCACGCCCTCATCAGCAGCAGACTCGACTACCACAATGCACTGTACCCTGGGATCAACAAGAACCTCACCCGCAAACTCCAAAACGTCCAGAACACCGCCGCCAGACTAGTCCTCAACCTACTGCGCCACTGCCACATCCGCCAACAACTACGGACACTACACTGGATCCCTGTCGAGAAGGGAATCACCTTCAAGCTTCTCACCCAAGCCACAAAGCCCTCCACAACACCGGACCCGCCTACATGAACCACCGCCTCTCGTTCCACGCACCCCAAAGATCCCTCCACTCAGCCCATCTCTCTTTTGCGACGGTACCATGCACAAAGAAGACCAGAACAGGAAGACGCTCCTTTTCCTTCCTCCCGCCCAATGCTTGGAACACACTCCTTCTCCACCTCCGACAGACACCAACACTCTCCAAGTTCTTGAAGGGCCTCAAGACCTGGCTCTTCGACGAATCATTGTGAACTTCCAGAAGGTGCGCCCCGCCCCGCCCCCCAGCACCTTGAGACCCTTTCGGGCGAGTAGTTGCGCTTTACAAACTTGTGATTGATTGATGGATGGATGGGTGGATGGATGGAAGGATGGATGGAGGTGGGTGCGTGGAAGGACGGTCAGCAGACTGTAAGAAGGGAGTAAGGATGGATGGATGGATGGCTGAATACATTTCTTGAAGGATAGATAGAAGGATGGCGGGAACTCTTCTATGGAGGGTTTGACCTGTTGGCTTTGCATGGTGCAATTATAAGTATTTCAATTCTATGGCTACCTCCATACCCAAATGTCCATCTATTTGAGCAAAGTGGTTGTCCCGGCTGCTGTACTACTCACAGACGTCCAAAGACCCCCTAAGAAATGACCCCTACATCTCTGTGTTTTGTAATCTGCCTCCCCTCGGTGAATTTCTTATAAACTCCACAAATGGCCCTTCTTTCGGCTGATTCTAATTGGCACCAGCTGGTGAGTCGCTTCACCGACGGATATTTAAGGTTACCAGGCACTGGCTTATAAATAGTACGTAGTACCACAGTATTTCTTTCTATTTTCTTCAAAAGAAGTTTCTGTCCTGCGAGCAGTCGGTCTCCTGGCTCCTACAATTTAATTTCGGATTTCATTACACAGGTTGTGCAAGTGATTGACCATGACACCGCACCGGCTGCGGACTCACAAAAGCCTCTGTATTGTTTGTGCACCCAAAACCTAAACTCCTAAAATAGCTTCTTTTCGGTAAATATAGACACGTAGATATGTATTCCTACCGAAGCGCTAGCTCTAAAACCGCAGCAGTGGTGCGCGAGGAGCGGGAACGGCGCTTCGGTGATTGTTGTACCCCAAAACTGAAGGGCTAGTGTGCTGCACAGGGTGATGTATTTTAAGCACTGCAGCTGCACCAGCTCGAGTTTCATCCAGCCACCAATTTCCTCCCCTGACAAACCAGCCTCAGAGAGAACGCAGGCCAGACGTTCTCCGAGCTAGGGAAACATTTCCTCTTTCCCTTCTCCCTTCCATTAACATTATTAGTCCACTCCTGGGAAATGCAGAGACTGCTATTCTTGGTCTTTCTTTCTTTCTTTCTTTCTTTCTTTCTTTCTTTCTTTCTTCCTCCCTTTCTTTCTTTCTTTTTCTCTTCTATGTAATACATCCACCACCTTTCTTTCTTTCCTTTTCCTTTCGCTCCATTTTCCTTTCCTTTCCATTCCGTTTTGTTTTTATTTTTCATTTCTGTTTTTCTTTCCCTTTCTCCTCTCCTCTCTGCTCCCCTCCCATCTCCTCTCCTCTTTCTTCGCCTTGCCTTTATCTATTAAATATCAAAATCAAATAACATTTTGCTTTAAAACCAGGCATTCAAGGATGTCACGTGCAGAAAAAATATATAGGAAACTAGCAGTTTAAAGACTGTTGTGAGGTGAGAGGGTACATTCACAATACAGACTGTGAAACTGTAGATGTATGTGCACATACTTTATTTAGGCAAAAGCCAGGACAAACCAGGAGCACACTCAGTAGTCCAGTTACCTATCCGACTGAAAACCATTCATCCGAGATTTCAACACCGCTCTAGTTTCAGGCCATCCTATTGGGTGCAGACAAGAATACCGTTGATAAACCATTTTTGCAATCATTTTTAGCCTGCAGTAGTTAATTTAAAAAAAATTCATCCTTCAGCCATTCTGCCTTATATACTAAGATTACTGGACAGTCCGTTCCATTAGGCACTGCGCCTGATGTGTTGAAAGCAACAGGTGTTTCCTCCCATGGCTGGAAAACATTGGGTAGACTGGTGTGGGTAGTTGTTGCCCGACTTTACTCCTCTCTGTGACCTTCAAAATCCTAAAGCAGAAACTTTGTGCCTTTATTGAGGGACTGATTTTCTAGATCAGCAGGTGTTAGACCACACAGAAATTGAATGACCTGAGAATTACTGTGGTAGGCTGCAGGGTCTCCAAGTGAAATCATTAGCAACATTTTAGCCTCTCTACTCCTCCCTTTTGCTCAATTACTTAGAAGATATGGATCTAGCGAGGACAATTCTGATGCGGAGACAATTCTGATGCGGGTCCAGTTGTATTTGATGCTAGCTCACACACTGGGATTGTGCGTCCCTTCTGCTTCAGCTTCAGTACCAGATTTCGGGTCCTCCAGAGATCATTGCCCCCACAAGTCCTCATCAACTGGTAGGTTCTTCATCAGACTGCCCTTATCTGGACATATATCTTTATTTTTATGTTTGACAATACTACCCAGGTCCCTCTCTCGTGTTGGGGCCGATCTGAAGAGATCCCAGGCATGGCGTCGGCCATGTGCTCAGACGGGAACCATTAGTTGATGCAAAACATTGATAAAATCAAGATAATGGTGGTGGGTAGTAATGATATCTAGTGTTTCATCTTCTGGCCAGAGATTGTAAAAATATAAAGATTCTGTTTGCTCAGTGAGAAACCTACATTTCTGCTTTCATACTGAGCTCTCAGAGTCTTTCCAGTGAGTGCTTATTCTGGAATGATGCAGACAATTCTGTTACTCTTTACACCAGCGAGCCAAGAAACAGCTATAGAGGCTATAGTAAGTAAGCTAAAAGATGCATTACTGTAACTCGTGCACTTTGTGCTACGTTCTTGTGGAATATATTGCAACTGGCACAAAACCCTACCACATGTTCATGTTGATTCTCATTATACGTGTTGGTGATTGTGCTGCAGTAGGCTTTGCACTGGCTCCCTATAGCGAGGGGAATTATTTTCACTGCCCTTCCTATGGTTCCTTGCTCCCTGTCAGAAGATGCCTCAGTTTCTTCCAGAGAACCTGAAACATAGGCCGGGCTTACTTTGCAGTGTGCCAACTAGGTTTTCTGAAAAATTCTATGTTTTATGTTAATATTGTTATAATAATTAAATTGCAAATCCTAGTAGGTCTTGTCATCAAATCTCCAGTAGCACGAGATCGCTGATTGGCCTACCTAATTAATATTAATTAGGAAAGTCACTACTTGTGTCCCCCTGTGATTGACTATACAAACACTGGCATGCGTCCTGAAAGGAACAGCAGATCACTATCCCTGTTTTTATATAGGCAAACAGGAAACATCTTTTTTAAAGAAGCCTGTGTTCCTTATAGACACAGATGCTGTGCTTCAAAATAAATGTTTCCTGATTGTTAATATATAGGGACTATGAGGCAGTGATCTCCTTTGGACTAATGCCTGCATCCCCGGTCACCTGGCGAATTCACAAAGAGCAAGAATTCCAAAGGGGACACCTTTCCCTGTGCGAATCAGTTACTACCACCTTTGAGGTATCTGTAGCTGATCAAATATTTGCAACCATAACTGCAGTTGCCTTCCATTGATAAATGCCAGTGTGATTGACATTTATGAAGAGGCGCCCCTTTTATGGCTCCTCCTAATTGTAATCTGCAATGGATCGCAAAACCTATTTGTGAATTGGAAAGCCATTTGTTACTCTCAAAAAGGATTTAGTAAACTGAAGAAAGGAATCTTTCAGTTGTAAATCCTGTGATTTTGTGAATCACAGAGTTTGCAATTGCAAAATGGCTTTGCACATTGTGCCGTCTGCTCTGATAATTTCCTGCAAAATGAGTCAGACTTGGAATAGACTATTTAGAGAAACCTGAAGATAATTAGATGGCTCGATGTGTGCAAACTCCTAGGAAGTATCTTCTCTATTTTTAGGTCCAGGCACTAAAATCAACAGGCTCCAGTGAATGCACCCATAAATGCCAACTAGTAATGACATGGAACCAAAGGATCTTAACCAGAGGATTGAAGGCTAAATCAGTTGATATGGGGGAATTGTTTTAAATATGGAGGTGAAAGTGCCTGGAAGTATTGGAAACATGGTTCTGCCTTCCAAGGCCATGGGTCAAGCAGACAGCCATATACTGCGTTTTTTGAAGTTTCACCAGATGTTTATGTCCTCTAGTAGGGAATGTTCGTGTAGTCAATCTTAAATGCAACTGTTAATGATGTAACATTGAGGGAGCAATCTGATTTGTTGTAGGAAACACGGTAAATGCTATCTTTAGTAACATACTTGTGGACTTATTGACAAATAACTAAGGGCCTGATTTATAGTTTGACTGATGGTACTTCGTTCGTCAAGGTGGCAGAGGACATTAACTTTGCCATTCTGAAAGCCTACTGTCGATCAAGTTTAGAGATGACCGCAAGCCCAGCAGTTATCTCTGAGCATTGGCATTCCTTTCATGTTTGGTGGACGGCCATTCACCATTCACTAAATTGTAAAAAATAAATGTTTTACAGAAGCAAACTCCCAAAGTGGAAGTTTGTTGCTGAAAAATTAATGACTCCCTGGGAGTTTTCTCCCAGGATGTGGGGGCCCTTTTTTCTGTCTTTCACCACCAGGTTTTTCTGATGATGAAGGACAGAAAAAAAAGACTCTAAATAGGGTGAGTGGTGTAATGCCTTGTTTTCGATGGCCCCTACTCCGTCGGGCTGTCGGAGGATTTTTCCATCGACAGAGCCAAGGGGAGCTCAATTGATGCAAAACATAAGGTCCAACTATCTATAAATGAGATGGGCGGACCGAGTGTTTGGTTGACAGGGTACTCCGTCATGTTTGCAACAGTGTACCCTGTCCACTGAACTTTAAGTTGGGCCTGAAGAGTTTTACTTGCTTTTTTTGCACTATTACTTTATAGTATAAAGTGAACATGTTGCAGTGTATAGATTGCAGGGTGATATAACATATATAAGTATAAGGTGCATTTGTGAAAATAACAAACAAGGACTATGGAATAACATAGCCACCTTCAGAAGCATACTATAATATTACCCAGAATAAGTGTTAGAAACAGGTCAAATAAAATCTGTCATGTATCAACAGTCACAGAAAGTCATAGGCTTGTAGTTACTATCATGCTTTTCGATATGAGGTGAAAGGAGAAGAAAATTTGGGTAAGAGAAAAAGAAAGGGGAGGAGGAATCATTCCGAATCTTTTAAAGGGATCATCCCTAGAAATAAAATGTAACAGACTGTACTAATCAGTCTGTTCAACACAGACTGTTGGGAGCTAGTTAGGAAAAAGTAGGAATACATGATCTACCTGGGACATGTACGCCATATCCCAGTTTAAAAAAACTGAAACGCAGAGAACTGACTCATTGATATTGTGTAATGGGTAAGTTTCATTAGTTCTTTAGACATAAACTATCTTCTTAATCACAGTCACATTATTAAACAATACATAGTCATAATAATAATCAATGTATTTAGTATACAGGTGAATAGGTGGTGGTGTGACACAAAGAGATAAGCCAATCATGTGAATGGTGATAGAGCACACTAAACTGTACATATTCAGTGGGCTCTCTGAAAATCCATGGGTTCTGCAAAATGTAAGTAAAATAAGTGAGGTGTCAGGTCAGAGAGAAAGCCCATTATGTAGTCTTTTTCTGCCTTCTCAGGGGGTTCCATAAAAGATCTTGTTATCTCTGCAGTAGCGGTCTTCCAGGTCTGTAATTTTCCGTCACCAATACCAGACACCTGAACCCCAGTCTGGCACTTGTCTATGCAGTTTTCTACTTCTTCCAGTGTTTTCTTCTTTCTTTTCTAGGTGCATATTAAATGATGAGATATTTATTTTTACAGATTTAACTCTATTGTTTTGTTTGCAATTTTGGCATCTAATTGGAACATCGTGGAGCCAAATGTAGAGATTATGCCTATGATGGATTCTAGTGTGATTTTAGGCATCTTAGGAGTACCCTATTTTGCTGTAGGCCAAGCCCTAATAAGGGTAGTTGTGTTACTAGCTGTGCAGAAGACAAGGAATACAGATATAGACCACTGCTCACATATGTAGAGGTCTTTGTGTCAAGGTGCATAGGTTGAATCTATGTTTTTCTTTAGCTCTGTGTTAATCAAGTGAGTGTGGATGAGGTAAGTTATAATCACTCTCTCTAAGGTGCGTTTTGTTCCTTGTATGTGGCATACAGATGGATTATAACATAGCTGTGTTTATACAATTGGATTTGCACCCTTCACAATGTGTGCACAAAGAAACAGGCCCAAACTCAAGGGCCCAGCATACTCTGCTCATGGGGTCTAACTATTGGACTATTCATAGCAATATTTGGTTGACACACAGGTAGGAAAATGTCCAAATATCTACTGTATCTTCCGTAGCTGTTTATCGAGCAAGGCATTACTCTGCACCACTTCCGACAATTACAGCATTTTCGTTACATCTTTTTCCTTCCAGTATTTGCATTCACTACCATCACCATAAGGTAAAAGAGCAATTTGCTTCTGCCCTTTGCTAATCCCTGCATAGTTCTCTTGTATCCCAAAGATAGTTAGGTTAGTATCTCCTTCATATGGGCACAATGTGATTGTAAGGATGCACATCTTGAAGACATGTGGATGTCATCTGCATTCTTTAGCTCACACTAGATACATCTCTTCTGGTGTTGTGGATGAAGCTTTTTTGGTGACCTGTACAGCGTTGAAACCACAAGCAGGGATGTCTCATTAGTCAAGATGTCTCCCCATACTGCGTCTACCTGTCCCACTTTCCCTTCTTCTGCTTTCAGGAGCCATAGATACTATTTTGAGATTTCCTTCTTTGTGACTGCTCCCTTGTGTACTTAACTTTCAAACATAGAGAGGCAGTGAATCGACTCTTGAATTTTTACAAACCTCAACCATTTAAGTAACTGAAAATACTTAAATCCTGTTAGATCACAACCATCTATCTTCACTGAGGTTTACTAAGGCAGAATTTCCTCTGAAAACAAACACACAATAGGTGATGGGAGGAATGCTTGCAATTTGTCGAACTAATGGCAGTCGCCTGGGATAGCATCCCAACCCATCGGTCTTTTGCTCATCATGTCATTTCAGTTTGGACCAGCCATATGCAAATCAGTCTTGACCCTGCTCCAGAAGGGACAGTCCAACTGAACTGCTAGGCTAGGTGCTCCTGAACTGGAGTACAAGCAACCCAAGACCAGTTTCACCCTGATTAGGGCTCATTAGTCAAGATCTCTCCCCATACTGCGTCTGCCTGTCCCACTTTCTCTTCTTATGCTTCCAGGAGACATAGATACTATTTTGAGGTTTCCTTCTTTGTGACTGCTCCCTTGTGTACTTGACTTTCAAACATAGAGAGGCAGTGAATCGACTCTTGAATCTTTACAACCCTCAACCATTTAAGTAACTGAAAATACTTAAATCCTGTTAGATCACAACCATCTATCTTCACTGAGGCTTACTAAGGCAGAATTTCCTCTGAAAACAAGCACAATAGGTGATGGGAGGAATGCTGGCAATTTGTTGAACTATTGGCAATCGCCTGGGGTAGCATCTCAACCCATCGGTGTTTTGTTCACCATGTCATTTCAGTTTGGACCAGCCATATGCAAATCAGTCTTGACCCTGCTCCAGTAGGGACAGTCCAACCTGAACTGCTAGGCTAGGTCCTCCTGCACTGGTGTACAACCAACCCAAGACCAGTTTCAGGGCTTATCAGTCAGGTATAACTTGGTTCCAGTGCCACACGGAGCACAGGACACACCTGGGCATACCCTTTCCACTTAGGGCATACATCAAACTCACAAAAGGTCTCTGGTACCATGAGAACATAGATTATAATCAAACCTGAGGAGATCACAGAGGCACTGAGTTTGTTCTTCGAGTAGGGTAGGCACCTGGCAAGTCCAAGATTGCTTGCAGCAAAACCAAAAGAGGAATACCAACAAAACCTTTTATATCCCACCATCTCTAAGAGGCAGCTTGCAGAATCTTTAATCTTACCCTTTGGAGAACCAAGAGCTAGAGAAATGATAGGCAAAAGGATATGGGCCTATTTTTTCTAGTAACCAGTCTCTATTGACCTCCTCCCTCATATACGCAATGATTGACCAGAATTGTGAACCTTAAAGGTTGATCAAAATAGCTGAGGATTTGGCGAAGCCCATCCACCCTTGATTAATGAACACGATACCTTCTTCCACTCTATTGTGTGCCCCTTGCCTCCCCAAGTAAACACATTTAAAATAGCTTGAACCTTCTGTGCCATCAGCTTATCAAACTGGACAGGGGACAGACACATATATAAATCTGTATTTTGGGAGAACATACATCTTTATTAAAGTGATTCTTCCAATTAAGGTAAATGGGATAACCTTTATTTAGTAGATCTCTAACTTCATCTTTAACCATTTTTGAGGATTTGAGGCAGCATTCCTATTTAGGCAAGAAAAGTGACTCCTAGATACCAAATTCTCTGCCTAACAGTAGAGCTGGTGTACTTGCAATTTTAGTCCATTGTTTCTTATTTATCAGTATTTGCACCTTAGCCAGAAATTGGTGAGAAATAAGTTATTATTTCCTCTAGTTTGAGGAAGCTCTTCCCTGGGCAGCTTGTAAATACGATAAAGTCAACAGCATATAGTGCTCCCATTTTCTCAAACCCCTATATAGTGGCTGTCTTCAATGTTTCCTTGAGTTTACATGCTCAAGGTTCTATTTAGAGATTAAATAGTAGGGAACAGCACTGCCTCATTCCTTGCTTTATGCACATCTCTTGTGTCAGTTCATAATTTACGAGTACCCTGGCTGTTGGATTTTGATACCCCATTTGAACAGCCCTAATTAACATTGAACTGAATCCAAACCTTCAAGGAACTTGCCATAGATATAACCAATTTTATGCATCAGAGTGCCCACCATATAATTAGCTAAAGGTAGCTCATTGAGACTACAATGTTAATGGTAGCGATAATGGCCTGCATGTGATCTACCAGATGCCTGCTGTTAAATTCGTGGTCTTGGTTAATTATTGTGCAATGACTTTCTGCAACGGCCATGCCAGGATGTTGTTAGAAAGCTTTTATTTAGTATTTGCAATTTATTTTCAGTGGAAGGTCCTGCAATAAAAGGGGGGTTTGTCAGTTTATGATATCAATGAAATAAAGGCATCTGATAATCAATTAGGTGGAGCTTTGTTATGCCAAATCCTATTAAAGAAAAGTGTCAATATTGGTACAATAACATCACACTGATGTTCATATATCTCAGACGAACATTCATGAAGACCCACAGCTTTCTATTTTTTCTGCTGTTTTATAGCCTCTAAAACCTCCCAAGCTGTAATATCCTCCTCAAGGTATTCTGGTTCCTGCTGCTTTAACGTGTAATGTTACGGTCACGATGCCACTTATCTATAGCTTCAGTCTCTGGGACATTAGCGTCTTCATATAAGGTCTGATAAAACTGCCACAACACCTATTTTTAGAGCCAACTAGATCTCTAAATCCATCCCCTATTTTAGAGGATTTAATATTGTTCTGAGTTCTTACTATCTTTTCTTTGAAAGGAAGTATTGCTCCAGCCCTTTCCACATATGCGAGATTAAGCAATTTACTGGCCCTACATTGTCTTCTAACTATGACATCCAGCACAACCTGTAGATCCACTTTGGCCTTATTAAGTTGATCTACGTAACTAACCCATTCTTGGATGTTGCACTCTGCCATGGTAGCTTGTAAGGCTAACTTATCAATATTTTCTTCATCCTCTCAGATCATCGCTTTCTTAGACTGAGCAGATTTAATGTTTACCATTATCTAGCAACAAGTGAGTTTTGCTTTATATGAATCCCACACCACATGTATTTCAGCTGAGCTCTGGTTGAAAAACTGCTGGGGCATAGAGACAAACTTTGGAATTACCCCTATTTCAACTAAGTGATTTTCATAATGCCCACCATATTCTGCTCATTTTGCTTACCATTAAGAGCTGAAAATCCAATTCTATAATAGCGTAGTCTAATAATTGGGCAGCAAGATACAACACCTTTCATAACTAATATACCTTATTACTTATAACATAATAGCTTAATCTCACAAAATGCCTATTTCTGCCAGAATAAAATGTATAGCACTTTTTGATGTCTTTTATCTCTCCAGATATCTCTTCGGTCAAAATCTGCACAAATAGATTTTAGTGCCTTCCACATTTTAATCATCCTAGAATGAGATCTAGGGCTTGATCTATCTAACCCCTCACCGAAAAATATATTGTAGCTCCAGCCATCAGCTAGAGAGAGGGAAGCTGGGCTAAACTATGAATTAACTGTTGGTAGCATGTCGGATTATCCACATTTGACCTGTACACTAAAGCAAGTGTCATAACAATCCTATATATAGAGAAGGAGGTGATAACTCATCTTCCAGTGATATCTACCTGAGACCTAAGCACAGAAATATATTTGCCTATTTTCAGTAAGATGGCCCTCCAGTTACAAGGTATATGGGAGGCAGGTAATAAAATAGGTAATTCTTTCTTTAACTAGGTTGCTGACTCCTTCTCAGTCAAATGTGTTTCTAGTAAGCATATAACAGACCCTTTTTGAAACATATGCTGCAGCAGTCTGTCCCTCTTCCTCCTATTCATTAAGACATCAACATTCCAAGACCAAGCTTTAAATTGAGGGGGAGATCCACTATCTCTATTCATTCCCATTTTCAGATGTGCCCGAAGATTGTTTTGTCATATGAGGACATTTGTTCCTTGCTTCCTACCTCCTCCGTTGGAATTTAAAGTTTTCTTCCCCACCCCTGGAGAACCACTAACCAAATCAAAGTTTCCATCATGGCAATGTTTAAGCCTACTCTCCTCGGAATGACCATTCCTGAAAGTAGGAAGAATATCTAATATCGCACTGTGACAATCTAGAATACTAGAATTACTGATTGACTTCCAAGTTCCTGAAACAAAACATAGCTAATAAACCACCATCAGACCACATATCAACCAATTTAATCTTTAATCACTAGAGAGACAGTGTTCCATACTCAACTGCTGAACTGCTTAGAATGTTGTGCATTTTGTTGTTTCACATGACCTGCAGAGTGGCAGGAAATTTAAGCTGGACGGTTGTCCCCATGTCTCTAAAACTTTGCAACCTCTTGCCCAGTTCCTATTTCTTATCCTCTATCACCCTAGAGAGGTTGGAATGAATGGAAAAATGTATACCTTCAGCCTCCAGTGTCATAATGCCAAGTACTGTTAACGGTCCATTTTTCTTCAGTGTATAGATCAGGAAGTTTATTAAAAGTTTCCTGCTTAGCTTAGTTTAACTTAGATGGATCTCCATGGACCCTCTGTATGACTCTGCTTATTTACTCCTGAGAAGTACCATTCACCACAGAATTATTAAGCCACTGCACAACAAATGATTTAAGGTCCATATCTTTGGAGTTCTCAGAGATGACATTTAGGAGCAAATTATTGTGCCTGGCTGAATTTTCCGTCATTACAAGCTTGTCAGTGCAGAGTGAGCTGCTAGCCTCAGGCTTAGTAAAAGCATCTGTATTAGCTTGGATCTTCTCTACCTTCTCATTGGAAATCAGTTTTAACCTAGAGGTCCTAGAACACAGATCGTCTAACTTATCAAAGCTACTGCATGCAGATTGTATCTCTCTTTGATATTGCTCTGACTTCTCAAACTTAGTTAAAATCTCATGCCTTATGACACTAATCATTACTTCTTTACCTCAGCTGGCTTGTGGTGAAGTCTCATCCTATCAGAGCTCCTACTCACTGCAATCACTGTACAGGAGAAGGCATTATGCACTATGATTATAGATATGGTGGGGGTCAGGGAATCTCTTGCCATCCCCTGTTCTTTCTTATGGACAGGTGTGGCCGGTACAGGTAAGAGCCGTGGTGCGGGGGCAGAGTCGACATATGACGGGATAGGGAAAATAAATAAATAAATAAAACCACTTACCTTGTGCTCGCCGCATCGCCAAGTCGGCGATGCGGCGAGCGCAAGGTAAGTGGTTTTATTTGTTTATTTAATTTATTTTCCCTATCCCATTGTATGTCGACTTTCCCCCCCGGCCCGCACCAGCCCCCCCACTGCCCCACTGCTCTTACCTGTACCGGCCGCACCTGCTTAGAGAGGCCCACCAATTCCTGCTTTTATGATTTCAACTCCTGTATCTTGCTAGTGCCTTTCCTACTATTCTCCTTTGAGGTGACATACTCAGGGTCTGTTGTTTCTGCTGGAATTAAAACTACCCTGTCACTGTGTGCACTTTCTAAAGCCAATAATAATGAGGTTGTACTTTTAACCAAAGGCACATTATAGGGCTCCTGCTTCTGTATTGTGGACATTAATTTAGGCTGTGTAACAGGCTGCAGATAATCTGATATATGTGTTTCTGACCCCTCACCCCAGCACGGGCCCCTTCCTTATGCTTGGTAGGGGGCACCCTTACAGAATTTAATACCTTTAAGAAAAGGCATGCTCATAGCCTGTTTTCATGAATAACTTTCCTATTGCCGGGTCCTCTCCCCATCCTAATTTGACTGCTGGTTTCCAAACAACCCAGATCAGTTGACTGGGGGTGAGTGTTTGATTAGCTCAAGCGCTCCGTCCATCATCCCCTTTGGTATCGTTTTGTTCGCCCTAAGTTGGCAGGGTATGCCCAGACGTGGGTCCCTTGCTCACTTTGCCACTGGATTCAAGCTAGCCTGGCTGATGACGGCTGAATAGCCAGAAACCGGTCCCAGGATGCTTGTTTCCGGTCCAGGGAAGACATGGCTTGGCAGTTCGGGCTGGACTGTTCCCATGAGGCACAGGGTCAGACTGATTTGCATATGGCCATGTCTGAACTGGGGTGGTGGAGTGAGCTAAAGAATGATGATGGATTAAACCCATATCAGTTGACTGGGGGTGAGTGTTTGATTTGCTCAAGCGCTCCGTCCATCATCCCCTTTGGTATCGCTTTGTTCGCCCTAAGTTGGCAGGGTATGCCCAGACGTGGGTCCCTTGCTCACTTTGCCACTGGATTCAAGCTAGCCTGGCTGATGACGGCTGAATGGCCAGAAACCGGTCCCAGGATGCTTGTTTCCGGTCCAGGGAAGACATGGCTTGGCAGTTCGGGCTGGACTGTTCCCATGAGGCACAGGGTCAGACTGATTTGCATATGGCCATGTCTGAACTGGGGTGGTGGAGTGAGCTAAAGAATGATGATGGATTAAACCCAGATCAGTTGACTGGGGGTGAGTGTTTGATTTGCTCAAGCGCTCCGTCCATCATCCCCTTTGGTATCGCCCGGTTTCCAAACAATGGCAAGGTCACTCCTACCTCAGAAACCTTGAGCTTGTCCTTACGCATTTTTACATCTTTCAAACTGTTGCTAGGGGTATCTGTTTATGACTAGTTTCCCCAATTTCTTTACACCAAATCTAATATTTTCTCCTCCCCTTCAAGGGTATCTGCCCTTGCCCTCTCTTTGTCCTCTGCAGCCAGTTTCTTTAGATATGACCTCGTATGCCTGCCATCTCCATGTTCTGATTTTCACTGTTCAGATGGGATCCTGCCTCCCTGATCCCATCTTATCCCTTCAGCCTGTCCCTGGTTCATCTTTCTGTAATCAGGCGCTACTTTATTGCTATAGTTAGTACCCCAAACAGACCACCATCTTGGATTAAAACCTCACACCATGATATCTCGTTTTTCCTCCGAGGGACTAATAGCAGGGAAACATAATGTTAACAGGGCACCTTCCTCTCTGTCTTCTCTGGCATCTCCTATAGTGAGATTTCTTAACCTCACTCTCTGGGTTGTGGTATAATAACTATAGGTTCATTGGTGTAGGGTCTATTAAGCAATGCTGGGTCTCAACAATGGCCTTTGAATTATGTTGCCAGAATCTTCCTGTCATAATATGAAATAAAATGAAAGGAAAATAGGTACTTATAAAGCGCACGGCTATTCCACAAAGTGTCCCGGCGCTAAAGGACCACCGAATGACAGGCAACCATGTTACAGGTGCTGTGGAAAGTAAAATGTCTGTTGTAGCCTAGGCTTTTCTATCCAGTTAGCCTTCTTGTGGGATGTGCCTTTGTGACGCAGGGTAGATCTCATCCGGTGTACTGTGACACTATTCTGAATCGGATACAGAGTTTCATGGTGGTGATTTCATTAATGGAGGTCGCTTTTCATATCATCCCTGTTTAAGTACCATTGTTCCCTGCTACATTGTTCTCTTGATCCAGTATCTTTTTCTGCGTGTGTCAGAGCACACCATTTACACTTCACCAAACATGGCTCAGGTCAGAGCAATGCACTCTTTACAGTGTTTGTCATGTTACCATACCTCTTCTCACCATCTGGGTTGTTTCCTTCTGTAGGCAGGTGCAGGAGCTGCCATCTTGTGTTGTCTTTGAAAGTATCCTAGGGTTGCCTCCGGTGGGTGTAAATGTCTTCTCCTGTACCCTATCACCAGCCCGCTGCAATTGATGGATTGGAGGGTGAAAGAGGGGTGAATTTTGACTGGTCCTTGCCCATCAGGCAGTTCCCAAAGTGAATAAATTAGAGTCCATAGTCACCAGATGGACTTAACAGCTTGCAGGAATGCCATGGTAGTAAACTGGTGTATTCACTGTTTTTAAACTTTCGCCAGTTTGGCCGCAAATATGCAGAGCATTTCTTGGGAGCGGTTATCTTGAACCTGACCCAGCTCTACCTTGCTATTTCCTTCTAGACCAAAGTTATATTCTGATTGAAAATTTAGGTAATAACTAAATGTATAAATTTCGACCAGGCAAGCCTGACGCTGTTCCCAAAAAATATACCATTAGTATTTTAAGCATTCAATTAAAGCAACATTTATGTTAGACATCTCACATGCCACAATGGGATGCAGGCAGCATGAGGTCAGTAGGACCCTTCTATAAAAAAAAAGCGCAAGGGATGTCATTCAAACGGGGCCAAATGCAAACAAAATTGACTGTGTGGCGTGTCCTTGACAATCCTTTCCAAAGTATGTCATTCTACCGTGCAAGAAGACTCAGGAAGCATATAGGTCTTAAAGATATTCTGAAATCACATTGTATAATATCGGGCCAACATTAAGGATTGACAGAACACAGATGTTCTTCAGATGTTTCCTGCAGAACATCACAGAGCATAGTATCTTATCACAAGCAATGATGCCAGAAATTTGAACGCCATTAGTTCCCTAACTCATCCTGGTAGGTTGCAGTGGAAAATAACTAACAGGAGCAAAGTTTGATAAAAAACACAACCAGTTTTAATGTTTCTATATATTCTCTGATATCACAGTGGGAAATGAATTGAGTATGTGCGGCACGATTGAATACTTCTTCAAATGTGGGTCAATATATAAGCAAACCACATAAATAGTTCCTAAACAATCTCACAGTACTGGCGCAGTGGTCTTATACAAAGCTCATTTTAGGCACAATGCCAAAAGCAATCTCTGGATCTAGAAATATTTCCCTACATTCCCAATGTAACGTCGCTGCTTTTCGCCTGAAATTGACTCCCATTACAGAAATATGAGAGATGTGTGAGTGAGATCAAGCTCACAACAAACAATCTACCATCCTCCGACTAGAATATGTTTTCAGGTCCCTGCCTACCTTTAAATACTTTTGACCTCACTGTCTCCTCCCACTCACGCTTGAGGTAACTCATGTAACTAATATGGTCAATTTCAATGTACTAATTTTGAAGCAACAGATTTCCTTTACGTAAAGCATTTAGCAAGTTGAGAATAACTAGTAATAATTGCATTTAAACATGAATTTGAGCATATTTGACAGCACTATATTTAGTCAAATCATGTTTTATTAGTGAGCCAAGGGCAAAATGCACATTTCCTTCTTGCAAGTCTAAATAAAAAATGAAGCTGGAGTAGAAAATCCATGGAAACAAAATAAAACAAATAAAAGTGCAAAGACAGGGAATTCAAGGACTCTGCAGCCTACATTTGGCAATTTTGTTAATTCAGTAAAATTGTAACCATTAGTGTTGTGGAATGCAGACCGAAAATATACTGGCATCACAAAACATATATGCTTTTTTAACTGGTGCGAGTCACAGAGCAATGGGAAGCAACTGTATATCGATGCTGACAAAAGAGGCTTTGGGTCACATCAAGAGAATGGGCTTTGATCACTTTAATATGTTTTGTCCTCACACTTGCCACCTATACAAGACCTGTAAATGCACAGATTGATAAACCATCAAATTAAAGTTGACTTTAGTGATTTGAAGAAAGTATTTTGTTTATTTTGTTTTTTCTTTAGGGGACCTTAAAGGCATTGGTAGCCAAAGATTTTGATTGTTCTAGGATTTTGCGTGACTAATAGTATGGGGGGCAGTTGTTGCAATTGTGGTTTTGGGTTGGTTTTATGGAACTGAACATGGTGTCATTCTGACCGAGTGGTGAGAATGAGAATGTGAATGTTCCACACTCTGAGCCAGGTTACTGAGAATTTTTATTTTCTCGTTCTTTCTTCCATGTGTAATAGAGATTACACCTGTGAGAGGTAGAAGGCCCTACTTCAGTTACAGACCAAGAGCCGGTTGACCCAAGGCTGGTGAAACTCTATTTTGGTAAATTTGAAAAATGAAGACAATCTTGTATATATGAGGAATTTCAACAAAAATCACCAGTACTAGGGGACATGGAGAATAAGTAAAACGACATAAAAACATTGAAATAAAAAAGACAGTTTGAGTGATGGTAAGGTGGAAAGAGGGACTACGGTATGTGAAGGGATTCAATTGATAGGGTGTATGTAAAGGTAAAGGTACTTGGATATAGGCAAGAGTAAAAGAACTAGGCTATAGGACAGGGTACATGTTTTGGGCATAATTAGTGGAAGAGATGACTAACTGATAGGCATTGGTAAACGTACAAGGGTATTAGAATGGGCAGAGGTGAAAGGCAAAGGACAGAGGTAGAGGTATGAGGTTATGGGAATAGTTATTAAGGAATAGTTAGGTGTAGAGGTATGAAGTTATAGGTGATAGTAGAGGTACAAGGCTACAAGTAGGGGTTGCAGTATTACAGTATAAGGGGGGTAAATGTATTAGGTTTTATGAAGGTGTAATAAGGAATATTTTGGGCCTGATTACGACTTTTGGTTGCAGCGGGAGCAGGCAGTACGCCACTGCCACGTTCCCGCTGTGGTCGGGCCGCCCACCAGATTTGGAGTTTCCTCCTGTCTGGCGGGCTGTTTTTTGGCATTCCGACGATGGTGCCTCAGAAAATGGGCACCGCAATGGGAATGCCAAAAACAGTTCCTGCACGGCATGGACTGTAAAGTCCATGCCGTGCAGGAACAGAGATGCATGCATACATGGGGGCACATGTTGTGCCCCCCTGCATGCATCTACATGGCGTGAGGCACCAGGGGTCCCTGTAGTTGTTTCCTCTCCGCCATGGTTTTCATGGCGGTGGAACCTCTAAATATGCTTGGCGGGTCCGCGGCGGTCCTGCCAAGCATGTTGTGGCCTCAAGACCCCCCAACTCGTAATGAGGCGGTTGGAGCGCCGGTGCAGCTGTGGCAGGACCACCGTGCCTCCGCAAGTCTGACATTCCTCAGACTGCCAGACTCCTAATCAGGGCCTTAGTGTAGACATATTAGGGTATACGTATAAGAAGTACTTGTATATTAGTATGGTAGAGTCAAGGGTAGAGTTATTAGATTTTTAGTCTGTTTAAAGGTACTTTGATATAGGTATGTTTAGAGGTAATAGGGTAAATGTAGGGATAGGGGGTCTAGAGTATAAATGGAGTTAAATGTACTACAACACAAGCTGATAAAGAGAAGCTTGGATACAGATAGAAATTAAGGACATGGGTAAATGAAAAATAACAGCGGGTAAAGAGAAGTATACTACCAGTGTATTCACATAACTGAAGACAGAAAGAGGGCTTGAGGGAGGCAGTACAGGGGTCCAATGTAGAGAAAAAAATCATGATGGATTTGTTTTTCTGGGAATGTTTTTTTCTTTAAAAGAATGAGAAGAAAAAACAGGTTAATGGAAAAAGTATATCCAGAACCGCTTTGAATGTTTTGCCAGAATCACACAGAACTAAGTAGAGGACCTTGTAATTCAGTATTTAATTTTGCTGAGTTGTAAGGGAGTGAAGATTTTGTGGAGAGTGATGACAGTTTTCAGTCAGCATAAAGTCTTCAGTATTGAAGGTCTGCAAGAACGTTTGAGGCTTTCTACCATCTCTCTGACTGTGGACTTTCTAAACCTTTGTTCATAAGATAATGTTTTTGATGAATCCTAGGTGAATACCATTCAGGGGCTCTGTAAATTTCATCAAGATGTTTTGCTGTTTTGTGCCACAGTGTATGCTATGTGTCATTTGCTTTATTTGTTGTCCACATTCAGTTGTTATGTGAACGCTACTCGTAAGCTGTTTTACTTATGTTTTAAGGTATGAAGGGGTTGTGGTGATAGTTGGTGTTTTGGGGGTGAAGGGGCTGGAGTGCTATGCCAGTTCCCAACATCCAGGGTTTATTGAACCTGAAGGTGTTTTGTAGTTCTTTACTACAGACATCTTTTAGCTGCCTATAGTTGAAGACCTATGGTTAAAAATGCAGATACTTACAGAGGGATTTGGACCAGCCTATTACTTACCAGGTATTTGGACAAACTATCGAGTCAAAAATATCGAGTCACACAAATATTGAGTGTTTATTATTGTGATACAGCAATATTGTAATGCAGAAATATACTGTTTGCAAAAATATCAATTTTTTTATGGTAAGTAATATTGTTGTCAAAAATAGCTGTATTGTCAATATCGGTTACAAAAATATAGTTGTAAAAAATATCGTTTTTTCATTATCTTTATATATTTTAGTTCATATTTTAATGGCATATGTTATAAATTGTTTGTATAATTGTTGTTAATATTTTTTTAATAGTTTGTAATTTTTAGTTATTTTTCAACTTTAATTTAATTTGTAATTGAATTTATAGTGCCGTAGCGGGCTGTGAGGTTTGTAGGGGTACAGGGTGGGAAGCTAATTATCTATAAGTAATTAGTAATTAATTTGTAATTAATATTAACTATTTAATTGATAATTAATTATGTAAATTGTGAAATCAATTTTTTTTGCGTTATATTTTAGGTGCGGGTTGTTGAGTTTGAAAGGGTAAAGGGTGGGAAGTTGATTATGTATAATTAATTAATTATGAATTATTGATGCATTATAAATTGTTTAACTGATAATTAATTATGTAAATTGAGTAATTATTATTTTTTCAAGATATATTTTAGGTGTGGGTTGTTGGTTTGTGTAGGGGTAAAGGGTGTGAATTTCATTAAGTATAATTAATTAATAATTATTTATTACTTATTATTATTTGTTTAATAGATAATTAATTATGTAAATTGTGTAATCATTATATTTTTCAAGTTGCATTTTGGGTGCAGGTTGTTGGGTTTGTTGGGGTACAGGGTGGGAAATTAATTAAGAAATAATCACAGTTGTAAGTGGGGGGAACATGGCGGGTGGCGGTAAGGTGGTCGCAAAGCTCTCTCACCTTCCAGAAAGGACTAGCATTTGCGTTCGGTGGTGTGCGGTGTGACTTGGGGTCCCCGCCTGGCAGAAGAGTGTGTCGGAGGGCGGGGGTGCTCGGTGAACCTCTCGCCCTTCCACGGGGTGTGCATGCGGCGGGCGAAGACGCCACAGCAGGAGACTGCTGGGACAGCCAGAGGCACTTCCACCCAGCGCGGAGTTGGAGTGTGGGCAAAGGCAGCTGCATGGCTCTCTGTGGACTGGCGAGCCTCGGACAGAATCTGCTACAGGGGAGCTCCAGGTGGCGCAGTACAGACACAGTTTGTGCTGGGGAGTGTCTGGGGAGAGGAACAGTCGGGGAGTCAGCGTACTATACAGAAGAATGATATTATATCTATGACACTGGTAAAAAAAAAAACCGGGGGAAGACCTGCAGGAGGCCCCGACAGTTCTTCAACACCTGGGAAGAAGGCAGACAGTTCAGGAGTTAAAATCAATACTGAGGTAAGGAGGCTGGAGGGGTTTTCAAAAGGGCAGGTCAATAGATACGCCCTGAGAAATAAACAAATCTTAGTAACTCCTAGTATATCAGATTTAGCCTTAAATTCACAGATACCACTGGACACCATTATCTCTCTCCCGACGCCAGACAATCCAGTAGAGGGTTGGAAAATGGTGAAAGAAGGAGGGAGAAATTAACCAAAATCACTTGGTTGAGTTAAAATAACCCATTCCTTGCGGTCATATTTTAAAGTTCAAGCCCAGGGAAGGGGGCAGTTAAACCAGCCTCCATTAACAGACATCCCAAGTAAGGACCAATATCGAGCTAATATGGCAGAGATAGCGAAAAGTAAAATTACTAGTACTACCATGAATACTCTGGGAGATTTAGAGACTACTAACAGATATCAAGCTTTGGCAGACAAAGGAATAGAAGAGTTGCCACAGGAAATAAGCCCAACTTCACTCTCTGAGCCTCTTGCACACTCCAAACACCATACGCAAGTAGGAAAGGAAACACACCCAGAGGTGGAAAAGATGATAACATCCCACTTAAGTGAAATAAAAGAACGAGTTGATATATCTGAAAGAAATCAGGGAAAGATACATGAAGTATGTGAAAGTCTGGAATGTAAGGTGAACTAATCTAATGGAAAGACTGGAAAATATGGAAGTAACCGTAGAGATGCTAAATAAGGAGGTTGAAATAAATCAAAAAGAAATCTCTTCTCTCAGGGCAGGCGAAAAGGACTTGAGAGATAAGATCTAGTCTCTTGAAAACAACACACAACGAAACAACATGAGGATTTTAAACATACCAGAAGGGTTTGAAGGGGATAATATAAAAAAAGCTGTGATAGGTCTACTAGAGGAATTTATCCCAAATCTGGATAGTAGTACTTTGGAAGAAGATACACAACATATTCACCAAGACCCCTTTCGTAAATCGACAGTCAGGAAAACACCAAGAAAGATTCTAATAAACTTCAATACATATACGCTTAAAGAGAATATATTATTAGAAGCCATCAAAGCAGGCTCATACACAAAGGGAGAATGGTCCTTCAGAATTAGATCGGATATCTCCAGGATGACGCAGGACAGGCAATGGGAGCTGGGTAAATCTATGCAGGAGTTGAGATCATTAGGCACCACTGTTCAAATGCATTTTCCAGCCACATTAAGGGTAATGTGGAGCATTAAGATGTATAATATTAAAGACCCAAAAGAAGTTGACAGTTTGACTGAACACATTAAAGCACACCAAAAATAACTCTTGTTTTTTCTATATAATTTCAGGAATGCAGAGAGGGCTCAAAAATAAAAGGTGCCCTTCAAAAGGTCACCTGAATATAAATGAGAGGGTTCCCCAGGGAGGGATGGGGGGGTCACATCCACACAAGAATTTTTATATATTTTTTTGCACAGGGTGGGGGAGCATGAGGTAGAAAATAAAGGGGGTCCTCATTGACAAAAAAAGCCGTAGATTCCATAGAGATAGGGACTATTTCCTCTCTTGTGAATACCCTAAGACAGGAAATGACCGGGGTGTTTAAAGATAAGACCGTGGGCATTATAAGTTGGAATGTTAATGGCCTTAGGGTTGCTAGTAGACGGAAAAAAAATTGGAGTACTGGAAATTGTCAAATAGTGAGATATTAATAATACAAGAAGCACATTTGCTGAAAGAAGAATGGAGTAAGATATTAAAAAACCAAAGATGGGTTGAACATTATGGGGTCGATTCCGATTCGGGCCGGAAATTTCACCGACCGAGCCGGACCCGGAGAGATTTCCGACCGAATCGGACCCGTGCAGTCCGACCGAACGAGTACGATGCGTCCGTATGTTATCGGACTCGAGTCGGTCGGACTCCCATTGAAGTCAATGGGAGCCGGTCGTACAACGCGTACGCGGGCTCCCATTGACTCAATGGGTGCGAGTCGGACAAGTGCGCCCCCTACAGCGGGTACACGGCGAAGCGATTCGCGCCGTACACGCACAGGTAGGGGGACCCATGGGTCCCCCTGTGTGCGACTCGCGCGGCTACGAGCACAGGGGGGTCCGACACGGACCCCCAAAGTACGGCTCCGACAGCTCTTTCGAGCCGGAGTGTGCGGCTCGGTCGGACTGCTCGCGGCGCGCATCGTACTTACCCGGCCGGGGAACGTCTCCATTGCGCAGTGCGAGTCGAGTCCGAGCAAGTCGGTCGGTGCGGTTCGAGCCGGGAACGAGTCGGTCGGAGCGGTCGGGACGCCCGGACGAGTCGGTCGGCGAATTCGCATCGTACTCGCTCGGCCGGACCCGCGTACGGTTCGGTCGGGAAACAGGGCTCCGAATCGGATCCGGTAAAGCCGAATCCGATTCGGAGCCCTACCGGCCGAGATCGGAATCGGCCCCTATGTGTGTACAGACCAGGAGTGCTGTATAAAAGGGGTGGCAATCCTCTTTAAAAAATCTATTAAGGCGTGTTTGAGGGAATGCATGGTAGACAAAAGGGGGAGATGGGTCATAACTAATGTTAAATTGTACGACAACTGGTATGCAATAGTAGGGTATTATGGCCCCAATACTGACGATCTAGGACCACTCCAGGACCTTTATAATTCTCTCCTGGATATAAATGTCCCCGTTATATTGGGGGGTGACTTCAATGTTTTGATTGATCCAATTCAAGATAAATCATCCCCCAGGTCTACAGTTAATACTCCAAAAATGAGAGCTTTTTTGAAACTCATGATGGAAGACCTGGGGTTAATAGATATTTGGAGGGAAAAAGGATGTAAGGATAATAGATACACGTTTAAAAAGAAAAAACATGGGCACTCTTCAAGGATTGATTTTGTCTGAGTAAACAATAGGTTTGGCAACAAATCTCAAGCGTAAAACATATAGTAGAACACTTATTGGATCACTCAGCGGTCAGTTTGGTACTTACACCGAATCAACCACTGACCCAAAAGAGATGGACGCTAAACTGTGTACTATTAATGAACAGAAACTTAGTCGAAATCTTAAAAAAAGAGACAAACAACTTTTTTCAGATTAATAGGCATACAGCCCCGATGTATATAGTGTGGGACACATGTAAAGCTTTTAGAAGGGGACACCTAATCAGCCTCTCTATAAATCAGAACAGAGAGCGTAAGGCTAAAATTGAGAAATTGGAATATAATATAGCTAAGATATCTAAGGAATTAGAAAACTCTCGGAACACACAAGTCCAGAAACAAATCCAGGGAAACTTACAGGAAGCAAAATACAGACTATCTAGTTTCTTAGAAGAAGAAGTTAAGGAGAAAATGGAGGCTAGTAAAATTTCTCATTACGAGTATGGGGAGGGCTGTGGAAAACTATTGGCGTGGAAAGATAAATCAGAAGCAAATAAGAATAATATTACTGAAATTCTAGACTCTAAAACAGGTAGATTGTGTAAAGAAGACAAGGAAATGGAGGAGGCTTTTGTACTGTTCTTTAAAGATTTATACAATGAAGATTCAGTAGTATCTGGAGAACAGTTACAAAGCTATTTTGAGGGAATAAACATCCCCCGGGTGACTCCTACAGCACAGGAACTTCTCAGTGCAGAGATACGTTTAGAGGAAGTAATATTGGGAATGGGAAAAATGAAAAAAGGGAAAGCCACAGACCCAGACAGTCTCCCTAATGAGCTATATAAAATTCTCAAAGAAGAACTGGCCCCATGGTTTAGATAACTGACAAACTGTGCCTTTTTGGAGGGAAAGGAACTACCATGCTCCTGGGAAGAAGCAACGATTAGCATTATCTTCAAACCAAATAAAAACCCCAAACTATGTGAGTCATACAGACCGATTTTTCTTCTAAATTCAGATTATAAAATATACACTCAGATCTTGGCAAAACGACAAGAGAGTGTGATGGGTCAACTAATACACCCTGATCAAAAGGGTTTTATTAAGGGGAGACAACTGCACGACCTAACTCAAGAGTTGATTGGACCAATAGACCTAGCCACAACAAACAGAACTCCTTTGACGATCCTTACTTTTGATGCTGCTAAAGTATTTAATAGGGTCAGCCTTTCTACAGTGGTTAATAAGGCAACATGATCTAGGGGAAAACTTTTCAAGAGCAGTGTCGACGATATACAAAAATCCTACTGCTAGGAATTTGGTAAGTGGAAACCTTACGGATCAGATAGAAATTGAATGAGGGACTCAGGGATGCCCGCTGCCTCCCTTACCCTTTAACATATACATTGAGCCTCTGGCAATGAAGATAAGAGCAAATTCAAATATCAGCCCTTTATAAATGTTGGGAAAAGAAGGTGGGTCTTTATGCAGACAATTTCGATGATTTATACTAGCGAAATGGAAACATCCTATCCTGAGATCTTCAAAACGTAAAGGAATTTGGCAAAGTGTCAGGATATTTAATTAATCAGCAAAAACCTGAACTATTGGAGTGGAACACCAATTGTCGCAGCCCCCTGGTGAAAAAAGAGATCAGATATTTGGGGATACAGGTGGTACAGAATCTTAGCGACTTGGCACAGACAAATTCTGCAAAGGTTAAAAAAGAAACTACAAACCTACTGAGGACTTGGAACTTCCTCCCGTTAGCTTTTTTAGGTAGATCAAATTTACTAAAAATGTCAATTTTACCCAAGTTTACATTTATTTTTGACACAATTCCTCTGGAATTCAATTTGGATGCTGTTACAAAATTGCAAGGAATACTCAGTAGTTTTATTTGGGCAAATATAGGGGTCAGGATAGCGTGGACAAGGTTACGTCAGAGAAAGATCTTTGGGGGAATCGCTAGCCCCTATCTGTTAATATATTGCCGGGCCTTTCGATTTAAGACCTTCAGATCTCTTCTCTTGGAGAATGCTTTTTACACCCCACTTTTTAAGGCACTAACAACGGAGGAAAAAGAAATGGTGAACTTCTTTCTATATAAATTTGGTGACCCTAAATATTACAAAAATGTGACTACAGGTCTTGAAGGCCGCAAGTAGCTTATGGTATCCGATTAGTCGCTCTTTGGTGATACCTTATTACTGTGCTTCTGCCCCAATCTGGGACTCCCCAGGGACTCCTATGTGCCTCGCAGACAAACTGGCAGCCCTGCTGAGGCAAGCGGAGATAAACAAATGGGGACAGCTTTTGCAGGATAATAGATTAGTCCCATGGGAGAAAGTGGAAAGTAGGGGTGGGCGGAATTTGCGTAGTCGCGCTACGCAAAGCTCCGCGAAACGGTAAAAAATCTCCGCGAGCACGCAAAAGTTCCGCGAACACGCGGAATTGCTTGTTCCACCCGTTCGCGATGCTTTTTTCCTGTTCGCGAACGCTGTTTGCGTGCTCGGTGAGAAATATCTCGCGAACCTCGCATTTTGAAAACGCGAACAAGCCAAAAACTCTGCGAAGCCGCGGAATTTTTGGCAATTTCGCGTTCTCCGCGGAACGCGAAATTACCCAAATTCCGCAAATTCCGCGAGCGGAACGGAATTTACCGCCCAGGCCTAGTGGAAAGAGCCACAGATGGACTTCTCTGTAAGTTTAAATACTATCAGCTTTTGAGCTGGTCAAATAGCTTGAAGAAAACAGGAGAAAGCAATGAGGACTTTGAAAGGGGGTATCAATTAAGATCCCCTCAGAAAAAAGAGGTTGCAAAATGGCACTGGGTAATGATCAAGGCAGGGGAAGAACCCTATTCTAAGCTGGAAGAGATCTGGAAGAGGGACCTGCCAAGTTCAAAGTTGGAAGATATTTGGCAAGTATCGATGACTACATTTTGGTCTACTGTAAAATCTGCACTCCTCAAGAGAAATCATCTCTTCACAGTACACAGGGCATATTGGACACCAAGGAAGTTGTCTAAGCTGGGGAGACAAGAGCCGAAGAAATGCCCTAAATGCAGTGAGAAAAGGGCTGATGATGTCCATATGTTCTGCCGGTGCCCTCTGATAGAGTCCTCCTTGCTGGATGTGGGAGAGATGGTTAAAGAGATTATAAATCAAGATATCAAGGTAAGCCTATCGATGATAATATTTGGGGTAGAAGAGGGAGGGAGTAAGGTATCTAAGAATCAAAAATCGTTATTGTTTATGCTAATGTTGTTGGCTAGAAGAGAGATCTGTATAAAATGGGTATTGCCCATCGTCACAACTAAATTGGAGTGGGTATTATCAATTCGGAGAATTAACTCTTTGGATCGTAAGAGCTCTTTAGAAAAAAAAGCCAAGTTTTGGGAGATTTGGGATAAATGGGAAGAATAGTAAGAAACAAAAAAAAAAGATTATTAAAGCCCTAAAGCATTTAAATAAGAAATCGGTCCTACGATTAAATTATCAATAGCTAATTAGCAGGAATGGGTAACTCACTCTAAAAAGACTTAGCAATGTGGTCGTGGGGCTGGTTTAGAGTGCAATATGGACTCTCCTCTTTGTAGGGGAAAAGCCCTTGAAATTGCCTGCTTAATCTGCCTCACCAAGCCTTGATACGCTTATTGATGTTATATGAGGACTAAAAAAAAAAAAGCAATTATTGATAATTAATTATCAATGTATTATTGTTTAATTGATAATCAATTATGTAAATTGTGTAATTATATTTTTAAGTTTCATTTTAGGTGTGGGTTGTTTACTTTGCAGGGGAAAAGGGTGGGAAGTTAATTTCATAATAATTACTAATTAATTATTAATTTATATTGAAATATTAAATGTGTTGATAATTTTGTTAATTATTTAATAATTTAATTCTTAATGTTATATATCAGGTGTGTGTTGTGTTTGTAGGAGAATAGGGTGGGAATTTATTTCAGTGATAATGAATTCAAAATATGTATTAATGTATTAATAATTGTTTTATTTATTACTTAATTTGTTAATTGTGTTATACTTTTTTTTATTTCAACTACATTTTAATTGTTGGCTTTTATGTTTGTGGGAATATAGTGTGGCATATTAATTAAATTAATAATACTTGTTATAATTATTCAAAGTTTTAATACTTATGTAATTTGTTTCTTTTTTATTTTTACATTTCATAATTTTTATATTAGGAATTTTATATTTTGGTTAATTAATAGAGTTCAAATATGTTACTTGTTTGAAGTGAACTACTCTCTCTCTACTGCTGCACAGAGTGAAGTGGGAATAGTAAATTTTACCCCTCTGGTGTTCAACACTTTCCCTACTGTTGCACAGATTGGAGTGGGAATAGTAAATTTTATCCCTTTGGTGTTGAACACTTTCCTTACTGTTGCACAGACTGGAGTGAGAGTAGTGAGTTGTACTCCTCCGGTGTCCAACGCTTTCCCTACTGTTGCACAGACTTGAATGGGAATAGTAGATTTTACCCCTCCGGAGTCCAAAGCTTTCCCTACTGAATACATTGCAGTAGAAACAGAGGGGGTGATTAGGATGGCTCGCGGATCGCCATCGCCAGCCAGGCGGTGGCGATCCGCCCGTCATCCCCACCCGATTTACCCCTGCCATATTATAATGGCGGGGGTACTGCGGCGGATGCAAAGTGCGTCCGCCGCTTTTCCGCCGGTCGGCAATCGTTCCGATTGCCGGCCAGGCGGAGCTGGAGCCTAATATGGTGGCGGTGCCTAGCAGGCACCGCCAACCAGGATGTATTGCTGTTAAGGCCTTTCCATGGCGGCGAGGCGGTGAATCGCTTTGGGGGCCCGTTACGGGCCCCCGGGGGGGTGAGGGGGGGGCTGCACTTGGGGGGTACCTATGGTACCCTCTACATTGCCATGCACAAGGTGGCAGGCACCGCGCAGTGCCTGCCACGTTGTGCATGGAAATGCACGACATGTCATTTTGACATTGCGGCGGGTGCTGCTGTAAGCAGCATTCACCGCAATGTTAACTTGCGGAATGCGACCGCCAGGGTGGCGGTCACATCCTAATCAGGGCTGCGGGATCGCCGCATGTCTGGCGGGCCGGTCCCGTTTCTACTGGGATGGCGGTATCTATTCTTCACAGATGTTACTACGTTTTTAATATTGGTTAAATATGTAATATTATTATTATTGTTTATTTGTTTAATTTTATATTATTTTTATATTATTTGTATATACATATATATAATTGTTTATATATTTTTAATTATTTTTGGGAAATGTATTATTTTTCATTTAATTTGTTAATTATTTTATGGTTTTTGTGTGTATATATATATATATATATATATATATATATATATATATATATATTTATATATGCGTTTACTATTAGTAAAGTTCAAAAACATAAAATGTAATATAATGTGACATACATTTTTTTATAATAGTGCTATGTTATATATGTATATATAAGTATACAAGCATGTATATATTTATGTGTGCATGTTTATGGATTTATGTATTTTACATTATAGTTATGTTATATATTTAAATATTGAATATTTACTATTTTAACCTATATATTTCCATTGAAAATCGATATTTTTGTCTTTTTTAATGATATTAGTGTGAAACAATAGTTTTTTTTCTGATATTTTTATACTGTTTGGCAACAGATGCTTTCTCTGAAGCCACCGCCATCAGAAAGTATAGTCTCACCTACGCCACGATCATGAAATCCAGTATCCAGTTCGCACTCCAGTTCAGTTCCTGGTCACTTCACCTTGAGTGCTCTGTGTTGCTGTCTCACCTCGGAACTCTTCAAAAGAAAAGAAACAGGATTGGGTCATAACTCAGAAGAGTATTCGCCAGTGCTGCGCAGCGAAAGAGAAACCCTGTAAGGAAGAAGCTAATTAGTTAGTTAGCTAGGAGCGACTATCTTTGGAATTAAGGAAAAATTCTAATTCAAGAAACTTGATCACATGATCCGAATGTGAACAGTACTTGATTAAGGGGAGAGATTTAAGACTTGTGGTATCTTGTTACACAGAGAATTGGATATAGCTCTGTATACATGTTCCATTGTATAATATGGTTTATTGTGCACTGACCTAGGCAAAAGAAGTCTGCAAGAAAGACGATTTGGCAAGACATACACGTTCAATGCAAATGCGCTAAGAGAACTAAGAATCACTGGGAGATATTCAAGGGACTGAACGGAATTAGAGATTATGGTAATAAGTGTTCTAGTGGTATGTATGTATTGCATGTATGCGTCTCCATTTACAGCAACTGAGAATGAGAAAAGAGTAACAACAGACTCTTCCTTGAGGGTCTTGTGTGAAGTAAGCATCAGGAGCTCATCTTGAGAGGAGGGCAATTCAGAAAAGCAACGATCCAGCTGTTCTCTCTCTCTCATCCCTTTTCCTCTTTCCCCATGGTCACTTCTTGGATCGAGTGGTGAATCCACTTGCTCTGGAAGGTGTCAGGGGGCATAGGAGGCTAGTTGTAATTGTAGCACTTCTAAAGCGTGTTAAACCAGAAGGCATCAAAGCGCTAAACCGGAGGAAACTGTGTAAAAGGTGAGAACCTGAAGCAGAGAAAACCTCAACAACCAAGTAACTCTATGGGAGGGCTAATTAGAAAACAGTCACGTTTTCACCTGCCTACGAAAGATCAGGTACGAGTTTAAACTCCTGGGGGCATATTATCAAGCCAGTTAACGCCGCGTTAGCGGCACTTTCCTGCCGCTAACGTGATTTTTTTTATCGCCCTATTACCAAGATGTCGCTAACAAGCGTTAGCAACAGCTTTCCGGCGATAGCTATCGTTTTTACTATCGCCGTGCATGGCAGCGATAGTTTCCGCTAATGATATGCAAAGTAGGCGTTCCTTATCACAATTTCACGAAAAAAGTCGCTAACACACCATCGCACTATTACCAATGATGTCCCGGACCCGCGAAGCGATAAAAAAAGTCCCGCTAAGGCCCCTTAGCTGCAGGAAAATAAGACCTGAAAAAACAGGTCTAAAAATTGAAAAATGGTGATAAATGGAGGGATATAAGGGAGGCCAGCCCAGACCCACACCTGAAGACCCACAGCCGCCAATGAGGTGCTAATCATTCAGCTTGGAGTCCCAGGAAGGCAACAACCACCACCGCCACTGCCACCGCCACCCCCCCCAGGACCACCACCAAGGCAGCGCCAAAGACGACAGCGGGCCCTGCGCAGACGTCTCAGCCTCGCAGACCTGACGCCAGAGGATGTCATTGCCCACTACAGGCTCAAAAGGACATCCATCCAACACATCCTGAACCTGATAGCCCACAGGCTGACGCCACAAACACAGCGGAGAACCAACATCCCTCTGCAGACAAAGCTGCTGGCCGTGCTGCATATGTTGGCCTCTGGGACCTTTCAACCAACAATGGCCAGAGTTGGAGGAGTCTCACAGGCAGCCTTCTCAATCTTCCTCCCAACTGTCTTGGATGGCATGCTCAGCCTGATACCCCAGCACCTTCACTTCCCCAACACTGTGCAGGAACAGATTGAGACCAAGCAAGGATTCTACGCCATAGCCGGATTTCCACAGGTGTTGGGTGCAATTGACTGCACACATGTCCTATTTGTGCCCCCTGCGGACAGTGCACACATATATCGCAACAGAAAGCACACCCATTCCATGAATGTGCAGGCAATAGTGGACCACCGGGGACTGTTCACCAATGTCATAGCCAAGTTCCCAGGGAGTGTGCATGATTCCTACATCTTCCAACAGTCCATCATAAACCAGCGCTTCCAGGATGGCACATATGGAAATGCAGTTCTTGTTAGTAAGTACCAACTGAACACACCACACGCCTCAACTCCACATTCATGCAACTCACAATTGTGAAAATGTACATGTAACAATCACACATACAACATGTCAATCAACATGCCCACGTACCAGACACTACAACACCAAGAAATGTGGGAACTGTGGCTAGATATGTAGACAAACCATCCTCAAATGCTTAGTCCCTGTGCCACCCATAAGCAAATGTGGTGAGAGGTGGGAACCATGTATGTGCGATGGAGGTACACGATCCACAATGAAAGTAGGAACACAAGGCCCAGTGTGTAGGTGTTGTGCTGGACAGTTGGGAGTAAGCTGACTACAGACATGCCCATGTTGGCATATAGTGTGTCTCTGTAGCCCAGCCTGATGGCAATGACTGTGTGGATCACTGTTACACCCGACAATGGGGGGATCTATGTGAAGGTTGCATAAAGGATGCAGAGGCTGGCGACGCAGCTGTAGGCCACTGCGTACACCTGTAGGTACATGGAGATGGAGGAGTCAAATATGGGGCCTAGGTACCTAGATTTGGGGTGGGGGCATCCGAAAGCGTTGGACCACCAGGTGATGCCACATGCTGATTGTACTGTTACGAGGATGATGACTCATGTTTCCCCTGCATATAGCACGCCCCAGCTGTTGATCATCCATGTTGCAAATCACAGCAATCCTACCTGGAAGAGCAGTTTGGTGTGTGTGCGTATTGTTGATGTTGAATATGAGCATTCTGTACGTGTTGGTGGTGCAGTTTACTGGTATCCCAAAGCTTGCACCAGCTCCACTCCATGTGTCAGCAGCTGCATCTTGCCAACTCTGAGGTTGGTGCTGACCGAGGTGGCATTCATTGCCTGCCGTATGTTGCAGTTACATAGTGGGACAAGGGTGCATGCGCAGTTGGAGATACATGTTTGGAAAATGTGAACTTGCGCCATTGTTGACGACTGCAGTGTTGTGGTTGTTGCTGTCGATGGTGGTATACATGCAAAGAAGCCGTCAAAGGTGTGCCCTGCCTTGTGGATCAGTGTGGTGAAGATCTGGCACAGTCTGATGTCAGCTAACATTTCCCTGAGTCAAATGTACCTTGAGTAGTCGTGGCATGTGAGTTGGAGGCTACACTCCCGAATGAGTACGTAGTCCACGGAGTGGACAGTGTTGCGTCTGATGATGCTGATGGTGTGGGTGAAGCGTTCCTGCCTGCAATGGGCCCTGCATGCGAGGGGGCTGATGACTGTTGATATGTGTCTGCTCGGGACAGGAAACAGCATGTGTTGTGCATTGGGGCAGGTCTGGCAGCAGCGACAGCAGCACAACTGAACGTGAACCGTGTCTGGTGTGGCCCATTGCCATTTCAACGTTCACATGGCATTGACTGTGAGGAGGGTGGATGAGTGCCATCGATAGATGGTAGAAGAGCCAGTCATGCAACCACGCAGCGCACACAATTGATGAGGCTTGGGGAAGGGAGTATCAACAGTGAGGCAATTTAATTTGCAGTGATGCTTGTAATCAGTCCGAAACAACACATGGCTAACATGAAATCCAACATAACACAAATGACACACCACCAAACCATCTACACCAACAACACAGCCTGCACAACCAATAATGTAAACATCTCGCTATCACATGTTACAGGTGACCAAGGATATGCACTATGCCCGTGGATGATGACACCCCTCCGAAACCCCACCACCCAGACCCAGAGGCAGTATAATGTGGCCCACTGAAGCACCCGGTCCATTGTGGAGCGCACATTTGGTGTTTCCGTTGCCTGGACATCACAGGTGGCAGACTGCTGTACAGCCCTGAAATGGTCAACAAAATCATCCTTGCATGTTGTGTATTGCACAATATAAGTGTGTGCACAAATGCTCCATGAATTCAAGTGCCTGCTGCACCGGACGACGACCAGGATGATGCTGAAGATGAGGCAGGTGGCGCACACCCCAAAGTAAATGCAGCAGGAACTGCCCGAAGGGACCGAATAATAAACAATTTCTTCAACTGAGCACGTCACATTGTGACAGTCCCCCTCCAATGTATCTCATAGCAAAATGACCGCAATCACGGTGTGTGCCAATAAAAAAAAATTACACACATACCCTGTATGCATGTTATTGTCCAGCATGGGTACATCACTCTGAAAAGGGTACGTGGCACAATATGTGCAATGAAAATAGCAAAACTTCATCCATGCTGGGAATGTCTCCTCAGTACAGAGATGCTTTACAGTGTGTCAAATGTGTGAGACTAGAGTCTTCATGGTGCAAATTGGGCTATCCAATCCAAAATTGTTGCATGTCCTTTGTGTAAATCAGTCAATATAGGTTGTCGTCGGTGAATAAATGCACAATTGTAGTCTGTTGACAGTGGTCAATAATTTATTGGAGTGTGTACGTTGTGTAAAACAATGAGACTGTGGGCGTGCAATGGGGTATGAGATGAAACTTTGGGGGTGCAATGGGGTAAAATCTGAAAATAGGGCGTGCAATGGGGTAAAATCTGAAAATAGGGAGTGCAATGGGGTCAAATATGAAAATAGGGCGTGCAATGGGGTCAAATATGAAAATAGGGCGTGCAATGGGGTAAAATCTGAAAATAGGGCGTGCAATGGGGTAAAATCTGAAAATAGGGCATGCAATGGGGTAAAAACTGCCTTTCTGTGTGTCCTAAGCAATTAGCTTTGAAGCATCGACCACCTCCAGATCAACAAGCCCTACAACAAGTATGTGGACCACTAACTTGACACAGCAGACAGACCACCAGCACCCCTGAGACAACAACCAGACTGCCATCTCCAAATGGACACCATGCACGGATGAAGACACCTCCTCCGCTAGAAAAGGCATCCACCAGGGGGGCCACACAGACACCCTGGCCCCCTCACATCTACCACAGAGCCACATCTGCCTCCGCACACGAACCACTACGCAACATCAACATCACCTTCAACACATGCACGTACACAGACAACTTGAAGCTTGCCGAAAGTCATGTCCCTACGCCTTGTGACCGCCATGGGTGAGTAGCACACTTAAAAAATCCATGATTGATTGATGGTTCTCTTGTTAGGTATGCAATTATGGTGTGACCTGTGTTGAATGTTGCAAGTTTGAGTGTCATGTGTTGTGAAACATCATTTACATGGTGTCATTTGAGTGCCAACCAACCTCAACATGTTGTTACATGGCTCTGACATGAAATTTGCAGCAAGCCTGTACATCAGTGCATTGATTCCCTCTTAGCGTGCAGATCTGCCCGCTAACACGAAAAAGCGATATTTTCTCTTTCCATCCGCCCAATGTTAGAATACATCGCGCAACACTTTTTGCCATTAGAAAGTTTACTCATGTGACCATTTGCATGCAGATTTTCGCCGCTAACCCAAAAACGGGCCGCAAAGAGACAGGAAGTGATGTCTGCATGCTTCCTGTCTACTGGAGTAGTGTTTTCTACTTTCACTTTCTCTTTTAAGCACATTGCTGGTGATTGTGGAGAGTGTTGGAGCTGTTTGGTGGTGTGTGCTGCAGTTTGGAGATTTTGAGAGTGTTGCTGTGTCCTGTTGATAGTGTCTGTGAAGTGTTGTGTACTGATTTATTGTGTTTAACTGTCTCCTGTCCTCAGTTTTGCCGGGTGTCTGTCTTGGGGTAGTACACTAACATTGTTTTGGGGGATATTTTATAGGGATTTTTTTTTTTTCTGGCTGTGGGCTCACAGGTGTGCAGGGAGATGCCAGGTGTGGGCAGGGAGGGCAGGATGTCCGAGGGGGCATTGGGGGGCTTCCTGTGGCTCATAAAATTCCACCTGCCACTGATGTTGGAGAGGGGAGGCCGTATCCTGCAAGGATACAACATGAGTGTGCGGAAGATTAGGTGGGAGCGTGTGCGGGTGCATATGCGCAGGTTCTTTGGAGTGGACCGTAACGTGCGCCAGTGGAAGCACCGCTGGCAGGACATGCTTGCACGAGAAGCTGACCTCCTTGACTACGTGGGAGTCATGACAGGCCTACAGGGTGGTAAGTACAAACTCCACATTTAATCTGGTGTACTGTAACGAATGTAAATTACAACGTGTGTGACACTGGTGTCAAAGTGAGAAATGGTTGCTGATTGAGGTGGGAGACGCAATGCGTTTGCGCATCTTGTTGGCACATCTGAAACACAACGCAGCATCACATTGACAAGCATATGTTGCAAGTCTGTGTCACCCACTGTGCTGGACCAACACTTGGCACTGTACTGCCATAGCTGGCACACCTGCGCAAAATGTGCGTGCAGGCAGAAGATTGTTTGGGTACGGCAGGGGTGACTGTACATGAACCAGCCATGGAATTGTCCATGTGAGCTGTGTGCTGGCCAAAAGGCAGAGTCAAAATGCTGTCCTCATGATTTGTGTTACGTTAGCTATGCTGCTCTGTGAACATAGTTGCTGTGTGACAAAGTATTGTATAGGTACAAATGGTCTAAGGAAAGTGGACATCCCCAGATTGTCATACACCATCTACCTTTGTGTGACTGCTTTGTGCAATCTGCAGCTACTCAATTGTACAAAGTGCATGTAGAACATCAGGATGCATGTAGTAATGTTGCCTTGTGGATGACTCACACTACAATCATGGGCATGTCAGCTAGCATTACAGTCTTGTCTGTCCAAAATCAGCTGCCACAGGTCTGGTGTGAATGGCAGTCAAAGTAGACCCAATCATGTAGTCAACATGAAACGCCACACTACAGTTACGTAGCATTTGCTGTCATGGTGATGATTGGTATGAGGAATACGACACATATGAATTGAAGTCTAATCCCAACACATATTTCTTCCCTTGTCTCACAGATGGACGACCGCCAATCACACAGGGGGACATTGACAGCTTCGAGGACCCACACGCCACTGGTGAGTTGGAACGTAATTGACTAGCATGTTGCGTTGGCATGGATGTCTGGGTCACATGATCACCGTTGCAGTATGTAGTAGGGGTGCGTATCACGTCTATCTTGCCTACAGTGTGATGATGTATTGTGGAAGTCAGCAGTGTGCACTAATCGGGAAGTGACTCTGGACAAATGTATTGGTCTCACAGTTGTGACTTGGCCCATCCCCAGTCAGTGACACACATTGGAAGTGAGGTGCATATCATCAAGCCCATATCGCAAAGTCAAAGTAACTGTCATCAAAGTTGTGTTGTCAATAGGGGTCTAGCATCATAATCTGAGCAGCGTTAATACATTCCACGTGTATTAATGCTTACTTGTCAATGAGGTACACTGTCACGCTGTGTTGAGTGTGAACGGGGCGTGCATTGGGGGTTGTGTTCAGCGTCCCACGGCAGCACCCATTGTATCAGAGGCTGGCCCTGATGTCCAAGTGCAGCATTCTTAGTTGGCAGCGCACAACTTACCAACAGTTACATCCCGGTTGTATTCTGGCCATATGAGCAGGGATGCTTCTTGATCATCATGTTTGCTTTGTACATGTGTGCTGCTTTGTGCAGCACACATGGGAATAGATAATTGACATGGTGTGTATAAGTACAGCAAGGTGGCCCTTCCAGTACATACATTAACATGCCTCATTTTTCCCCAATGTATCTTTCCTGTGTGCTGCACTAAGCAACACACATGATAGTCACAACATGGTCCTCTAGGATGGAATCTGTGCATGAAGGGGCACCTTCATGTACAGACACCAAACTCACCTGCACACACACAACCTTGCACTCTGGTGCAAGGGTGCCTGTGTTGGCGCAGTCGTGATGAACCGCACACATGTGCTGGGGGACACACATGCCTGCACATGGGCATAGTACCTATCATGCAGCCCTGTGTCACTGTAGAGGATGAGGGTGGTGCTACACACAGGGGGGTAATGCTTTCTTCCTCCGATTGCTTGTACATGTCACCCTCTGCCCGTGTATGTAATGGCCAAATCTTTTGACACTGTCAGCCAAATTATTTAGTGACAGTGCATGTACCATGCCATGCACTGTCATGTCAGTCTCCCCAGCATGTAGTCACTGATCCATGCGTCAACATGTCGTTGTCCAGGTCACTTGCTGACTGCACATAGTTACGCTGTAGTGTATGCTCCCATGTTGAAGTGAACTTGTATTACAGATGTGTATGGAGGAAATTGAAATTGGCTAAGGGACTCTAATTTGCCTTTGTGTATGTTTTACAGACAACATGACGCCTGGCCAAATACATGCCTTCCAGGTGCGGAAGGACCGTTACCGCCATGTGAAGAAGGTTGCAAAGGAGTACCGCAACATGTCCAAGAGGTACCATGAGGAACGTAGGAAGGGCACATGGAAGGCAGTGCCTGAGCATGCCCAGGATGTCACACAGCCCCCCCCCAGGCACCTCAGGCGTCAGTGGTGTGTCCCAGCCGGTACAGGTGGCACATCCCCCTACGGCCCCACCCCCACCCCATGGCACTGTACCACCTGCAACTGGGGATCAAGTGGTTCCGTTCACATTGCGGGACAGGAGGCTGCTACAGGACATTGTGGTATCGCAGGCAGAGCTCAGGCGTGAATTGTCTGATGTCAACAGACGAGTGATGGATATACACAAACACTTGGGACTGCCATGATGGGTGGACCTGTTGGACACCATCCCCCTCTTCTCCCTTCCCCCAATGTTTGAAATATTTTATTATGTAGTGTTAGGTTAGTTATTTATTTGTTAGGTAGTGTAGTTTTAGTGTAGATTTTAGTTAGTGTTAGCTTGTTAGGTAGACATAATATTTTAATTAGTCATCCCTATTTGGGGATAAGTTTCCTTTTCTTTTGGGTGGGGGGCTGATGTGTTTTTTCTTCATAAATCTTTTTTTTAAAAATTTACAAAAAAATATATATTTGTGTAGGTTACATGTTTAGTTAGTTTATGTATAGCTTAGATGTCTTTGTCCTGTCTTGTGGTGTGCCTTAAGGGTGGGAGGGGGTTGATGTCTATGATGTGTTGTTGCATGTTTAGGATTAGTTAGGGTAGATAGTTTAGGTAAGTAAGATTGTTTTATAGTTAGTTTAGATTTTAGTAGTAGTTATATTGATAAGTGTTAGTTTAGGTCACTTGCATTTTTATACTGTTCTAATACAAATTTGATACTTTGGATTACTGCTTGCACTTATGTCAGGGACGAGGTTGTGGAGTGTGGCTCTTCCCATTGTATGCAACTTTTCACATCACTGGACTATCCATTGGAATCGCTAAGCCTGCTCATGACATGTGAGTTTGCAGGATGTATTGTGTCAGGATCCCTTAGATGGGAGCACACTGGACTTGCATTGATGACAGGGTGTCAATTTGGATTGACGCCCTGGTCTAGGGACAGTCGTCTGTGATGTTCTAGATCTTCTGTGTGACTCACTGATTTGGACAGCACATTGTTGCACATTTTGGACATGACCTAGTGAGATGGCATGGCAAGTGAATACAGTTAGCTACTGTTATCCATCATGGAGATGGATGTATGCGCCAGGTTCCACGGATTCCGTCACACACCTGCATGTCAGATGCTCCTGCCGCAGAGTCCATCTACATTGCACAGACCTAGCCACACTTGCTGTGTAGTGCCAGTGTGTCCGCTTCCTTTGCTATGTCCGGTTCATGTACGCTCACTCTCCAGACCATGCAAGATTTGTTAGAAATCTGTGTGCATTGTGTACAGGACATGGAACAGCAGTGTTCATGATTTACAAAAGTAATCTGTGAGTAAGTGATGACTTCACATTTTACGTTACTCACAAATGTAGTTTGGGAGTAGTGCATTTTGCTTTACAGAGTTGACATCCCCTAACTGCCTACCGCGACTCACTGGACTAGTCAAGTTTTGATTTTGTCACAGCTAATGTTTCGGGGGTGGCACACTGTCCTGCTGCACACAAGGGGGAAATGTTGCATTGCTCCCTATAGTGACAGTGTCATGAAGACTTGTTGCAGCTGTTACTTCTGCCATTGGCTCATGTTGATGACGCCCTTGAAATGTTGTTGGTGCATCTGACTATATGCTGAGTGCAGTGCCACACATATCCCTACACACATTGCCTGATACGCTCGCAGTGGTCACAGCATGGGAGGGGGCATATTTTAGGTTACATCGTTTGTCAACAGGGAGGGGCTGACTGAGGGCTAGCACTTTGGGGTGAGCCCCTATTTGCCAATCTACTTCACTGAGGCAGACATTGTGGTTCCGTATGTGTATGGTGGACATGTGCCCTTCCGTGTCTTCATCAATGTGAATATGCTGTCCAGTATTTTGGGATGTGACATGCAATGTGCACCATCACAACAGGCTTTGTCCACCACGTAGTGTGTGAGTAGATATGCCAAGAGATATTTGTTTACAAGTGTTAAGGAGGACACAACTCGTGGCCTGCAACAGACTAGGACATTTTTGCACACATGCCTTTTCATGAGAGGACGTGGGGCTAGGTTGATATATTGCTAGATGGTTGTTTTGGAGCAATGGGGGCAACGCTAGTTCACACATACACTGCCATCTCACTGCCTATCTGTATCAGGTAAAACTGGTACATTGCTCGTATTTCCCTTGGATTACCTTCTGGGTGAATCAGTGTCCTAACACTTTTTACATACTTCTATACTTGATTGGTCAAGAACCACACACATCTGTGTGACTTAAATAATTTTATTGACATTCAGAGGATGAAGACTGGACCAGTGCGTGGCCATACATGCCCACATTGCATGGATGCCCGTTGGAGGGCCAGACAGAGTCATTTGCTGGTAACAGGTCCAAGGGAAGAGGCATACAGGCACATGCATCAACAGTTTTTGTGAGCGCAAACGGTGTGATTCGCAAAAATCGGCTGTTTGCGCCCGCAAAAAGGACTTTTGCGATGCATCAAAGTGAAAGGCACTCGCAATTTAAGAAATCGCAATTTATTGCGATTTCTTAAATTGCGATTGCATTTAAGGAATCGCATTTTGCGAATCCTTAAATGCAATGCATGTACCCCTTAGAAATAGCGAATTCGCTATTTGGGGCCGCAAAATACAGAGAAATTACTCTGGTCTGTATTTTGCAAAAACCTTGAAAAATGCACTAAAGTGCATTTTTCAAGGTTTCAGGTTACACACACACATGCCCTTAGGGCATGTGTGTGCGCAACATGGGGGCACATCACAATTTCAGGGGTGCAACAGGTTGTCATTTTGACACCTTTGCACCCTTGAAAGTACATGCGCACTTGCGAGTACCTATTGGTACTCGCAAATTGCGCATGTACTTCCCATTCATTCCTATGGGCCTGTAGGCCCATAGGAATGAATGGGAAGCCATTCCTTAATTGCAACTCACAATTTGCGAGTCGCAATTAAGGAATGTTTAGAAATGGCTATTTTAATAGCGATTTCTACATGCATAGGCTTTTGAGAGTCCCTAATTGCGATTCCTTAATAATCGCAATTAAGGACTCGCAAAAGCATTTCTTGATGCATGTGCCCTATAGTTCAGTCCGCAGGCTGATTGCAGTGCCATTGGCAAGAGAAAAAGTTATATGGCAGTCCATGTGGAGGTCCAATGTGATTGTTGGGGGACAGTGGAAGACAGTGCAAGAAGATTTTCTGTGGCATGATACTAAGCCCGGCACCAAGTAGGAAACTGGGCTTTTGGCGCAGATGGATGCTACTGCTTCCTCCTTAGCACAAATGCACTTTCACCCTCCTCTTCATCCTCTGATGTGTCATGTGCCTCACATGTGGGTGGTGGTATGGTGAGTGCAGCACTGTGAGGCACTGACACAACAGGTGGCGGAGCTGAGGATGTGGAGGCACCAGCAGCATTCATCTGCGCCAGTCCTTGTGGCAGCAATGAAGTGATGAGCAGGTGCAGAGCATGATAGATCCTAGCAACCTCGCGCTGGTGTGCGGCCCTGGCAGCCATATCTTGTGCCTGCATCCGCTCCATGCTCTCCATTAACCGACAGATGTTGGCCAAATCCTGGCTGACATTGCTGGAGCCACTCTGAGCAGACAGTTGTTGTTGTCTCAGAATCATGACTCCAGCAATGTCAGCCATGGACCGTTGGAGGGCATTGAGCGGGCTGTGGGTGTCCATGATCTTCTGCATGTGGCCCCGGATGGGACTCAGGCACCCACGTATGGCCTCAAGTTTGTCCGCCAGGTGCTCGAACCCCACCCGCACCTGTTCCGCCATCTCCCGCTGGACCTCCAGCACATGGCGTTGGAAGGCCAGGTGTGTGTTCTCGAGGTCCGGGGTGGCAGCTGTGGTGGGAGGTGCTTGCTGCTGGTTGGTTTGTGCAGGGGGTGGGGTTGCCGCTATGCTGCTATGTTGCCCTGCTCCTGGAGGTGGGGTGCTGAAGGAGTCTAGCAGATGTTGCAGTGCTTACTGATCGATGGCGGGGTATTCCTCCTCATCATCAGTGAAGGTTGGGCCAGTCTGCTGTCCAGGAGGTGATGTTTCTCCCTCTGCAATGTGATAGGGTAGATACAGTTTAACAGTGTTTGTCATGTACAATCATGCATTGGATGTTTTTACAAGCAGACAGCAGGACAGTGTCCATTCATACTGTTTTTGAGGAGATGCCTATTTGTTGCAGGATAGTGATGATTTTGAGGAAATTGCAAATGTGATGTTGTAGTTGTACATTGTCATCTCACAGTTTCCAGCTATGACAAATGTTATTGTACAATATCTACACCCAAGCGTCACAAGTTGTGTCCTCTGTTCATTTGTGTGAATAATGCTATTTGGCCCACATAGTAGTCAATGTTCATGTGCTCAGATTTGTCTGTGTGTGCACTGCATTGTGTGCTGGTGGCACCTGCAGCTTTGGTTTAGCTGCACATTATACCTTTCAGGTAGTGAGCCTTTGGGTTCTGTGCATTTACAATGCTGTGCTGAGGCACACTGGGTGGAATATGGGTCTTGGTCAGAGTTGTGTGAGTTGTGCATTGTTTGAGTTCAAATGTCTTGTTTACGTCAGGGGTTGTATGTACACGAGGATGTGTCAGAGTGTGACTTGCTTGTTTAAGGATGTTGTCCACACTCAGCCACCTCAGTGAGGTGGCCTGAACCATGTTAATAGGTTGGGCCTGCAGGCATGCCATTCTTCATGCACTGTCACTTGCCTTGTCAATGTGGCTCACGGACACGCAGCATTGCAGGGTACTGCACATGTGCATGTGTTTTGTGCAAGTATGGTTATGTGTGAGTGGGCACACTTTAGGCACATTAGCAATGTGAGCTTACTTGCTGTTTCAACATGTGCTGCACTATGTGGTACACATGGACATCCATTTTGCTTTGTCTATTGTGATTTGTCTGGTGTGCATGTCGTCCTTCATGTTTTTTGTTGCATGCATTGCTGAGTGCCCTCCGTTTGGCTGACCCGTTGTGAGTATGGTTCTGCGTGAGTTTCGATAGTTCTTGCGGTCTGAACAGACAGGGGCATGTTACCAAGGAAATGGCAGGGAGAGGTGTTAGCCATCTTGTCTTCACGGCTCTCGCATCCACTTTGGTAACGCCAGGCTCATACATGTTATCAAGGATATGGTGCAGCCTGGCGTTTCCCCCTGCAATGGGAGTAAATTACACTGCTTAGTGCCAGCGCAGGCTCCCTTGCACCATAGTGCAAGGGTGTCTGCGAGCAGGGAGGTTTGTTCATGTGTAGGAAGTAGTTGCTTACTGCACATGGACAAAGCTAAGACGGCATTTTTTAGCTTTCATGTGTGCTGCTTCGTGCTGCTTCGTGCAGCACACATGGAAGTTACAAAATGACATTCAGAAGTATAGTTTGCTTATGTACAGGAAGGGACACCTTCCTGTACATGAACATAGCATGGAATTTGGCTTTTCACATGTGGGCTGCACAAGGCAGCACACATGATACAAGCAATAACAAGGGGATTAATGCATTTCTCCTAGTTTTGCAACCTTAGGCCCATGATTTCTCTGGTGTTCAGATCAGCACTGCCACCTCTTCTCGCCTAACTTGATGATGGATGGCAGCATCAACTTCAATGGGTGTTGTTGTGGGACGCCCACCACAACACCCACTGCACGCCCGCTTTCACACAAAGTTTAGTGTGAAAGGGGCCCTATTCTCAAGGCAGCGTAAAGCAACTTAACGTGTCTTTAAGCCACATTGAGTGACTTAACGCTGCCTTGATAATGGTGCGCTGACCTTATCGCCACCCCAACGTCAAAAGATAAGTGACGTTGTGGTGGCGATAGAGGCTTAGTAATATGTCCCATGGTGTCAACACCCATTACCCTCAAGGTTGACCCCACGTGTGGTGTGTAAGTGGTCAGTTTTCTGATGTATGTGCATTTCAAGATGCCTATTAATGGTGCTGAGGCCTGGTCAACGCCACCCTCACAGGAGATGCAAATGTGCAGGTGATGTGTGTTTGTGTATGTGCCACGCAGCTGCTGCCATGGATGATACCTGCTGTCCTGGTTCTGTCATTCAATGCCTGGCTTGGCATGTGGGTGATGACTACCTGACTGCATATTTGTTCACTGACACAGTTGACTTACCAAACCGTTAATTTGACTTGCACATGATGGTGTGATGGGCAACTCACATCAGGACTGATGTGGAATGCTGTATTCTGTGTGGCAGATGTGTACACTTGGGGGTGTAGGAGTGCAATTTTACATAGGGGTTGAGGGTGGCATTTGGCTGGTTGACATGATTTATTTCAATTTAGCTATCCTTGCTTGTTGTCATACTTTGGAAGTGAGACAGCTTTACAGGCACATTGTGGTTCAGCGAGTATGTCACACAGACAAGGCATGCAGTACATATTGGTGTGGTACATTCCTGTTCTGCATTGTTCACGTACTGTGTGGTTATTGTCACGTCACCCTGCTCATTGTATTCCCTCGCCCTTTGAGTGAAGTGTGCTGTTTGTGTGCATTTTTGTAGGTGCAACCTTTATCCAGCAGCCTACATAGTCAATTCGTTGTGACATTGCATGTGTGTGTGGTATGCAGACTCCCTAGATATTTCCCCACTTGGTGTACAGCAGACTGCATCTCATGAACAGGCAAGGGGGCACATTGCATGGTGATGCAGGTGATGTCAGATTTTCCCCCTTACCACGCACATACAAATTGCCTGCACATGGACACGTCTCACTCTGAGGCCAAAATGTGGATGCACTGTGCATGTGACTGGTCATGTGCACGATGAGGCATGCCACCACCAATGTCAGCACACCTGCAGCATTGTGCACATGTGTCTGAGTAGTGTGCAAGGTTGTGTATGCACAGCAAAGTCCACCTATATGCACATGCACATTCCTGCACACCACTCATACACATGTGGAGAATGCTGCATGTGTGCTGACATTGGTGGTGGCATGCCTTATCGTGCACATGACCAGTCACACTCATAGTGCACATGCATTTTGGCGTTAGAGTGAGATGTGTCCTTGTGCAGGCAATTTGTATGTGTGTGGTGATGTGGCAAGGGGGCCATTTAGCCACCCTGCCAGATGTCAGGTTGTTGTTCCACTTTGTCATTTGAGGGGGCACTTATGGAGTGGTCTGACGTTGACCTAGGACTAATTTGGGCTTCCTTTCCTGTGCTCATTTGAAGGTCTGTATGCCGGCCAAAGTGTGTCGTGCAATGTGTTGTTTGAGAAGGGTGATATGTCCCTATGCCACCATGGACAGGGGTATCCGGGACATGATCCACAGTACATGTGGGTATGCACTTCAATTAATTAAATTGTACATGAGTGCCACTGTGCCCATCCACCCCCTTCCCCCCGTCCCTGGTTGATGCTCACCCTGGTGTTGTTGTGTCTGTTCACATTCAGCACTATCCTGGCCCGCAACTCCAACCACCGTCTCCTCACTTATGACTTGGGACACCTGCTCCTCCAACTCATCCAGCTCCTCCTGTGTCGCTGGACTCCCACCTCCAGTCTGCCTGGCTGCTCTCACGTTGGCTGCTAGTTTCTCCTTGGTTTTGCGCTTGGTATCATGCCAGCGCTTCTTGCAGTCGTCCACTGTCCTCCTCCTCTCTCCAACGGCATTCACCTTAGACACAATGTCCTCCCAATTTTTCTTTTTTTCTTGCCAATGTCACTGTGGAGGTGACAAACAGTTCTTGTTGGTGTTCAGTCACCTCCGCAATAAGGACCTGGTTTTCCTGCAGGGTGAAGTTAGGATTCCTCTTCCTCTTGGCCTTCACATGGGTCTCTGGCTGGTCCTCCTGGGTGTTTCTGGGCATGTTTGTGGCCTCTGCACTGGTCCCAGCTTCTTCCATTGCTCCTCTGGTATTTTCCTTTTTTTTTTTTTTTCTGCTTGGCGGGCCTTTTATAGTGCATTTTCCCCCCGAACGCGTTAAATGCAGGCCTGGTGCTAATTAGCGATAGGATTCTGTTGCTGATTGGCCCTTCGCCACTTTTTCCACGTTAGCGTGCGTTTTTTTATTGCCGGCACGCTAAATCTATCGCCGTCTATTCCCGCGGGAAAAGGTAGCTATCTGCTGTTAGCGGCGTGTTAATAATAAACCGCTAATGCGGCGATAGATTCCGGTGAACTGCGGCGATAAGGGAAATGGCACTAAGGGGAGTTAGCGATAAATATCATAAATATCACCATTTGTTGATAATATGCCCCCTGATGTGTTCTGGGAGGGAATCCACAACCTGGCAGCCACCACTGTGAAAGCCCATCCCCCCCATCTGGCTTTCCTACACCTAGGAATCACCACCTTACTTTGTCCAGCTGGTCTCAGAGGCCTCATAAGATGATACCAGTTGAAAGTCGCTCTAAGATAAGTTGATCCCTGTAAATGGAGAACCTTATGAGTCAAGCAAAGGGCTTTAAAAAGCATCCACTTTTGCACTGTCAGCCAATGCAGGCATCTCAAGCCCTCCCCCACTGAGGAGTGTTTTATCAATCCTAGGACCAAACATGCTGCTGCATTTTGGATGATTTGGAGCATATTTAGTGAATACAGGTGCGTATTTAGATAAAGGGCTTCGCAGTAGTCCAAGCGAGAAGCAATAAGCACAATGCCCACTGACAGGCTGTGGACAGATCTAGAAGTACTAGAATAGCCACGCTTCTCTGGTGAACTTGCCTGCGAATGGAATCAGCAGTAGCTATAAGCACTGTTTTGGTGCTGTGATTTCTCCTGAACCCGTTTTGAGAAGGGTCCAGGAGTTCTTGACTTGAGAGATACTGCGTCTAATCAACTGGCATAGCTCGCACTGGGCCGGCACATACAGGTCATTGGATTGTGAGCTGATCTTGCGTAATCTGTCACAGTCTACTAAGAGTCTGACATGCTCACCTCTACCCCAACTTGTAGGAAAGTGCCGTTTCTGCATGGTCACCCCCCCTCTTTTTGTGCCAAATGCTGGTGGTTATGACTCTGATAGAGCAGTGGAGTCTGATGCCCAGACCTCAGTGCCTGTACTCTCTCCCAAAACGTTTATGTTTGACTTAGTATTCCCAAATTAGCAAATACTTTACCCCCTTAAAATGTCCCTAGCATATGGTACCATGAGTACCCAGGGCATAGGTGGTAAAGGGGTCCCTAGGGATTCAGCATGGTTTTATGCCACTGTGAGTGATCCAAGTAAACTACTGACAGCAGGCTAGCCATTTCAGACTGCAGGAGCAGTGCAAACTGCTCGAGCTCGACTGTGCCCTCATCATGTGTGGCACAGTCAATACACTATTTTTAATATATGTCAGGCACCCCTAAGAAAGGCCTCCTAAGCCAAAGAGGCAGGGTGCATTATATTAAATGTGAGGATATATAAGTGCAAGCCTATATGTCCCTATAGGGGGGTTCCCCATTGGAAACTACTGTAAGTGTCAGCGGCCCGTAGGATGACATGAGAGGCCAGCCGGACATTCTCAGGTTGTCAGCTCCATTATGGTACCACTGAAATATGCCATGTTTGGTATCAAACAACGTACCTTCTCACTTCTGACACAATTCTCGAGCCTTGGGTGATGTCGCATGCACTAAGGTGGCTATCTTAGAGGTTGCCCACCTGGCTGCCCCAGCTTCCCTTTGCTCTGGCTGGCAAGCCTACATTTCCCTCACCGCTGCCGCCAAAACAGGATTCTGACCTCCTGTCAGGCAGTATGATCCCTCCCAGGAGTCAGGAACAAAGGCTTGGGCAAGAAGGGGGTCACACCTCCGTCCTCCCAAGCAGACTAGTGAAGTGGTACATCAAGGTGGTGAGCTTCAAAGGCTACACCCCGTCTGATATGCAACAGGGCTGACTCCCAGTGGAAGAAAGGGTCCTCCCCCTGCCCCAGGACAGGTGGGAAATAGTTAGTCTAGGAGGTGTACACCCCCCAGAAGGTTAACCACAACTCCAGATTGAGCAGCCTGGTCTGTATACTAAAATTAGATTTCTGCCATCTTTAGAAGTGGCAGAAAGGAGGGTTCTGGATAGAAAAGGTGACCTACACCCCCGAGTGTGGTCACCTCAGGGGTGGACTAGCTGCAGGGGCTAGCTGCCCATTTGCTACTAGCTCCCACACCTCTAAGACCCCTAAATTTAGGATTTGGGGGAATTCCTCTGACACCAGAACCTCAGTTCTGAATAACTTGCATCGAAAAGCACAGAAGAAGAAATCCATGACAGCGACAACAAGACTTGCACAAAGCAAAAGAGGACTACCACCTGTGGTAATGCTCTTGGAACTGCCTAATCGAGACTCATCCTAGGCTATCACTCAGTTCCCCCAGTCAGAGGAACCCCTGTGGAAGCCTGAGGCACCCTCAGACTCCCCTGGACTAGTGCCACTAGTCCCCTGCAAACTGCAGGTAAAACAGAGTTCTGGATAGAAAGAATCACTGGCCATCGGTCCTGCCGAGAGATCACCCAAATCCAGATGGTCCAGTACATTATAGGAACTGTAGTCCTTCCTTCCATGAAGTTACAGGCAGCTACCGCGTTCCCCTGGTCCTCTGCCAGTCGAAGTCATTCTGCTCTACTTACTGCTGCCAAGGCTTGTTGGTCGCCAGTCGGGTAACCGACCCCTTTACTCAATGCTGCATCAAGAGGGAATTTCATCCGACCTTCGATCGACTTCAGCAACTACTCCGTTGTTGTCTTTTTTGCATCTTTCCCCCTGCAGCATTGTTACAGTGATAAACGCAACTCTCCCGCAGCTCCCGTTCAGCACCAGGGAAAGCAAGGACAACTCTGCCCCCGGGCAAAATGGGCAAGGTAAAATTGAACTAACTGTTGGGGCTTTGTCCTGGGACCTGCATCACCTTTACCCTGCAAGGGTATAACACAACTCGACCTGCACGTGACCGATTGTCGCTAGTGGTTTTTCCCATTGACTGCAATGTTAAATTTTCACAGTATTATTTTACATTGATTTTGTATTAATTCTAAAATCTATAACTCCGATTGTATGTATGCAATTTTGTTCATTTCGGTGTCTAAATTAAGATAAAAATACGCTTTATTTTTATAAATTGGTGCTGGGATTCTCTCGAGTGTAGTCAATTACTTAGGGGCCGATTCCGATCTCGGTTGGAGGCGCACCCAATACCATTTGGTCGGGAAAAAAGCCATGCGAATGCCTGTTTCCCGACCGATCCGTACAGCATACCGAACGAGTAAGTACGATGCGCACAACAGCACAGAATCCGGCCATGTCGTACTCACCCAATCCAGGTCCTGTTCTCCGACCGAGGCGAATCCGGAAACGCAGAATCGAGTCGCACCGAAGGGAAAATGAAGCCCCGTCCTGCCGAACAAGTACGATGCGCTTTCCGTACGCGCCGAACCCGTCGCTACGCACGGCACGTCAAAGCATCCGGGAGAGGCGCACATAAGCTCCGATTCGCGCCACAACACGATCCACGGCTACGAGGCGAACACGCCAGCGACGAGGACGACGCGAAGCGCCGAGAAAGATGAACGACACGAACCAACCATGAATCCCTTCGTCCCGATCATACCAATATTCTACATTTACTACCGGAACAGGCACGGACGCGTACGGCGCAGAAGGTAAGTCAGACACCAACCACAAAACACATACAACACGTACACGACACATCACACACACACAGAGGGATGCAGAATTTACTTACACCAGCAACAGCAGCACCATAGGGGCGGGATGCCCATCACCAATGCCACATATGCACACAGGGGCCTGAATGCGCACCACCACCACCCCTACCCAGGGGGGGCCGGATGCCTACCACTACTACCACCCTTAGCCATGGGGGTGCCAGATGCCTACCACTACTACCACCCTTAGCCAGGGGGGTGCCAGATGCCTACCACTACTACCACCCTTACCCAGGGGGGTGCCAGATGCCCACCACCACTACCACCCTTACCCAGGGGGGCTGGATGCCTACCACTTCTACGACCCTTAGCCAGGGGGGCTGGATGCCCACCACCACTACCACCCTTACCCAGGGGGGCTGGATGCCTACCACTACTACCACCCTTAGCCAGGGGGGTGCCAGATGCCCACCACCACTACCACCCTTACCCAGGGGGGGCTGGTTGCCTACCACTACTACCACCCTTAGCCATGGGGGTGCCAGATGCCTACCACTACTACCACCCTAAGCCAGGGGGACTGGATGCCTACCACTACTACCACCCTAAGCCAGGGGGGCTGGATGCCTACCACTACTACCACCCTTAGCCAGGGGGGTGCCAGATGCCTACAACTACTACCACCCTTAGCCAGGGGGGCTGGATGCCTACCACTACTACCACCCTTAGCCATGGGGGTGCCAGATACCTACCACTACTACCACCCTTACCCAGGGGGCTGGATGCCTACCACTACTACCACCCTTAGCCAGGGGGCTGGATGCCTACCACTACTACCACCCTTAGCCAGGGGGTGCCAGATGCCTACCACTACTACCACCCTTACCCAGGGGGCTGGATGCCTACCACTACTACCACCCTTAGCCAGGGGGTGCCAGATGCCCACCACCACTAGCACCCTTACCCAGGGGGCTGGATGCCTACCACTACTACCACCCTTAGCCATGGGGGTGCCAGATGCCTACCACTACTACCACCCTAAGCCAGGGGGCTGGATGCCTACCACTACTACCACCCTAAGCCAGGGGGCTGGATGCCTACCACTACTACCACCCTTAGCCAGGGGGTGCCAGATGCCTACCACTACTACCACCCTTACCCAGGGGGCTGGATGCCTATCACTACTACCACCTCTACCCATGGGGAGCTGGATGCCTACCACCAACACCACCCCCACTCATAGGATGGACAATGCATGACACAACCAGCACACCACAACCTAGGGAATGCAAGAAAAAGACATCCCCCAACACCATGACAAGCGTGTGTAGACTGTGTCAAATGCCTACAACACTGAACATGACTTTGAACATACAATGTGACCCCCTATCACATGTGCCACACATATATGTGTGTGGCCCCCACAATGCAAGCAGGCCATGACCATTGTGGCAATGGGGTCCAAACCCCCATCATCACAGTGACCAAAATGTAAGTGTGGGGTCCATAGCTGAAGCACATTTTGAACAGTGTGGCAATGGGGTCCAAACCCCCATCATCACAGTGACCAAAATGTAAGGGTGGGGTCCATAGCTGAAGCACATTTTGAACAGTGTGGCAATGGGGTCCAAACCCCCATCATCACAGTGACCAAAATGTAAGTGTGGGGTCCATAGCTGAAGCACATTTTGAACATTGTGGCAATGGGGTCCAAACCCCCATCATCACAGTGACCAAAATGTAAGGGTGGGGTCCATAGCTGAAGCACATTTTGAACATTGTGGCAATGGGGTCCAAACCCCCATCATCACAGTGACCAAAATCTAAGGGTGGGGTCCATAGCTGAAGCACATTTTGAACATTGTGGCAATGGGGTCCAAACCCCCATCATCACAGTGACCAAAATGTAAGTGTGGGGTCCATAGCTGAAGCACATTTTGAACATTGTGGCAATGGGGTCCAAACCCCCATCATCACAGTGACCAAAATGTAAGGGTGGGGTCCATAGCTGAAGCACATTTTGAACATTGTGGCAATGGGGTCCAAACCCCATCATCACAGTGACCAAAATGTAAGTGTGGGGTCCATAGCTGAAGCACATTTTGAACATTGTGGCAATGGGGTCCAAACCCCCATCATCACAGTGACCAAAATGTAAGTGTTGACAAAGAAAAAGCTGCAACTGCCAAACTGCATGGATGATTCCTGGTCACAGAACATAAAACACATCAGTGGCAAAGTAGTGCATGTGTCCCATTGCAACATAAATTGGGGGAGGCAAATACTGCAGTGCAAATAAGACATACCTTTGGCCATGTGCAGACAAACAACACCCATGGGGGCTGACACTGTCAACATTCATCAATGACACAATGACAGAAGTGACCATCAGAATGCAGACCCACATATTTGCACCAATGGGCACACAAATGCAGATACCCTGTGGAGACTGTAGATGTGAGGTGAACAGATACCATACCATGGCAGCAATGGGACACACAAACCATGATCATTGTGCTGACCGATGACCTAGGAGTCCCAGGGACAGCAGGGGAAACCCACCAAACTACATACAGCCAATGGCACACCCAAGATATGCCAATGCAGTGGTGCAGATGCACAAACACAAACAGGCAGACCCACACTGCACATCATACACAACAGGTGAGGGGGGTGCCAGTGTCCCCAGGCAACCACACAACACATGAGGAGACCTGAATACCAATCATACAGATGTGCATACAGTGCCACACAAAGGTAACTCATGGATCCAAATCCCCTATGTGGGCAAGCAGGCATTGTCAGATGAGAGGGAGCACAAATCACACATGTCACACAGGCACGTAGGAACAGCAACTGACACAGCAAGACACAGACACACCACAGCACTACCCCCAGGGCCCCCACAATGTGGTGACCCTGGGCTGCATTACAATCCCACTGTGATGACAAAGCTAAATGTCGTTCACACTGTGAACCACAGTCATGTGTCCTGAGCAACAAACTACCATCACACCTACACAAGCACAAATCAATCAGCACGGCCAGTAAGCCAAGGCCAACATGGAGGCAGGGGCCTAGCCGGGCAACAACTCTCATCTGCACACACTCAACACCACACCCCTCGACCTCCAACAATGTGCAGCAGTGAAGCACACATGCACTGGTGACATTGCACATGCACCCATGACTATTCCAGGGTGGTGGGTGGGAACCAAGGTGCAGAAACACATCACACATGGCCACTCAACAAGACTCCTGAATGTCTGACACACTGCACACTACGCTGTACATGGACATGACGGCAATACCACACCAACTAATGGGATCCCAGCCACAGTCACACACCAATGAAGAAGCCAAGGTCACCCACAAAGAACATACATAGACAACAACCAACATTGCAGCCCGGACCCTGAGGAGTGCCAGCAGTCACACACACAACGTGTCACAATCACTGAAAGATAACACAAACTGGAAATCACATGACAGGGGCAAACAACAAGTGCCAAGGGGAAACCTGACTGTGACCCATCTGCGTCTGCACACAAACTCAGCCCTGACAGCAAACACACCTATGGGTGACACCCTGATGACCAGTAATGTGCCATGCACCCACATCACAGAGAACCCAGGGAGAAGACTTTGGGGGAACATAGGTCAACTCAGCAAGCATCACAAACAGGTACAACACTAGGGATCACAGCATGCACAGCTAAACGGAAGTGAACACACAGACATGCTCATACAACACACACCTTGGGCGCAGGCAATGTCACAGGAGTACACACTGCCATGAGGGGACTCCACTCCTGTGTGAGGAAAGCTGTGCCATATGTTGCCTCAGTAGGGCCCCATCATGTCAGCTGAGCACTTGGTCACACAATCAACAATTAGCACCAAATGAAGGCTCCTGTCACATCAGCCTGGTCATGGAAATGCCAACGAAATCATCAGCACAGATCCAACACACTTGTATAGCAATGTTGCACTGACAACACAGATGAGTCCTTCCCCATTGATGCCCAAACCTGCATGTCCAGTGGAGATGGCCACACGGTCAGGGAAGTAGACGAATTGAACAATGGCAGGCACAACAGATGTGCAGGGGTGGAAGCCACAGATGTGAAATTGCTAATGTAAGTAGGAAATCCCATTGCCAAATACTGAATACATGACACCCTCAGATGCTGCTATGGATGACATGGATACACCACAGGATAGGACACATTCCCCCTGGACCACATGGGTTCCTCCACAGTAACACTTCATTATCATGAGACCAAATATCACCATCACTGCAGCAAGGGCATGGTTAGCATCATCAACAACATGTACATCAGAAGCATAAGCACTAGAGAACAGAAAGTTGCTTTATTCAGCATATGTGTGTATTGAAAACTGAAAGTCCAGAAAAAACACAAAGGCCAATGGCCAGTCCATTGTCAAAGCCCAAACAGGGTGACAGTGGCAGATGTCACCATACGCATGCCTGCACTGCACAAAACCAGGGACAATCCACTAGGAGGGGCAACCGGGGGGGCAGGCCAGGCACCGCAGGGACAGGATCAGGGCTCACCAGGAGGAAGCAGGGAAGGGGTGGTGGGTGCTGGAGAGCCACTGACAACTGCAGTGGAGGTGTCTGACATGGTGTGTGCCGGCACAACTGGGGGGCATGACTCAGATGTTGTGGGTGCCGGCACGACTGCAGTGGACCCTGCAGATGGAGTGGACAGGTCCGCCACTGCAGTGCCCAAGTCAGACAGGGTGGTAGTGGACTCCACTGCAGTGCCTACCACCAGGGGAGGAGAATGGGGAACAGGCAAGGTGGGCTGGACAGAGGGGAGGACACCCTCACCACATCAGTGGCACAGACAAGCGCAGCGGGGGGTGTGGTGCCGGGAGAGCAAGTGGCAGGGGGAGAAGGCCGGATCCTCTTGGGGATGGTATATCTGTGGGTGGGGGAACCTGGGGCAGGGTGTGGTGGGGGCACCTGTGGAGTGGTGGCCTGAGGGATGGAGGAAGGAGACCTGGTGCCTGAGCTGCAGGGCGGCGGCGGGGTCTTGCTCTTACGACTCCGGGGGGACTTGCGGGTGGGGGCCTCAGTCTGTCTGCGCCTGGGGGAGGGTGTCCAGGGGCGAGGGGCACTCTGCTCCATGTGGGTGGGCTTCCTCTTCCCCCTGAATGCTGTATCAGCTGGATCGGAGGGGAAGAGGCCGAGGTCACTGAGGAAGAGCCGCTGGGTCTTTGGGGTTGCAGGTGAGGCAAGGGAGGGTGCTTTGGAGGGAGAGGCAACTGAGGACTGTGCAGTGCTCGTGGATGCGTGTGTGTGTTCCAGGGCCCCATCCCCTGTGAGTCTGGTTTCAGTCCCCTGACTGTGCGTGCGTGTGCGTTTTGTTTGTGGCGTGTGTGTCTGTGTGCTGGACGTGTGTGTGCTGGTGTGTGCCTGTGCCGGTGTGTGTGTGCTTGGGACGGGTAAGGTGCTGGGGAGTGTGGATGGAGCAGAGGCAGGAGGGGTGAGGGACTGTCTGAGGAGGGACACTGCTGCCGTCAGGGAGGAGTCCATGGACCTATTGCCCCTCTGTAGGTCAGACATGCCCGATGAGATGCCCTCCATGAACGACACCAGCTGAGTCAACAGAGCGGTGTGCGCATGGAGGACACTCAGCATGGCTGTCTGCCCTACATGGAGCTGGCGAAGGAGGTACACAGACTCCTCACTCAGGGCAGCAGGGGACACAGGGGCAGGGGGTGCGGTGCCTGGCCCAAAGGAGACACGCTCCCGAACATGGGAGCCTCCACGGACCTGGGGAATGGGAGCCGATGGGAGGGCGGTGGTGGTGCTGGTGGTGGCGGGGACAGCAACACTAGCTGTGGTGTGGTGGCTGCTGACACCCGCCTCCATAAGGGAGTCATCCTCCGAGTTGCTCTGGTCCTCAGCTGAGGTGGATGGTGCTGAGGACTCCTCGGTGTGGCTCCCCTCGCCCTCCGTGCCACTGGGTCCCTCCGACCACTCCTCGGCTGCTGACCCAGTCTGGCTCTCCGGCTCCTCCTGGTCCGTGGACCTGTCCCCTTCCGTGGCCGTGGATGTATCTGCAAACAATGGGGAAACAGACAGACATCAGTCACCTGCACCAAACGCACACACCACTGTGAGTACAGCACATTACAGAGCAAGCCCTGGCATCATTAGTTGAACATTGCTAAAAGTGCCCTAACTGAACAGGAGAAGCCAATTGTCAGTCTGATGCCAACCATGGCACTCACATCCCACATGGCCTTGCACCCATCTGTCTGGTGTCTGTTGGATAGCAACACCCCAGTGTGGACACATGCACCACCTACACAGTAGTTGGACAGTGCAGAGGACACGGTGTAGCATGTGGACATGCACACATCACAACTCTTGCCACTGAGTCAGTACAGGTTTCCGGATGAAAGGGATGCCCAGAGTCAAATAGGAAATGCATGTGATGCATACCAGCGACAGACACCATGATGCACCCATGTCCTGATAGCCATCGCCACAATGGTGTGCATGTAGCACATGTCACTCCCCTGCAGGATCACCAATAAGTAGACACATGCCATGGCGGAGGCATGACTGCTAAGTCATACATCACTGTCTCAGTGATGTATGACTTGGCAGCCAGACAACAACACTCTGCACTGTGTCACAATAGTAAGTCATGGGGAATGCAAGTCCTGGAGCTGCACAAGTGCACATGTACATCCCCCACACAACACATCATCTTAACCCTCATCTGTCCAGGTCATACCGATTGGACATATGGGAGACCTGTGACACTACCCTCTGAACCTGAGCCCCTCACAATCTGCTGTGAATGGGAAACAGCTGCCTGAACTTCACATTCGCATACCCCAGTCTGCACGGGCAGCTGATCAAACACCTATGTGACACACAAGTATCGTCTCCTATGGTCACATCTCCAGTGGCATGCTGAGCCCCTACCGAGAAACACCCCAGCAGTCCTGGCAACAAATCCACAGCACACTGACACAGAGGCAGACACCTGAGGGGTCAAATCACTGCGCACAATGTGTCAGCTGATACACGGGAGTGGGAGTACAGAGTGCATTGCATGGCCTGGAGTAGGCATGACTGTCCTGCCCCACATGAATGAGGGATGAGCCCTGGACAGTGGATAGCTGGCTATGTATGTGTGACACACGTAATCTGCACACTCCTGGGGCCCAAACATTGTTCCCACCCGCTGCATGGGTGTGTGCCACATACCCCAGGCACATGTGGTGGCTCAGCTCAGCAAGTGGACCGCATATCAAAGCAACACGCAGATTACATGTCCGAACACAGGCATTGTGTAAGCAATGGACCCACCCATGATGCCCACAACAGAGTTAGGGAAACAGATGCTGTCCCCCACCTTGAGTGAAGCAAACTGCAAGGACACAGTCCCAAGTGACACAATTCCCTGAATGTAAGGGCCACACCTGGGTATCAGATGAGGAGTGGGCAGTGCACAATAGAGGGACATGGCTCCTGGACAACATGACTGCTGTACTGTGGCAGTTTAACCAGGCCAGAGGAGGGCACATAGCATGTAATACAGAGTTCACAGTGCAGTCTTTGACTCACCCCCTCCTTGCTGCTGTCTGGCCTTCAGCTGCCCATCCAGGTCTGGAAACACCACCGCCAGGATCTGGAGCATGTGGGGGTCAGGGTCCGTGTTCCGCCCCTCCTGCGAGGAGGCGACAGCTTCAGCTGGACCCGTGCAATCCTCGGGGTCCAGCCCCGAAGGTCCTGCCACCTCTTCTGGCAGTTGCGGATCCGGCGCTTATAGACCCCCACGGACCGGACAGCCCGGACAATGTCCTTCCAGATCTCCTGCTTCCGATGGGCATTAACCTGTCAGGATGACAAAGTGAAAAGGCCAATACTACACATGCAACATATCCGTGCATGACACAGTTGTATATACATGTCTCAATCACAGGGTCACATGATGTACACAGGCAGTGCAACGCTGCCCATGGACAGTTTGCCAGAAGTCACTACATGGTATCATTGCATGGGAAGTAAAACCTTGTTCAAATGCACTGTCACTGCACCATACCTGTCCAGTGCATGTCACTACACACTATGGGGGTGACAACTACTCAGTGAGCCTGCTAGCCAGTGGCGTGCAGACTTTCACCCTTGCTAGGCAGACAAAATGCACATTCAGAAAGGCAGTGCACAGAACACTCACCTGCTCCCCTGGTGTCCCATACAGCTTGCTGTACTGTGGAAGTAGGCTGTCCAGCAGGGCCTGGTTCTCCTCAAGGCTGAAGGCTGGGGCTCTCTCCACAGTACGTGCCATTGCAGGGTCCAGAGGGGGCAGAGACAGCAGCAGTGCAGTGGCAGATGTCGTCCTGGAGCATGTAGTGCAGGCAAGTGAGCTCTCAGGGGTACAGCCAGCAATATATATGTGCTGGAGAGGCAGATACTGTCCCATGTGTCCAAAGTGATAGGTCCAAGTCGTTTGCATCTTCTGAATCTGGCCAATCCATGGAATAGCAGCACCAATACACGCCCACAGCATCCTTCAAATCTTCAACTTCATGACATACAAGAATTTGCAACATTGTTGTGGGTGACCAACTGAATTTCCAGCAACCGACTCGTTCGAATTTCGAAAACGCGTCCGTTGCCAGGCTAGGCCATTGTCAATGGGTGCGCACCGATCGGTCCATTGCTGTTCAACGCGTACAGGGGTACAACGCGTACCCGCACACATTGAATGCAATGGGCCGGCCGGGGGCACCGATCGGTCCATTGCTGATCAACGCGTACAGGGGTACAACGCGTACCCGCACACATTGAATGCAATGGGCCGGCCGGGGACACAGATCGGTCCATTGCTGTTCAACGCGTACAGGGGTACAACGCGTACCCGCACACATTGAATGCAATGGGCCAGCCGGGGGCACCGATCGGTCCATTGCGGTACAACGCGTACAGGGGTACAACGCGTACCCGCACACATTGAATGCAATGGGCCGGCCGGGGGCACCGATCGGTCCATTGCTGTTCAACGCATCCCTGTACAAGTGACTGGCATATGTCACCATGCCTGTCTCAGATGAACATATGCCAGCCACAGATAGCTCCCAGGGAGTGAGGGGCACACCTACAACACGACAGCCTGTCCAAACTGTATCATAAGGCATGTAAGGCTGCATTTCCTATTGTGTGTATGTTGGTGTACATGTTGTCCTGTGGGTGTCACCTGGGGGCAGCCACCCCCAGGCTGTGCATGTGTTCATGGGGACAGGATCCTGGGTGTTACGTGTACATGACCACTGTGATGTGCAACTGTTCATATCTGTGCATGTGCCATGGTCACATTTCACGGTGGTGTATGTGTATGGCATGTCACATACCCCGTGAGTCCCATGTGGGACGGTATGTTTGAGCCAGGGTGTCCCAGTGGCACAATAGTGATGGTCCTCCACAGTCTGTGTGCATGTAGTGTTTACAATGTCTCTGATTTCATGTGCACAATGGGAGACAGTCTCCACATCCACGTTGTGTGTGCATGGACTTTGATGTTGTGCGTGTGTGTGTCACAGACGTCCATGTCTGTCCTGCAGTGGCAAGTGGGACCACTACCTGTGGGGGTCATGGTTGTTTTGCTGTGGTGTATACATGATACTCCATGTAATGCCAGTGTCCATGTGGCAATACAGGGTCCCTGGGAATGTACCTGTCATTGAGCCGTGATGCCTGGGGCACATCTGTCCTCACATGTCACTGTGGGGGTGATTGTGACACGGCAGCAGGAGATGGGAACTGTGACATGGCCTCATGATATCCAATGGGCCAACCTGGGACTTATTGATGCCACTTGTTGAACCGTGATGACAGATGTTGGCCATGTATGTACCATACATGTCCTTAAGGAACTGCACACTTTATGTAGTTGTGCCTCATATGTATGTTGTGATATTGAGTGTGTTCAATGCCGCATATGTGGGGTGACTGACAATCTTGCTTTCTTCTCCTCTGCACTGCAGGGCTCCTGCTGTCCATCGACCATTCCCAGACCTGGCAACGATGGTGGAACGGGACAGCATCCGACGGTACCGCTTCACCAGGCAGCTTATTGAGGATTTGGCAGTGCAGTTGGCCCCACATTTGCAGCCTGGCCGGCCGTATCCTACAGCGCTGACCCCCAAGGTGAAGGTGATGGCAGCCCTACACTTCTTTGCCACCGGTACCTTCCAACATACTGTGGCGACTGCTGGTGGGATGTCACAGACCATGTTGAGCCGTGTGCTCCGCGATGTTTTGGAGGCAATGTTGCTATTCCTGAACCAGTACATCTATTTCCCTAGACTGCAACGACTCACTGACGTGAAGAGTGACTTCTATGCCCTGGGGAGGATGCTGCATGTCATTGGCTCCATTGATGGGACACATGTGGCTTTGGTACCACCACAGGCCCAGGAGCAGGCCTACCGTAACCGCAAGCACTACCACTCGGTCAATGCACTGGTGGTGTGTCTTGCAGATATGACCATCACACACGTGTGTGCCTGTTTCCCTGGTTCAGCACACGATGCCTTTGTGATGAGGAGTAGTCGCATCCCCAGGATGATTGCACAGATGCAGAACCAGCGTGCCTGGCTTGTCGGTGTGTACTGACTTTGTGCCATTGTGTGTGATCTGATCTGTAGTATTCCGCCCACTTTTCCAAGTCAGCTAATGTGCACTTGTCTGTCCGTAGGTGACTCGGGATACCCCAACATGCCGTGGTTGCTGACACCTCTCAGGAACCCTGTGACACCAGCCCAGATGCGCTACAATGAGGCACATGGTCGGACCAGGAGAGTGATTGAGCGGACATTTGGTCTCCTGAAGAGCCGCTTCCGCTGCCTGGACAAAACAGGAGGGTCCCTCCCATATGCCCCAGCGAAAGTGTGCAAGATTATCATCGTCTGCTGCATGCTCCACAACCTGGCAGTGCGGAAGGAGTTGCCTCTCATCCAGGATGACAATGACCAACATCCGCCACCTGTGGAGGATCCTGGCCTGGACCACGATGCCAGTGATGATGATGATGATGAGGGTGATGTCCGCACACAGCTCATCACCAACTTCTTTAGCTGAATGTGAGTATCCTGAGGTGTCATGTCAATGATGTGAGTTGGCATGATATGTGTAGGTGGTGCTCTGGTGCTGTTGGAGTGTGTCCATGGGCTACTTGACTGGATGTGTGTAGCGATGTGTGCTTACAGGTGGTCTGTACTCCCCAACAGTGTTGACATGCTAACTTGGTTCTGGGTGGGTATCTTGTAACATGTATTGTGCATGAGTTTTGCTGTTCTGTCCTGTTCTCCATTGCTTTTGACTGTGTGTCATTTCTGTCCTTCACAGGGTACTTTCAGATTCGTTTGGTCAACTGTGTCCACCGACGACGTGGTTGTACTTCCAGGGTGGTAGCTGTTGTGTCCCTACAGGTGATGTGCGCCACACCCATGGACTTCCTTCCTTCTACAGTTGTTGACTGTGTGCCTGCTGCCAGGTGAGATTACCTTGCATCTGTAGTGGTTACGACATGTTGCAACTGTGTAATAAACCTGTGCTTCACTTTGTGATGTGCGTTGTCTGTGGTCACACATTTGACTGCCATTTGCTTACTGCACCTGTGGGCTACTTGACTACAACTGGGAATAGGTGTGGTGTCTGTGCATTGCACCGTCTTCCCTGGCAACATCAGTGTAGGCAATGAGTCAGATGGCCTAGGTGTGTATGTGTTGTGTAGCCCTGGTGGTGTGTCTCCCTCATATGTGTCACGTTGCCTTTACTCACATGCCTGTGTTGTACTTGCTGTTGCAGTCCGCATACACAGTGTAATTTTGCAGTTCATCATCCCCATGACAGCACCCACGTTGGAATCACAACAGAGGCAAGTATGGTGTATTAGTGTGTTTATTGTGATACATTTGTGTGAATAGTGCATAGGATGGTTAGTGCTGTACATATATCTTGCAATCAGAAGTTCCTAGGTGAATTGAAAGTCCTGGTAGACAAAATCCCCAGTATCGGGGCCACAGTTGTCTGAGACATTGGTCCAACTTGTACTCCCCATGTAATGTGTGGGAGTTGTGTTGCCGTCAACAGGGTGAACAGTTTGTGCACAAAGGTGAACATCCAGAACAGGTTCAGGCTTCCTGGGAGTTGCACTTGGCCATCGGCCTCTCACTTGCCCCTCCTCGGACGACCCCTCTTCTTTGGGGGGGCCCCTCAAGTACAGGCTGCTGCGGTGCAGGGGACTCTCCGCCAGAGTCATCCTCCCTCCCTGTGGCAGTTGCAGTTTGTTCAGCACCAGATGTTGTTGGCACACAGGGAGGTGTGGACTGGTTGCTGTTCATCTGGCGGAGGCATTGTAAAATGTCCCTGTGCACCGCCGTCATCTCTTGCAGTGCGTCCCACTTGGACTCCACGCGGGACATGTGTGAGTCCAAGCGGGCATGATGGGCAGCCTGCTGCTGTTTCATGTCTCTGAGGAGCCCCACTACCTGGCTGAGATCTCCGGTGCTGGACTGGTACGTATCGGCTATGCGTACCAGTTGTGGGTCATCATGCACACCAGCACACCTCTGCAAGCAGCGACCTCTGTCTCCCACCCCTCCCACCACCCCTGCCGACATGTGCAGTGCGTGCAGTGGCACGCACAGATGACCCTGGTCCCCCTTGGGGGTTGGTGGTGGTGGTGGTGTCCATGGCCCCACGTTGGTCCAGGGTCCCTGTGCTGGTGTTGCTCCTTGTTCTGTCCATGTCGGCAGGGATGGTATTTGTGGTGACAGTCGTTGGAGGGGTGGGTGCAGGGGGTGCAGCTGGTGGTCCTGCTGGTGCTGCAGCTGGTGGTCCTGCTGGTGCTGCATGTTGACTTGCACCGGATGTGCCAGGTTGGTCTTCTTCGTCCGAGGAGGGCAGAGGCTGTACGACACCAGTGAGCTCCGCATCCTCTTGAGCCTGGGACTGGGACTCCTCAGCGTCTGCTGCTGTGTCCCCATCATCACCTGTTTTTGGGAGACACACACAATGTATGTTATGTTTCTGCAGGCATCAATGGTTGACACACCTGACAGTTGTGACTGTGCCTCTGGGTGCGGGCCTGTACATTGCATTGTCCTAAGTTGTCACAGTCAGGGGTTGATATTGGTGTAGCACATTGTCCTGCATTATTTGGGCATTTCTATGTATTTGTTGGGGTGTGAACATGGTCTGCATTGGTTGTATTTGGTTGACAGCCGGCCCTCCTTCCCACCCAGCCAGTCAGTTATCCCACCATGGACTGTGCTTGCATTGCAGGGAGTGAAAGTTGTCTTTCAGGATGTCAGTCAGTGGTGTCCTGCTGTTGGTTGTTGCACAGTTGCCAGCAGGGCCTTGTACTCCCCACAGCAGTAGCCAGTGTCAGCCATCTTGTCAGTCCTTATCCACTCCCTGTGATGTGAGCATGGTTCAGGGTGGTGTTGATGGGACAGTTGTGGGGGTGAGCTATGTCTGTGACTATGACTCCCATCATGCTATTGCCTCCACCCCACTTCCCAGCATTCCCATACTTACTTGCTTTTGTGGGGAGTTCAGTGTGTGTGGGTGTGAGAGCAATGGCAAGATGGCTGACAGTGGTGTCCTGCTGTTGGTTGGTGTGCAGTTCCCAGCATGCCCTTGTGCTCCCCACAGCAGTAGCCAGTGTCAGCCATCTTGTGAGTCCTTATCCACTCCCTGTGATGTGAGCATGGTTCAGGGTGGTGTTGATGGGACAGTTGTGGGGGTGAGCTATGTCTGTGACTATGACTCCCATCATGCTATTGCCTCCAACCCACTTCCCAGCATTCCCATACTTACTTGCTTTTGTGGGGAGTTCAGTGTGTGTGGGTGTGAGAGCAATGGCAAGATGGCTGACAGTGGTGTCCTGCTGTTGGTTGGTGTGCAGTTCCCAGCATGCCCTTGTGCTCCCCACAGCAGTAGCCAGTGTCAGCCATCTTGTGAGTCCTTATCCACTCCCTGTGATGTGAGCATGGTTCAGGGTGGTGTTGATGGGCCAGTTGTGAGGCTGAGCGATATCTGTGCCTACTACTCCCATCATGCTATTGCCTCCACCCCCCTTCCCAGCATGCCCATGCTTCCTTCCTTTTGACTCTGCTTCCCTGTGGGGTGGGCTGCCTGTGCTGACAGGATGGCTGGGAGTGTTGTCCTGGCAGTTGTTTGGCTAAAAGTCCCAAGAGTGTCCCTGTGCTTCACACAACATTACCCAGGGTGGAGGTTCTTTGTGGGATCTTGAGTTAGGATGTGAGGCATTGCATTCTCCCAGGTGGGTTCTGTGGAGTTTGTGTTGAGGGTGTGTGTGAGGGGAGGTGCTTGTGACTATGGTCAGTGCTGCGAGTCCTCCTTCCCACCCAGCCAGCCAGATATCCCACCATGGAACGTGCTTCCATTGCAGGGAGTGGAAGTTGTCTCTCAGGATGTCAGTCAGTGGTGTCCTGCTGTTGGTTGTTGCACAGTTGCCAGCAGGGCCTTGTGCTCCCCACAGCAGTAGCCAGTGTCAGCCATCTTGTGAATCCTTTTCCACTCCCTGTGATGTGAGCATGGTTCAGGGTGGTGTTGATGGGACAGTTGTGGGGGTGAGCTATGTCTGTGACTATGACTCCCATCATGCTATTGCCTCCACCCCACTTCCCAGCATTCCCATACTTACTTGCTTTTGTGGGGAGTTCAGTGTGTGTGGGTGTGAGAGCAATGGCAAGATGGCTGACAGTGGTGTCCTGCTGTTGGTTGGTGTGCAGTTCCCAGCATGCCCTTGTGCTCCCCACGACACAGCAACAGTGTCAGACATCTTTGATGGGCCTTTCCACTCTCTGTGGGATGTGCATGCGTGAGTGTGAGCTTGCTGGGCCATGTGGTGGGGGATGTAGAGCTGTGCCTACGACTCCCATCATGCTATTGCCTCCACCCCCTTCCCAGCATGCCCATGCTTCCTTCCTTTTGACTCTGCTTCCCTGTGGGGTGGGCTGCCTGTGCTGACAGGATGGCTGGGAGTGTTGTCCTGGCAGTTGTTTGGCTAAAAGTCCAAAGAGTGTCCCTGTGCTTCACACAACATAACCCAGGGTGGTGGTTCTTTGTGGGATCTTCAGTTAGGATGTGAGGCATTGCATTCTCCCAGGTGGGTTCTGTGGAGTATGTGTTGAGGGGGTGTGTGAGGGGAGGTGCTTGGGACTATGGTCAGTGCTGCAAGTCCTCCTTCCCACCCAGCCAGATATCCCACCATGGAACGTGCTTGCATTGCAGAGAGTGCAAGTTGGCTTTCAGGATGTCAGGCAGTGGTGTTGTGCTGTTTGTTGTTGCACAGTTGCCAGCAGGGCCTTGTGCTCCCCACAGCAGTAGCCAGTGTCAGCCATCTTGTGATTCCTTATCCACTCCCTGTGATGTGAGCATGGTTCAGGGTGGTGTTGATGGGCCAGTTGTGAGGCTGAGCGATATCTGTGCCTACTACTCCCATCATGCTATTGCCTCCACCCCCCTTCCCAGCATGCCCATGCTTCCTTCCTTTTGACTCTGCTTCCGTGTGGGGTGGGCTGCCTGTGGTGACAGGATGGCTGGGAGTGTTGTCCTGGCAGTTGTTTGGCTAAAAGTCCCAAGAGTGTCCCTGTGCTTCACACAACATTACCCAGTGTGGAGGTTCTTTGTGGGATCTTGAGTTAGGATGTGAGGCATTGCATTCTCCCAGGTGGGTTCTGTGGAGTTTGTGTTGAGGGTGTGTGTGAGGGGAGGTGCTTGTGACTATGGTCAGTGCCACGAGTCCTCCTTCCCACCCAGCCAGCCAGATATCCCACCATGGGACGTGCTTCCATTGCAGGGAGTGGAAGTTGTCTCTCAGGATGTCAGTCAGTGGTGTCCTGCTGTTGGTTGTTGCACAGTTGCCAGCAGGGCCTTGTGCTCCCCACAGCAGTAGCCAGTGTCAGCCATCTTGTGAGTCCTTTTCCACTCCCTGTGATGTGCACATGGTTCATGGTGGTGTTGATGGGACAGTTGTGGGGGTGAGCAATATGTGTGACTACGACTCCCATGATGCTATTGGCTACACTGACTTGCCCAGCATACACAGAATTCCTTCCTTTCAGTGGTCTTCACTGTGTGTTGGTGTTGTAGTGGTGGCTACATGTCTGGATGTGTTTGTTAGTTCTATTTGTGCCACTGCCTAGCTGTAGTTGTAGTTGTGTTTGTACATGAGAGGACACGGTTAAATGTAACTTTGAGATGGCATGTGTTGTGTTTCTCTGACTAACATACACATTTTGGGATGATTCTTTTCTGGTTGCTGTGTAATTGCTATGAGTGCATGGTTTGACTCTCCCCTTGACAGTGATGTGTGTGTGTATTGTGGCAGAATATTGTGTACATTTGTTGTGTACTCACCAGGCTCTGTTATGTTCTCTAGTCCATAGACGCTCACTGGCGGAAGGATGGCCCGCACCTTCTCCTCCCAGGGCCTGAGGTATACTGGCTTGGCAGGAGGGCCACTGCCGGTGTATTGGCTCAGGAGGTAGTCCTTCTTGAGAAGCTCCCGTACCCTCCTGCGCACGTCATACCACCTGTTCTGGATGTCAGTCTTTGTGCGCAGACATGGTGATTGTGCGTTCACCCTGTTGATGATCCTCTCCCACATCTTGGTTTTCTGGGAGATGGGTGTCTGTTGGACCAGTGTGCCAAACAGCTGTGGCTCTACCCTGAGGATCTCGTCTACCAGGACTTCCAATTCACAATCTAGGAACTTGTGATTCTTCTTGGGGGGCATGGTGATGGGTGGTGATGGTGAGTGATGTGTGTGTTGGTGTGCAGGTGAGGGTGTGTGAGTGTGTGTTTTGCTGGGTGTATGTGAGGTAGCTATTTGTTGGTGTGCTGATGGTGTGTGGCTTGTGTGAGGGATGAGCTGTGGGTGTGTGGTTGCTGTCTGTTGAGTGCTGGCAGTAGAATGGCATTTGCAAAGGATCATGGTTGGGATTTGTGTCCTTTATATGGGTGGAGTTGTGGGTGTGTCTTTGTTCTCTGTCCCCACCCCCCAGTATTTATTGGCTTTGTAATTGCTTGTTTGGCCTTTTTTGTGTATTTTTCCTTAGTACTTTTTGTGCATGTTGGAAACGTTCTTGTGACCGAGTCGGACCCTGCATTTGTCTCGTACGGTGTTCTCCGTTTCGTTCACGCTGTGTTTGTGCAGTTTTCTATGCTGCGTACGCGTCGGTCGTGGTGTTTTGTGTTACTTCGGCTCGGTTTTGTATGCGTGTCGGTCGTACGGCTTGTCCTCCGTTTGACTCGGTCGTGGTTTTCGCGCCTTGCATCGTACTTAGCGGTTTGGAGTTCGCGTGTATGTTTCGGTTGGATTTGTTCCGGGTGCGTGTCGGTCGGTTCGATTCGCGTGTTTTTCCGGCCGGATTGCTGTTTTCCATGCGGCTCGGTCGTTCGGCTTGGGTTCCGTACGTGTCGGTCGGATTTTGCACGCCTTGCATCGTACTTGGCGTGTCGGGCGCCACAGGTACGTGTCGGTCGGAATAAATTCCGGCTCCGAGTCGGTCGGTGCTTTTTCCGGCCCGAATCAGAATCGACCCCTTTATGTCCATGTTGGTACTCTGAAATGCTAAAGACCTGTTCCTCTAGTAAAGCCAGACTGCTCTTTGCCACTCTACCAGGACTGAGCTAAGGATTTGTTAGTGTGAATCCAAGGACCATCTTTGGGGTATCGTGATATCATTACATGGTGATGACTAACCCTCACACCACATAATACTCAACTTTCCTACACAGCTCATCTGTTGAATCCATTGACCCTCTCTGTTGCAATTAGGTTTTTAGATTTTGTTTTTATTAATTTATGTTATTGATTCCCAGCATCTAAATACTCTGTTGCTCCCACCGCTTCTCCCCAAACTTCACCCAGGTACACTGATCAATTGCTCGCCCTGACCCATCTTGTGTAAAAAAATAGAATTTTGAGGGCCTAGCAGTGGCAGTTCTAGAACAAATGTACAGTGGCACACTTTTATGTTTTTTGTTTTTTTTATTTAACATACCTAGATGGGCATTCGCCAACTTAGAACATGAAATAAAAACAAAACAGCAAAATGTCCGCCATGTTTTGACGCATGTTGTGCCCATGTGTGGTGAAGCTCGGGATAGCGTAGCGTCATAATGCATATATGTCCATGCATGATGAAGCATGTGTGCATATGCATCACTGTCCTTTTTTGCTGTTGCTGCTTGGTATCAACAATAAGCATATTTTTGTTTCTGTCGATGATGAAGGGCCTTGCCCAAAAATAATAGGATTTGCCAACGTTTGTTAACATATTGGAGTCTATTGATGCCATACTAGGGGTTCTGAAGAATATGTGTGCCATCAACAAACACCTGGAAAATGACTGTAAGTTGCCAAGTAGGTTTGTTAATGACTTTAGATGCTGAACAGTATTGGATTGCCCATAATCCGTGTACAATATTGGTGTTATGCGTGATACATCTGCCCATATGGGTGTTAGAATAAAAGACAATGGACAAACATAGGTGTTTTACTTAGGTTGTCTCTATAGTTACACTCATATCTGCAACTTTAAATAGCACTGTCACTTAAAATGTGTATTGATATGTCACTAGCATAGTTAGAAAATTAGCAGCTCAACCTTTACACTAATACATCGAGAAAAGACGACCTGTAGTTTGTTGGGATGCTTGGTTCCTATGAGGGTTATTTTCAGGACAGGGTTGCTATATGCTGCAATAGTTGTTAGTTCTGACAATACGATGCTGAGCTGAATTGTTGTACTGTACGTGTGGATGTGTGCTCGCGAGAACTTGAGTGTGTGTGTGCGTGCGTGTATGTGTGTGTGTGTGTGTGTGTGTGCATTCCTTGACCACTCGAGTGGTGAAAGAGCTCGTTGAAGTGGTAAAGTTCCTTGGACTAAGGAAACACCCAGCAATGTTCTGCTTCCGAGTCTCTGGTCTCCCAAAACAGAATGTAGATCTGACCCTTTTAACATATCTCTGTTCAGCCTTGCATGTATCTGAATCATAACGCAGCTTCTAAGTTTGAGCCCATCCATCACACGCTTGGTACCTGGATAGAACATCCATCACCTCAGAGAGCTGGTGAGCAGGTGAGAGACTTTCATAACAGCACACACTGCGGACTGAAACATTTATTTTAACGCATAATGGAACCTAGGCCCCAAGGGATGACGTGCTTTTCCGTGGACAACACATTTAATGAAGTGGAGAAGCTGTAACCAAAACACCTAAGTGACACCGCATGAGCTGTCCATCCCTGTTCACTGGCATCACTCCTAAACCTTGAAACGCCCTGCCAAGTCAGAGGACACCCTGAAAACTCCTCTCAATAAAGAAGGGAATTCATTTAAAGAGAAAAGTTATTAGGGCGTCTTCATACCATTTGTACTTGCACCTGTCATCAGTTTTATTTTGTTACATGGATGATATTTTTTCTATTTGCAATAAGCAGAGAGGGCCCCAAACAAAGCAATTTGGACAGAGTTCTAAAAGTTGATAACCACATCACCATCAGTGTGCACGAGAGTTGTGATTCGAATCTGCCCCATCGTGAGGGGTAAGTAGACATAATATCGATGTTTTAATATCGATATACATAAATATCGAGTTTAGTATATCGATAGTATTGAATATCGATGTTATGTATATCGATGTTAAAAATATCGAATTTAAGTGTTGTTAAAAATATCGAAGTATGTAATGTCGATTGTAAAAATATCGTTGTGTCAAAATATCGTTATTGTACTATATTTTAATTTTTTTAAAGTTTGTTTTGAGTATAATAAAAGTTAATGTAATAAAAAATAAAATTTGTATAATATTTTTAGGAGCGGGAGCGTTTTAAAATAATTGAATTAAATTTGTAATAAATCCGAAATATAAAATTTGAATTTAGAAAGTATATTTTCGAATTTAGTAAATATTGTTTTAGGAGCGGGATGTTGGGTTTATAGGGGATAAGGGTGGGGAGTGTTTAAAAACAATAGAATTAAATTTTTATAAAATCGAAATTTTAAATTTTAATTTGGAAAATATATTTTTAAATTTAGAAAATATTGTTTTTGAAGTGGGATATTGGGTTTATAGGGGATAAGGGTGGGGAGTGTTTGAGAACAATTGAATTACATTTTTAATAAATTCGAAATTTAAAATTATAGTTTAGAAAATATATTTTCGAATTTAGAAAATATTCTTTTAGTAGCGAGATGTTGGGGTTATAGGGGATAAGTGTGGGAAGTGTTTTAAAAATTTTAAATTAAATATTTATTAAATACAAATAAATATGTTGGAATTTAGAATGTTTTTGGTGAATTTAGAAATTATTGTTTTTGTATTTTAAAGTTGTGTTTATAGGGTATAATTTTGGTGAGTGTTCTAAAAATAGTTTTACAATATTTTAAATTTAATTTTTATTAAAAAAGCACGAAAAACATAATATAATATGTGTTTGTAGTGTATATTTTTACATAAATAATATTTAATATTTAATTCATTATTATTAATATTTATAAATTACAAGGTTAAATTATGCAGTACTAATAATGTACATTATTAATTTATATATTAAATTATGAAAATATGATAGCAATATATATAAATATGTATTAATTTGCAATTTTTAATATAAAATATAAATTTATGAAATAGTTAAAAATCTATTCTTTTAATATTAAGTATTATGTTTAGTATATCAGTTAAATATTATTGAAATGTAAATTATAATATTTATAAACAAATATTGTTATCAAAAAAATATTTAAAAAATATATTTTGCTATTTTATATTAAAATTTTAAAAAATATATATAATATATACTGTACTAAATATTTATAGCAATAATTAAATAATTAATTTGTAATGTAGAGTACAGTTAGTGATATTATATTATTTGTATTGTGATTAGAAAAGTAGTTATGTTTAGTGTTTGGCAAATTATTTGACTTTAAAGTAATTACAGTGGGAATAGTAAATTAATTAAGTTTAGTGTCCAGCACCTACCCAGAATTAATCCTAACTGGAGTGGGAATAGTAAATTATTTAAGTTTAGTGTCCAGCACCTACCCAAACTTAGAGGGTCATTACGATGGCGGACGGAAAAAATTCCGACCACCATGGTAGCGGTAAATCACCGTCCGCGGGTACCGCGGAAACCCCGCCGACCCTATTAGGATCAACCGCCAAATTATTCCGTCCGCGGCGGTAGGAGGCATAGAAAAACCGCCCGTAGAGGGCAGAGAAAGTGAAAATGCAACCGCAACCGGAGGTAACATAGCGGAAACACATCAACCCGCCGCCAGACACGCGGAGTGACCGCCAATGATATTATGATATCCCCGATGTCACAGCGGTACGTTCCGCTGTCTCCGTCCGTTGCGGTCGCGAACAGTAATGAATGTGAGATACGGCGGAAGCCCTGCAGCACAGCCATCGCTGCGGATGCTCCGCTAAAAAAATGGCGGCCAATGAAAAAAAAAAACTATAAGGCCAGCAAATGCACAAAAGCAACTAGCCCTGCCCCCAATAACCTGAAACATCCCAATGACACACCCCCATGGCAAATTTAAATATACAAATCACAGGACAACCCACACAGCACACCTGACTGCATTACACCATCTTGACACACCCACATAGCTGAGCATAAAACCAGCCCCTGCCCTGACCACAATCCTTTGCACTACTCCAACCCTCAATGAACCCAACCCTGCAGCACATTGGATAGGCAAAACACCACACATCTCACCAGCACAACAACACACACACACACCACCTACACCACCCTCACAACTGCACCCCTAAACATCAGCACAGCACACACCATGGCACATCACAAAATGCCAAAATTCACTGACACTGAGTTGACAGTAATGGTAGATGAGATAATCAGAGTAGAACCACAACTTTTCGGCAGCATGGTCCAACAGACACCAGTATCCACAAAGACAACCATGTGGGCAAGGATAGTGGGAAAGGTCAATGCAGTAGGGAATGTGTCCCGCAACAAGAATGAAATCATGAGGCGGTGGCATGACCTGAAGAGTGTTGTCAAGAAGAGGAAGGCCAAGAACCGTGAGCTGGCTGATACGACTGGTGGAGGCCCTCCCATCCCACCAAAACCATTCACTGCGTGGGAGGAGAAGGTGCTTGCCATACTGCATCCAGAGAGTCTTGAAGGAATACCCGGGGGAGTGGAGGCTGGTAAGTACCAACTAATGTATACCATGAAACTGCCATGTACTGTCTTGCACAACTACAAACATACATCCCTGAGGCACAAGTACACACATCTGCACCCCAAAAACACACACAGATTTTACATCCACACCACCTCAAACATCACAAAGGTAGACCACATCTACTGTGTTGCATGTGTCCAGGCAAACAGCACTACAACTCCCACCAGGCCCCCTGTCCCACAGCTGAGCAGGATGGACTACTCCCCCCACCCCCAAACATGTGGCAGTCACTGTGTGCTATACCCTCACCTAACAGGTAGGTAGCCAACTTCACAGGGTGGAGTGTTTGGAATAGGGAGGCCAGCACTACAACTCCCACCAGGCCCCCTTGTCCCACAGCTGAGCAGGATGGACTACTCCCCCACCCACAACCATGTGGCAGTCACTGTGTGCTTCACCCTCACCTAACAGGTAGGTAGCCATCTTCACAGGGAAGAGTGTTTGGAATAGGGAGGCCAGCACCACAACTCCCACCAGGCCCCCTTGTCCCACAGCTGAGCAGGATGGACTACTCCCCCACCCACAACCATGTGGCAGTCACTGTGTGCTTCACCCTCACCTAACAGGGAGGTAGCCATCTTTCCAGGGAGGTGTCTTTGGAATAGGGAGGCCTGCACTACAACTCCCACCAGGCCCCCTTGTCCCACAGCTGAGCAGGATGGACTACTCCCCCGACCCCCAACCATGTGGCAGTCACTGTGTGCTACACCCTCACCTAACAGGTAGGTAGCCATCTTCACAGGGAGGAGTGTTTGGAATAGGGAGGCCAGCACTACAACTCCCACCAGGCCCCCTTGTCCCACAGCTGAGCAGGATGGACTACTCCCCCACCCACAACCATGTGGCAGTCACTGTGTGCTTCACCCTCACCTAACAGGTAGGTAGCCATCTTCACAGGGAGGAGTGTTTGGAATAGGGAGGCCAGCACTACAACTCCCACCAGGCCCCCTTGTCCCACAGCTGAGCAGGATGGACTACTCCCCCCACCCACAACCATGTGGCAGTCACTGTGTGCTTCACCCTCACCTAACAGGTAGGTAGCCATCTTCACAGGGAGGAGTGTTTGGAATAGGGAGGCCTGCACCACAACTCCCACCAGGCCCCCTTGTCCCATAGCTGAGCAGGATGGAGCACTCCCTCCCACCCAGAAGCATACCTCAGTCATTGTGTGCTACACCCTCACCTAACAGGTAGGTAGCCATCTTTCCAGGGAGGTGTCTTTGGAATAGGGAGGCCTGCACTACAACTCCCACCAGGCCCCCTTGTCCCACAGCTGAGCAGGATGGAGCACTCCCTCCCACACAGAAGCATGCCTCAGCCATTGTGTGCTACACCCTCACCTAACAGGTAGGTAGCCATCTTCACAGGGAGGAGTGTTTGGAATAGGGAGGCCAGCACTACAACTCCCACCAGGCCCCCTTGTCCCATAGCTGAGCAGGATGGACTACTCCCCCCACCCACAACCATGTGGCAGTCACTGTGTGCTTCACCCTCACCTAACAGGTAGGTAGCCATCTTTCCAGGGAGGTGTCTTTGGAATAGGGAGGCCTGCACCACAACTCCCACCAGGCCCCCTTGTCCCACAGCTGAGCAGGATGGAGCACTCCCTCCCACCCAGAAGCATGCCTCAGCCATTGTGTGCTACACCCTCACCTAACAGGTAGGTAGCCATCTTTCCAGGGAGGTGTCTTTGGAATAGGGAGGCCTGCACTACAACTCCCACCAGGCCCCCTTGTCCCACAGCTGAGCAGGATGGAGCACTCCCTCCCACCCAGAAGCATGCCTCAGCCATTGTGTGCTACACCCTCACCTAACAGGTAGGTAGCCATCTTCACAGGGAGGAGTGTTTGGAATAGGGAGGCCAGCACTACAACTCCCACCAGGCCCCCTTGTCCCACAGCTGAGCAGGATGGACTACTTCCCCCACCCACAACCATGTGGCAGTCACTGTGTGCTTCACCCTCACCTAACAGGTAGGTAGCCATCTTTCCAGGGAGGTGTCTTTGGAATAGGGAGGCCTGCACCACAACTCCCACCAGGCACACCCTGCCCCATCCCTCAGCATGAAGGAGCACTCCCTCCCACCCAGAACCATGTGGTAGACAGTCCACCCACAAGATGCAAACTGCACAGGTAATCAGCCAGTGCATGCACCCCACCATTCTTCAACGAAAGCATTGAGCTAATGCAAACACAATGCCACACTTCACAACAAAATACACCCCAATTACATACCATTTGATAGAATGCAGACAGCGATGCGTATGTAACTGTGACAGAAACAGAACTGTGACTCAACTAAACCCATGTGTAAGCAAATCAGGGACCAAATATGCCCTGCACAGAATGACATGTGCAAATTCCATGGCTGCTGAGCATGAAGGACCCTAGTAACAATAAAAAGGCCTGGTCTGTCGAGCAAATAAATACAAGTGAAGAAGTGTGGCTCACTGGTTAGAGCGGCAGACCCTGATGCAGAGATCTGGCCCGGGACCAGGGTTCAATTCCCGCCTCGGCGGGTCTTGGGCTCAATTTCCTCGGACCTGATAATTCTCGCCTCGGTGCCTATTCTAATCATGGGTCCCACTCTGCAACTCCGGGCAATAGCTTGCTTAATCTCCACAACGGCCCCAACAGCGCTGGGATGCCTGGCTTCACCTTGGGGGTGCCCAGGAGTGGACATTTCACAGGGAAAAGCCAGGAAGGGTTCCACAGCGGTATGCGTACAGCGCCTGGACACCCCTTTGGGGGTATGGGTGCGCTTTACAAGTACAAATTTCATTTCATTCATTTCAAGCACAGAACATTACAAAGGTATGAATGAGATAACAATGTGACAATGTCTAGTAAATGTGCATATGTAACATCTGTCGGGAAGAGTAATCATCCTCGATGCATCACATCAAGTTGCATGGCAGCCAGTTGTCAGATGACAACTCATCAGTCCCATACAAAGAGTGTCAAGTTGGCCATGGCATCCAATGACTTGTCACACCATGGAACAAGATGTATGTACCTCCACATCATGTCATGACGAACAACACTGTGCAGACATTCAACTCATGAAATACGTAACTGTGTGTTGCATAACATGTAAATAAGAGACATCAAACACAGCAAGCAATATGGCTGTAAGTCAATGACCATGTACCCTCTGTTCCACAGGTGACCAACAACTGACTGCAGAGGACAACAACCTCAACCTGCAGAGCCAGTCTCCTCCCCGGAACATGGACACTCGGATGCGGAGTCCCTGGATTCTTTGGATGAGGAGCTCCAAGCCGGCCCATCTGGTGTGCCAGGGCGCAACCGGTCACATGACCCCACTGCCCCCCCACCATCAGCAACAACAACAACGCTGACCCCTGCTGGAACGACCTGTGCCACCACCACCACCACTACCACCTTTGCCTGCAACATTCGCCCAGCCACAGAGGATGCCCAGCCAACACCAACAACTGTGGAGGGCAGGCGTGTGGCTAGAGTGGTGAGGCAACAGGCCAGTGACAGCAGGGCAGGTGGGAGGACAAGTGGGACTCCACCAACACCGGACACTTTGACCGAAGCCCTGGCTAACATCACCAGAGTCGTGGGTGCCTAGGAACGAACACAGGCACAAATGGGCCAGGCCCATGAAGATGCCCTGGAGCACCAACGTCTGCTGAGGTCCATGGACAACCGTATGGAACAAATTATGGACCTCATGGGCCAGTTAGTGGCGGTACTGAGGGATAGGCCAGTGCCACATCACACACCTCTACCTCCCCCCGTTGTCCTGCAGGATGACAGTTCATCATCCACCCCTGCGGGCATGGAGAGGGGTGACTCCTCAGACCCAAGTGGCCTAGCAGACAATTCCCCCCTGCCAAAAGAAGGAGGGGCCATCCAAAGAAAAACTTGGGACTTACCCGTGGCAAAGCACCTGCCAAACGCCAGTCAAGGAGCCAGCCATGATGGCAACACTCTTCACCCTGCCATTGACTTGGAACACTGTTCTTACCCACACTGCCATGGAAATGGCATCCGTCTGTTGGACTGTGTCACCACAGCAATGTGGTGCCTAGTTGATTGTCTCATCTACCATCACTGCCAACTCATAGATTCACCATTCACACATATGTAAATATCCACTTCCCTCTCACAGATACCCATTGCAAATAAACTACAAAAACGCAAAAAGGTGGTTGAGTCTGCTCCATGTTTATCACAGTATGTGCAAGGTTTACCATGGTTACAATGTCACAGGAGCATGGATCCTCTGTAGGCAAGGGGAGGCAGAAGGGACCTAGCAAAAGACAACAGAACAAAAGTCAATAGTCAGGTGGTGGCATCACAGCCATCACACAACACATGTCCTCACTGTACAACAATATGCACACATAACAATGTGCAACAGTACCAACATAGACATCCTGTAGCAGTTCCTACATACCCTGTATCCAACACATAGGCAGCCAGCACTGAGTCAACAACAGGATGCACTCACAAAGATCACATAGACCTCCACCCAAACAACTACATCAACAGACAATGGACCAGTTGTACATCGTCACCCACCTTCAAGTGAAGTAGCGGTTGATGAGCTGCTGACGCTGGTCGACACCTTCCTCCTCCCCACTATCCTCGTCACTGGACATTTGTGGTATCGCAGGGGGGGGCCCTGGCTGGTCATCATCGTCCAGGATCATGGGTATCCCTTTCCGTAAGGCCAAGTTGTGCAGCATGCAGCATGCTACCACTATCTGACACACCTTTTTCGGTGAGTACATGAGTGCCCCTCCGGTCCGGTCCAGGCAGCGAAATCTCGATTTTAGGAGACCAAAGGTTCGCTCCACTACCCGACGTGTTCTACCATGGGCATTGTTGTAGCGGACGTCAGACGGTGTCCTAGGATTGCGTAGTGGGCTCAGCAACCATGGTCTGTTGGGATATGCAGAGTCACCTAGGTGTGAAATAAACATCACGATTCAGTAATACAACTGGGGCAGAGGACAGCATGGCACACACAGCACACAACTTGACTCTGCCTACTCACCCACAATCCATGCCCGCTCCGGAAGTACATTGGCCATCAGCTGGGGCACAATGCTGTTGTGCAGGATGTATGAATCATGTGCAGAGCCCGGAAACTTGGCACATACATGCGATATGATCATATCGGCCTGGCACACCACCTGCACATTGATGGAATGGGAATGTTTACGATTCCGATAGATGTGTTCCCGTGCCTGTGGTGGAACCAGGCCAACATGTGTGCAGTCAATAGCACCTACAATATTTGGGATGTGGCCAAGGGCATAAAAATCCGCCTTTACATCCGCCAAAGCCGCACGCCTTGGAAAACTGATGTATTGGTCCTTGTATTGCATCATGGCCAACAGGAAATCCCTTAGCACCATGCTGAAGGTGGGCTGAGACATCCCCCTGCAATGCCCACTGTCTCCTGGAATGACCCACTAGCCAGGAAATGCAGTGCCGCCATCACCTTGGTTTCGGTTGTCAATGCTGTTGGGTATGTCCTGCCAGCCCGCAGGTGAGGATCCAACATGGCACACAGGTCTTGGATGTTCGTGCGGTCCAGACGGAATCTGCGTATCACGTCATCATCCTCAATGTTAGCCAGCAGGGTGACAGGACGATACACATTAGGTCGCCTCCTAGGTGAGATGAAAGGGGACACGTCATTGCAACAGACCATGAGTTGTGCACAACTCCGCAGCTTCTTATTCACACAGCGCTAACATTGACTGGCATCACAATGCAACATACAGTGCAAGTCATAGTCGTGACACATACAGATCACATTGTACTACAGTTCTTCAGTATTACCACTGTGAGAACAACAAACATGGAAACTGTGTCTGTGAATGGTAATAGTCACATTCCAGAATCTGGTGCAAACAGCACGGGCAGTAAATGATACAGGACATGTGTGAAACAGAAACACTGCTGGCTTCGAAATGTCTGCTGTATTTGCCACACATTCTTGTGCAAACATGACAGCGGACACATGAACTACACAATTTATCCAGTGCTGAAGGACTCAGCATGGAATGTGAGCCAATGCTAATCCACACAAGTATAGAGACACTCACAGACATATTCACAAGCCGGTGCCAATATCCACTGTCATCAGTAGACATGCCATACATGCTGTTACACACAATTCAAAGTCAGTCAATGACTAATAATGAACAGCATATGCAGTCTTGACGTGAATCAAGGCACAACAACACAACTGCACAATATCATCAGCAGGCACACATATTGTCAATGTGGCACACAAAAAGTGCATAAGGTACGTGATCCAAAAGGACTGTAGACAAACGACAATCTGCACTAAAGTTGCACTATGACATGCAGTATGAAGCTAGCACTGCCCAGACACACAACTGAAGTACAACATTTGCCATGGACCTAACACTCCAGCTGCATGGACACACAACAGTGACACAGAAACAACCGACACCACCACCCGGACAAAGCCACACCACTACACCTAAAAGTCAGTGCATGAACATACTGAGTAAATACCGAAGACACAACAGCCTCATGCACATAACAACAGGGGATGTCATCGCACGACACAGGTGCCAAAGGACTACTATTAAAAACATCCTGAGCCACATGCCACACAACCTGTCAGGAACAACAAAGCGGACTCTCAACATTCCTCTGCAGACAAAGATGCTGGCTGTGCATCACTTGTCGGCCTCTGGTACCATTAGAACCACAAAAGTCTGAGTTAGATGGGTTCCACAGCCAGCCCCATCAAGGTATATCTCACCTGTCTTGGATGCCATCATTAGCTTGAGTCAACAGCACCATCAGTTCACCCACACAGCGCAGGACCAGCTTGTGCCCCGAAAGGCTACCGCACCATAGCAGGCTTATCCACACGTGTCAGTTCAATATCACTGCACACGTGTCCTAATTGTGCGCACTGCCAAAACTGCAAACACTTACTGCACATGAAAGCACACGCAATGCTGAACTGTCCATGCCAAATGTGGGTCACCTTCCACTGATCACAGATGCCATGTCAAACTTAACAGTCAGTGAGCACCAGACCCACATTTGGCTACAGTCCCTCACCAAGCCAACATTCTCCATGTGGACAAGGTCAATGCACCTATCCTTGGTGGGTACCAACGTAACACACCACACACATCAAATCCACTATCAACATACTCACAACTGTGGAAATATACATGTAACAAAATCACATATGACAGGCCGAACAACATGAGCACATACCAGACACAATGTCACAAGTAATGGTGATGACATTTGGCAGATAAGGAGACAAAACATACCCATAGGCAGGGATACAAGTGAAAAGATGATAAGGATGTACAGAATGCCAAGTGTGCCGGTGATGTAATTAACATCCTTGAGTATGTAGAGCACACACATGTCCATGTGGACATATACTGTAGTAATTGCTACTGCGAACAATAACATTACATGAAGGCAGTACTGGTGATACCAAACAGACAACAGTGTGACACATGTGGTGAGTCATGATATTAATGCTGTAATGTTTGTACAATCATGTACTGTATAGTGACATATTGTGTGAGACATGGACATGTGTGTAAATATTGGGATCAGATATGAAATTGGGGCTAAATTTGGGGGTCAGATATGAAATTGGGGATAACTTTGGGGGTGAGATATGAAAATGTGTGTAAATGTGGGCTCACATATCAAATTGTGTAGGAGTAATGTGCCCCATTAGTACTTTCAGTATGGCATTTGGTGTTAGATATGAAGTTTAGGCTGTCAGTACTTACTATAGCCCATTTGAATTCCATCAAGTGCCATGATATTTTGTAAGTGACCTCTGTTCGGAGTACAGATATGACCCATTACATTGACACAGCACGATGTGTCCATTGGTGCATTAAATGTGCTCAAACAACACTGTCACGCCCATAGTCAACAATGTCATGCTGCACCCTCGCCGTAGCTACCGCCTGTCACCAGCGGTGTGTCACCGCCATGGCCCATGACACCATGGCAGGATTGATAGGCATATGCACATGTCTAATGGCGGTTGGCATGCTCCGACACCCAGATCCCGGTCACTCATAGCAATGCATGTGCCCGGAATCGCGGTAGCTACCGCCTGCCACCAGCGGTGTGTCACCGCCATGGCCCATGACACCATGGCGGGATTGATAGGCATATGCACATGTCTAATGGCGGTTGGCATGCGCCGACACCCAGATCCCGGTCAGTCATAGCAATGCATGTGCCCGGAATCGCGGTAGCTACCGCCTGCCACCAGCGGTGTGTCACCGCCATGGCCCATGACACCGTGGCGGGATTGATAGGCATATGCACATGTCGAATGGCGGTTGGCATGCTCCAACACCCAGATCCCGGTCACTCATAGCAATGCATGTGCCCGGAATCGCGGTAGCTACCGCCTGCCACCAGCGGTGTGTCACCGCCATAGCCCATGACACCATGGCGGGATTGATAGGCATATGCACATGTCTAATGGCGGTTGGCATGCGCCGACACCCAGATCCCGGTCACTCATAGCAATGCATGTGCCCGGAATCGCGGTAGCTACCGCCTGCCACCAGCGGTGTGTCACCGCCATGGCCCATGACACCATGGCGGAATTGATAGGCATATGCACATGTCTAATGACGGTTGGCATGCTCCGACACCCAGATCCCGGTCACTCATAGCAATGCATGTGCCCGGAATCGCGGTAGCTACCGCCTGCCACCAGCAGTGTGTCACCGCCATGAACCATGCTCTTCCAGCCAATGGGTAGCGCAATCGCGGTTGCCTGATGCAAGTTTGAAAATCGCGGTAGGCGTGCTCCGCCACCGCGGGCCGGTCATTGGATGCACTTGAAAGATGCACCACCGCGATACAGCACGCCTGTCCCCTGCGGTGTGTCACCGCCATGGACCATGCCCTGCCAGCCAATGGGAAGCGCAATCGCGGTTGCCTGATGCAAGTTTGAAAATCGCTGTAGGCGTGCTCCGCCACCGCGGAGGCGGTCATTGGATGGATTTGAATGAGGCAGACCTGGAACACCAATTGCAGCAGCTTAGAACCACAGACACGAGCCCTGGGGGCTATATATGTGTGTGAGGGAGCCACACATTGCCACAGCTCACTGAGCCTGCTGCCTGAGAGCCCTCACCTGCTGCTGCCTCCAGGGACTGCTGCCTGAGACCCCTCACCTGCTGCTGCCTCCAGGGACTGCTGCCTGAGAGCCCTCACCTGCTGCTGCCTCCAGGGACTGCTGCCTGAGACCCCTCACCTTCTGCTGCCTCCAGGGACTGCTGCCTGAGACCCCTCACCTGCTGCTGCCTCCAGGGACTGCTGCCTGAGACCCCTCACCACCAACTGCCACTGCTGCTGTCTCCTGCCCACAGTGATGGCAAGGACTGAGAAGATCCGTGCCACTCCCTTCACCCCCGAGGAACTGGAGGTCCTGGTGGACGAGGTGCTCACCCAGTATCCAAGGCTATATGGTGCGCCAAATGTCATGGTAAGTATCTCAGGGGGTGAGTGAGAGTGTAGGCGGGGCACACATGGAGTTGATCTGCTGCAGTATGTGCGTGAGAGTGTGGGGTTGGGACATGCACTGCCTAGCATGCTGTTTCCAGGGGAAAGGTGTGTTTAGCCTATTCCACATGTTTGCCTGCATGCACATCCAGATGTGAGGGAAATGTGATGTCTTGTCAGACATACAGTGTGGCTGCACCTTTTCAATTCAGGAGTCAGGACAGTGATTTTCAGTCTGAATGTCTTTGTGTGTCCCTGATGTCCTTCACAGGCACATCTGTGGCCTTAGCTAGTGTCGTTGTCCAGAGGGTAGTTAGGGCATTGTTTCTGACTCAATATGTGCCTCATCTCTAGTTCTGCACTATGCACAGGACCTCAGTCCCCCAGGGTGACACTCTTGTTGCTCAATCACCTATGACACTGTACATTCCAACATTCTTGTGCCCAGACCCTTCCATCACCACCAGCATGTGCACATACTCCCATGTGTTGGCACTGTTTGTGTTTCCAAATAGTCCCTCCATGTAAAAGATGAGATGCCCCACGTTGGACCTCTGTGTGACCCCAAATGGCCTGCACATTGACTGCCCAATCAGACAGTGACACAACACTGAATGTACAGAGTGTCAAATCTGTGCTTTTCCTCTTGACTCTCCATCAATGAGCCATTTCAGAGGTGTAGCTTGCAAACGACAGGCCTTGTGATGAGGGTTTGCGTTTGTGAGGTCATGTCCCTCAATCTGACCTCCATGACACAGTGTGGCAGTTTAAGGGCAAGTGCTTTGAGGGCTGCGCAGTTTTGGGCACAGTGACAAATGTAGTAATGTCCTGCATGTCTTGGTATTCCCAGAAACTTGCAGTAGATGTGGTCAGCATACACATTTTGCTCTCTGCTGGCATCCTGCATGGCTTTGAGATAGGCATGTACTGCGTCCACCCTCATACCTGCATGCATTAATGTGTATTTCACACATGATGATGTTTGAATGTCGCAGATTTGTTGTCTCTGTTGAAGTTAGGGCTGAAGTTGGTATGAGTCTGTGTCATGCTCCTGCACTGTGAAATGGTGTTAGGTTACACTGATTATTGCACCCTCTTTTCTCCCATGTCTTCAGCTCAAAGTCAACCAGCGCAAGGCCGTGTGGAGGGCCATTGCATGCAAGGTGCGTGCACTGGGTGTCTCAAACAGACGGTGCTCCCACTGTCACAAGAGGTGGGATGACATCTGCCGGCTGAGCAGGAACGTGGCCGAGATGACACTGGGGCTGATCCCTCGGTCCGGCAGGTTGGCGCGGTGCAGCATGACACCACTAATGGCACGCATTTTAGCTGTGACGCAGGCTGAACTGGATGCACGTCTGAAGGGGCATCGGCAGCAAGCTGGTGGTGAGTATTCTGTGAGTGTGACTTTGGGTGTTGTTTGGCTGCATGTGCTCCAAGCCTCGGCCAGTGCAGGGCTGTGATGTTGCTAGTGTGATGCAATGGCGTGTAAGTGGCCGCGGTGTTGGGTGCAGTAGTCATGCATTCCCCCGACATGTACCTTCCCATGTCATTGGTGTAATGGCCCTTGAGTTCATATTTGTAGTTGTGGCCTTCTGGTATCATCTTCATTGGTGTCGTCACAGGGTCAAGCTGAGTGCATGATCTGAGTGTGCCATCATCAATGTGTGCATTGCCTGACGTCAGATTGGTGCTGGCTACACATCTAACAACAATGTGCAACTGTAGTTGTGCCCCAAGATACAACATGGTGGATGGTATGTGCTCATGGCCATTGTGTGCGGATATGTTTGAGTCTGTCTCTGTGTTGGACACTTCTGCTGGCTCAAGATGTGACAGTGGCAACATGTTGTGATCAGAATCTTTTACCCCCTCAGGGCCCTAGGTGTGCACAGAGTGTGTCTGGTTAGCTGAAGCCACCAACAGGCTAATTGGCTGTGTGTCCATCACATGGGTGAATTACGCCATGTTTGCATTATGCCACGGTAATTTCGATGTTTGGATTGAGGTTGCACAGTGTTACTGCCCATGGTGTTGTCCAACATGGATGATTGTTCATCATTAGTGATGCTTCCCTTGCAGATATTTGTAATCTTGATGCAAATGTACTGATCCGACCTCTATCTCTCTCTCATGCAGCATCTCACATGGGCACGGAAGGACAGGGGATGGACACCAGTGGTGAGGCATCAAGCACAACTGCTGCACACCAGCATAGTGACACGGATGTCACCAGCGCATCAGAGGGGGACCGTAGTCTTCTAGAGGACTCACAGCCAGAGACGCAGACCTCTACGTCATCTGACAACTGCGGTGACGCTTCTATGTTTTCTGCAGAGGGAAACGGGGACTCGGCCTCCTCATCCACCACACATCGTTCAGTGCCCACCCTCCCTGCTACTCCCACTGTTGCTGCCCGTGTTCGCACCATGAAAAAGGGAAGAGTGTCCTTCACCCCTGCCCCTGTCCCCCCTGCTGCCATCAGTGCTGAGTCTGTGGAGCTTTTGCGCCAGCTGTGTGTGGGTCAGACAGCTTTCCTCAATGCCTTCCTGGACCATGACAAAAAATTGGCACAGGTGGTGGCTTACATGGAGGGCGTTCATTCCGACGTGGGTGGGCTACACCGGACTGTACAGTCTCTCTCCTCTGCAGTGACAGCAGCCATTCAACTTGCCCAATCCCATAGTCCAGCTCCAGTCCCTGGGCCCACCACCCTGCCAGTGGCCGTATCTGATGATAGTGACCACACACCCCAGACATCAAGGGACAGATACAGCACATGCAGCACATGGCAGCAGCAGCCCAAGTAGTCCAGGCCGCAGACACCATCCCCACAGAAAGGTAAACCCACACCAGAGCGCAGAGGCAAAAGCACTTCAGGCCACACCCAGGGCAAGGATGGCAAGGAGCAGGCCTCAGGCTCACATGCCTCAGAGGCATCCCCAGCCAAGGACTCACCTGTCCCAAAAGTGTCTCGCAGAGACAAGCACACAGTTTCCGTGCCCAGTGGCAAACAGGTGCCTGCTAAGGGTTCACGTAAGAAGAGCTCCAAGGAAAGTTCACCCACAACATCTACTCCCATCCAGAGCCCTGTGAAGCAGGGTAAGGAGGCCACTGTAGGGGGGACACCGGGTAAACAGGTGATGCAGGGGCAGAGGCAATCCGGGGCCAAGCGTCCCAAAGAATCCAGCACGTCCCCAGAGGGGGGACCAGCATCTGCACATGAGCCAGCTTTTGTGACGAGTGTGCCTGTTGTATACACCCCACTTGGCATTAATCCCAGGACAGGGAAGCCATATCAAATCCCCAAGAAGCAGAAGGGATCCCCTCCAAATTCTCCCACACACACTGGGTCTCGTGCAAGCATGAGTCCACCTCCACGTGCCACCACCCCACCTGGTCCTAGCAGCCCTCCGGCTTCCCAAACCACTGCTGGCTCTACCACACCTGGAACTAGCAGCCCTCAGGCTTCCCAGAACACTGATGGCTCTACCCCAGCTGGGCCTCTCTCTCCCCGAGCCAGTACCCCAACTGGCCCCAACAGACAGCCACCTCCCAGTCATACTGCCAGCCAAGTCTGAGTGTTGGTCACCCTCACACACACATGTCTCTCCAACAGTGGTACCATGGACTGCCCATTTTTGACGCCCTGAGTGTGTTGCTGACCATGGCAGGGTACTGTACCACACATTCCCAGTGCTGGATGTCATGTCCCTCACCTGCACTTTGGAGTGGCCACTGGCCTTGCTGTTCACTGCTGTTTGCCCCTTGCCTGTGCAGCTTCTCATGTACCTCACCTGCACTTTGGACTGGCCACTGGCCTTGCTGTTCACTGCTGTTTGCCCCTTGCCTGTGCAGCTTCTCATGTACCTCACCTGCACTTTGGACTGGCCACTGGCCTTGCTGTTCACTGCTGTTTGCCCCTTGCCTGTGCAGCTTCTCATGTACCTCACCTGCAATTTGGACTGGCCACTGGCCTTGCTGTTCACTGCTGTTTGCCCCTTGCCTGTGCAGCTTCTCATGTCCCTCACCTGCACTTTGGACTGGCCACTGGCTTTGCTGTTCACTGCTGTTTGCCCCTTGCCTGTGCAGCTTCTCATGTACCTCACCTGCACTTTGGACTGGCCACTGGCCTTGCTGTTCACTGCTGTTTGCCCCTTGCCTGTGCAGCTTCTCATGTACCTCACCTGCACTTTGGACTGGCCACTGGCCTTGCTGTTCACTGCTGTTTGCCCCTTGCCTGTGCAGCTTCCCATGTACCTCACCTGCACTTTGGACTGGCCACTGGCCTTGCTGTTCACTGCTGTTTGCCCCTTGCCTGTGCAGCTTCTCATGTCCCTCACCTGCACTTTGGACTGGCCACTGGCCTTGCTGTTCACTGCTGTTTGCCCCTTGCCTGTGCAGCTTCTCATGTACTTCACCTGCACTTTGGAGTGGCCACTGGCCTTGCTGTTCACTGCTGTTTGCCCCTTGCCTGTGCAGCTTCTCATGTACCTCACCTGCACTTTGGAGTGGCCACTGGCCTTGCTGTTCACTGCTGTTTGCCCCTTGCCTGTGCAGCTTCTCATGTACCTCACCTGCACTGTGTCCTGGCCACTGGCCTTGCTCTTGTCTGACTTTTGCTGCATGACTTTGTGAAATGTAAATAAAAAGAAGATATTTACTCCTGTTGTCTGCCTTGTCAGTGTCCTTGCTAAATAAAGGGTTACTGTGTGGGTATTGTTTACTGTGACACATGCTCTATTTTCCACTTCAACATTGCCAATGTCTTGTTTCCTCTGATCATGGTGTTTCAACATTTGTGTTCCAGACTTCTGCATCTGTGTGTGTTGGCTTGGTAGTATGTGTGTTTGCTGTGGACTGATTGACTTCCTGGGTGTGTCGTTGTGTGTGTGATGTTTAGATTGTTGTTGTGTGTGTTCATGGTGTGTCACTCATCTCTGTTTGTAACTGGTATGTGTGTTGTGCACACACAGGCTTGGTGTGCATGCAGTGCTGTGAGTTGATGTTGCCTTGTCCTTGCCTGTTGTGCACCCCCTGATGTTTGGCTGTTGTAGCATGTTGATATCTTTGCCTGTGCATGTGTTGTGACTGATGTGGCTGTGTGCAGTGTTTGTGTTGTGTTGTGTCATGCAGTTGACAGTTGCTCTGTGTGTGGTGTTCTATTTTCCTGTCAGTGTGTGTGTGTTGTTGTTGTTTGATTCAGGTGTGTTGCCATTGTGGTGTGCCTTACTTGTGTGTCTGTCACATGGACTGAGGTCTATTGTGGTTGCCGTGCTTGTTTTATGTGCATCCTTGGTGTTTTCTCCTCTCACATTTGATGTGTCTATGCTCATGGTTGTGCATGTGCAGACATGTGGTACACTGTGACACCATTTTGAGTGGATGGGTGTTGTGGTATGTCTGTCTATGTGTCAATGTGGGCCCATTTCTGCCTTTTGTTCACCATTATTGTTTTTAGTGGATGCACTTCTTATATGTGTTGTGGTATGTTGTCTGTGCGTTTTTCATGACTGATGTGGTTGTGTACTCCTGTTGTGTCTGTGCTCCCATTGGATTTGCACTGTTTAGCTGCACAGGTCTTGTCTGTTGTTGTAGTAGTTCTGTGTGTGTGTTTTGCTTGTGTTCAGTGTTTGACTGTTGTTTTTGTGTGTACTGTGGTACTGCCATACCTGTGTGTGTGTGTGTGTGTGATGTTTGTGGATACCACCCAGGGGGTGTGTTTGATTGTCAGTGTCTTGACTGGATATTATTGGCAAGCTTCTGTGTGTTTGTCACTGGTGTTGTGTGCTGCTGGTGTGATGGGTGTGGGGGTTGTGGAAAGGTTCATACTTGTGTTTGACTGTCATGGAGTGTTGCAATGGGCCCTGTGTGTTGTGCTGCTGACATACTCCTGTGATGTATTTGGATTCAGATGTGTGGCTGGTCAGGGTTGGACTTCATACCCTTCCTGTCATCCCTGTGCCTATTCATGGGTTGCCTTGCTGTCTCCCTGAGTTGTTGCAGTGAGGTGACTGTGGTTTGACTTCACTCACTGTGACTGCCATGTGTGAATTTTTGGGCGGGGTGGATGTAATGTGTTCCTTCCCTTGCATGTGATGTACACATTTTTGGTGTTCAGCTCCTTGCCATTCCATTTGTGTGCACCTGACTTTGAGTTGCCTATTTGTTGTCCTACATTGCTGTTGGCATGTGGTCTGTGTTTGTTGCTGTGTGTCAGTGTGGGGTATGTCTGTGTGACTTGGCAGGCTGTGTGTCCATTGGTGTGTTTGTTCATTGTCTGTGTGTGTTTAATTTGTGCTTGTACTCAGTTTACTTGCCATGAGTGTGGTGTTGTTGTGGTGTGTGTGTTCCCCTGGCCCAGTGCTTGTACGCTGTGTGTTACTCTGCAGCCACACCTGATGTGGCTGTCTCACTAGTTGTTTGTTGTGTGGTGCAGTGTGTGTGTTCACCTGTCTGCTTTTTGGGCATGTGGGGGCACAGGGAGCCCACGTGGCATGTCCCTTCATGCTGTGGGTGGGCCTAGTGTGTAGGGTGTGGAGGTGTTGCCCTGTGTACTTTGGGCACTGCCCCTGCCTAGCGCTGGCCCAGCCTACTACATTGTGTGCATTTGTTCTCGCGGATTCACCGCTGCGGTCACGTGGACTGGGCATTATTTCTCGGTCGCGGACATGGTGGCCTGGGTGTGGAGGGGTGGCCTTGGGGCAGGTGGGACATGTGTGGCTACACATGTGGTTGTGTTCCTGTCCCCACGAGGGTGTCTGGTGGGGGCAGGCACCTTACATCGGACAAGTATTTGTGGGTTGTGTTTGTTATCGGAGTTGTGTGATGGCGTACCTGCGTCGGCGTCCGCGACGGTCCATGGCTTGCTGTTGGTGTATCATGTACAGCGCCGGGGAGACGTGTAGTGCAGGGTCCATGGCGGTCAGCTCCGGGTATCGATTTGGTGCTCCGCTATGGTGCTTCCGTATGCTCAGAATGGCCGGTTTCTCCGCTGCGGTGGGCCTGGCTGTTCCGCGCATCCTAATTTGTATGGAGGGAGGGACGTCATCGCGCACGGCGGTGGCTCTCGATTGGTTGTCTCCCCCGCGGTGGCGGGCGCGTTTGGCTGGCGGTGCACGTAGGACCGCGGCGGACGGACAATGGGCTGGGTTTGGCCATTGTAATATGGCGGACGGGTGCACCGCTGCTCACGGACGGAAAACAGCGTTGTGGAGGTGCATCCGCCAGTCATCGTATTGGACCCCTTAATACTAACTGGAGTGGGAATAGTAAATTAATTTAGTTTAGTGTCCACCACCTACCCTCATTTAATGTTAACTGGAGTAGGAATAGTAAATTAATTAAGTTTAGTGTCCAGCACCTACCCTGAATCTATACTCATTGGAGTGGGAATAGTCAATTAATTTAGTTTAGTGCCCAGCACCTACCCAGAATTAATACTAACTGGAGTGGGAATAGTAAATTAATTAAGTTTAGTGTCCAGCACCTACCCTGAATTAATTCTAACTGGAGTGGGAATAGTAAATTATTTAAGTTTAGTGTCCAGCACCTACCCTGATTTAATGTTAACTGGAGTGGGAAAAGTAAATTAATTAAGTTTAGTGTCCAGCACCTACCCAGATTAAATGCTAACTGGAGTGGGAATAGTAAATCAATTTAGTCTAGTGTCCAGCACCTACCCAGAATTAATACTAACTGGAGTGGGAATAGAAAATTAATTAAGTTTAGTGTCCAGCACCTACCCAGAATTAATGCTAATTGGAGTGGGAATAGTAAATCAATTAGGTTTAGTGTCCAGCACCTACCCAGAAGTAATACTAATTGGAGTGGGAATAGTCAATTAATTTAGTTTAGTGTCCAGCACCTACCCAGAAGTAATACTAACTGGAGAGGGAATAGTAAATTAATCAAGTTTAGTGTCCAGCACCTACCCTGAATTAATACTAATTGGAGTGGGAATAGTCAATTAGTTTAGTTTAGTGTCCAGCACCTACCCAGAATTAATACTAACTGGAGTGGGAATAATAAATAAATTAAGTTTAGTGTTCAGCACCTACCCAGATTAAATGCTAACTGGAGTGGGAATAGTAAATGAATTAAGTTTAGTGTCCAGCACCTACCCAGAATAAATACTAACTGGAGTGGGAATAGTAAAATAATTTAGTTTAGTGTCCAGCACCTACCCAGAATTAATACTAACTGGAGTGGGAATAGTAAATTAATTAAGTTTAGTGCCCAGCACCTACCCTGAATTAATACTAACTGGAGTGGGAATAGTAAATTATTTAAGTTTAGTGTGCAGCACCTACCCAGAATAAATACTAACTGGAGTGGGAATAGTAAATTAATTAAGTTTAGTGTCCAGCACCTACCCAGATTAAATGCTAACTGGAGTGGGAATAGTAAATGAATTAAGTTTAGTGTCCAGCACCTACCCTGATTTAATGTTAACTGGAGTGGGAATAGTAAATGAATTAAGTTTAGTGTCCAGCACCTACCCAGATTAAATGCTAACTGGAGTGGGAATAGTAAATGAATTAAGTTTAGTGTCCAGCACCTACCCAGAATAAATACTAACTGGAGTGGGAATAGTAAAATAATTTAGTTTAGTGTCCAGCACCTACCCAGAATTAATACTAACTGGAGTGGGAATAGTAAATTAATTAAGTTTAGTGCCCAGCACCTACCCTGAATTAATACTAATTGGAGTGGGAATAGTAAATCAATTAAGTTTAATGTCCAGCACCTACCCAGAATAAATACTAACTGGAGTGGGAATTGCAAATTAATTTAGTTTAGTGTCCAGCACCTACCCTGAATTAATACTAATTGGAGTGGGAATAGTTAATTAATTTAGTTTAGTGTCCAGCACCTACCCAGGATTAATACTAACTGGAGTGGGAATAGTAAATTAATTAAGTTTAGTGTCCAGCACCTACCCTGAATTAATACTAATTGGAGTGGGAATAGTAAATCAATTAAGTTTAGTGTCCAGCACCTACCCAGAATAAATACTAACTGGAGTGGGAATAGTAAATTAATTAGGTTTAGTGTCTAGCACCTACCCTGAATTAATACTAACTGGAGTGTGAATAGTAAATTAATTAAGTTTATTGTCCAGCACCTACCCAGAATAAATACTAACTGGAGTGGGAATAGTAAATTAATTTAGTTTAGTGTCCAGCACCTACCCAAAATTCATACTAATTGGAGTGGGAATAGTAAATTAATTAAGTTTAGTGTCCAGCACCTAGCCAGAATTAATACTAATTGGAGTGGGAATAGTAATTTAGATATGTATGTATTATTTTGTAACCTTAAACAATTAATATTGTTTGTAATACTAAAGTATTTTAATTATGACATAGTTAGAAATGAAAAAATATAACTTTTTATAGAAAGTTACTTACAAATATTATTTAATACAGGACATTTAATTAAAACATCATTTTTAACATTAAATTCAATATTAATAAAATGATACACAAAAAATAGACATTTCATTTTATTGATGTGTATTTATTGTAAATTATTTTCTAATGAACAAAAAATCTATATTTTATTAAGTTCATATAATATAAAACAAGAGATATAAGGACAAAATCATGTTTATTTTACACACACAAAATATTTTGTACATATGTATATTTTTACATTTGATAAATATGTAAACAATATTTTTTAACATCGGTAAATTTTTTAATACAGTTATGTGAACTTTGTAATATTAAATGATGTACTTTTACATTTGTTTAGAAGCATTTGAGAAAATAATTTAATTATTAATAACAGTTGTTCATTTTAATTTTGTATTTTGAACATTTGTTATTTAGTTACATATACTGTAGATATTTAAAAAAATAACAGTTTATATATTTTGTTAATACATTTTTAATTTTATACCTTGTAACATTTTTTGAACAAATAATAATACATTTCAATTAATATTATTAATATGTAAAATATTAATATTATTAATGATTACGTTGTTTCATTTTTAAACATTTTTTTATAAGGTTGACATTTGTTAAACAATAAAAAAAAATTACATGTTTTTAATACACGTTGCATATAACTTGTAAATATACGGAATTATAATAATAAATATTTATGTTTAATAATATTTATTATTATAATTTTACAATGATGGAAAAATGTTAAATAAATAGAAACATATAAGTAATATATTGTAGTATTTTAATTACACATTTAAGTAATTTATATATAACATAATAACATTTTCATTAATAAAATACATTTATTTTATATGTTTAAAGCTGCCATATTTGTTTGGTGCTTGTATTTTGAAACCGCTCGCATTTGTTTTGGGTTATTTCGAAGGGGACAAGCTCGCGGTTGGGAGCTGCGTCGCGTCGAGGCAGGTAAGATTACTTTTCTTTATTTTACCTATATTTTACATTAAATTTGAAGGTAGTTAGGTTGTACTTATTGTGTGTAGTGTTAGGTTTTTGTAGTTGTGGCGATTTTGGTTTGTAAGTTAGGATTTTAGCGATGTATGTATCGTTATTTTTTGAGGCCAACTTTAGAAAACGTAAAATAGGTTAGAATATGTTTGAATAATGTATGTATAATGTTTGTAATAGTGTTATACTGTGTATTATGTGTATATTTGTGTGGGTGGGAATGTTTGTGTGCTTTTTACAGGTTTTGGTCGATAGAAGTGGCGGATACGAGAAGATTGCGTTTTTTTCATTAAGGAAGTGTATATTAGTTAAAGTAACTAATAATTATTTAACACTTCCTTAATTTTTGGGTTTTTCATGGAGCGTTTCTTTTTTGAAAACACTTTTTCGGGTTTTTTATGGTTTATCGTTGGTGGATTTATGAACGGAGGATTACTTTTGGAACAGTTGTATTTTTACATTTTTTTGGGGTACTTTTTCGTCCTATTTGGATTTTGAGATACCTGGATTGTTTTAAAAGATTTGGGATTTTCCCTCTCCCGCTATGGAAACGGTAAGTTAATTTAATTATTTATTGTGGGAGGGAAATGCTAAGAGATTTACTTTTATTGTTGTTTATATTTTCATAAATTCAACTAATATGTCTATATATATTTTTATTGTTTTAATAGAAATATATGTGACCAATTAATTAATTTTGTGAAAATATAGAAATTATTGGTATGCATTTTAATTATTTTTACAGCAAAGTATTATATATTTTAAACTTTATTGATGATTTAGAGATGGTTTTTGGCAATCATTGCTAAGTATTCTAGGCCTCTTGTTGTTGGGTATAGTCTGACTTGATGTTGTAGGTATTCAAACATTTGTTTATTTTGTTTGGATAGTTTAGGCCTGATTTGTGTTACAGATTGCTCCATTCTTAGCTGTTGGTAGCTCTGTTCTTTTTGGAGGGAGGGTAGGAGTTTGTGTAGTGTAGGTGGACCTCATCCTGTTGTTGCTTGGAAGACATTATGCCAACCTTCAACAGCATTGTTTGTTTTTGCCTCTTGGTTTAATGTGCTAAGGTATACATTCCAGCATGGAATTTGGTATTTGGGTTGTCTCCTATGTCCTGATCTATGGAGTCTTCCCACCCAGGTATCTTCAAAATAGTCTAGGAGGGGACTTAATTTTTGTTCGTTTTGCTGGTAGTAAGGACTTTCTATTAATAGGTTGTAATGTTCGGCCACGTCAGTAACTGGGACGTAGGCCAATGCAATACGTTTTTTTATTTGGTATGCAAATGAACTGTTTGTTGCATATTCAACACTTAGGGGCCGATTACGATGGCAGTCGGAAAGCCATTCCGACCGCCGTGGTAGCGGAAATTAACCGTCCGCAGGTACTGCGGGAAAACCGGCAGTCAGATTAGGATGAACCACCAGAAAAAACTGACCGCGGGGGACGGATCCCACGAAAGACCGCCGGGAGTGTGCGGAGCAGGTGAAAATCCGCCCGCGGCGGTCGGATTTGCTGCGGAAAGACCCAAAACCGCTGCACGGCCAGCGGATTGACCGCATGTGAAATTAGGATACAATTGCGGTGACAGCGGAACGATCAGCTGTTTCCGACTGCCGCGATCGCAACTATTGATGAATGGGAGAGCGGGCGGAAGGGCTGCTGTATTCCAACCGCCGCAATCGCTCCGGGAGAGTAATGGCGGTCAAAAAAAAAACACAACAAGGCTACCAAGTGTGGCCATTAATCTGGCTCAGCCTAAAAAAAAAACTAACACACCCCAATGACACATCCCCATGGCAACTGAAAAATACAAATCCCAGGTCAACCCACACAACACACCTGACAGGAATACTCCATTTTGACCCACCCACATAGCTGAGTATAAAACCAGCCCCTTCCCTGACCAGAATCCTTTGCACTACTCCACAACTGAAGGGCTCAACCCCACAGCACAAAGGAGAGGCAAATCTGCACACATCACACCATCACAACCTTCACACCTGCACTCATCACACATTTGCACATCACACACCATGTCACAGAAGAAGATGCCCAAATTCACTGACAATGAGTTGTCAGTGATGGTAGATGAGGTAATCAGAGTAGAACCACATTTGTTTGGAAACCTGGTCCAACAGACACCATTAGCCACCAGAAATCAAATGTGGGCAAGGATAGTCAACAAGGTCAATGCAGTAAGGACCATCCCGCGCTCCCAGAAGGAGATCAGGAAGAGGTGGAATGACCTCAAAAGCAAGGTGAAAGAGCGGAACAACAAGAACATTAAGCTGGCTCAGATGACTGGCGGTGGCCCTCCCATTCCACTACGATCATTCACCGAATGGGAGGAGAAGGTGCTTGCCACACTGCATCCAGAGAGTCTCACAGGAAAAGCCGGGGGAGTGGAGGCTGGTAAGTACCAACAAATGTCTCCCATTACACTGCTATGTACTGTCTGGCACAACTACAAAGCAACACCTCCCAGGCCCAAATGCATTCATGTGCACCACACTCTACCCAACACATGTCTCACAGATCCAACATTTACTCCCTCTGATTCACCCCAAAGGTAGCTAGCAATATTTCCATGGGGGCATGTGTACAGGCAGCCAGCACTACAACTCCCACCAGGCACCCTAGTCCCAAAGCTGAGCAGGATGCAACACTCCACCCCACACCCACAACCACAGGACATCATTTTGACCATTATTTGTGTTTCTCACAGGTGTGGAGTGTTGCAGGTGTGAGATGGGTAGATGAGGGGTATGTGTGAAGGTCCTACTTGTGTTTGACAGTCAGGGAGTGTAACAATGAGCCATGTGTGTTGTGCTGATGACATACACATGTCAAGTAAGTTGACACAGATGTGTGGCTGGTCACTGTATGACTTCAGACACTTCCTATCATTCCTGTGCCTATGCATGGCTTGCCTTGATGTATCCCTGAGTTGTTGCACAGAGGTCACTTTGGTTTAATTTCACTCACTGTGCCACCCATGTCTGATTTGATGGCCTAAGGGTGGTGTGATATGTTCCTTCTCTTGCATGTGATGTACAGATGCTATGTGGCTTGTTCCATGGTTTTCCAGCACTGTCCACTTCACTTTTGGCTGGCACATTTATTGTCCTCCATTGCTGCTGACCTATGGTATGAGTATGTGGCTGGGTGTCAGTGTTGGGTGTTTCTAAGTGACTTGACAGGCAGTGTGGACAGTTCAGTGGATGTTCATATGCAGTGTGAGTCTTCATTTTGTGATTATACACAGTTTGATTCACATGAGTGGAAGGTTGGTGTGAGGAGGAGGGGTGTCCAGCCCCTGAGCTTCTGTGCAGGGTGTTCCTCTTTACCCCCACCTTCCCAGGCAATCTACCTTGTCCTTTGATGTGTGAGGTGCGAGGTCTGGCTACACCTGGCAGGTTAATTGTGCAGGGGGGCCAGGAGGAGCACACAGCCTGTGCCCAAATGGGTTTGGGAAGCGTAGTGTGGGAAGGGTGCAGGTAGAGCCCTGTGAATCTGGGCGGACTGCCCATGCCTGGCGCAGGCCCTGCCTACTACATTGTGCGCAGGTTTTCCCACGTCTTCACCGCTGCGGTGACGTGACCGGGACATTGCACTAATTTCATGGTTGATGGGTGACCCGGATGCGGAGGGGTGAGTTTCTGACAGGTAGGACATGTGTGGGTACACTGGGGGATATGTTCCTGTCCCCACCAGAGTGTCTGATGTGGACAGGAACCGTATGTCAGCACAGGAGTTGTGTGTTGTGGTTGTGTGCGGAGTTGTGTATTTGCGTACCTGCGGCATTGTCTGTGACGGTGTATTATTTGCTGGTGGTGGATGAGGTACCTTTCTACTAGGGTTATAATAAAGACACCTAGGAATATCTGTACACACACTTTGAGTGGATACTAAAAAAGCTAAAAACAGCCCAACACAACCATTTACACTTACTTCAGCCGAAGTAAGTAGAATTTTATTATACAACCACAATTTAATCATATATATATATACATTAGTGACACTTTATAAGTGAAAAGTGAACCCCAGTGAAGTGACCATAACCTATCTTGGTGAAAACTAAGTGAAAATATGTGATAGAACAAGGAAAATTGGTTATTGGTAAATATCCAAAGGGCGAGCTGTATACAATGAAACAATGTTTTATTCAGGCTCTTTCCTTTGTCAATGTCGACGGCGTTTCAACCCTCTCTAGATACGGGGTCTCATCAGGACAGCATTTCTGGGGACAATACAGCACATGACATCTGTATCGTAGTTTGAATAAAAAGGAAGAAGAATTCCGGATCAGCAAGTCTGTATGACTGTTGATCAGTTCTCTTTAGGATTAACAATCTGTTCGCATGTAGGGACAATTTCCAGGCTTACCGATGAAAGCCTTTTAATACTTCCGTAACGAATGAATCATCACGTATTCCGGTCTGTCAATGGAGAAATGGATAATCGTCTAACATTAGTTTTCACCAAGATAGGTTATGGTCACTTCACTGGGGTTCACTTTTCACTTATAAAGTGTCACTAATGTATATATATATATGATTAAATTGTGGTTGTATAATAAAATTCTACTTACTTCGGCTGAAGTAAGTGTAAATGGTTGTGTTGGGCTGTTTTTAGCTTTTTTAGTATCCACTCAAAGTGTGTGTACAGATATTCCTAGGTGTCTTTATTATAACCCTAGTAGAAAGGTCATAATTGAAAATGTTGGTTGAAGATTAATTCTGAGCAAGTAAACTTAAGCTTGCATATAGTAGATTCTTTTGACAATTGAGTTCCTTGTGAACGTTGTTTTTTTGCATAAGTGCACACCCAGTTCACAAGGACGTATGGGTCGCTCTTGTTTCTTTGAAATAATGGTGGATGAGGTACAGCAGCGGAAAGGCTTGAAGAGCAGGATCCATTGCGGTCAGCCCGGGTGGAGGGGACCGGGAGTCTGGTTTTGCTCTCCGCTGTCATGCTTCCGCCGTCTCCGGGTGGGTGGATTCTCCGCAGCGGTGTGATGGGCTGTTTGCGGCATCGTAATTTGTACGGCGGACGGGACGTCATTCCTCACGGCCGTGTGTCTCTATTGGCTCCCTCTGCCACGGTGAATTTCTGGCGGTTCACGTAACTCCGCAGCGGACAGAAAATGGGCTATGTTTGCCCATCGTAATATGGCAGGCACGTGGACCGCCGCTGGAGTGCGGAAAAGGACATTTTCCGCCAGCACCGCGGTGGTGCCTCCGCCCGCCATCGTAATCAGCCCCTTAGTGTTGATTTCTGAAGGTGTCTCCATATACACTGATTGAAATGATAGGAGCAACCCTGAATTGATGTGTGTGGGTAGGATTTTAGAATTGCATTTATCATTGCCTGTTCAAAATCAATAATTATTTTCTGTGGAAAATAATTATTTGTTTCTTGTTTAATTTTATTTAGTATTTCCATATATGTGGAATTTTGTTTATTAGGTAGTAAGGCGTTGATAAAAGGGATGTTGGTGATTTGATATATGGCATGGATAGTATATAATTGATAGAATGGTTTGGGACAAATCTTAAAAGTCCCATCCATCATCCATGTTTCTGACTGTTGTAGTTTGATTAAATTATTTGCGGTTCCAAACATAATTATTCTTTTTTCTTTACATTTGTTGTCATAAAGAACAAAGGGTTCTTCTTTATGAGTTATAGCTAGTTCTGGGGGAATTTCTACCTCTTCAAATGTTTTTGGGGCAGGTGTGGTGGTAGTTGTGGGTTTTTATGTTCGAGCTATAGTCCTTTTTAATGAAGAAATAGAGGGCATTTGGCCAGCAGCATGTTTGGGTACTTTGGGCAGCAATTGTTAAGTATTTCAGTGGTAGGTTTCTGTGAGCTTGTGACTGCTTCTTTAATATTGTCTAGGGCACTCCTCACCTCTATTTCTGTAACATTTGGGGGGTGGTTATGCTCCCTTGTATACAAAACAGTTGTTTCTCTAGTTGTTGCCCTCCCATAACACTTATTCGAATAGTACTTGCTACATTTCCAATTTACTTTAAGTCCACTTTGCTTTTTCTGGGTATAGACATACCCCATGTAACATAGCAAGAACTTTATTTTCTGGGAACTGATAAATTGGGCTCCTTCTGTCATTGTTGTGTTTTAAATGCTACGAAAAATGTATATGAAAATTAATAAAACCAATAATGTACAGGTTTTTTACTTACTACATACACATTATTATTAATATACTTACAATGTCGATTTTGAGCTTGTTTTCAATGTAGATGTCTTTTGTTTGTTAGTTGAATTCTGTTTTATTGCTGATGTTTCTGTTGGTAGAATAAAACATATTTTTAATTATTTTGTTCAATTGTATATGGGGTGGGGGTTTGGGATGAAGTTGGCGTTTCGTTGGGTGTTTTAGATAATTTTTAAAATGCTTTTTGCTGAATACTTACTTTATTTGTTAGATGATTTTAGAAGGTTGTCTGGAATTGTTGGAATGTTTTGAGAATTATCTGTAGAGGAGACATAAATTGCAAAAAGATATGTATTAATTATTTGTGCATGATAAATAGTAGTTTTAGAAGATTAGCAATACTATAATATTATAAATGATATTTTACTTACTTTTTGAAGTATGAGATATATTTTTTTAATGAAGTACTTGCTTCTGGCAGAAATCCGGCAGAGTTTCTTCTTCTTTATTCTTTTTGGTTTAGGGTGTAAAATAAGAGTAATTTTTCGTTCTTTATATAGTGTTCAATTAATTGTTTGGTTAACGCTATTGGTTTATTTTTATATTGTGTGTATTTCATTGGTTGATCTTTATTGTTTTAGTTGTTTTGGTAGTTGTTTTCCATATATGGAAAACGCTAATTAATAGTCAGTTACTGGTTTTTAAAAAAAATAGGTTGAATGATTTAAATGTGTATTATATTATATGTGATGTAAAATAATGTGTGTATATTATTTAAATATAAAATGTAAATAGGTATTAATAGTGTATTTATGATTTATTGTTGTATAATATGTGTTACTATTTATTAAATTAATTGTATTTCATTTATTTTGTATGCAGTGTATGTTTATTTATTTAAATATATTTATGGTGTTAAGTTTTGTTTGTTTTATCTGCTTTTAAGTTGTCGATATTTTTAAAAAAAATGATATTATTGCTGTCTATATTTTTGTGATCGATATTTTGGACATGTGGTATATTTTTAAATGATGTTCGATATTTTAAATGACGATATTTATGTGTTCGATAATAGCGTTATCGATGTTAATGTTTAACGATATTTTGGTGTCGATAATAGTGTATTTTTTAAATTAAGTATACGGTATCGATATTAGTGTAGTCGATATTTTTGTGACGATAAAAAAGTAGGTCGATATTGTGTCTGTAGATATTATGTCAGTGATTCATCGTGAGGGTGTGTCATTCCTCGGCCCTGTAGTATGCAGGAGCCCCGGTCCTTCGGTGTATCCCCAGGACACTGTTTTAGCTTTGTGTGTGTACCTGCACCACACTGGTGACACGTGGAGTTCAGTGACTAGTGGTTGTGAAGCAAAGTGTCTGCAGCACAAGTAACTACAATAAGGGCTGAATCATTTTCTACACATTTGAGTGGCCAACCGCCCAATAAAATGTGTTTTATTATTTTTATTGTTTTAGTCGTTTTTCTATAGCGCTGGGGCAACCTAAGATATCCTCGAACCCCTTTAAAGGATGGTGTAACATAAAACGGTTAGTAGGGTAAACAAATGTGACAGAGTGAATGTAATATAGGGAGGACCGAGCCTTGGTATCAGGAAAAGGCAAATAAAACAAAGAAAATGAATACAACATTTTGCTTAAAATGTTCACTTTTTCATCTATTTTGGTAACCATTCGGTGAGAAAAATAAAGAAAAGAATTATTTGACTGTGAACCACTCACAAAGATTTCTAGCAGTTTGTTTTTACTGTTCAATAAGTGGAATTGAAAACTGAAAAGAGAATTCAGCGCTTGGAGGCCCGTTGGGTAGTTGTGCGCTTTAGAAGTGCAATGAATAGAATAGAATTTTAAACGGTTCTGCTTTCACTGAATTTGGCGCATGCACCTTTCACTGTAATGGCAGTCAATTACATTTACCTTCCACATGATTCATCTTTTGACATTTCATCTGGTAAACCTTTGAAGTACCTTCACTTCTTCCCCACCCCTCCTTATGCCCTGTCTAATATCATTCCATGCTCACCTATAGCATATCCGTCTGCTTCATACATCCTCCGCTAAAACAAATTGACCTCGTGAAATACGATGTATTCCCTTATTCTTAAACAAAACCCTGTAAAAAATAAATATATACGTTATAAATTGGCTGCTCATTAAACGTCAGCCCACGTCTCTGAACCTATGTCGCACAAAGCACATTGGGAAATAAAATTAGTTGAGGAATTTCCATATGATTTTCTACAAATACTTACTTGTAGCAGGTCATGAAAACCGTGAGCGGTAGATTTGTTTTTACTAAGATACAATGCTCCATTTTCTTTTCTGTATTAGTGCAGCAATTTCCCCTGTCCAGCTGGGAAAAATGCAATATGGCCGCTCTTTGGTTTCCTGCTTCACTGCACACATCTGGGTTTCATATCAGCCTAAACAAATCCTCCGAGATTGCCTGATAGCAGTGACCTTCCAGCACTGCAGGCTCTTTTCACATCTTCAGCCAGGCGTGGTGACAAAATGGGCCGGAACAGCAAGGACCTACTGCCATTTATCAAGCCTGGAAATAAAAAAATAAAAAAACTTGGAGTTAAAAAAGTATAAAGGATGTCTTTCTAGTATTTACTGAGTTATAGGTTTGCAACGCATGGGAGTGGTTTCCACCTCCAATCCCCTTACTTGTTGTACCCCCAAAAGATGGGTAAACCCAACAAGCCTATTCTTATGAAGAGCAGATTAGTTGTGACAGGTCATGTTAAAGAAATGTGTCAGAAAGTGAATTCAACTAACTCCCTGTTTATGTTTTCAGTGTGATTGAAAGTGTGTAATCAAATAACGGGTTAAGCAGTGATTTACACAGTGTGTATAGGTATGTTGGAGAGAAAAGGTGCTTTTTGATTGAAAAGTGTACTGCTCCCTGCTGTTTTTAAAATGTGTCTTTAATTTAATTGTGAATACTTGTAACGATTGTCAGTATTTTAACATAAGTGTTTAATATGAGTCCAAAATGTTGCCTTGTTGCCAGAATCCATTGAAACAGCGGTAGAAAGAAAAGACGCGGGAAGGGAAAATCGCACAAGAGACAGAAAAGGGGAAGGAAAGATATACAAGTATACATAATGCTGGTAAAACAAGTAAAGGGGACAAGGGTGCCATGTCAATAAAGATGGTCTGAGTGGAAGAGGAGAAAGGTAAGTCATTATATTTATCAGGAGCCCAAAGGAAGGACACAGAAGAAGATATTGAGCTGAATGTTAACAAAATATATACCACATATGAGAAATGGAACTAAAGCTTTTTTTAAATTTTATTTTTTGGCAAATTTATTTATGATTTTCTATAGCGCCTCTGTACTCTGGTGAGGTGTAAGTACAATTTACAAATAACAAACGGAATCACAATATAAGAAGATGAAGACAGATTAAGTAGAAACAAAGAGCAATAACTAAGCATAGTAGAGACAATGAGTATAATGCAACAAGGAGGGTTCATCAGTCACAGATAAAGGAACAGTAAGTTTTCAGTAGTTTCCTGAAGATGAGACCATGTGGTTGTATCCTGAATGAGGGTCTCAAAAAGTTCCAGTAGTTGGAAGCAGCCCCAGAAAAGGACAGCTTCGTGGCCATGGAAGGGAACCAATCAGGGGCTCGGAGGAAGAAGACTTTAATCTGAATTCTGGCCAGCCAGTGACTCAAATTCCTTCAGAACCCTAGTGGGATGTGATCAAATTTCCTTTTTAAAGAGGTCAGTCATGTCGAGGTGGGGAAAACATAATTGAAAGGAAAGAGGGACAACTAAGATACCCCCCTACAAGTACAGCATTTCCAAAATCTATAAGAGATATAAACAATGCATGTGCTGCAGTTCGCAGCTATCTAGTAATCAGGAGATATTTAATTTTCTTCATAGGTCAATGAAGAAATTACCATAGTGGGCCAATTTATTGATGTGTGCTGCTAGAGTCAGAGCATGGTCAATCATTTCACATAGGGGGCGAGGGTAGGCAGAAAGTTGCAAAAGAGAAATCATTCAGTAGAAAGTTGTACCGAATGCTTTTATACCTTTATTAGAACATTGGATTGTTGAGCACCCCATTGAAGACAATGGAGTGCTCCGGGCTTCCAATGGCTGGTAGAAGCCCAGAGCATCAACCTTCCCAATGTTTGTTCACAGCTGTTGCTGTGAACAAAGGCCTCATGGAACCCGAGGTGATTTCATCCCCCTCGGCCTCCATGAGACCTTTGCTTTACAAATGAGAACATTCTGCCCTCTAACAGCAGAATGTTCTAATAGTCTTAGAGCCCTTGGCTTGGGCCTTTAACACTTGAGCGGGCCTTTAATGGCCAGTAGAGTCCCGCTATGTCGGGCTCTAAGTCTATATTAGAACATTGGAATTTTGAGCGCTCCATTGAAGACAATGGAGTAGCTCCGGGCTTATAATGGCTGTTTTAAGCCTTCTGTTCCAGCATTCCTATGTTTGTCTTCCTGTTTCTCCATTTTTAATTTAGAACATTCTACTCTCAGTTGGTGGAATGTTCTAATAGTCATATAGCCCTTCTGCCTTGGGCTATTCCGGTTGTTAAAGGTCCTCACCTTCATTATAGGCCCGAGCTGTGTGTTCCGGGCCTTTAAGAACTGGAATAGCCCTCAGCATCGGGTTATAAGGCTATATTAACTTAGATGCAGCTCCTGCCCCTGCTGACCTCATTCAACCTTAAATCCCACCAGTACCATGCTACATAATGAACAATATCACAATTTTAATTTGTAATAAAAAAAAATCAGCCACATATGTATTTGGTCACTCATTCTCATCTTATTTACAACTTCAACAAGTGATGGCAGGAGTGGGAGTTAAAACAATCATCCACAAACGTGATTCTGCCTTGGGTTGGATTTTTGTTTTTAGCTAGAGATTTCTGAATCTTAGGTAAAAAAAGAGTAAGAAAATCCACAGTGCAACTATGCAAACCCTAGGCACTTGGACACAGAAAACATATGGTGGGAGTAGTAGTGGCACAGGGCTGGTCTGTAGGACAGGGCCTTCTCCCAAAGCTGATTGCACACAACCAAATGACCTGTAGTAACCAAACGTGAAATGTCTTTAGCTCTGGCAAAATGTTGCATGATAATGTGTATTTTGAATTACACTTGTGATGTGAAATACCCGATATTACCTTATATGCCACATAAAAGAGAGTTTGTTTATAGCGAAATGTTATGCGGGAACAACGCTGAAAAGATTTTAGAATGTGAAAGGAAATTGTATACCCCATTTTTATTTTGCCGAGGGCTGATTACTAAGTGAAAGTTGTTTCGAGTGGATTTTTTACTCAAGAACATTTTTCGGGCAACATTTTCAGCATGAAATGCACTTTTTAAATTTGTTTTCTCAGTGGAAATACCATGGGGAGTGAGGTTATTTTACATACAGTAGCAATTTCCTCCACATGTACTGAAGAGTTGACCTTATTCTTTGTTGAAAATATCCTGCATTCTTTGTCTGCAATCTTAGCTGCATCATTCACCCTTGGAGTTTTGCATTTTTAGGGAAAATCAAGTAATTTCAGTACAGTAATTTGGAAAATATTTTTTCAAGGGCTGATGTATGAGGGAGGACAGGCACCACACTTTTTTGATTTATTTTCTTTAGTGTGCTTTTCCAGGAGGGTCTGGAATCCAGACTAGGGGATAAACGGCAGGTACATGTGGGGATTAAGGGACGAGAGCGTAAGTGTAATGGAAATTCTGGGTTTTGGTAGGCCTGTGGATCTATTTCCTCATTTTCGTACTGTAATTTGGCCTTATTGTTATTGTACTTTGGTTTTGTACAGTTTGGGGCCTGGTGCACTAGTCTGGTGTACACACTAGATCTTTTTCTAAAATATTTCAATCTACTTCTTTTACGTTATCAATGCTATTGTGTTGTTCAAAGGGCCTGTTGATGGCCTTGAATGCAAGACAAATATGGGGTATTTTTGTTTGCATGTGCTTGTTGGTGGCTGGGCTGCTCAAGGCCCAGGTAGCCAGCCATTCTCCTTTGGTCTCAGCCTTTTTCCTCCTTGTCATGTGCTTGCCCACCATTTATATGTGTGTGTGCGTACGCATGTGTGTGTGTGTTTGTGTGGGTTTGTGACATTAGCCACTTTCTCTTCATCATCCTGCCACCTCCCTCCTTACCATGTGTTGTCCACCATTTTGCTAAAGGGTGTGTTTGGTAGACAGTCAATTTCTGTTTGCCCTCCAGGCCTCCTACATGTTTGCCATCTGTTTGGTCACGATTTTGTCAAAGACGTGTGTGTGTGGTAGTCATTCATTTTTACTTTGTCCTCTGTGCTTCTCCTTCTGTGCCATATAATCATCAAGCATGTTGTGAAACTGGTCTGTGTCTGAAAAATCATTATTAACCATTTTCTGTCAATTTTAAAAGCCTTCTGTGGAGAAAAACATGTATGTTATGGCTCTTAAGAAGCCCAAAGATCATTTTTATACATTTCCCTTTTTATATATTTCATGGTTTTGTGCATATGGGCTGGTTGTAGTCTGTAGGCCATGGTTATTAATTTTATTTCATTTTTGCTTGTCTCCAACTGGTTTTCAAAGGGGTCCCATGGCCCTTACAGGAAACCAGATACTATTTCTGTCCCTTTACTATAGTCCTAGGTGGGTGTCCTGGGTTAGCTCCTGAGACTCGTTGCATCAACTATCAATAACAAGGCAGTATTTAGTTTTGAAATAAAATGCCTTTAATATTTCTGTAATATCAGCTTTTCATGAGTGAATTTTGTTTAACTAAGCATTCTGCCTTTTTCTCCAAGCTCCCTTCGAATCAAGGTGACATTGAATCAACCCACAATCCCTGGACTGGAAGACTAGTCAAATGGAAGGTACCAGAAAGCATAGTTGGCAGTAAGGAAGATGAAGCAGTCATTGTTCAAGTCAAGAGTGACGCTGAGGAAGTGCAAATCACCTCAGTTCAGCCTGCTCCTATACCACCACCAGCTTAGATTTTCTCAAAATTTCATTCATCAGCACCAACAGCCCCTACCGTAGTTACACCCACCCTTAAGCAAATCAGACCCAGCCTCGCTTGACCACGTGTTTGCTTCTATATTGAAACACTAGTTCTTTCAGATTTCCTAATGAGAAACAACTTAGGGGCCGATTCCGATCTCGGTCGGAGGCGCACCTAACATCATTCGGTCGGGAAAAAAGCCATGCGAATGGCTGTTTCCCGACCGACCCGCACATTATTCTGAACGAGCAAGTACGATGCGCACAACAGCATAGATTCCGACCCAGTCGTACTCACCCAATCCAGGTCCTGTTCCCCGACCGAGCCGGATCCGTAAACGCAGAATCGAGTCGCACGGAAGCCAAAATGCAGCCCCGTCCGGCCGGACAAGTACGATGCGCTACCCGTACACGCCGAACCCGTCGCTACGCACGGCACGTCAAAGCATCCGGGAGAGGCGCACATAAGCTCCGATTCGCGCCACAACACGATCCACGGCTACGAGACGAACACGCCAGCGACGAGGACGAGGCGAAGCAAAGAGAAAGACGAACGAGACGAACCAACCATGAATCCCATCGTGCCGATCCTACCAATATTCTACATCTACTACCCGAACAGGCACGGACGCGTACGGCGCAGAAGGTAAGTCAGACACCAACCACAAAAACAAACTACACGTACCCGACATATCACACACACACAGAGGGATGCAGAAATTACTTACACCAGCAACAGCAGCACCATAGGGGCGGGATGGCCATCACCAATGCCACATAAACACATAGGGGCCCGGATGCCCACCACCACTACCACCCCTACCCAGGGGGTGCCAGATGCCTACCACTACTACCACCTCTACCCAGGGTGTGCCAGATGCCTACCACTACTACCACCTCCACCCAGGGGGTGCCAGATGCCTACCACTACTACCACCTCTACCCATGGGGGCTGGATGGCTGTCACTACTACCACCCTTACCCAGGGGGTGCCAGATGCCTACCACTACTACCACCCTTACCCAGGGGGTGCCAGATGCCTGTCACTACTACCACCCCTACCCAGGGGGTGTCAGATGCCTACCACTACTACCACCTCTACCCATGGGGGCTTGATGCCTGTCACTACTACCACCCTTACCCAGGGGGTGCCAGATGCCTACCACTACTACCACCCTTACCCAGGGGGTGCCAGATGCCTACCACTACTACCACCTCTACCCAGGGGGTGCCAGATGCCTACCACAACTACCACCTCTACCCATGGGGGGCTGGATGCCTGTCACTACTACCACCCTTACCCATGGGGGGCTGGATGCCTACCACTACTACCACCCTTACCCAGGGGGTGCTGGATGCCTACCACTACTACCACCCTTACCCATGGGGGGCTGGATGCCTACCACTACTACCACCCTTACCCAGGGGGTGCCAGATGCCTACCACTACTACCACCTCTACCCATGGGGTGCCAGATGCCTACCACTACTACCACCTCTACCCAGGGGGCTGGATGCCTGTCACTACTACCACCCTTACCCATGGGGGCTGGATGCCTACCACTACTATCACCCTTACCCAGGGGGTGCCAGATGCCTGTCACTACTACCACCTCTACCCATGGGGGGCTGGATGCCTGTCACTACTACCACCCTTACCCATGGGGGGCTGGATGCCTACCACTACTACCACCCTTACCCAGGGGGTGCCAGATGCCTACCACTACTACCACCCTTACCCATGGGGGGCTGGATGCCTACCACTACTACCACCCTTACCCAGGGGGTGCCAGATGCCTACCACTACTACCACCTCTACCCAGGGGGTACCAGATGCCTACCACTACTACCACCTCTACCCTTGGGGGGCTGGATGCCTGTCACTACTACCACCCTTACCCATGGGGGGCTGGATGCCTACCACTACTACCACCCTTACCCAGGGGGTGCCAGATGCCTACCACTACTACTACCCTTACCCAGGGGGTGCCAGATGCCTGTCACTACTACCACCCCTACCCAGGGGGTGTCAGATGCCTACCACTACTACCACCTCTACCCATGGGGGCCTGATGCCTGTCACTACTACCACCCTTACCCAGGGGGTGCCAGATGCCTACCACTACTACCACCCTTACCCAGGGGGTGCCAGATGCCTACCACTACTACCACCTCTACCCAGGGGGTGCCAGATGCCTACCACTACTACCACCTCTACCCAGGGGTGCCAGATGCCTACCACTACTACCACCTCTACCCATGGGGGCTGGATGCCTGTCACTACTACCACCCTTACCCATGGGGGCTGGATGCCTACCACTACTACCACCCTTACCCAGGGGTACCAGATGCCTACCACTACTACCACCCTTACCCATGGGGGTGCCAGATGCCTACCACTACTACCACCTCTACCCAGGGGTGCCAGATGCCTACAACTACTACCACCTCTACCCATGGGGGCTGGATGCCTGTCACTACTACCACCCTTACCCAGGGGTGCCAGATGCCTACCACTACTACCACCTTTACCCAGGGGGTGCCAGATGCCTACCACTACTACCACCTCTACCCAGGGGGTGCCAGATGCCTACCACTGCTACCACCTCTACCCAGGGGGTGCCAGATGCCTACCACTACTACCACCTCTACCCATGGGGGGCTGGATGCCTACCACCAACAACACCCCCACTCACAGGATGGCTAATACATGACAAAACAAGCACACACCAACATAAAGAATGCAACATAAAGACATCCCCCCAACACCATGACAAGCGTGTGTAGACTGTGTCAAATGCCTACAACACTGAACATGACTTTGAACATACACTGTGACCCCCTATCACATGTGCCACACATAAATGTGTGTGGCCCCCACAATGCAAGCAGGCCATGACCATTGTGGCAATGGGGTCCAAACCCCCATCATCACAGTGACCAAAATGTAAGTGTGGGGTCCATAGCTGAAGCACATTTTGAACATTGGGGCAATGGGGTCCAAACCCCCATCATCACAGTGACCAATATGTAAGTGTTGACAAAGAAAAAGCTGCAACTGCCAAACTGCATGGATGATTCCTGGTCACAGAACAACAAACACATCAGTGGCAAAGTAGTGCTTGTGTCCCATAGCAACATAGATTGGGGGAGGCAAACAGTGCAGTGCAAATAAGACATACCTTTGGCCATGTGCAGACAAACATCACCCATGGGGGCTGACACTGTCAACATTCATCAATGACACAATGACAGAAGTGACCATCAGAATGCAGACCCACATATTTGCACCAATGGGCACACAAATGCAGATACCCTGTGGAGACTGTAGATGTGAGGTGAACAGATACCATACCATGGCAGCAATGGGACACACAAACAATGATCATTGTGCTGACTGATGACCTAGGAGTCCCAGGGACAGCAGGGGAAACACACCAAACAACATACAGCCAATGGCACACTAAAGATATGCCAATGCAGTGGTGCAGATGCACAAACACAAACAGGCAGACCCACACTGCACATCAAACACAACAGGTGAGGGGGGTACCACTGTCCCCAGGCAACCACACAACACATGAGGAGGCCTGAATACCAATTACACAGATGTGCATACAGTGCCAAACAAAGGTAACTCATGGATCCAAATCCCCTATGTGGGCAATCAGGCATTGTCAGATGAGAGGGAGCACAAATCACACATGTCACACAAGCATGTAGGAACAACAACTGACACAGCAAGACACAGAGACACCACAGCACTACCCCCAGGGCCCCCACAATGTGGTGACCCTGGGCTGCATTACAATCCCACTGTGATGACAAAGCTAGATGTTGTTCACACTGTGAACCACAGTCATGTGTCCTGAGCAACAAACTACCATCACACCTACACAAGCACAAATCAATCAGCACGGCCAGTAAGCCAAGGCCAACATGGAGGCAGGGGTCTAGCCGGGCAACAACTCTCATTTGCACACACTCAACACCACACACCTCGACCTCCAACAATGTGCAGCAGTGAAGCTCACATGCACTGGTGACATTGCACATGCACCCATGACAATCCCAGTGGGGGTGGCGGGAACCAAGGTGCAGAAACACATCACACATGGCCACTCAACAAGACTCCTGAATGTCTGACACACTGCACACTACGCTGTACATGGACATGACGGCAATACCACACCAACCAATGGGATCCCAGCCACAGTCACACACCAATGAAGAAGCCAAGGTCACCCACAAAGAACACACATAGACAACTACCAACATTGCAGCCCTGACCCTGAGGAGTGCCAGCAGTCACACACACAATGTGTCACAACCAATGAAAGCTAACACAAACCGGAAATCACATGACAGGTGTAAACAACAAGTGCCAAGGGGAATCCTGACTGTGACCCATCAGCGTCTGCCCCTCAAACTCAGCCCTGACAGCAAACACACCTATGGGTGACATCCTGATGACCAGTAATGTGCCATGCACCCACATCACAGAGAACCCAGGGAGAAGACTTTGGGGGAACATAGGTCAACTCAGCAAGCATCACAAACAGGAACATCACTAGGGATCCCAGCATGCACAGCAAAATGGAAGTGAACACACAGACATGCACATACAACACACACCTTGGCGCAGGCGATGTCACAGGAGCACACACTGCCATGAGGGGACTCCACTCCTGTGTGAGGAAAGCTGTGCCATATGTCGCCTCAGTAGGGCTCCATCATGTCAGCAGAACACTTGGTCACACAGTCAACAATTAGCACCAAATGAAGGCTCCTGTCACATCAGCCTGGTCATGGGAGTGTCAACGAAATCATCAGCACAGATCCAACTCACATGTATAGCAAGTTGCACTGACAACACAGATGAGTCCTTCCCCGTTGATGCCCAAACCTGCACGTCCAGTGGAGATGGCCACACGGTCAGGGAAGTAGACTAATTGAACAATGGCAAGCACAACAGATGTGCAGGTGTGGAAGCCACAGATGTGACATTGCTAATGTAAGTAGGAAATCCCATTGCCAAATATTGAAAACATGACACCCTCAGATGCTGCTAAGGATGACATGGATACACCACAGGATAGGACACAGTCCCCCTGGACCACATGGGTTCCTGCACAGTAACACTACATATTCATGAAACCAAATATCACCATCACTGCAGCAAGGGCATGGTTAGCATCATCAACATCATGTACATCAGAAGCAAAAGCACTAGAGAACAGAAAGTTGCTTTATTCAGCATATGTGGGTTCAAAAGTTGAAGTCATGTAAAAAATAAACAAAGGCCAATGGCCAGTCCATCATGAAAGTCAAAACAGGGTGACAGTGGCAGATGTCACCCTACGCATGCCTGCACTGATGAAAACCAGGGACAATCCCCTCGGAGGGGCATACAGGGGGCAGGCCAGGCACCGCAGGGACAGGATCAGGGCTCACCAGAAGGAGGCAGGGAAGGGGTGGTGGGTGCTGGAGAGCCACTGACAACTGCAGTGGAGGTGTCTGACATGGTGTGTGCCGGCACAACTGGGGGGCATGACTCAGATGGTGTGGGCGCCGGCACGACTGCAGTGGACCGTGCAGATGGAGTGGACAGGTTAGCCACTGCAGTGCCCAAGTCAGACAGGGTGGTAGTGGCCTCCACTGCAGTGCCTACCTCCAGGGGAGGAGAATGGGGATCAGGTAAGGTGGGCAGGACAGAGGGGGAGGACACCCTCACCACACCAGTGGCACAGACAAGCGCAGCAGGGGTGTGGGGCCGGAAGAGCAAGTGGCAGGGGGAGACGGCCTGATCATTTTGGGGATGGTGTATCTGTGGGTGGGGGAACCTGGGGCAGGGTGTGGTGGGTGCACCTGTGGAGTGGGGGCCTGAGGGATGGAGGAAGGAGACTTGGTGCCTGAGCTGCAGGGCGGCGGCGGGGTCTTGCTCTTCCGGGTCCGGGGGACTTGCGGGTGGGGGCGTCAGTCGGTCTGCGCCTGGGGGAGGGTGTCCAGGGGCGAGGGGCACTCCGCTCCGTGTGGGTGGGCTTCCTCTTCCCCCTGAATGCTGTATCAGCTGGATCGGAGGGGAAGAGGCCGAGGTCACTGAGGAAGAGCCGCTGTGTCTTTGGGGTTGCAGGTGAGGCAAGGGAGGGGGCTTTGGAGGGAGAGGCAACTGAGGACTGCTCAGTGCTCGTGGATGCGTGTGTGTGTGCCTGGGCCCCATCCCCTGTGAGTGTGGTTTCAGTCCCCTGACTGTGCGTGCGTGTGCGTCTTGTTTGTGGCGTTGGGTCTGTGTGCTGCTCGTGTCTGTGCTGGTGTGTGCCTGTGCCGGTGTGTGTGTGCTTGGGACAGGTAAGGTGCTGGGGAGTGTGGATGGGGCAGAGGCAGGAGGGGGAGGGACTGTCGGAGGAGGGACACTGCTGTCGTCAGGGAGGAGTCCATGGACCTATTGCCCCTCTGTAGGGCAGACATGCCCGATGAGATGCCCTCCATGAACGACACCAGCTGAATCAACAGAGTGATGTGGGCATGGAGGACACTCAGCATCGCTGTCTGCCCTACATGGAGCTGGCGAAGGAGGTACACAGACTCCTCACTCAGGGCAGCAGGGGACACAGGGGCAGGGGGTGCGGTGCCTGGCCCGAAGGAGACACGCTCCCGAACATGGGAGCCTCCACGGACCTTGGGAATGGGAGCCGATGGGAGGGCGGTGGTGGTGGTGGTGGTGGCGGGGACAGCAACACTAGCTGGGGTGTGGTGGCTGCTGACACCCGCCTCCATAAGGGAGTCATCCTCTGAGCTGCTGTGGTCCTCAGCTGAGGTGGACGGTGCTGAGGACTCCTCGGTGTGGCTCCCCTCGCCCTCCATGCCACTGGGTCCCTCCGACCACTCCTCGGCTGCTGACCCAGTCTGGCTCTGCGGCTCCTCCTGGTCCGTGGAGCTGTCCCCTCCTGTGGCCGTGGATGTATATGCAATTAATAGGGAAACAGACAGACATCAGTCACCTGCACCGAACACACACACCACAGTTAGTACAGCACATTACAGAGCAAGCCCTGGCATCCTTAGTTGAACATTGCTAAAAGTGCCCAAACAGAACAGGAGAAGCCAATTGTCAGTCTGATGGTCAACCATGGCACTCACATCCCACCTGGCCTTGCACCCATCTGTCTGGTGTCTGTTGGATGGCAATACCCCAGTGTGGACACATGCACCACCTACACAGTAGTTGGACAGTGCAGAGAACCCGGTTAAGCATGTGAACATGCACACATCACAACTCTTGCCAATGAGTCAGTACAGGTGTCCGGATGAAAGGGATGCCCAGAGTCAAATAGGAAATGCATGTGATGCATACCAGCGATAGACACTATGATGCACCCATGTCCTGATAGCCATTGCCACAATGGTGTGCATGTAGCACATGTCACTCCCCTGCAGGATCACTAATAGGAAGTCACATGCCATGGCACAGGCATGCCTGCTAAGTCATACATCACTGTCTCCAGTCACATGGGCAGGGCAGCCAGACAACAACACTCTGCACTGTGTCACAATAGTAGGTCATGGGGAATGCAAGTCCTGGAGCTGAACAAGTGCACATATACATCCCCCACACACCACATCATCTGAACCCTTATCTGTCCAGGTCATACCGATTGGACATATGGGAGACCTGTAACACAACCCTCTGAACCTGAGCACCTCACAATCTGCTGTGAATGGGAGACAGCTGCCTGAACTTCACATTCGCATACCCCAGTCTGCACGGTCAGGTGATCAAACACCTATGCGTCACACAAGTATCGTCTCCTATGGTCACATCTACGGTGGCATGCTGAGCCCAAACCGAGAAACACCCCAGCAGTCCTGACAATGAAGCCACAGCACACTGACACAGAGGCAGACACCTGTGGGGACAATTCACTGAGCACAACGTGTCAGCTGATACACGGGAGTGGGAGTACAGAGTGTATTGTATGGCCTGGAGTAGGCATGACTGTCCTGCCCCACATGAATGAGGGATGAGCCCTGGACAGTAGGTAGCTGGCTAAGTATGTGTGACACACGTTATATACACACTCCTGGGGCCCAAAAATGTTCCCACCCGCAGCATGGGTGTGTGCCAGATACCCCAGGCACATGTGGTGGATCAGCTCAGCAATTGGACCACATATCAAAGTAACACGCAGATTACATGTCAGAACACAGGCATTGTGTAAGCAATGGACCCACCCATGATGCCCACCACAGAGTTAGGGGAACAAATGCTGTCCCCCACCTTGAGTCAAGCAAACTGCAAGGACACAGTACCCAAGTGACACAATTCCCTGACTGTAAGGGCCACACCTGGGTATCAGATGAGGAGTGGGCAGTGCACAATAGAGGGACATGGGTCCTGGACCACATGACTGATGTACTGTGGAAGTTTAACCAGGCCAGAGGAGGGCACATAGCATGGCAGACATAGTTCACAATGCAGTCATGGACTCACCCCTCCTTGCTGCTCACTGGCCTTCAGCTGCCCATCCAGATCAGGGAAGACCACCGCCAGGATCCTGAGCATGTGGGGGTCAGGGTCCGGTGTCCGCCCCTCCTGCGAGGAGGCGACAGCTTCAGCTGGACCCGTGCGATCCTCCGGGTCCAACCCCGAAGGTCCTGCCACCTCTTCTGGCAGTTGCGGATCCGGCGCTTGTAGACCCCCACGGATCTCACTGCCTGGACGATGGTCAGCCATATCTGCTGCTTCTGGTGGGCATCAACCTGTGAGGATGACAAAGTGAGAATGCCATTACTACACATGCAACATATTCGTGCATTACACAGTTGGATATACATGTCTCAATCACAGGGGCACATGATGTACACAGGCAGTGCAACGATGGCCATGGACAGTATGCCAGCAGTTACTACATGGTATCATTGCCTGGGAAGTAAAACCTTGTTTAAATGCACTGTCACTGCACTATACCTGTCCAGTGCATGTAACTACACACTATGGGGGGTGACAACTACTCAGTGAGCCTGCTAGCCAGTGGCGTGCAGACTGTTAGCCTTGCTAGTCAGACAACATGCACATTTAGGAAGGCAGTTGACAGAACACTCACCTGCTCCCCTGCTTTCCCATACAGCTTGCTGTACTGTGGAAGGAGGCTGTCCAGCAGGGCCTGGTTCTCCTCAGTGCTGAAGGCTGGGGCTCTCTCCACAGTACGTGCCATTGCAGGGTCCAGAGGGTGCAGATACAGCAGCAGTGGTGGTGGCAGATGTCGTCCTGGAGCATGTAGTGCAGGCAAGTGAGCTCTCAGGGGAACAGCCAGCATTATATGTGTGCTGCAGAGGCAGATACTGTCCCATGTGTCCAAAGTGATAGGTCCAAGTCGTTTGCATCTTCTGAATCTGGCCAATCCATGGAATTGCACCACTTACACACGCCCACAGCATCCTTCAAAAGTTCAACTTCATGACACCCATGAATTTGCAACATTGTTGTGGGTGACCAACTGAATTTACAGCATCAGACTCGTTCAAAATTTGAAAACGCGTCCGTTGCCAGGCCAGGCCATAGCCAATGGATGCGCACCGATCGGTCCATTGCTGTTCAACGCGTACCCAGGATACAACGCGTACCCACACACATTGAATGCAATGGGCCGGCCGGGCACACCGATCGGTCCATTGCTGTTCAATGCATACCCAGGTTACAACGCGTACCCGCACACATTGAATGCAATGGGCCGGCCGGGCACACCGATCGGTCCATTGCTGTTCAACGCGTACCCAGGTTACAACGCGTACCCGCACACATTGAATGCAATGGGCCGGCCGGGCACACCGATCGGTCCATTGCTGTTCAACGCGTACCCAGGATACAACGCTGCACCCGCACACATTGAATGCAATGGCCAATGTGTGCGCACCAATCAGTCCATTGCTGTCCAACGCGTATTGCGAATACAACGCGTACCAGCACACATTGAATGCAATGGCCAATGTGTGCGCACCGATCGGTCCATTGCTGTCCAAAGCGTATTGCGAATACAACGCGTACCAGCACACATTGAATGCAATGGCCAATGTGTGCGCACCGATCGGTCCATTGCTGTCCAACGCGTCCCTGTACAAGTCACTGGCATATGTCACCATGCCTGTCACAGGTGAACATATGCCAGCCACATATACTTCCCAGGGAGTAAGGGGCACACCTACAACACCACAGCCTGTCCAAACTGTATCCTAAGGCATGTAAGGCTGCATTACCTATTCCGTGTATGGGGGTGAACATTTTGTTCTGTGGGTGTCACTTGGGGGCAGCCACCCCCAGGCTGTGCACGTGTTCATGGGGACAGGATCCTTGGTGTTTCGTGTACATGACCACTGTGATGTGCAACTGTTCATATCTGAGCATGTGGCATGGTCACATTTCACGGTGGTGTATGTGTATGTCATGTCACATACCCCCTGAGTCCCATGTGGGACGGTATGTTTAACCCAGGGTGACCCATTGGCACAATAGTGGTGGTCCTCCACAGTCTGTGTGCATGTTGTGTTTACAATGTCTCTGATTTCATGTGCACAATGGGAGACAGTCTCCACATCCACGTTGTTTGTGCATGGACTTTGATGTTGTGCGTGTGTGTGTCACAGACGTCCATGTCTGTCCTGCCGAGGCAACAGGGACCACTACCTGTGGGGGTCATGGTTGTTTTGCTGTGGTGTATACATGATACACCATGTCATGCCAGTGTCCATGTGGCAATACAGGGTCCCTGGGAATCTACCTGTCGTTGAGCTGTGATGCCTGGGGCACATCTGTCCTCACATGTCACTGTGGGGTGTGTTTGTAACGTGGCAGCAGGAGATGGGAACTGTGACACGGCCTCATGATATCCAATGGCACAACCTGGGACTTATTGATGCCACTTGTTGAACTGTGATGTTAGATGTTGGCCATGTATGTGCCATACATGTCCTTACAGAACTGCACACATTATGTACTTGTGCCTCATAATGATGTATCATGTGATATTGAGTGTGTTCAATGCCACATATGTGGGGGGACTGACAATCTTTCTTTCTTCACCTATGCACTGCAGGGCACCAGCTGTCCATAGACCATTCCCTGACCTGGCAACGATGGTGGAACGTGACAGCATCTGACGGTACCGCTTCACCAGGCAGCTGATTGAGAATTTGGCAGTGCGCTTGGTACCACATTTGCAACCTGGCCGGCCGTACCCTACAGCGCTGACCCCCAAGGTGAAGGTGATGGCAGCCCTACACTTCTTTGCCACCGGTACATTTCAACACACTCTGGCGACTGCTGGTGGGATGTCACAGACCATGTTCAGCCGTGTGCTCCGCGATGTTTTGGAGGCTATGTTGTTATACCTGAACCAGTACATCTATTTCCCTAGACTCCAACAACTCACTGACGTGAAGAGTGACTTCTATGCCCTGGGGAGGATGCCGCATGTCATTGGCTCCATTGATGGGACACATGTGGCTTTGGTACCACCACAGGTCCAAGAGCAGGCATACAGGAACCGCAAACACTACCACTCGGTCAATGCACTGGTGGTCTGTCTTGCAGATATGAGCATCTCACACGTGTGTGCCCGTTTCCCCGGTTCTGCACACGATGCCTACGTGATGAGGAGTAGTCGCATCCCGAGGATGATGTCACAGATGCCGAACCAGCGTGCCTGGCTTGTTGGTGTGTACTGACTTTGTACCATTGTGTGTGTTCTGCAATGTAGTGTTCCACCCTCTTTTCCAACTCAGCTAATGTGCAATTGTCTGTATGTAGGTGACTCCAGATACCCCAACATGCCGTGGTTGCTGACGCCCCTCAGGAACCCTGTGACACCAGCCCAGATGCGCTACAATGAGGCACATGGTCGGACCAGGAGAGTCATTGAGTGGACATTTGGTCTCCTGAAGAGCCGCTTCCGCTGCCTGGACAAGACAGGAGGGTCCCTCCCATATGCCCCAGCAAAGGTGTGCAAGATTGTCATCTGCTGCATGCTACACAACCTGGCAGTGCGGAAGGAGTTGCCTCTCATCCTGGATGACGATGACCAACATCCGCCACCTGTGGAGGATCCTGGCCTGGACCACGATGCCAGTGATGATGATGATGATGATGGTGATGTCCGCACACAGCTCATCACCAACTTCTTCAGCTGAATGTGAGTATCCAGAGATGTCATGTCAATGATGTGAGTTTGCATGATATGTGTTGGTGGTGCTCTGGTGCTGTTTGAGTGTGTCCATGGGCTACATGACTGTATGCGTGTAGCGATGTGTCCTTACAGGTAGTCTGTACTCCCCAACAGTGTTGACATGCTAACTTGGTTCTGGGTGGGTATCTTGTGACATGTATTGGGCATGAGTATTGCAGTTCTGTCCTGTTCTTCAGTGCTTTTGACTGTGTGTCATTTCTGTCCTTCACAGGGTACTTTCAGAGTCGTTTGGTCAACTGTGATCCCCGACACCGTGATTTGACTTCCAGGGTGGTAGCTGTCGTGTCCCTACAGGTGATGTGCGCCACACCCATGGACTTCCTTCCTTCTACACTTGTTGACTGTGTGCCCTCTGCCAGGTGGGATTACCTTGCATCTGTAGTGGTTACAACATGTTGCAAATGTGTAATAAACCTGTGCTTCACTTTGTGATGTGCGTTGTCTGTGGTCACACATTTGACTGACATTTGCTTACTGCACCAGTGGGCTAGTTGACTAAGACTGTGAATAGGTGTTGTGTCTGTGCATTGCACCGTCTTTCCTGGCAACATCAGTGTAGGCAATGAGTCAGATGGCCTAGGTGTGTATTTGTTGTGTAGCCCTGGTGGCGTGTCTCCCTCATGTGTGTCACGTTGCCATGACTCACATGCCTGTGTTGTACTTGCTGTAGCAGTTAGCATGCACAGTGTAATTTCGCTGGTCATCATCTCCATGACAGAAACCACGTTGGAATCACGACAGAGGCAGGTATGGTGTATTAGTGTGTTTATTGTCATACATGTGTGTGAATAGTGCACAGGATGGTGAGTGCTGTACATTTTGATTGCAATCCAAAGTTCCTGGATGAATTGGAAGTCCTGGTAGCAGAAATGTCCTGTATCAAGTCCACAGTCATCTGAGACATTGGTCCAACTTGTACTCCCCATGTCATGTGGGGGAGTTGTGTTGCAGTCAACAGGGTGAACAGTTTGCGCACAAAGGTGATTATCCAGAACAGGTGTTGGCTTCCTGGGGGTTGTGCATGGCCATCAGCCTCTCAGTTGTCCTTCCTCGGACGACCCCTCTTCTTTGGGGGGGACCCTCAAGTGCAGGCTGCTGCGGTGCAGGGGACTCTCCGCCAGAGTCATCCTGCCTCCCTGTGGCAGTTGCAGTTGTTTCAGCACCAGATGTTGTGGGCACAGAGGGAGGTGTTGACTGGTTGCTGCTCATCTGGTGGAGGCATTGTAATATGTCCCTATGCACCGCCGTCATCTCTTGCAGTGTGTCCCACTTGGACTCCACGCGGGACATGTGTGAGTCCAAGCGGGCATGATGGGCAGCCTGCTGCTGTTTAATGTCCCTGAGGAGCCCCACTACCTGGCTGAGCTCTCCGGTGCTGGACTGGTACGCATCGGCTATGCGTGCCAGTTGTGGGTCATCATGCAGTCCAGACCCCTCTGCGAGCAGCGACCTATGTCTCCCACCCCTGGCGACACGTGCAGTACCTGAGGTGGCACGCACAGGTGACCCTGGGCCCCCTTGGGGGTTGTTGGTGGTGTTGGTGTCCATGGCCCCACGTTGGTCCAGGGTCCCTGTGCTGGTGGTGGTGGTGCTCCTTGGTCTGTCCATGTCGGCAGGGGTGGTATGTGTGTTGACAGTCGTTGGAGGGGTGGGTGCAGGGGGTGCAGCTGGTGGTCCTGCTGGTGCTGCATGATGACTTGCTCCGGAGGTGCCAGGTGGGTCTTCTTCATCCGAGGAGGGCAGAGGCTGTTCCACACCAGTGAGCTCCGTATCCTCTTGAGCCTGAGACGGGGACTCCTCAGCGTCTGCTGCTGTGTCCCCATCATCACCTGTTTTTGGGAGACACACACAATGTATGTTATGTTTCTGCAGGCATCAATGGTTGACACACCTGACAGTTGTGACTGTGCCTCTATATGCGGGCCTGTACATTGCATTGTCCTAAGTTGTCACAGTCAGGGGTTGATATTGGTGTTGCACATTGTCCTGCATTATTTGGGCATTTCTATGTGAATGTTGGGGTGTGTACATGGTCTGCATTGGTTGTATTTGGTTGACATCCGGCCCTCCTTCCCACCCAGCCAGATATTCCACCATGGAACGTGCTTCCATTGCAGGGAGTGCAAGTTGTCTTTCAGGATGTCAGTCAGTGGTGTCCTGCTCTTGGTTGGTGCCCAGTTCCCAGCAGGGCCTTGTGCTCCCCACAGCAGTAGCCAGTGTCAGCCATCTTGTGAGTTGTTTTCCACTCCCTGTGATGTGTGCATGGTTCAGGGTGATGTTGATGGGACAGTTGTGGGGGTGACCAATATCTGTGACTACCACTCCCATCATGCTATTGCCTCCACCCCCCTTCCCAGCATGCCCATGCTTCCTTCCCTTTGACTCTGCTTCCCTGTGGGGTTGTGTGTCTGTGCTGACAAGATGGCTGACAGTGTTATCCTGTGGTTAGTTTTGCTACAAGTCCCATGTGTGTCCCTGTGCTTCACTCAGCATGACCCAGGGTTGTGGTTCTTTGTGGGATATTTGATTGGAGTGTGAGGGAATGCATTCTCCCAGGTGAGTTTTGTGGAGTTTGTGTTAGGGGTGTGTGTGAAAAACGCTGCTGGTAACTATGGTCAGGGCTGTGAGTCCTCCTTCCCACCCAGCCAGATATCCCACCATGGAACGTGCTTCCATTGCAGGGAGAGCAAGTTGTCTTTCAGGATGTCAGTCAGTGGTGTCCTGCTGTTGGTTGGTGCACAGTTGCCAGCAGGGACTTGTGCTCCCCACAGCAGTAGCCAGTGTCAGCCATCTTGTCAGTTGGTTTCCACTCCCTGTGATGTGCGCATGGTTCAGGGTGGTGTTGATGGGACAGTTGTGGGGGTGACCAATATCTGTGACTACCACTCCCATCATGCTATTGCCTCCACCCCACTTCCCAGCATGCCCATACTTACTTGCTTTTGGGTGGACTTCACTGTGTGTGAGTGTGAGAGCAATGGCAAGATGGCTGACAGTGGTGTCCTGCTGTTAGTTGGTGGCCAGTTCCCAGCATGGCCTTGTGCTCCCCACAACAGAGCACCAGTGTCAGCCATCTTTGATGGGGCTTTCAACTCTCTGTGGGGTGTGCATGCTTGAGAGTGAGCTTGCTGGGCCATGTGGGTGGGGGATGTTGAGCTGTGACTACCACTCCCATCATGCTATTGCCTCCACCCCACTTCCCAGCATGCCCATACTTACTTGCTTTTGGGTGGACTTCACTGTGTGTGAGTGTAAGAGCAATGGCAAGATGGCTGACAGTGGTGTCCTGCTGTTAGTTGGTGGCCAGTTCCCAGCATGGCCTTGTGCTCCCCACAACAGAGCACCAGTGTCAGACATCTTTGATGGGGCTTTCCACTCTCTGTGGGGTGTGCATGCTTGAGTGTGAGCTTGCTGGGCCATGTGGGTGGGGGATGTTGAGCTGTGACTACCACTCCCATCATGCTATTGCCTCCACCCCACTTCCCAGCATGCCCATACTTACTTGCTTTTGGGTGGACTTCACTGTGTGTGAGTGTGAGAGCAATGGCAAGATGGCTGACAGTGGTATCCTGCTGTTAGTTGGTGGCCAGTTCCCAGCATGGCCTTGTGCTCCCCACAACAGAGCACCAGTGTCAGACATCTTTGATGGGGCTTTCCACTCTCTGTGGGGTGTGCATGCTTGAGTGTGAGCTTGCTGGGCCATGTGGGTGAGGGATGTTGAGCTGTGACTACCACTCCCATCATGCTATTGCCTCCACCCCCCCCTTCCCAGCATGCCCATGCTTCCTTCCCTTTGACTCTGCTTCCCTGTGGGGTTGTGTGCCTGTGCTGACAAGATGGCTGACAGTGTTATCCTGGGGTTAGTTTTGCTACAAGTCCCATGTGTGTCCCTGTGCTTCACTCAGCATGACCCAGGGTTGTGGTTCTTTGTGGGATATTTGATTGGAGTGTGAGGCAATGCATTCTCCCAGGTGAGTTATGTGGAGTTTGTGTTAGGGGTGTGTGTGAGAAACGCTGCTGGTAACTATGGTCAGGGCTGTGAGTCCTCCTTCCCACCCAGCCAGATATCCCACCATGGAACGTGCTTCCATTGCAGGGAGTGCAAGTTGTCTTTCAGGATGTCAGTCAGTGGTGTCCTGCTGTTGGTTGGTGCACAGTTGCCAGCAGGGCCTTGTGCTCCCCACAGCAGTAGCCAGTGTCAGCCATCTTGTCAGTTGTTTTCCACTCCCTGTGATGTGCGCATGGTTCAGGGTGGTGTTGATGGGACAGTTGTGGGGGTGACCAATATCTGTGACTACCACTCCCATCATGCTATTGCCTCCACCCCACTTCCCAGCATGCCCATACTTACTTGCTTTTGGGTGGACTTCACTGTGTGTGAGTGTGAGAGCAATGGCAAGATGTCAGTCAGTGGTGTCCTGCTGTTGGTTGGTGCACAGTTGCCAGCAGGACCTTGTGCTCCCCACAGCAGTAGCCAGTGTCAGCCATCTTGTCAGTTGTTTTCCACTCCCTGTGATGTGAGCATGGTTCATGGTGGTGTTGATGTGCGCATTGTGAGGGTGGGCAATATCTGTGACTTCGACTCCCATGATGCTATTGGCTACACTGACTTGCCCAGCATACACAGTATTCCTTCCTTTCAGTGGGCTTCACTGTGTGGTGGTGTTGTAGTGGTGGCTACATGTCTGGATGTGTTTGTTAGTTATATTTGTGCCACTGCCCAGCTGTAGTTGTAGTTGTGTTTGTACATGTGATGACACAGTTACATGTCGCTATGAGATGGCATGTGTTGTGTTTATCTGACTGACATACACATTTTGGGATGGTTCTGTTCTGGTTGGTGTGTATTTGCTAAGGGTGCATGGTTTGACTCTCCCCTTGACAGTGATGTGTGTGTATTGTGGCACAATATTGTGTACATTTGTTGTGTACTCACCAGGCTCTGGGATGTTTTCTAGTCCATATACGCTCACTGGTGGTAGGATGGCCCGCACCTTCTCCTCCCAGGGCCTGAGGTATACTGGCTTGGCAGGAGGGCCACTGCCGGTGTGTTGGCTCAAGTGGTAGTCCTTCTTCAACAGCTCCCTGACCCTCCTGCGCACTTCATACCACCTGTTCTGGATGTCTATCTTTGTGCGCAAACATGGTGATTGTGCGTTCACCCTGTCGACGATCCTCTCCCACATCTTGGTTTTCTGCGACATGGGTGTCTGTTGGACCAGTGTACCAAACAGCTGTGGCTCTACCCTGAGGATCTCATCTACCAGGACTTCCAATTCACTATCTATTAACTTATGATTCTTCTTTGGGGGCATGGTGATGGGTGGTGATGGTGAGTGATGTGTGTGTTGGTGTGCAGGTGAAGGTGTGTGAGTGTGTGTTTTGCTGGGTGTATGTGAGGTTGCTATTTGCTGGGGTGCTGATGGTGTGTGGCTTGTGTGATGGATGAGCTGTGGGTGTGTGGTTGCTGTCTGTTGAGTGCTGGCAGGTAATTTGAATTTGCAAAGGATCATGGTAGGGATTTGTGTCCTTTATATGGGTGGAGTTGTGGGTGTGTCTTTGTTCCCTGCCCCCCCCCAGTATTTATTGGCTTTGTAATTGCTTGTTTGGCCTTTTTTTGTGTGTTTTTCCCTTTGTACTTTTTGTGCATGTAGGAGACGTTCTTGTGACCGAGTCGGACCCTGCAGTTGTCTCGTACGGGCTTCTCCGAATCGTTCACGCTGTGTTTGTGCTGTTTTCTATGCTGCGTACGCGTCGGTCGCGGTGTTTTGGGTTGCTTCGGCTCGCAGTTTTCTATGCGTGTCGGTCGTACGGCTTGTCCTCCGTGCAACTCGGTCGTGTTTTCCACGCGTTGCATCGTACTTGGCGGGTAGGAGTTCGCGGGTACGTTTCGTTCGGGATTGTTCCGGGTGCGTGTCGGTCGGTTCGATTCGCGTGTTTTTCCGGTTGGATTGCTGTTTTCCGTGCGGCTTGGTCGTTCGGCTTGTGTTCCGTACGAGTCGTGCGGGTTTTGCACGCTTCTTATCGTACTTTGCGGGTCGGGCTGCACCGGTACGTGTCGGTCGGAATTAATTCCGGCTCCGAGTCGGTCGGTACGTTTTCCGGCCCGAATCGGAATCGACCCCTTAGTATTGAGGGCCCATTCGTCCACATGAAAACCATCCTGGAAATCCCAAACCAAGACGATATCACCTACAATCATGTTATAGGATTTCCTGTCTGATGCGTATATAAGTAGGCTTGGGCTTGAGGAGGATACATCGAAACACATTTTTCCCGATTTTTATCATTCATTTTGTCCCTTATATTTGCCTTTTCAATCAGATTTTCTTGTGGGTTTGGCTTTCAGAATGACGTATGCTGGCCTCCTTCTCACCCTCAAGTTAATGTGAAATTGGCATGGTATTTATCGACCTCAATGTGGTCTTTCAACTACAATTAAGAAACAGCAAGTTTGCCAAGGAGTGGTTTGGCCTTTATGGCTTTTCACTCCTAACTGAAACCCGCTTAAAGAAATACTTAACATCTATCCTATGTGTATTATAATGCACGGTAGGACTGTGGCTACTTGGAGGAGTCACCATTTCTTTGGGCAAACAAGAAGGAAACTGGAGAGACCTTCTTTGTGTCCAGTCTTTGACAAGATATCACAGTCACTAGAAAGCCTCCAATCAGTCTACCTCAACAGAAAATCCCATTTGAGACGAGATCATCTCAAATAAGTAAATATGAAAAAACGCTATCAAGCCTCTGTACAGCATAAATGCACCAAACCACTGGAATCACCAACTAGGCCAATTAGACAACAGGCCACTGGCAAAAAGGTTGGTGCCAGACTGCCTCTTCTTTTCTTTGATGGAAGGAGAGTTTTTTTTCTGGAATTTGTGGAGACCCTTCATAAAAAATGGTAGGTTCAAAACCAGAACCTCAATTGTAGCTGTACCACAGCTGCACCGTGGAGTGCAGGGATTGATTGCTGATGAAATGAAGGAGGGCACTGTGCAGGCCATCCATTACGCTACGGACAAGTGAACCAGTTGTCAATGAAAAGACTACCTGTGCATCACTGCACACTGGGTCTCCTTCCAAAGGGTTAAGAGGAGGCTGGCCAGAACTGATGCCTTTCAAAACATTCATATGCATGCAACAGTTGTAATGTTTTCTATCCAAAAAGCAAACATAGGTGCCAGCATCCTTGAAGGAATGAATACCAGAGTGTACAAAATTGTATGATTTCAGGGTCTCAGTTTTGGATTGATTGCATGGACAGTAGAAGTAACATTGTCAAGCCCATGGCAGATGTAAGATAGTTCTGAGTGCCCCGTTTAGATCATTGCATCAATCTGATTGTGCAGGACTTCTTCTAAATTTTTTTAGTTATAAAGTTTTTGTATAGAGAGAACATGACCCGTAATGCTATCAGAGCAATTTACAGGTGATATGAAGTAAGAAACAAGTAAGACACAAGAGAACAGCCACATACATGAGAGAGGTACAAACTGTGTAAAATAACAAATTGAGGAAAGTGGCTTTCATAGGACAAATCAATAGGACAATAGACATAATCCAACAAATGAGTAATATTCATAGGTGAAGATCAAGAGACAAAATGTGTGACCTCGAGAGAAATTTGTTCATAAGTAGTGTTTAAACTTCTTTTTTGAAAGATGCAGTAGAAGGGATGAGTCTGATTTTCGGTGGCAGGGAGTTACAATTTTTCGGGCCAATACCAGAGAAGGCTCTGTTGCAAGTTTTCTTTTTGTGGAATGTCTGTGGTTTTAGCAACAAGGTGCTGGTGCTTCTAGAGCATCTGCATTCACCAGATAATACAAATTTGTGTGCCAAGTACCTTGGTGTGTTGTAGTGTAAAGCTTTGTGACTCATGCAACCAATTTTTTGTTGTATTCTTGCCTCATAATGCAGCCAGTTCAAGGATTTTAGATCCGGGGAGATGAGTTTGTTTCTTTTTGTTCCTGTGATGAGTCTAGCAGCAGAGTTAAGAGAGGCCCTTAGCTGCGCTAAATTGGATCTAGGAAGGCCACAAAGGGTTGCACTTCCATAGTTCAACCTGGGAATAACAAGTGCATGGACCGCTGATTTGAAGTCGTCATAGTGGAGGAAGGGTTTTTAATTTCCTTAAAATGTTCATTTGATAATTTGATCCTTGGGTAGCAGTACTGATGTGCTCCTGCATCTTCAGGTTCTTGTCAAGTGTTATCTCCAGAGATCTCGTAGAATTTATAATGTGTGGTGAGCAGTTGAGGGCAGTTAGATGCTACAGCCATAGATCAATCTCGAGCTTGTGATTGGTTGGGACGATGAGGAGGAATTCTGTTTTGATAGCATTTAGCTTGAGATGATTGTGAGTTAGCCAGTTTTGAGTACTTTGTAGAGTTGTGATGAGGGACCTGACGTCTTCTGGGACAGAGATTTTTAAGCACAATTGGGTGTCATCCGCATACATGTGATAATGAATGTTAGAGGATTTCAAAGTTTCTGCTAGGGGCTCAATGAATTGGTTGAAGAGAGTAGGTGAGAGAAAGGACCCCTGTGGGACCCCTAAGGTGACAGATGTGGCATTGGACAGTGACTGATTAACCTTGACTCTTTGGGTTCTGTTGTGGAGAAATGGGGTAAACCAGTTTGGGATGGATCCTGAAAACTCCATCCTCCATTCAAGTAAGTCATTTTTAACCGTATCAAACGCAGTCGATAAGTGGAGAAGGATTAGAAGGCATGATTCATTCTGATCCAGCATTTCTAGCACGTCATCCACTATGTGCATGACCACTGATTCGGTGCTGTGTCCTTGAGTGAAGCTGGATTGGAATATGTCTAGACGTTGGAATTGCTCTATGTGTTTGCAAAGTTGGACCTGGACACCCTGGCGCTTCGCCAAAGTGGGAATGTTGGAGATTGGGCAGAAGCTGATGAGGTCCAAGCTATCTGCAGCTGTTTTTTTCAGGATGGGGGTTACCTACCCTACTTTTAGGCAGTGCAGGATAGTGCCTTAGTCCACAGTGGGAGTATAGAAGATTTGATCTCCCTGAAGATGTTCGATGTTAATGGGCCGATGAAGTGGATTGAAGGTTTCAATGCAGTAAGAATGTTGCTTTCATTGAGGGTTGTGAATGTATGCCAAGAAGCATAGTTTTTGGGGGTGTGCCCTGGGAAACCAGCAGGCTCAGCTGTTAAGTGAAGGAGGCAGATTGATATGTGGAATAACCGTCAGGAGCTCTTTGCAGAGAACATTTTAATTTTTTTCCATTTTGCCCAGGAAGAAGGAGGCAAAATCCTTGCAATTTAAAGCATGTTGGACCCATTGTAAGAAGGGTTAAGTTGATATCTCGATTGTTGTTTGACAAGTTCAAAATGATTTTTTGGACGGTTTCTAACTAGATCTAGTTGGGTTCTGAAGAAATTAGCTTTTGAACTTCTGATTCATTTATTGTAGGTGTTCCTCACCGATCTTAAGCATTTTAGGTGATCAGTGGACAGCGAGAATCTCCAAGCTCGTTCAGCTTGTCTCATATATATTGCATCTTTCTGCATTAAGGCTGTCATTGAACCAAAATTTGGAGCCTTTGGTGGATATTCTTTTTAGTTGTAAGGGCGCAATCAAGTCTAGGATGTTCAAAATGGAAGTATCGTAGTGATCTGTGTTTGGATGTGTCCACCTGGGGAGGCAGGGTGTAGTTACTGAGGGCAGTCAGATCATTAAGGTTTATGTTTCACAAGCTTCTTTTCCATTGTTTAGGTTTCTTTAGTTGAGCCTTTTTAGAACTCACAGCATCTGGGATGAGGAAGGTGATACAATGGTGATCTGTTCAGTCGCAAGGGATGATAGATTCTAGTTGGATATTGTCCATTTTCGCAATGATTAAGTCCAAGTTGTAACCCTTATTGTGTGTAGGACTGTCACAAATTTGGGTCAGCTCGAGGTCTGATAGAAAGGTTTTAAAACTGTTCTCTGCCTGGTCGTTCAAGACATTCCAGTGTAGGTTGAAGTCCCCAAGGAAGATCTGTGTAGCGTGATGATCAGTGTTGGCTGTGATGCTTTCCATGATTTGTTCAATGAAAGGTGGGTTGTCTCCCGATGGGTGGTAGATCACATGAATCTTGCAAATGAATCTGTCGTTTCTAGCAATATCGATATATATTTATTCCCAAATGGGAAGAGCAACGGTTTGTGACTGTTTCACTGAGAGAGTGTTACAGTAGATGCAGGATGACCCCGCCGCCAGGTCTTCTAGCTCTATCTAGTCTAATGATGCTGTGACTAGGGGGGACTAGTAAGTCTAGTATAGGAGCAGAGGCATTGTTTCTTTAAGGATAGCGATGTTTAATTCATGTGTGAGAAGGAGGTTAGAAATATCTGGTGCATATCTAACAGCTGATCTGAAGTTGAGGAGCATGCATTTCAGGTGAGTAGTGGTGTCAACTGAGGGAGACTGAGTGAAGTTAATATGTTTAAGATTAGCTTTGTTTACGGCTCTGGTCTTGTGTCTAGGTTGTCTTTCTGGCTTAGCAGGGATAGTTTGGATTTTGGTCAGAGCGTCCAAGTAAGTATCTTTAGTAAAGTTATAAGTAAGGAGGAGGGCGTGAATGTCACTGTCAGCTAGTCGCTCGTTCAGTCTCATGGGCTGAGAGGGGGCATTAGGGGAGGGTTTCGTTTTCCAACTCTGATGAGGAGAGTAAGAGAGGTGGGAAGGCAGCCTAGAGCAAAAATGAGTGGCTTGGGCTTGAGTATGAGTAAAGTTCATCGGGGACCTGTTGGGCCTCTGATTGATCACCAGCACTGCAGTGATTTTTGTGAGTCTCTGTAATTCTGCGTGGAGTTGAAGAAGGTTAAGTGAAATCTGGACTAGTCTAGATTCCATAGATGCATGGAAACAAGTGGTCATGGCGTGGGGGGGAGGCGAGGTGGTGAAGGGAATCCATTACACACTCCAGGTATCCCTTTAATACGGAGAGATGGCGGATATTAAAATCACAAAAGTAGGGTGTTCCCAGGATACAATGGTCCTATGACCCTAAATTATTGCCAACATGTTTCAGCCAGTGAACGGCCCTATGGGTCCACGGCTTTCTTCAGGGCAAAACTCCATGATAAATCCCTCCCTGGAAATATCAATACAGTATAAAAGTATAAATTTAAAAACTGTTTCAACAACAACGTCGTATGGATATACTTATCCTCGATGTGGCGTTCGCTCTTAGATACGTCCAGCCTGTAGGGAGACAGAACATAACACAAGACTATTGTGTATATACCACAAGCTGAAAGAGTAAAAAGTGCCTAGCGCAGTGCGCAACTCCTCCTCTCATCATTAGTTAGGGTGCCATGCCGCGCTATCATTATTTAGTGTGACAGATTTACCACACCTCAAATATTTGTGTATATAATATATTATATTGAGCCATTTTAGATCCACAGGAAAAACCATTGTTCCGTGAGGTGCCCAATATATCTTAATCTACCCAACATGCAAAGGTGCCCCCCTCTGGGGTATTTTTTGTGAGAGATATATTCACGTCATCCAATCAAAAGCATAAAATGAAACGTTAAATAGAAACATAAACCCGCAGCTCATCGTGCTTGGTGAGAAGGCTCGGGAATCACAGTGCAGAGTTTAGTAGGTATAAAAATCAGCCCCAAGTGCATGATTCGGAGAAATTAGAAGGAGGCTGTATTTTCTTACCCAATTTTGGCGGACAGCGCACGTCCCACGAGTGCAACGTAAACGGGGCAGTCCTGTAGTCAGACACTAGAGAAGAGCTGCTACATGAGCCGTTATTATATTAATCCATAACACAAAACTAAAGACGTAAGTGTCTCATTACACCATTTTGTACTGCATTCTATGTCTAATACAGGATAAGCAAACTTACGTCGTCAAGGATCCCGGCCCCGTGGTATCACCTATTAGGTTCTGCAACTCCCGGTGTGAGTGCCGGTGGGTTGGAACCGCGGTTTATTTAAAGGATACACGGGATAGGAACCGCCTGAACAGGTGATTCCAATCAGGACCCCTCGGCGCGTATCTATTGCGTCACGTCCGTTGCGTCTGAGAGTGGACTACCATACTCTCAGGGGCATATTCTCAATGAGCTATCGCCGAGTTATCGGCACTTTATCGCAGCCAAATTCGCGATAAATGTATCGCCCCATTCACAAGCTGGTGCTAACAGCCGATACCACCAGTTAACGTGCGAAAGCATCCGCAAAAAACATCGCCACAGATGACCCCGGCAACTATCGCTAATGAGATGCAGAGTAAGCATTCCCGAGCAAAAATCCATGACAACACCACACCTCAACATTCTCAACGACCAGCCACATCGGCGGTAAGACCACAAAACAGGCGATAAGGCGCGTTAGCAGCAGGAAATTAACACCTGCTCCGACCTGGTGTAAAGTCGGACGACAACCTGCACCATCAAAGGGAGCCCAGCCCAGAGCCACATATGAAGAACAACAGATGCCACAGGCTGACGGTACCAATACAGCGAACAACCAACATCCCGCCGCAGACAAAGCTGCTGGCTGTGCTGCACCTGTTGGCCTCTGGTACCTCCCAACCAACAACCGCCAGAGTCGGAGGAGTCGCACAGCCAGCCCCATCCAAGTTCCTCACACCTGTCCTGGATGCCATCATCAGCTAGGTACCCCAGTACCTATACGTCCCCCACAATGCGCAGGAACAGCTGGAGACCAAGCAAGGACTATACGCCATAGCTGGATTTCCGCACGTTTTGGGGGCAATCGACTGCACACATGTCCTACTTGTGCCCCCTGCTGACACCGCACACAAGTACCGCAACAGAAAGCACACGCATCCCATCAACGTGCAGGCAATAGTGGACCACAGGGGACTCTTCACCAATGTCGTAGCCAACTACCCAGGCAGTGTGCATGATCCCTTCATCTTCCGACAGTCCAACATCAACCAGCGCTTCCAGGATGGCACCTATGGAAATGCACTGCACGTTGGCAAGTACCAAATGAACACACCACACCCCTCAACTGCACAATCATGCAACTCACAACTCTGGCACTGCACACGTCACAAAATCACATACAACATGCCAAACAACATGCCCACCCACCAGACATGACAGCACAACTTACTGTGGCAACCTTGGTTAGCCATGTACATGAGCCATCAACGGCATGGCACCTCAGCCACACAATACCGGAATGTGGGGAGAGGTGGGAACTAGGCATGTGCGAAGGAGGCAAGTGACCCATGAATGAGAATGTACATAATGCCAAGTGTGGCGGAGATGTGCTGGACAGACTGCAGTATGCAGACCACAGACATAGCCATGTCTATATGCACTGCTGGTGTCTGGAGTGTAGTGGACAGTGGACGCAACCATGTCACCCCAGCCAGTGGGGAAGCCCGTGGAAATGTAGCTTGTGACGTCCCCCCCTGTAAGCGTGTGCGGAGTGGGCTAGCCCGGCGTACGCCAGACCAGCATAGGGGTGTGAATAAAAAGCATGTAGCTCTGGGGGTGGTTCTCTTCTGGAATGCCCAACGTGTCTGCCAGGGCGGCGCCTCCCACCCCGCCACGAGGCTGACGCCGTCGCTGTGAGCGGTGTGGCCTGCGATCCTGTGCGCCTGCTGCACCCCGGGCTGCTGGTCCCCAAACCCGTCATGCCTGCCCCTGCGCAGCCAGGCCTCACTGCTCACCTGCCGACACCGGCGTGTGTCAAAGAGGGCCCACCACGTGCTGGCGCAAGCTCCAAGCCCGAAGCCCGCGACCTTGGCAGCCTCCTCAGACCATCACGGCCTCTGCGACACAGGCCCGCTTTACTCCTTTTTCGTTGACGTACTCCACCGCTGCCTCGGGCCTACACTGCGGTTAAGTAGGTCACACATTTGGAACTGAGTCTTGATTACACAATGGCTGAGTACACATGTCAATGCAGAGTTTATATCACTATACTCCCTTCGATATGGTGACACAAAGTATGTGCATGGCATCCCAACCACACGTGTATGTGGGCCCTTCATGACTACGCATTCGGCCTACACTGCGGTCGAGTAGGTCACACATTGGGAATTCAGTCATGAATCATTTATGGCAGACTTGACATCATTGTACTGGCCTCATCGCAGACTGCATCCCCTTTCAGCTCCGGTGCCACTAAGTCTGTTCCCCGACATCCATGGACACTTTCTGGTTGAACTTTGGTGGCGACTGAGTCTATGGACTGGGTCTTGTCTTCATCATCATGTCGGTGATACTGACTTTTGTGGCAAAAACGAGGCTGTAGCATTCCACTCCTCCATTTGCCGCTTCCGGCCGGCTTCTGCCCTCTGCATCATGCCCTGGAGGACACCTTCCACTGTCCCCCGCAAACCTCCGCTACATTCACCTTCGACATCGACAAGGACCCGCTCACCTCGCGTGGCCCTATCTCACTGCACCGCAAGTCACCGTCCCGTGGTGGTGTGCCTGTGCTGGCCGCAGTGCATCCGGGGCCACTAACTCTGTGCAGCTCAAGTCATGGCCCCTGTCTGATAGCATATTGGATGGCCTCTGGGTCGATGGACTGGGTGTCATCAAGGCCATGTGTCTGTGGCCCTGCGCTCTCCCACTGCCTCCGGCCTCAACTGCGGCCCACCTGGGCTCACACATCAAATCGAGTCCTGGCCTGCCCGGACGTCGCATCACCGCAGGATGCACACGCCACCACCGCCAGGACCAACTCCAAACAACAGGTGCCAGAGTCGAAAGTGTCTTACTGCCAGACTATCAGAGTTGCTCACACCAGTCGTGGGTGCAATCATCAGCTTGTTCCCTGCTCAGCTCTTCAGGTGCCACTAACTCAGTGCACCACAAATCATGGACCATTCTGCTTGCATGTTGGGTGAACACTGTACTTTCTCCGGCTACCACCATGATGCTTCACAGTTGTTTCTGTTATGCTGGTGTTTTCTGTTTCAGCTTTAATTGTGATCACTGTTCAAGTTGTTGCCAGCACCAACGACTCCATGAGGGCTGGCTTACACTCACCCCACACACATCCAGCACATGCGTCACTGTACATGTGACCATACCAATAAAGGTGTCGAGTGCACGTGCCCGTAGCCAGTTCAACTAACTATCTGAGTGTGTCCGTGTGCTCATGATGTATGCATTTGTGCCCCGGGCCCTACAACATTACTTTGTGCCATGTACAGAGGACGTAGCCATGTCACCGCAGGCAGCGGGTGGGACATTGCACATGTAGCTTTGTCATCCCCCACTCAATACGTAAGAGGAGTGAACTGGGCCGGCGTACGCCAGTCCAGTGTGGGGGTGTGGATGATTATCCCGTGGCTCTGGGTGTGGTTCAGTACTGGAAATGTGCAAAGGCATGTGTCTCTGTCGCAGTGTGGGTCTCCGTTGGGGAGTGTAGGTGGTCCCTGATGGGACTTAGACACCCACGTATGTGATCTAGTTCGGCTTCCATGAGGTAGTACCCCACCCGCACATGTTCGGCCACCCCCTTCTGGCAGTCTGATACCTGGCCTTGCAATGCGATGTGTGCTTCGATGGGCTGCTGGGAGCCAGCCGGGGTGGTGGGTGCGTCCAGCTGTGTTGTCTGTGCAGGGGGTGGGGTATCCTTGATGCAGCGGTGCTGCCCTGCTCCTGGAGGACGATTGCCTAAGATGTCCATGGACTGTTGTGGGGTGTCGGTGTCGGAAGTGTGGAGGTCCTCTTCAGCATCACTGTAGAGTTGTCTGGTCTGCTCTGCTGGAGGTGTTGTTTGTCCCTCTGCAATGTGAAGGGGAGATGCTTGTTGACATTGTGTTGGCATGTATGTTGCCGCATTGTTCAAGTTTACATACAGACTGCATGACAATGTACATTGTGACTGTTTGGGAGGGGCGGACTATTTGATGCGGGACAGTGAACATTTGGACTACATGACGTAGGTGAGGTTGTACACGTACATTTGCATCTCACAGTTTCCTGCTATGTCAGATGTGATTGGCCATTTTCTACGCACAGGCAGACCCAGTTGTGTCCTCTGTTCTGCAGTGTAGGTGTTGGACTGTGTACCACATTGACGTCCATGTGGGTGTGCTGTCATTGCTATGTGTGTGTGCTGCATTGTGTGGGAGTCGCACCTGCAGCTGTGATTTTGCTGCCCCTTATCCCTTGGAGGCGGTGTCCCTTTGGCTTTTGTGCTTTTGAGGTGCTGTGATGTTGGCGACTTGGGTCATTTGTGCTCTTGGACGGTTTTTGTACTCTTGTGCATTGTTTGTCTGCAGATGTGTTGTTGACGTCAGTGGTTGTTTGTGCAGGTGGATGTGTCAGAGTGTGACCTGCTCGTTTCTGGATGTGGTCCACACTCAGCCACCTCAGTCTCGTGGCGTGCACAGTGTCATGGTGATTGCAGCCATGCTGCTGGTCATGTGGTGTCACTTGCATTGTCAGTGTGGCTCTCACATACGCATCTTTGCTGAGTTTAGCACTGGTGCATGTGTGTGTTGTGTAATTGGTGATGTGTGGGGTGGGACCCCTTTGGGCACATGGTGGACGGGGGCCTACTTGATGTTTGTATGTGTGCTGCAGTGTACCATGGGGATCAGGGACATGACCCAGGGTCATTGTGGGTGTGCGGTGTGCTACACGTCGTTGTGCATGTGTGCCATTGTGTCCGTCCGTCCCGTCCCCACAGTCCCTGTTCGTTACTCACCCTGTTGCTGTTGTGTCAGGTCATGTTGAGCAGTGTCCGGACTCCCGACTCCTTGCACCGTCTCCACACTGATGACTGTGGCCGCCATTTGCTCCAGCTCCTCCTGTGGCGCAGGACTCCCACTTCCATTTGCTGTTGCTGCCTTCCTGTTGGCAGCGGGTTTCTGCTTGGTTTGGCTTTTCACATCGTGCCAGCGCATCTTGGCCTCCTCGACACTCCGGCTGCATTCACGATGGAATGCCATTTTTCCGTCTGTGTTGCCAATGACACGGTGGAGGTGACGGACAGTTGTTGTTGGTGCTCTGTCACCTCCGTGACGACGATCCGGTTGTCATGCAGACTGTACCCCGTCTTCCTCTTCCTCTTCTCCTTGGCCTTCCCCAACCCTGAGGTTCCTTGCTGGTGGTCTGTGGGGCTTGTGGGGTTCGCGTTGACCTGGGCACTCGTTCCGGGTGCCTCCATGTTGCTACGCAGTATATTTTGTTTATGGTGTGTTTTTCTTGTTCAGCTTTTATAGTGCATTTTCCCGCATGACGCCTGGGGATTGCAGGCCTGTCGCTGCTTATCGCTGATTTTTGTATCGCGGTTGGCCTCATCGCAACTTTATTCGCGTTCATGTTTCGCATCTTTGCGGCGTCGCGTTAATTTTAACACGGTCATTTGGCGCGTTATCGTGGGGCTATCGCATGGTGCCGCCAGGTTGGGAATACTACGTTAACACAGCGTTGTTTTCCGCAATAGACTGCGATGTGCAAAGTTGCGTTAAGCTAAACTTGCGGTGGTTATCACACGTTCTTGAGAATATGCCCCTCAGAGTATTATGGGAAATGATGTTCTTCCTACAATTTTATTCTACTGACCTGGGTGTTTTTTCAAACGATCACATATATCAAACTTTATTCATACCGGCCACAATGTGGAGCAGCCCAAGTTATTGATAAGCTTGTGCAGGTGTAAAGAGCAATGAAAAAGGAATTTACCAAATGGGGGCATGAAAACATAAATACACGTGTATATTTATCGTGAAGGCCATCGTATCTCCCTCGATGGTAGAACCAATACCGAATCGTACAGGGCAACAAGTAATAGGGGGTACCATGTTTCCATCCTCAGACCCCAAGATTCCAGCTCCAAGTGCTTCCAAAAAGGAAACCCATGACCCAATATAGATCAAAAATGAAACCGTATCTTCCCCAGTTTTCTAGAATACCATGAGTTACAAGGGCTAGGGAGGGGGTGATGCAGCCACACCCTCAGTGTTATTACAAAAGAGCATAGTCACTCGTACTATAATCAGTGGCACGGGGTGATGCCTAACCACCCTGAGTGTTTCCATATATGGGAACAGATATTTACATTTACATTTAGGAAAAGGGCCTGGGTATTTAATAAGTGTGTATACCCAGGGGGGTCAGTGGTTGCATGTGCCACCCAGGTGACTGAACAGATACCACCTGAATATTGTGGTTGTTCCTGTACAAATGATCTGACCACCTCCACTTAGATGGTTACAATGCTTCATGGACCTCATACCCTTCCCAGTTGGCCCCACGGGATGAAGTTATTTAACCCGTGTTCGTGGGTTTTAAGAGTGTACACCCATCTCTGTTCTTTCAATAGTAGTCTCCTCGGCAGGTCAAGACTCCCCTTTACTTTTTCGATGACTGTCCACACCAGATCTTTATCAGTGTGTTGGTGTTCCACGTAATGTGATGTGAGCTTCGTGGCAATAACTTTTCTGCGTATAGTGCTTCTGTGCTCACTGATGCAGACTTTTACCTTCCTTGTGGTCATGCCAATATAGCGTTCTCCGCATGGACATGTAATCATATATACACAGTTGTCTGAGTTGCAATTGGTATCACCACGTTGTTCCCACAGGCGTGGGAGTCCCAGATCAATGTGGGATGTGTGAGTTGTGAATTGGCAGACAATGCACGTACCGCAGGGGAAGTGACCTCTAACCTGGGGAGCATTCCATAGTGTCATTTGCCTCTCAGGTTTCTGTTGGTATGTATCTGTATGCATCATGGTAACGTTTTAAAGCGTGCCACCAGGCCCCAAAATGCATGATGCCAACTGAGAGGCCTACGATTTCATTATGAAATCCGCTTCTTCCAAGATACAAATATTAGCGATCCAACTGAGTAGGTTAAAGGAACAAACATGCTCCTCAGTGCCAGATGTTGATATGCCCATCATGGGGCAACCTGCATTGATTTTGAAGAAGTTGAGATCCAGAAGACATTGTGTCGTTGCACAGGAACCATTGCCAGCCACTGGCCATAACGCCGGGTTATGAATAAGTTGCTTACCCAAGGAACAGTCCTGGTAATGGACTCATCAACAGTTTGAAATAAAGGGCAGCTTGTGACAGCGTAACAAGGCAGAAATCCAGAGCCCATTGAAAGGGGCACCGGATGCAATGAAACGCAGGTTGCACACAGGTGAAGTAGGCATAGCGGAAGGTTAATCAGATTTCTGCACCCGGGAGCGTCAAGGGCCACTACTCCAAAGAGCCGTAGCATACGCTCACAGTACAGCTGCAGCAATGCCTGCCCTGGAAGGACCAAAAAGGGAACATCCATTGCGGAATAGCAGAAACAGCACTATTGTGCCCAAAAGCAAGACGAGCAGCAGCGGGAACCCACCAAACATGCTGGAAAAAATAGAATGTAAAAAAGCTGGTATTACTCCAAACATAGTTTGAAATGAGGTCATGAGGCCGGAGCCCACAAGTTTAAAAAAGTGGGCCAGGCCCATGGTGTCAGATGTATTAAATATTTGACGTATCAGTTCACCGAAATGTAAGGGGAGATTTGTGTTTAACAATGACTGTATTTCACTGGAAGTTATCGCCACCTGCAATTCAAAAGTTTTGTGAGCTGAAGTGAGAGCCACTTCTTGTTGAAAAAATAACGCTTTGAGGCTGCTTAGCTTATTGAAATCTGTTTTCAAAGTTGGAATGGAAGGCCATAATGAACTATCAACACTCCCGTGCGAAAGGGGAAACAGGACGTTGTGGCAGCAAGTGACTAACTGGGAAACGGACACCATATACGGGATTCCTGCCCGCAGACCGCAACAGTCTTGATTATTAAAGACAAGATAGCTTCCATTTGAAAGCAATGTGAGAATGGGAATAATAGCGGGAACAGGAGTTCCTTTTAAATAACAAGCCAAATTAGGGGGCAGAGACATTACAGGCGCCATGAATCTTTACATGTTGACAAACAAGGTTATGACCGGCAGTGGAGTCACATTCCTCCCCTGTAAGAAAAACTTCTCTCTCAGCCCGTTGACAACGATACGTACATGGCAGGGACCACAATTCATGCATATAACTGCTCCCAAGAGGTTCATAGCTATCTACCGGGAAGTGTTTCATGCAAGCAGTGAACAGAAAAGTAGAGATAGGTAACAAGATGGCCCTGTGTATTAACCAGACTGCAGATGGTGTTTCTGCTATGATAAATGGAAGCTGTTCAGGTTTCTCTATGTGTAACATGGTATAACTAGCATTCTTTCGCTACTATAGATTGCCATCTACTTGTCAAATTAAAGGGTAAGAACAAAGCAGCGGAATTGAGGAACACGCCCATTCTTAAGTGTCTGGAGGGTCCAACTAAATTGCATGATGGATCTAAGTTGATTTTGACCATGATATAATGTAGACATATCATTTTGGACAATATCAAAGACAGATGATACAATATTATCTAATCTATAAATGTGAGATGGCAATGTATTAATAGTGTTGTCTTCTACAGCCAGCACTTTATCCAAATTATCTTGATCGATTTGGCGTAAACGTTCTGCAGCTTCCATTTGTGATCATTTCCAAATTTCATTATAAGCAGCATACACAAATCATTCAGAACGGGGGAATTTGGACCCAAAAGGAAATCAGACAGATTCATATCTTCGGATATCTTCGGATAAGAGGGAAAGATGTTGTTTCACTGCAGACAAAGTGGAATGTTCTAACCAATGTTGACAAAATTTACCCACTGAGTATGTAGTAACAGTGCTATGTTGCGCGGATTGTGAGTATCGGGGATCAGGTCTATTTGATTTGAACCCATATGTTGAATTTAAAAAACAAGCATGACAAACATTAGTGTCTATTGGCCATAGTAGCCACCCACCCAGAGCCTTAACTGAAGAATTAAATGTACCATTTTGTATCATACCATTTAATTGGTCTCCAGTATAATTTGTATAAGATTGCCAATTATCGAAAGGGGCGAGGGATGGAATAGTTGGAGTATTCAATTCTTTAATTTTAGCCGTGGATACTCAGTTCTTGTACCAGAGATGGGGCATCAACTGGAGGATTAGAATAAACAATGTCCATGACTGAATGTAAAGAAGGTCTAACAGGTACCAGGTCAACTGAAGTCCCAATATCCCCCTCCTGCAGCTGGGGAGAATCAGCAAGGATGGTGCTCATGGACTGTAAAGCAACATTTTGTGTAGGAACTCCTTGAGGCATACTATTTAGGATTGTCCACATGGTGTAACTTGACATGTACAATGGAAACGAAGCACTTTTCTTTGTGTCCAGGAAGTGGAGGGAAAATTACAGTTTGGGTACCCTGAAGACCAAGCACTGGAACAGGAGCATGGTAGAAGGGACCGAATTCTTTCTTGGTTTCCACCTTTTCACAAACCAAATCACCAACTTCAGGAAGCCTGCCGGTAACAGGAATCTGAACAGCCACAAGCCACATCTGATTGGAGAAAAGAAGACAAATGACTTTTAGCCAGAGAATCACAACATTGGTGTAGATCCTGCAAGACAGCACAGTGGTTATCTACGTCAAAGGTTGCATCTGCCGCCACAACGTCTAGACCATCAAGGGCAGGAACATACATCTTAATGCTAAAGTGCATTTCATATAGGGTCCGCCTACCATACACCTTTTAGGGAGGTTATTAAGTGCTCGCGGAACCCCATAAAGATGAGTTAACCAGCCACAGCCCATACTTAATACCTTTGCTGCTAAAGACTGCTTTAAGTCACGGTTCATCCGTTTCACAACAGAACTGCCCTTGGGCCTATATAGAGACGAGAAATGCACCTGCACCCCCATCAATACCACTGAATCACTGTATGCCTTAGAGGCGAAAGCCAGACCCTGGTCTGCATCGAAAGTGCCACAGGCATAAGTTCCGACAAAGACCTGCAAATCCTTAATACCAGTTTGAGTGTCAGCCGAGCGCTGTGGCCAGACCCAGTGGAACCTAGAGCAAGAATCTACTGCAACCAAAATATATATGAATGCATTTTCCGAAACAAGGGGACCGCAATGATCAAGGTAAATACCGCCAAATGGCTGATTTGAAATAGAAAGGTGTGTCTGAGGTGGACGGGACACAGTATTTAATTTGCTGACAAACGTCCCAACATAGGACATATCAGCAAGTCTGTTGGTAAAGAGTCCACCACCAGTAACGTTGCTGTAAGAGAGAAACAGTGGCTGCAACCCCTGCATGGGCAGAAGCTATGCCTTCATGAACGGCCACAATTAAAGAGTGTCTGTGGTCGAGGTTTGGTAACAGTAAATCACCAACCCCAGGATTTGTTACAAAGGGAACCTTGTCAGTAGTTAACTGATAAGTATATTTAGAAGGAAATCCTTGAGGAAAAGCAGTTCCTTCCCGACATGCGGCAATGGCAGCCAAAATGCCATAATCAATTTTAGTCATCGGACGCATAATCGTGGCTACTCTAGTTGTGGCTACTGCAGATTTGGCTGCTTTGTCAGCCATCAAAATCACCAACAGCATGCGCACCCACAGGTTGATGGCCCAATGTATGAACAACATATGTAAGTGGTAGGCGATCTTTAAGATTAGCCACCTTTACCCAAAGCATTTTTTGCTTTATTGTGCTGCCTTTTGAATCCTGAAAGTCATTTTGTTTCCAAAAGTGTAAATTGTCATTATAAGATTGTACACAATAAAAAGAGTCACACACCACATGGGTCAGAATGCTCGAGAGCTAGAAGCAAAGCTCTCAACTCAGCCAATTGTGCCGTACAGTTACCCGGGACTGAGTATGAATGATACTGGAGTGGAAAAGACCATTGACCATAGTACCTCCAACAATAGCACAAGCTGCAGAATAAGTCTGCTTAGAACCAATGGCTGGTTGTGCCAAACCATCAGTGTAAATTATATTTTTATACTGAGCAAGTGGAAGAAGTGAGGAAGGTGGAGGATGAACATGTTTGTATTGAAGAAACTCTTGTGTCTGTAATGACGGATCAAAAACAAAGGAAACATCAACAGAAGTCAAAGAGCAGCCCATTGAATCCAACGTGGGTGAAGGGCTTTAGAATTAGGAATGTTAGCCTTTATGACCACCTCTAGGATGGACACTGGGGAAACAACAAAAATGTCTTTACCTTGAGTGAGAGGTCATTCCTTGAGGATGGCCATCTGTACTGCAGTTAAACTTTTTCAGTAGAAGTGTACAGATGCGATTTATAAGCAATGGGAACAGTGTCACCTTCATTGAATGTGATATAAGTAAAACCAACTGCACCCGGTACTATCAGGATGACCAAATTAGTAGTGTTAAGCCTGGTCTGCAAGAACTGCGTAGCAAGTAGACCAGACTGCAAATCGCTTAAGACAATAGTATGGTCCGGAAGCCATGAGGCAGCAGAAAAATGTGGATGTATTAAAGCATAAAGTGGTTTAATACGTTGAGCACAATCAGGAATGTAAGTTCTGCTGAAGTTTTAAAAACCAAGAAGAGACTGTAATTTCTTAAGGAAAGAAGGGGGTTGCAATTGTGCACACTTCTCTATGAAATAAGGAGACAAATCCCTACCCTTGTTAGTTAATTCATCACCAAGAAAACGGACAGCAAGAAATGTGGGACTTTGCAAAATTGAACTTGTAACCAAGTTCAGCAAATCGCGTAATAATGCGATCCACTCTCGCTAAATGCTGATTCAAATCATCATCTGTAAAATATATGTCATCGACATAGGACAAAGCGTCAGGATCAATGTCATTTAAATGGAGCACAATACATGCTGCAAAAATGCCGGGGCTTTTCTTATACCCCATGGGTAAACGGGTGTAGCGTCTCTGGCAACTGAGGGCAGTAAACGTGGACCAATCACGGTTCTCAGGGGCCAAGTTGTGACTGAAAAACCCATTAGAAATGTTTAGCATAGTTTTAAAATGTTTATGGTTGATATTATTAATCAGGGCCGTACTGTGTGCGTGTATGACTATTCAAATGTTTATAATCTAAGACAATGCGATAAGAGCTGTCAGGTTTCAAAACCAGAAAAAGGAGATTATTCATAGAAGTAGGTATTCGATGAATGTATTTTTGACAAAGATGCATATTAGCCTTTGACATTGACTAGGCTGACCACACTAGGTAACAGTCAGAGTGGTAAAAGGGAGCGCAATCCTGGGCACACGCGGTGAGGGTATTCGTAATATAACATTCAGTATTGATGCGTTATATAAATGCAGTGGTCGACATCAGTATTGGTTCAAAACGTTTCTGTATATTTCAACAAAGACTATGTTGAATACAATAAACCGGCTGGTTTATTGTATTCAACATAGTCGTTGTTGAAATATAAAGAAACTTTTTTGAACCAATACTGATGTCGACCACTGCATTTATATAACGCATCAATACTGAATGTTATATTACGAATACCCTCACCGCATGTGCCCAGGACTGCGCTTACTTTACATTGTGGATCCTGCGATTCACACATTCCCCAGGGGTTATCGGGTTACTCCCCTGACCTGGTAGCACCGCACCAATACAGGTCTATAGTTAGTACACGCAATAGCCTGAGAGCCACTTTCCTGACTTAACTAAAAAACCCCAGCCTAACCTCCAGAGTGGTAAAAGGGATCAACATCCTAGGTCCTGAAGAGAAGCTTAGGGATAGGCTTCGAAACATGTAGACCCGTGAGGAAACTGCCCATTATAGCACTTTTTCCTCCTTTTCCCCACTTTTAATAATACCAGCTATAGGGAGTATTAAAGTTTAGTTTTCCACGCAGCCAGGTATTTTTTAACTCACTTATCTTCTGATCCTTCTACTCTCACATCAAACACATTATTTCACTTCACTTGAAAGAGCTCCCACCTATCCGTAGGTTGTAGCATGCCCCGTCCCACAGCGGGGCGGGAAGAACACGATGATGAAGCATGCCACCAAGGGACCTTTTGGTGGGTGAGGGTTAGTTTAGAACACATATCATTTCTCCCATGCTAGAAACCGAATGGTTCTCTTGGGTTTAGTCACTGTTTGTAAGGATAGCACGGTTCTTTGGAATTGAGAGTGGACTCCCTTTGTTTTTTCATTACTTGTAGAGGAGGCCGAGTCCACGACTTATTATACCTCTTCACTCCCTTCTTTGTTTTTTGGCATTATTCATAGAAGAGACACAGGGCTTAAGGACACCCTGATACTCCAGATGAGTAAGAATGTCTTTAACTGATGCTTTTGCATCACATTTAATTGGATATTGAGGCTGTGGTTGAGGGGTGAAACGTATTGGAATAACATGTTGCAGAGAATTATTTTACCAACCAGCTTGGGGGCATATTATCAAGGAAACACGATAAATATCGCTTTGCGCGATTCTGTTTAACGCCGCATATCGCAGGATATAATCGCCGAGATATCGCGTTATTATTAACGCATATCTCCACAGCGATTAAATCCTGCGATAGCGGCGTGAAACAGAATCGCGCAAAGCGGGAAATGCGATATTTATCGTGTTTCCTTGATAATATGCCCCAGGGTCTCAGCCGTACGATCCACCTGCCATATCAAGTATGGCTAAGTCGGATTCAAACCAGGCGTTGCAAACCCGCGATAACCGCGGTTAGCGCGGTTAATTCTATCGCATCGCGGGTTTGCTCGAGGCTTGGTAATAGTGCGCTGCCATGTCAGCGCCGGATTTCAGGGAGGAATGGAAGGAACGCCCACTTTGCATGTCATTAGCGATATTCTTCGCTGACATGCAAAGTGGAGTTAATTGGGCTGCTTACTCAAGGAAACACGCGTTAGCGTGTCCTTGATAATTGTGCGGAGTAAAATTCGCCGCTTTTCGGCCGAAAACGGCCGATAAAGCGGCGAAAATGGGCTTGATAATATGCCCCTTGGTTTGCTATAGGGCAGGAGCCAAAGCAAGGGCCCACTCAGAAGCATAAGCATGCTGTGTCTCCTCAGGGACGAAATTCAAAAAGAAGGGAGGATTATAGCTTACCCCCGAGGACAAGCCAGAACAAAGGAGGGAGGCCAATCGACCTCCGCCAACAAAATGTCATAAGAAGAAGTCAAATTATCCCAAAAAATAGCATTAATGGTGCGTTTAATATGACCTTCATTCTGAATGTCCAAATGATAAAGTCGATAAGGAGTTGCGATGCGGGTATCCGCGGTCTCAACCATAACAAATATTTCAGTTGCTTTTGCCTCCAGAAACTGGGGAAGTGTCTGGAGCACTATGGTGAATTCCACCCCGCTGTCAAAGAGAATCACCAACCAACTCCTGTCCAGGAGAAGAGTTCTGACTGTCTGGCGCATATTTTACTGTTGAAGCATCAATATTCTTCTTTTGGAAGGGAGCTCTATACGGAGGTGGTTCCCCCTCTTGACATTAGTGTCAAAAGAGCGTTGCGTGTCCCGCTTAGGCTGCACGTATTCGCCTTGTCTGCAATCTTGTTGCCTGCCTCTGTCGTACAGCTGAGCAGACGATTCCTGTAAGGAACGAGGAGAATGAGAACCTGAAAATGCTCCAGAGTTTTAATTTTAGTGCAATCACGCAAATCATATCATCGCTCAGAAGCCTCCGGTGGAGTGGACCCGCCACGAGACCCGGGCTTCTGTTGTTGTTGCTTAGATTTATCCCAAGACTTCTAAGGAAAAATCAGATGAGCATCGCTTTCATGAGGAGGTTTGCCCAGAGATTGCGCAAATGGTCTGTACCCCAAATTATTATGACCCAAAGATGTATAAACATCAGAAATAATTACAGCCAACTCATGCACACGGTCAGCAGCGGCCACTGGGGAAAGTCGCTGGAGTATAATCAAGGACGCTGCCTCAACTTTAACATTAGAAAGAATCATTTCAGAGACTATGGAAAAATTACCCACTAACTTCATCCCCAAATCTAGGGCAGGACCTGCCCCATGTTCCTTCTGTACATATTTGAGGACGTTTGGAAGAACGCTCATTGAGGGGGTGCCATAACAAAGTGTGTACACTGTAGCAAACACCATTCCCCAGGTGTTGCAGTCAGTCAAGGGGGGAACCAGACCACTAGGCAACAACAAAGTAAGGATCCTAAGCTTTTCCACCGGACCCGTAAGGGAAAAAACAGCCTGAAGCTGATCAATTTTTTGAGCAATCCAAAGCGGAAAGTCTTCATGGTTAAGGGGTTGTTTGCCTGTAACGGAGTTTAAATTAACTGGGATAATAACAAGCCATCCACCTTGTGGGGCCTGCACAGGAGGCGCAGCCCCTGGTGGAGCTGCCAAAAAGGCACAGACAACAAACTGAATCAAACGTCTATATAAATGGACTACTTGAGCATACAACACACGTACATCCACCACAGTAGCGGTGGCATAATGTGGATACTGAGTAAAACCTGCCAAGACAGGCCATGCGGCCCGTCAATACTTAAGCGGCACATGCGAACAGAAGCAAGCGGATGGGGAAGGGCACCATTAAAATTTGGTGCCCCAAGGCCATAAGAGGAAGTTCAATGATTGCATAAGGGTGGTAAGCAGCAAGAACATTAGCTACAGTATAAGAATGAAACATATTATCATTCGCATCGACAGCGGGGAACGTAACCCAGGAGTAAAAACCTCAAAGCGGTATGCAGGATCCGCTTTGACCACAAAAACAACGGGACACCCTGCATTGGGGACTCCATGACATAACAACTGTTGAGTAACCGCTGCGCGGAAATGAGCCGGAATCACAACTGGTTAAGCCACATGCAGATGTAAGGGATTCAAACAGCAGCACAAAAGTGGGTTTTAACCTTTTAAAATCCAAGGTTATAAAACCTACAGCAATAGGAGGTGCCTACAAGCTGAGGAGGTAAAGCCCTCACACCATGGACGTCTCCGGGCAATGGTGCGAGGGTATTGTGGATGAACACAAGCGCTACTCAGGGGCCCTGCTAATAAGTTTTAGACCAAGCGTTGGGCACTATGTTGCAGGGATTCTGAAAAATCACAGACATATGCTTGGTAGCATAGAACCTTAGTAGGCAGAGACTGAGTTATCCTCCCACCTTAGTACCCATGAGCCCGGGATCGACTAGCTAAAGTGTCCCACTTGCCCTCCTACTCACTCACAGAGGAACAAGTGATTAGACACCCCAGAACGCCAACCCACCCTTTCTCTTTCACACTCGTACTTGCCCACAATAAGAACTGACAGAGACACGAGAAAAGTTTAAAATATTTATTTTAACTATCATGCTCTAGTATGCAGTATACGTGCTGCAATGAGTAAAAAGATGCCTAACACAAATACGGTCAGCATAGTAAGTAATCCATAATTCTCTAAAGGAGGTGTCATTGTATAAGACAGGGTAAACTAACCCCCCTCCCCTCCTACAAAATCAAAGTGATTATATATAAAAAGATCTCTGGGTGTTGGCAGCGGACCCTGTACATTAGCATGCACAGATGAAGATTCTACATCTCAGGTGTAGTCGCGATATTGTCTGTGTGTTTGCATGTCTGTGCATACCTATATGACAAAGAGTACGTGTTCCCAAACAACAGCTGCATTTGAGTGTTTTGTCTATGTGCTAGAGCCTGATCAAAACAGAATAATAAGGGACATTGTTGATTGATCTTATGTACAGCATTCAGACTAAATCCCAGGAAAGAACAGAATGCAAAAACAATAGTAGGTTCTAGTTGAAAATACAGTGTGGCACAAAGCAGAATACGTGTGCATAGTAACGCGTGCAAAGCAAAGAAAAGATTGCAGCCTGCTCACGCTAACATAGGGAAAAGGGCAATGGGCCTGAACGGGACATATGACAATCTTAGGTAGAAACACTCGTACCAGAGGGAAAGAGAGGGGACGCTAAAATGGCCAAAAGGCAACAGCTCAAGGATCCAAGTCACAAAATAATATTTGGCCCCAACAACTCAAATCGTGCCTGCAGCAGGCTCCTGATAGCAAGTGCTCTGCCAAAATCTATCATTAAAGCAAGTTCTCCCAAACTAGGCGTCTCAATGCTCCAAGAGGGTAGGAGGGGCGTATCAGCCCAATCACAGTCTGGAGCAGCGCTCGTCAAACTTTTTAATGCCGCACCCCCCCAAGTGGAAACAAAAAATCATCGGCCCCCCTCAGCATTTTTCACAATTATTCTATTAAATTTTATCTACTAAAAGTAGACACAGGATGTGGCTAGGACTTTTGAAGAATATTTGGATTCCCTTCCCCTTTGACACATACTCCCATCTAGGATATAAGTGACAAAGATGTCAGTGACGGCCCACTACAGAGCATAATGGTTCTTTTGGCCAGAGCTTGGAGCGCCCCCTGGGATGGCCCCCCTTCGCGTAATAATGTGCTGCACGTAGTAAAAATATCCATCGAATGGCACAATTTGCAGTAAATTGCTGTAAACACTTACTAAGAACACACAGGAACACCTGAATGTGAGCGGCTGTTGTTCACAGTGCACTTGTTTAAATGCATCCTTGCACCAAAAAGAATGCATTTTGCACTAAAATATAGCTTAAAGTTACGAATTTCCATTTCACATAATTACATGCTCAATGTTCCCATGATTTTGCATAGTAACACAAAAGAAAAAAATATGCACATTTCGCACAGTTTTCATCATCCGCATATATCATACTTAGGTGGTCATATGTGGTGTAGGGCAACACTAAACCTCTCCAGAATGAGGGCAAACAAATGGGGGCAAAAAATGCAGCCCACCACATGGTCCCTCTACTGTGACCATGGTTAGGCCCGGATAAAATTGATATTAATCCTGTGTAATTTATGTAATTTTGGGAATTTCACATCATGCTTGTTATGTGAAATTCTTGAAATTGTGCCGTTTTGCACTTTTGGGCCATTTGCAATTAAGATTTACTGGAAACCTGCCATTCAAAGTAAAACGTTACCACAAATGCACAGGAAGAATAGAATGCAAGCAGCTGTTGTTCCTAGTAATTTTAGTTTTTTTGCCCTTTCTTTTTAGCACAAAATGCGTCATGGCACGTTACAATGTAGTGTAAAATGATGGATTTACATTTGGCTTAATTATGCCCAATTTCATTTAATTGTGCCAACATTTCACTTAATTGCGCAAAAGCAGATCACACAAATTTTGCACAAACCTACCCATGATCTATCTAGGTGTGCGCCTAATTTGCTTTCACATAATTACATGAAACTCCCGGAAAAAATTATGCAGAATTACGCGTAATAATGCAAAATGCAAATCTCTCATTCAGTACTATATTTTAGTGCTGAACGCTTCCTTGTGTCATTTTTTGATGCAAGGGTGAATTTTGTGCTGAAAAATAGTGCTATCAACACAAGCACTTGCCTTCTGTTTGTTGACATTGTTCTAGCACTTCTGCGCTATACTTTTGCCGTAAACACAGTGTAATCACACATAACGTAATTACCAAATGTTAAGAATTTCGTGTATCACGCATAAAGAGAAACTTCCCAAATTGTGTGAATTATGTCAGAATAATTTACATTTCGACCAGGCCAAAATACATCCTGATGCTAGAAATGGTCAGTGGTAGGATACTACTTGATAAAGTGTAAAGTGTAATTTTCTTTTGATAATTATTATGCTCTTGAGAGAAAACACCTGGTGAGTCTAAATTTCTTTTGAAAATATATGCCCTTTAGTTAATCCACCTGACTTATACTGGGTTGTAGCAATAATATTTGCCGCCCACACACTTTTGTTATAAATCATATAACTCAAATTAATTACATCTTCGAACTACTTTTGAATTTGGGAAGTTTAGGATGCTTGATTTCAGTGAAGGCCTCTGAATTGGTCAGGAGAACTGTCAGGATGCTGGCCTTTGTGTTGTACGGTCGAAAATAAAAACCTTCTTACCTGTGGCTTCTTCCCTACTTGGAATTACAGGGGGTGTTGGGGCCAAATAACCATTGTCCCAACACCCCAGCTTGTTTAGTTTAGTATTCTCCCCAAGGAAGGAATGGAGCACTTGAGTCTACACCCAGGTTTTGTGATGATCCATCAATGATCCTCAATGTTCTGTTTCCTAAACCAGTCCAGGTCTAATCGGAACAATGCAGCAGATGCATTTTGACCAAGCTTGACCAAGCTTGTAATAAGAACATCATTCATGCTGCGGCTGCTACTTACAGGTATTTGTGGAGTCAACTGGCATCTTTGAGGATGATAGTATAATGTGACATCTTGTCTATGGGCACTTACTGCTTTCTACTACTTATTTGTGACTTTAGGGGAGGGAAAAAGAGGGTAGTACACAGCAGTTATGAATAGACTCTGTTAATTAGGGCTGAAGTGATAAGTCACAAAGAGCAAGATTGGTGTTTGAGGCATAGTAAAGTAGTTTGGGGCATGGTAAAATTTCCCACACTGGCCACAAGGTGGGGGGGAGGCATTGAGTTGGCTGGGATGGTAGCTCATGTATAGACTTGGGGTGGAAAATGGGAAATGTGTTCTTCATGATGAGCCAGGTTTGGGTATCTGTAGGTAGGCGGGCCTCTTCTGGAATACCCTGGATGCTATTGCTTAATAAACGGTAAACTAATAAAGGAATTGATTGTTGTGTAAAAGACAATGATACATTTATTTCACACAAAAAACACAAACATCCATACCTCCTGCAACAGACACACCCCTTTCTAAGCCTTAGAAAGCAAACGCAAAACAAAAAACCCTTCCCCTGACACGATTCATTGAAGAGAACGCCGTCCTCGACCCGTCCCAATCCGGATTCCGAAGCAACCACAGCACAGAGACCGCCCTACTCGCCGTCACAGACGACATCTGCACCCTCCTGGACCAAGGCCACTCCACAGCCCTCATCCTACTCGACCTATCAGTGGCCTTCGACACCGTCTCCCATCGCACACTAGTCGTCAGACTACACGACACAGGCATACAAGGAACAGCCCTGGACTGGATCCGATCATTCCTCACCGGAAGAAGCCAAAGGATCAGACTCCCACCCTTCCTCTCCGACCCCACGAAAATCACCTGCGGAGTCCCACAGGGTTCATCACTGAGCCCCACCCTCTTCAACATTTACATGGCCCCCCTCGCAGCCATCGTCCGACAGCACGGCCTAAAAATCGTATCCTACGCCGACGACACCCAGCTCTTCCTCTCCCTCACCAAAGACCCCACCACTGCCAAACTCAACTTCCAGAAAGGAATGCAAGACGTCGCAGTCTAGATGACCAACAGCTGCCTGAAGCTCAATGCCGAGAAGACAGAAGTCCTCGTCCTCGGTACCACCCCTTCTGCATGGGACAGCACCTGGTGGCCGACCACCCTTGGAAGCCCACCTACCCCCTCAGACCACATCAAGAACCTCGGCATTGTACTCGACTCATCACTCTCCATGAACCGACAGGTCAACGCCGTCACCTCCAGCTGCTTCAACACCCTCCGCATCCTCCGCAAGACCTTCAAGTGGATCCCCCTGAGTCAAGGAAGACAGTCACCCACGCACTCATCACCAGCAGACTGGACTATGGAAACGCACTCTACGCCGGCATCAACAAGTCCCTACTCCGCAAACTCCAGACAGTACAGAACACCGCCGCCAGACTCGTCCTCGGCATCCCCCGACATGAGCACATCAGCCAACACCTACGAAGTCTCCACTGGCTCCCCGTGGAGAAAAGAGTCACTTTCAAAATCCTCACTCACGCCTACAAATGCCTACACAACAACGGACCCAAATACCTCAACGACAGAATCAACTTCCACGTACCCAAAAGAAACCTCCGATCTTCCAACCTCGCACTGGCCGAAACCCTGCGCATCCACAGATCCAGAGCAGGCGGAAGATCCTTTTCTCACATTGCAGCCAAGACCTGGAACGAGCTACCGGCAGACATCAGACGCGCCCCCTCAAGACCTGGCTCTTCGGCTAAACAGATCTCCAGACCCCCCCCCCCTCAGCGCCTTGAGACCCTCACGGGTGAGTAGCGCGCTTACAATTCCCTGATTGATTGATTGATACCGCCCATACCATCCATAGCACAATTGCCTAATCCCTATCAAACAAGATCCAAAAAAAGGACCAGGAGGAATTTTAAATATATATGCTTCTAAATCAGTCTGTCTTTAATATCTTTCTGTCAATTGTAGAGCATGCACACATTCTAGAACTTTCCACTGGTGAAACCCCATAGCTGTGTGGGGAGGGTGCTTTTGCTGGCTCCTTTGAGGAGGTGAAAGTGTGCACAGCTACCTGCGGCTCCTGTGGCCTTCTCTTGCCGCTGCTGGGTAGTAGGTAATTGGAGCTGTTGCTGCTGCTACCTCCTTCCCATCCAATTCCTCTAGCCAGCAGAGGGCCGCCACAATTGCTTGGATATTTTTTAGCAGCAGCCAAGCAGCTTACTCCAGCTGGGCCTGCCACCATGGACCTGAGCCTCCTGGCTTCCAGCTACAACATCGCCTTAACTTTTTTTCTTCCAATGAGCATATATATATATATATATATATATATATATATATATATATATATATATGTATATATATATGCACAGTATGTACCAAAACATGAGATTTTGGTGCATTAAGCACCTAAATCTGAACATTATTTTGCAAAAACTCGCAGTAGGATTTTTTTCAGGTGGGCCAAATATCACACCAGTTATGGGCTACTTGTAATAAGGGTTATAAATTTCTATTTTAATTTTTGTAACCATTAACCTAAAGTGTACTTTGTCCCCTATATTTAGATTTGTTTCTTAGACTTATATAGACTTATCTGCAATGTGCTAAACATAAAATTTTAAAAAACAATAAACATCACTTAACTGTCACCACCTCAAAGCCGAGTAGGTCCAGTAGGGTTTGCTAACAGTCCTGATTGTCTGCCGCTTGTGCTGTATTTGCTGCTGGGACCACCCCATCCTTGTTCTCTGGCATATGTAACACCCCAAGAGCATGACCCCTCTCCTTCAGCTACTAACATCATGACTAAAGGGTCAGGGAGGACAGTCACATTTTTTTATTTTTATTAAATCTTAAGGTAAAAACATAGCAGCAGGGGAAGAAGGTAGAGAGTAAAAATAAATAGGGACACATGACAAGTAAAAGAGTTCAAATGGAATTAGACTAAAGGTGTGGTAGTCACCAGGTATGCAGAAGCATTCATGAGTGACAGGTGCTATGCCCTAGTCTCAAAATGGCCATTTCCAAATGTCGCATTACATGTGTTGCCAGACACCATCAAGGGACCATGGGGCAAGGGGGGGTTACTGCGCCTCAGCCATGGCTGCTTGGGTCATTTGCCTCTGATGTCCTGGTGCCCATCCAACTATGTCTCTGCAAACTGGGCCATGTACAACTACTTCAGCACTGTCAATAGAAGCAATAGTGGGCAGACACATGCTCCTCAGGGAGGTAATGTGGGGGTTCTCAGCTCGGATCTCAACAATCACACAGCAGTTCAATAACCGATTTTCCAACCCAGTGTTTGCTTTGTTAAAAAGAAAGTACTTTAATACACATAGACTAATCAATACTACTAACTACAAGTCATAGCCATGGATGCTTCACTGGCGTGGGCCAACTACTTGGGGATGATCACTCCCCATTCCCCCTCCTCTCTCTCTCCCATTTGCCTGGTTCGAGGTCTGTCTTTGGCAGATTTCAGGGACAGGTGCAGTGTTGCCTCTCTATTGAGGTTCTGCAATCAGTTACTCTTATTAGCCCCAATTGGCCTTATCTTACTATTGCAGAGTTTCCTGTGCTCTTCAGATACAGCAGGGACCAACAGCGTTCATCTGTTTCTCTCCCTCATGCATAAGGAGACTTTCTAGCTGCAAGTGATCCGATACTGAGGTCAGCTCAGCAGAAGGCAGCAGCGGAGGCAACCACATAGAATCTGTGCTCTGGCTAGTTGCAAGCTTGCTTCTGGGCTTCAAGTGACTCGGAGTCATGGAAAGTGGGGTCCAGGGTCACAGAAATGCCCTCAGGCAATTGTCTTGTGGCATGCCGACCCCACCATGGCTAATGTTGTCTGGTTAGTGGCACAGTGCACCATTTCAAAGTCACAGTAGCCCAGTCTGTTCAGACGCAGCTTCACCATGTTGCAGCAGAGAAGTCAGCTCTGGCACAACTTGATGATGTTGTAGTAGTACAGACCACTTATTCACAACTTTACAATGTCACAGCAATGTGGTCTGCTCCATCATGCTTTCACAAGGTTGCCTTGATGCTGGCTGTTTGTTAGGAGAGCCTGTTCTCTGATCCCCGGAGCACACGGATTGGTCTCCTTTGTCTTCCTAAGTGGATGGACCCTCAAAGACCTGGGGCAGCTGCTGGACAATCACAGCTCCTACACACTTGGTATTATTATCCTTACCTCTCTCAGCAGACAGTTTGGCCTTCAGGTGCTTCAGAACTGGGAGCCGCTACTTTCTTCCAGGTCAGGCTCCAGAGTATGTACTTGTACCTCTGGAAAGCTGGTTTTAGATTGTCAGGCAGACACCAGCACCAGTTGTATAACAGTGCACTAAGTACTCTGTAGAGCAGTCCTTCTCTTGGTCAAAGAGAACCTGGAACTGGAATAACAAGTGGACCAGTGGCACCCACCTCTATATAGTTACAGCAGACAGGGAATGTATATTCTCTGGCTTTGCTTCTAGGACTAGATTGGATCAGTTCTTCTTTCATTTGGCCTCCCCAGGATGTCCTCCAGACACAGACTAGTGGTATAGTGATGGTCCTCACAGCAGGGTAGCTTTCAGCATGGAGTACCCACAACACAAAGAGGTGTGAGTTAGCTGCTCCTGGCTATCAATAACTACACTGATCAGGAAAGAGACAAAAGGCTGGCCTCACCTAAAAGATGTTTCACATTAGGAATAACAGAGACTGCAGTTCCACACTTCAACCCCACCATCCACAAAGTGGCAATGCTGAGGGCTGCTAATAAGCAGCCCTTCTCAGCAAAAGGACGGAACTGAATTATTAAAGGGAGCCCCATGTCCACTTTCCTCACTTAAATATCTGGGTTTCCTTCTTCCAGCTTCAGGAATGTTAGCTAAATAGCTTCCACTGTCTGGGAAAACAACCTCCTCTTCATTATGTGCACATGAATAAGTCAGGGGCTTCCAAATAGAAACCGCAGGCCTCAATTACATTGGCTTACTAATACACACAATGTATGTAGCACACAGGCAACGCACACATAGAGTACACTTGGAATGTTAGCGCTGGGATCTGGGTTAGCGCATAGAAGTGGAACTTTACACAAGTGGCCGATAGGCCTCAACTCAAGTGACAAAGATAAAAATGTCTGATCACAACTATTGATTCACAAAACACAGTATGCTGCTACCTCCACTCCACATTCTAAACCCATGACAGGCATGGTAGCCCACTGTCAGTCAAATGAGAGCACACTTGGTGTGCTCCCTCCAGGTCATAGGGCAGTTCCAGGACCACACTCATGTCAAGGGACAGGCCTAGACCTTCGCACACACACGAAGTAGTGTGAGGATGGGGACACAATCAACTAGCATTGGCAAAGATAACATGTCTTACATTTTGTGAGATTATTGGCTTTGCTCATGTTTTTTAGCTATGTTGCAAATGGTTGAATATTGTAAAAATCTGTATGAAACAGCATTGTCCATGTTATAGTGCTTTTTTTATTTTCAGTTACTTTGCACTGAAGCTAGTGCTGCTGTGTAATATGGCTAAAAAACATTGGCAAAGCCGATAGATCTCACACAGGCGAGACCTATTGGCTTTGCCAATGCTTGGTATGGAATGCCATATGGTAAGTTATAAGTATTTATATAGTGTTTACAACAGCTAAAGTGCTTGTTTTATAGAATGGAGAATGCCCTTGCCAAGGTGCTAGTGTGTCCAGATTCAGAAGCATTGTAGGACCATACAAAAACTGTGAAAATGTGCCATATAAATGCACTAAATGTAACATAATTTGTAGGTAGACAGAAAAGTCCAATAGGTTACAGCTTTTATTACAGTGATACTTTAGGCTATGTATTACTTTAGGTGCAATGATTACAAAAGAATCAAAAAAGTACTCCTGACGGCTTATTTAGTAGTAAAATGTAGCAATAATCGGTGTTCAATGGGCAAAAACATTGGCAAAGCCGAATAATCTCACACAGGCGAGATCTATTGGCTTTGCCAATGCTTGGTATGGAATGCCATATGGTAAGTTATAAGTATTTATATAGTGTTTACAACAGCTGAAGTGCTCCTTTTATAGAATGGAGAATGCCCTTGCCAAGGTGTTAGTGTGTCCAGATTCAGAAGCATTGTAGGACCATACAAAAACTGTGAAAATGTGCCATATAAATGCACTAAATGTAACATAAGTTGTAGGTAGACAGAAAAGTCCAATAGGTTACAGCTTTTATTACAGTGATGCTTTAGGCTATGTATTACTTTAGGTGCAATGGTTACAAAAGAATCAAAAAAGTACTCCTGACGGCTTATTTAGTAGTCAAATGTAGCAATAATCGGTGTTCAATGGGTTTCCTAGCTCTTTTGGCCCATGTGCCACTGCACCTGCTGCACATTCCAGATCAGGACCCTAGTGCATGCAAGTAGCTGCACTTGTGACTGCTTGTTTAGAAGTGAAATATACCATTAATCTGTGCTCAGTGGGTTTCCTAGACCTTTTGTCCCCTGTGATACTGCTCCTGCTGCACCATTCAGATCATGACCCTAATGTCTGCAAGATAACTACACTTGTGACTCCTTGTTTAGTAGTAAAATACAGCAATAATCAGTGATCAGTGGGATTCCTAGAACTTTTGGCCCTATACCAGTGCACCTGCTGCACCACTCAAATCATGACTCTAGTGCCTGCAAAGTAACTGCACTTGTGACTGCTTGTTTAGTGGTAAAATATACCAATAATCAGAGCTCAGTGGATTTCCTAGACCTTTTGTCCTCTGTGACACTGCACCTACTGCACCATTTAAATCACGAATCTAGTGCCTTCAAGGTAACAAACTGAATCAAACGTCTATATAAATGGACTACTTGAGCATACAACAAACGTACATCCACCACAGTAGCGGTGGCATAATGTGGATACGGAGTAAAACCTGCCAAGACAGGCCATGCGGCCCGTCTATACTAAAGCGGCCCATGCGAACAGAAGCAAGCGGATGGGGAAGGGCGGCGTTAGAATTTGGTGCTCCAAGGCCGTAAGAGGAAGTTCAATGATTGCATAAGGGCGGTAAGCCGCAAGAACATTAGCTACAGTATAAGAATGAAACGTATTATCATTCGCATTGACAGCGGGGAACGTAACCCAGGAGTAAAAAACTCAAAGCGGTATGCAGGATCCGCTTTGACCACAAAAACAACGGGACACCCTGGATTGAGGACTCCATGACATAACAGCTGTTGAGTAACCGCTGCGCGGAAATGAGCCGGAATCACAACCGGTTAAGCCACATGCAGATGTAAGGGATTCAAACAGCAGCACAAAAATGGGTTTTAACCTTTTAAAATCTAAGGGAAAAAAACCTACAGCAATAGGAGGTGCCTACAAGCTGAGGAGGTAAAGCCCCCACACCACGGACGTCTCCTGGCAATGGTGCGAGGGTATTGTGGATGAGCACAAGCACTACTCAGGGGTCCCGCAAATAAGTTTTAGACCAAACGTTGGGCACCATGTTGCAGGGATTCTGCGAAATCACAGACCTATGCTTGGTACCATAGAACCTTAGTAGGCAGAGACTGAGTTATCCTCCCACCTTTTACCTATGAGCCCGGGACCGCTTGCTAAAGTGTCCCACTTGCCCTCCTACTCACTCACAGATGAACAAGTGGTTAGACACCCCAGAACACAACCCACCCTTTCTCTCTCACACTCGTACTTGCCCACAATAAGATCTGACAGAGACACGAGAAAAGTTTAAAATATTTATTTTAACTATCATGCTCTAGTATGCAGTATACGTGCCACAATAAGTAAAAAGATGCCTAACACAAATACGGTCAGCATAGTAAGTAATCCATAAACCACAAAAGGAGGTGTCATTGTATAAGACAGGGTAAACTAACCCCCCTCCTCTTCTACAAAAGCAAAGTGATTATACATAAAAAGATCTCTGGGTGTTGGCAGCGGACCCCGTACATTAGCATGCATAAATGAAGATTCTACATCTCAGGTGTAGTCGCGATATTGTCTGTGTGTTTGCATTTCTGTGCATCCCTATATGACAAAGAGTATGTGTTCCCAAACAACAGCTGCATTTGTGTGTTTTGTCTATGTACTAGAGCCTGACAAAAATACAGAATAATAAGGGACATTGTTGTTTGACCTTCTGTACAGCGTTCAGACTAAGTCCCAGGAAAGAACAGAATGCAAAAACAACAGTAGGTTCTATGTGAAAGTACAGTGTGGCACAAAGCAGAATACGTGTGCATAGTAACACGTGCAAAGCAAAGCAAAGACTGCAGCGTGCTCTTGCTAACATAGGGAAAAGGGCAATGGGCCTGCACGGGACATATGACAATCTTAGGTAGAAGCCCTCGTACCAGAGGAAAAGAGAGGGGATGCTAAAATGGCCAAAAGGCAACAGCTCAGGGATCCAAGTCACAAAATAATAATTGGCCCCAACAACTCAAATCGCCCATGCAGCAGGCTCCTGATAGCAAGTGCTCTGCCAAAATCCATCATTAAACCAAGTTCTCCCAACTAGGTGTCTCAATGCTCCGAGACGCCTCAGGGTAGGAGGGGTGAATCAGCCCAATCAAGGTCCAGGGCAGCGCTCTTCAAACTTTTTAATGCCGCTCCCACCCAGTGGAAACAACAAATCATCGTCCCCCCTCAGCATTTTTCATTATTATTCTATTAAATTGTATCTACTAAAAGTAGACACAGTGTGTGGCTGTGAGTTTTGAAGAATATTTGGAGTCCCTTCTCCTTTCACACATACTCCCAGCTAGGATATAAGTGACAAAAGATGTCTGTGACGGACCACTACCACTATGCTTCTTTTGGCCAGAGCTTGGAGCACCCCCTGGAATCACCTGAGGCCCCCCCCTTTGTGTAATAATGCGCTGCATGTAGTAAAAATATCCATTGAATGGCACAATTTGCAGTAAATTGCTGTAAACACTTACTAAGAACACACAGGAACAACTGAATGTGAGCGGCTGTTCACAGTGCACTTGTTTAAATGCATACTTGCACCAAAAGAATGCATTTTGCACTAAAATATAGCTTAAAGTTACGAATTTGCATTTCACATAATTACATGCTCAATGTTCCCATGATTTTGCATAGTAACACAAAAGAAAAAAATGTGCACATTTCGTACAATTCTCATCATCCGCATATATCATACTTAGGTGGTCATATGTGGTGTAGGGCAACACTAAACCTCTCCAGAATGAGGGCAAAAAAATGGGGGCAAAAAATGCAGCCCACCACATGGTCCCCCTACTGTGACCATGGTAAGGCCTGGATAAAATTGATATTAATCCTGTGTAATGTATGTAATTTTGGGAATTTCACATCATGCTTGTTATGTGAAATTCTTGAAACTGTGCCATTTTTCCCTTTTGGGCTATTTGCAATTAAAATTTACTGGAAACCTGCCATTCAAAGTAAAAAGTTACCAAAAATGCACAGGAAGAATAGAATGCAAGCAGCTGTTGTTTATGGTAATTTTAGTTTTTTTTGCTCTTTTGTTTTTTAGCACAAAATGCGTCATGACATGTTACAATGTAGTGCAAAATGATGGATTTACATTTGGCCTAATTATGCCTAATTTCATTTAATTGTGCCAAAATTTCACTTAATTGCGCAAAAGCAGATCACACACATTCTGCACACACCTACCCATGATCTATCTAGGTGTGCGTTTAATTTGCTTTCACATAATTACATGAAACTCCTGGAAAATTATGCAGAATTACGCGTAATTATGCAAAATGCAAATCTGTCATTTAGTACTATATTTTAGTGCTGCACGCGTCCTTGTGTCAAATTTTGATGCAAGGATGAATTTTGTGCTGAAAAATAGTGCTATCAACACAAGCGCTTGCCTTCTGTTTGTTGAGATTGTTCTAGCACTTCTGCGCTATACTTTTGCCGTAAACACAATGTAATCACATATGACGTAATGACCTAATGTTGAGAATTTCGTGTATCACCCATAAAGAGAAATTTCCCAAATTGTGTGAATTATGTCAGTATAATTTACATTTCGACCAGGCCTAAATACATCCTGATGCTAGAAATGGTCAGTGGTAGGATACTACTTGATAAAGTGTAAAGTGTAATTTTCTTCTGATCATTATTATGCTCTTGAGAGAATATACCTGGTGAGTCTCAATTTCTTTTCATAATATATGCCCTTTAGTTAATCTACCCGACTTATACTGGGTTGTAACAATAATATTTGCCGCCCACACACCTTTGTTATAAATCATATAACTCAAATTAATTACATCTTCGGACTACTTTTGAAGTTGGGAAGTATAGGATGCTTGATTTCAGTGAAGGCCTCTGTATTGGTCGGGAGAACTGTGAGGATGCTGGCCTTTGTTTTGTATGGTCGAAACTAAAAACCTTCTTACCTGTGGCTTCTTCCCTACTTGGAATTACAGGGGGTGTTGGGGTCAAATAACCATTGTCCCAACACCCCAGATTGTTTAGTTTAGTATTCTCCCCAAAAAAGGAATGGAGCACTTGAGTCTACACCCAAGTTTTGTGATGGGCCAGCAAATTGTCCTCAATGTTCTGTTTCCTACACCTGTCCAGGTCTAATCGCAACAATGCAGCAGATGCATTTTGACTAAGCTTGACCAAGCTTGTAATAAGAACATCATTCATGCTTCGGCTGCTACTTACGGGTATTTGTGGAGTCAACTGGCATCTTTGAGGATGATAGTATAATGTGACATCTTGTTTATGGGCACTTACTGCTTTCTACTACTTAGTGGGGACTTTAGGGGAGAGCAAAGGAGGGTAGTTCACAGCAGTTACTAATAGAAGCTGCTAATTGGGGCTGAAGTGATAAGTCACAAAGAGCAAGATTAGTATTTGAGGCCTAGTAAAGTAGTTTGGGGCGTGGTCAAATTTCCCACACTGGCCACAAGGTGGGGGGGGGGATAAAGGCCTGCATTGAGTTGGCCTTGGATGGTAGCTCATGTGTAGACTTGGAGTGGAAAATGGGAAATGTGTTCTTCATAATGAGCCAGGTTTGGGTCTCTGTTGGTAGGTGGGCCTATTCTAGTTTAACCTGGATGCTATTTCTCAATAAACAGTAAACAAATAAAGGAATTGACCGTTGTGTATGACAATGATACATTTATTTCACAAAAAAACAGAACCATCCATACCTCCTGCAACAGACACACCCCTTCCTAAGCCCTAGAAAGCAAACACAAAGCAAAAAAACCCTTCCCCCAACACATAGAGCCCATACCATCCATAGCACGATTGCCTAATCCCTATCAAACAAGAAACAAAAAAAGGACCAGGATGAATTTTAAATATATATGCTTCTAAATTAGTCTGTCTTTAATTTCTTTCAGTCCATTGTAGAACATGCAAACATTCTAGAACTTTCCAAAGGCGAAACCCCATAGCTGTGTGGGGAGGGTGCTTTTGCTGGCTCCTTTGAGGAGGTGAGAGTGTGCTCAGCTACCCGCGGCTCCTGTGGTCTTCTCTTGCCACTGCTGGGTAGTATGTAATTGGAGCTACTGCTGCTGCTACCTCCTTCCCATCCAATTCCTCTAGCCAGCAGAGGGCTGCCACAATTGCTTGGATATTTTTTAACAGCACCCAAGCAGCTTAATCCAGCTGGGCCTGCCACCATGGAACTGAGCCTCCTGGCTTCCAGCTACCACATCCCCTCAACCTTTGTTTTTTTCAATGATCATATATATATATATATGCACAGTATTTACCAAAACATGAGATTTTGGTCTATTAAGCACCAAAATCTGAACATTATTTTGCAAAAACTCGCAGTAGGACTTTTTTCAGGTGGGCCAAATATCACACCAGTTAGTAGTTACTTGTAATAAGGGTTATACACTTCTATTTTATTTTTTAACCATTAACCTAAAGTCTACTTTGTCCCTTATATTTAGTTTTTTCTTAAAACTCATATAGACTTATCTGCAATGTGCAAAACATAAAATTTAAAAAATGATAAACATCACTTAACTGTCTCCACCTCAAAGCCTAGCAGTTCCAGTAGTGTTTGCTAACAGACCAGATTGACTGCCCTCCAGTGCTGTATTTGCTGCTGGGACCACCCTTTCCCGGTTCTCTGTTATATTTAGCACTGCAAGAGCATGACCCCTCTCCTTCAGCTACTAACATCATTACTAGAGTGTCAGGGGGGACAGTCAGAAAAATAATTCAAATTAAATCCAAAGGTAAAAACACAGCAGCAGTGGATGAAGGTAGAGAGTAAAAATAAATAGGGACACATGAGAAGTAAAAGAGTACAAATGGAGTTAGACTAAAGGTGTGGCAATCACCAGATAGGCAGAAGCATTCATGAGTAACATGTGCTATGCCCTAGTCCCAAAATGGCCGTTCCCACATGTCACATTACATGTATTGTCCAACACCATCAGGGGGGCCAATGGGGCAAGCGGGGATACTGCGCCTCAGCCATGGTTGTTTGGGTCATTTGCCTCTGATGTCCTGGTGCCCATCCTACTATGGCTCTGCAAACTTGGCCAGGAACAACTACTTCAGCACTGTCAATACTAGCAATGGTGGGCAGACACATGCTCCTCAGGGAGGTAATGTGTGGGTTCTCAACTCAGAACTCAACAATCACACAGCAGTTCAATAACCGATTTTCCAACCCAGTGCTTGCTTTGTTAAAAAGAAAGTACTTTAATATACATAGATTAATCAATACTACTCACTGCATGTCATAGACATGGATGCTTCACCGGCGTGGGACAACTACTTGGGGATGGTCACTCCCCCTTCCCGCTCCTCTCTCTCTCTCTCTTCCAATTCCCTGATTCGATGTATGTCTTTGGCAGATTTCATGTACAGGTGCAGTGTTGCTTCTCTATTGAGTTTCTGAAATCAGGTGCTCTTATTAGCCCCAATTGACCTTATCTTACTATTGCAGAGTTACATGTGCTCTTCAGATACAGCAGGACCAACAGCGTTCATCTGTTTCTCTTCCTCATCCAGAAGAAGACTTTCTAGCTGCAAGTGCTCCGATACTGAGGTCAGTTCAGCAGAAGGGAGAAGCAGAGGCAACTACTTGGAATCTGTGCTCTGGCTAGTTGCAAGCTCGCTTCTGGGCTTCAGGTGAGTTGGGGTCATGGAACGTGGGGTCCTGGGTCACAGAACCGCCCTCAGGCAATTGTCTTGTGGCAGCGCGACCCCACCATGACTAATGTTGCCTGGTTAGTGGCACAGTGCGTCATTTCAAAGTCACAGTAGCCCAGTCTGCTCAGACTCAGCTTCACCATGTTGCAGCAGAGAAGTAAGCTCTGGCGCAACTTTATGATGTTGCAGTAGTACAGACCACTGATGCACAACTTTACAATGTCACAGCAATGTGGTCTGCTCAGGCATGCTTTCACGAGGTTGACATGATGCTGGATGTGCACTGATCCCCGGGGCACACGGATTGGTCTCCTTTGTCTTTCTGAGTGGATGGACCCTCAAAGTCCTGGGGCAGCTGCTGGGCATTCACACCTCCTGCACAATTGGTATTATTATCCTTCCCTCTCTCAGCAGACAGTTTGGTCTTCAGGTGCTTCAGAACTGGGGAGCCGCTACTTTCTTCCAGGTCAGGCTCCAGATTATATACATGTACCTCTGGAAAGCAAGTTTTAGATTGTCAAGAAGACATCAGCACTGGTTGCACAGCAGTGCTCTAAGAACTCTGTGGAGCAGTCCTTCCCTTGGTCAAAGAGAACCTGGAACTGGAATAAGAAGTGGATCAGTGGCACCCACCTTTATACAGTTACAGTAGACAGGGAATATGTATTCTCTGGCTTTGCTTCTAGGAATAGTTTGGGTCAGTTCTTCTTTCACGTGGCCTCTCCAGGATGTCCTCCAGACACAGACTAGCGGTAGAGTGATGGATCTCACAGCAGGGTAGTTTTCAGCATGGAGTACCCACAACACAAAGAGGTGTGAGTTAGCTGCACCTGGCTATCAACAGCTGCACTGATCAGGAAAGAGACAAAAGGCTGGCCTCACCTAAAGGACGCTTCACATCATGAGTAACAGAGACTGCAGTTCGACCCTTCACCCCCATCATCCACAAAGTGGCAATGCTGAGGCCTGCTAATTAGAAGCCCTTCTCAGCAAAAGGACGAATCTGAATTATTAAAGGGAGCCCTATATCCACTTTCCTCACTTCAATATCTGGGTTCCTTACTCCAGCTTCAGGAATGTTAGCCAAATCACTTCCACTGTCTGAGAAAACAACCTCCTCTTCATCATGTTCACATAAACAAGTCAGGGGCTTCTAAATAGAAACCGCAAGCCTCAATTACTTTGGCTTACTAATACACACAATGTATGTACCACACAGGCTATGCACACATAAAGTACACTTGGAATGTTAGCGCTGGAATCTAGGTTAGCGCATCGAAGTGGCCCGAAGTCCTCCACTCAAGTGACACAGATAAAAATATCTGATCACAACTATTGATTCACAAAACACAGTATGCTGCCACCTCCACTCCACATGCTAAACCTATGACAGAGACGGTAGTCCACTGTCAGTCAAATGAGAGCACACTTGGTGTGCTTCCTTCAGGTCATAGGGCAGGTCCAGGACCGCACTCATGTCAAGGGACAGGCCTAGACCTTTGCACACACACAAGATTAGTGTGAGGATGGGGACACAATCAAGTAGCATTGGCAAAGCCACCTGGTCTTGCCTAGGTGAGATTTATTGGCTTTGCTAATGTTTTTTAGCTATGTTTCAAACAGCTGAATGTATTGTAAAAAGCTGTATGACACAGCATTGTCCATGTTATAGCGCTTTTTTTCATTTTCAGTTACGATGCACTGAAGCTAGTGCTGCTGTATGACATGGCTAAGAAAAAATTGACAAAGACGATAGATCTCACATAGGCCAGACCTATTGGCTTTGCCAATGCTTGGTATGGAATGCCATATGGTAAGTTATAAATATTTATATAGTGTTTAAAACAGCTGAAGTGCTAATATTATAGAATGGAGAATGCCCTTGCCAAGGTGTTAGTGTGTCCAGATTCAGAAGCATTTTAGGACCATAAAAAAACAGTGAAAATGTGTCATATAAATGCGCTGAATGTAATATAAGTTGTAGGTAGACAGAAAAGTATCCACAACCTCAGTGACCCCAACTCCACCGCCCTCCTGGACAACCTCGCCAACATCGGACTGAAACAGATCGTCACCAGCCCCACCCACAAGGCAGGACACACCCTCGACCCCGTCTTCGCAGGAAGGAACAACATCCACTTCAACCAAACCACGCAGCCGCTCTGGGAAGACCACCACTGCGTACACTTCTCTTTCAACACTGCCACCGCTCACAAACCCACTCCACGCCCACCGCGAAGTAACTGGAGCAAGGTCACAGAGGAGCACCTCAACTCCACCCTCATCCACGACCCCCCCGCCTCAACGGACGCTAACTTTGGCTCCAAGGAACTACACCGATGGATCACCACCTGCGCAGACAAGCTCGCACCCCTCCGCAACCCCGACAGACAACGACCCTTGAAGGCCACCTGGTTCATCACTGACCTCCAAGAATCCAGACGTATTTGCAGACGGCTCAAAAAACGATGGAGGAACAGCAAAAGCACAGAAGATCAGACCACCTACAAGAACGCCATGACAGAATACCACCAACTCATAAGATCTACGAAAAGGACCTTCATCCGGAACAAAAATCTCACCAACTCCAGCAACCCGAAGGAACTCTTCAGCATCATCCAGCAACTCACCAAACCCCCCCAGCGAAGCCACGGACGTCACACCCTTCCAGGACCTCTGCAACAAACTCGTCTCCTACCTCCACCTGAAAATCAAGGCCTCCATGACAACTTCAGAAAACATACTCGTGAAACCTCCCTTCCCACCAGCAACGACAGCCAGCCCACCATCACCACCTGGACACTGGTCACCACCGAAGATACCACCTCGACCAATAAGAGCACCCTCTCCGGAGCCCCCACGGATCTCTGCCTGCCGCATATCTTCCACAGAGCCGCCGCCGCCATAGCGCCCGTGCTACGTCGCACCATCAATGCCACCTTTGAATCTGGCACTTTCCCTGACGACTGGAAATGTGCAGAAGTCAAGCCCCTCCTCAAGAAGCCCTCAGCAGACCTGACGGACCTGAAAAACTACTGACTCATCTCTCTCCTTCCCTTCGCAGCCAAAGTCACAGAGAAGATCGTCAAAGCCCAGCTGACAAACTTCATCGAGGAGAACGCCATCCTCAACTCCTCCCAATCCGGATTCCGCAGTAACGACAGCACTGAGACCGCCCTCCTCGCCGCCACAGACGACATCCGCACGCTTCTCGACCAAGGCCACATTGCGGCCCTCATCCTTCTAGACCTTTCCGCAGCCTTTGACACCGTCTCCCACTGCACTCTCACAGACCAGACTCCACGACGCCGGCATACAGAGAACCGCCCTCGACTGGATCTGCTCCTTCCACGCTAAAAGAAGACAAAGGATCAGACTCCCGCCTTTCCTCTCCGAACCCACAGAGATCAACTGCGGAGTTCCCCAAGGATCGTCGCTCAGTCCCACCCTCTTCAACATCTACATGGCCCCTCTCGCCGTCATCGTCATACAGCATGGACTCAGCATAGTATCCTACGCTGACGACACCCAGCTCATCCTCTCCCTCACGAAGAAACCCGAAGACACCAGACTCAGCTTCCAGGAAGGAATGAAAGACGTCACAGCGTGGATGAGCAGCGGCTGTCTGAAGCTCATCTCGGAGAAGACAGAAGTCCTCATCCTTGGACCCACCCCCTCAGCCTGGGACAATATTTGGTGGCCTACCACCCTCTGCAACCCCCCACCCCCACGGACCACGTCCAGAACCTCGGCATCATACTCGACTCCTCCCTCACCATGACCCGCCAGATCAATGACGTCGCCTCAACCTGCTTCCACACCCTCCACATCCTTCGGAAGACTTTTAAGTGGATGCCCCCCGAAGCCAGAAAGACCGCCACCCATGCACTCATAAGTAGCAGACTGGACTATGGGAACGCCCTCTACGCCAGAATCAACAAATCCCTGCTACCCAAACTCCAGACCATCCAGAACACCGCTGCCAGACTCGTCCTCGGCATCCCACGACATGAGCACATCACCCAGCACCTATGAGACCTCCACTGGCTCCCCATCGAGAGGAGAGTAACCTTCAAGCTACTCACCCACACCTATAAATCTCTCCACAACACCGGACCCAAATACCTCAACAAAGAGTCTCCTTCCACGCACCCAAAAGAAACCTCCGCTCCGCCGACCTCGCCCTTGATGAAACCCCGTGCATCCGCAGAACCAGAGCGAGTGGAAAAGCCTTTTCCTACGTCACAGCCAAGGCCTGGAACGAGCTCCCAGTCAACATCAGACGCTCCCCTACTCTGCACATCTTCAGGAAAAGCCTCAAGACCTGGTTGTTCGGTTAACTCGGAGCTGCACCCCCTGCCCCCAGCGCCTTGAGACCTTCACAGGTGAGTAGCGTGCTTCACAGTTCCCTGATTGATTGATTGAAAAGTCCAATAGGTTACAACTTTTATTACAGTGATGCTTTAGGCTATGTGTTACTTTGGGTGCAATGGTTACAAAAAAAATAAAAAAGCACTCTTGCTTATTGAGTAGTAAAATATAGCAATAATTGGTGTTCAGTGGGTTTCCTAGACCTCTTGTCCCCTTCGCCACCGCACCTGCTGCACCATTCAAATCATGACCCTAATGCCTACAAGTTAACTACACCTGTGACTGCTTGTTTAGTAGTAAAATATAGCAATAATCAGTGATCAGTGGGATTCCTAGACCTTTTGGCCCTGTGCCACTACGCCTACTGCACCATTCAAATCATGACTCTAGTGCCTGCAAGGTAATTGCACTTGTGACTGTTTGTTTAGTAGTAAAATATAGTAATAATAGGTGTTTAGTGGGTTTCCAAGAGGTTTTGGCTCCTGTGCCATTGCACCTGCTGCAACATTGAAATCATGACCCTAGTGCCTGCAAGGTAATTGCACTTGTGACAGCTTTTATAGAAGTAAAATAGAGCAATAATCTGTGCTGAGTTTTCTAAACCTTTTGTCCCCTGTGCCACTGCACCTGCTGCACTATTCAAATCATGACCCTAGTTCCTGCAAGAACAAATGAGGAAATCATTTATATCCAGTAATATATGTGTTCCGAAAAAGGCACATTTGCAGATGGAATACATAATTAATGTGTAGCTAAACATAAACACACAAGCTTTCAGAAAAAGTGCCTTTAAACTTCACAACTCTCCAACGAGTTGCCACAAATGTCATAAAGCATATGCTGTACACATCAAAGTAAAAACCAAGCATTGTTAAATTGTGTTACAATGTAGCAGGCTCTTTCCTGTGAAAGTTTCTTATCCTGTGCATGACAGTGAATGGGAAATAAACAGTGTAAATTGCCCAAGATCACTATATGTTAGGCTGATGCTGAGACTGAAATGTGGTTTTGCATTTTGTTCCTAAAAAGGCAGTTTCACAAATTAAATGGACTCACCAAAGAAGAGGAATTTTGCATAAAACGTGCAAATGTTTTGTGCAGATGAAGAACGAGATACCTTTTGAGATGGCTATGTCTAAAATAAAAAAAATAAAAAAAATGGCATAAGCAGGGTCCATGGAGAAAGTATGCTGCATTCCTCTTTCCTGTAAACACTCTCACTTTGAAGACAGCTGAGCGCAAAATAAGTACAAGGCTCCAACGAAAAACACAGCTTGACATTTTGCCTTGGTCTTCCAATGCCCAGCAAATGTGACAAGATGAGAACAAGATCTAATGGCCTATTCATTACAGAAAATGAGTTCGTGGAAGAATACTGCAAAACCAGCTTTAGCATGGGGAGGTTCGAACTCAAGCTGCACAGTCTAAAGCAAATAAAGCCAGCAAATTGAAAGCCAGAAAACGTGAGTTACAAACCACAAAGCCAATAAATAGCAAGCCACGGGCAGGATGCATTCCCAGGTCAACTTTCTGAAAGTCCCCAAGATGTCTTTCACATACCAGACAGCTACCCTGTCTGGTAGGTGACGACCTAACGACCTAAAAAGCAGAATACCACATACTCGTAGCTGGGTACTCAGGGCTAGGGAACATAACTCTACACCATACAGGAGACATTCCTGTCCCAGCATGCAATCTCACAAGATGTTTTGTGCAGAAAGTTGGCCTCTGCCTCCATGTTTGAATATGAGGTGTCACCACTGCATTACAAGCAATTTTGTTTACATTTTTGTTACTTGCATGACTGGAAAAAAAACAATTAGGTACAGAACAAATAGCTAGTCTGGATGGGATGTAGGCTGGCGCACATTGTGATGATAAAAATGATAGTGTAGTAGATAAACCTTTCCCCATTTTTCATTGATCTAAAAAAGACTAATTGACTGGACACATCACCTGATGTAGTATTTCCTGTCCTAGAAGGACTGTATCAGTGGAGTAAGCACACTTTTCTTCCATCATAAAAACAGTAGTGGAAACTCTAAACATTACTCTTGACTCAGACTAACTGAAGACAAATCTCTTCACTGAAATTGTGTCAGGCAAGCACACTACAATGCCAGTCCTCATTCTTAATGTAATTACTGGATGGTTCAAAGGAGACTTGGAAGAAGTCGTTCACATAGTACATCAAGAAAGTACTGACAGGACCCTACTCACCCTTCTTTGCTATCTTCTCAACAAATATCTGAAGTTTAACAATACAGGCCTGATCGTCTAAGTCCTATGAGTATACATTTCCTATGGTACTACTGGAGAGAAATCAAAGAGGCTGGATGTCATATGATGAAAGGATGTGTCAGATAGTCCTTAGAGGTACTAAAACAATTGTTTATTGGCTAATATATATCTATGTGTTGAGAGAGATGGCAACACTTGCCATTCAGGACTTCACTAACCCCGCAGCGAAGCCACGGACATCACCCCGTCCCAAGACCTCTGCGACAAGCTCGGAACCTACTTCCACCTCAAGATCAAAAACCTCTACGACAACTTTGTCGACCATCCTCCGGACGCCACAGCCGGCCCGCCCCCCAGACACACCAGCCAGCCCACCATCTCCTCCTGGACACCGATCACGACCGAAAACACCACCTCGACCATGAAAGGCATCCACTCAGGCGCACCCACCGACCCCTGCCCTCCACACATCTACCACAGAGCCGCCATCGCACCCGAACTACAACGCACCATCAACACCACTTTCGAAACAGGCACCTTCCCAGATGACTGGAAATGCACGGAAGTCAGGCCCCTGCTCAAGAAGCCAACAGCTGACCCCACCGACCTCAAGAACTACCGGCCCATCTCGCTCCTACCATTCGCGGCCAAAGTGGCAGAGAAAACAGTCAACAGGGAACTGACACAATTCATCGAAGACAACGCCATCCTCGACCCATCCCAATCCGGATTCCGAAGCAACCACAGCACCGAGACCACCCTACTCGCCACCACAGATGACATGCGCACCCTCCTGGACCAAGGCCACTCCGCAGCCCTTATCCTACTCGACCTATCAGCAGCCTTCGCACCATCTCCCACCGCACACTCGTCGCCAGACTACACGACGCCGGCATACAAGGAACAGCCCTAGACTGGATCCAATCGTTCCTCACCGGAAGACGCCAAAGAATTAGACTGCCACCCTTCCTCTCCGACCCCACGGAAATCAACTGCGGAGTCCCACAGGGGTCATCACTAAGCCCCACCCTCTTCAACAGCTACATGACCCCCCTCACCGACATCGTCCGACAACACGGCCTCAACATCGTATCCTACGCCGATGACACCCAGCTCATCCTCTCCCTCACCAAAGACCCCACTACTGCCAAACTCAACTTCCAGAAAGGAATGCAGGACGTCGCAGTCTGGATGACCAACAGCTGCCTAAAGCTCAACGCCGAGAAGACAGAAGTCCTCGTCCTCGGAACCAACCCCTCAGCATGGGACAACAGCTGGTGGCCGACCGCCCTCGGAAGCCCACCGACCCCCTCGGACCACGCCAGAAACCTCAGCATCGTACTTGACTCAGCCCTCACCATGAACCGACGGGTCAACGCCGTCACCTCCAGCTGCTTCAACACCCTCCGCATCCTCCGCAAGACCTTCAAATGGATCCCCCCCGAGTCAAGAAAGACGGTCACCCACGCACTCATCACCAGCAGACTTGACTATGGAAACGCACTCTACGCCGGCATAAACAAATCCCTACTCCGCAAACTCCCGACGATACAGAACATCGCCGCCAGACTCGTCCTGGGCATCCACCGGCACGAACACATCAGCCAACATCTACGAAGGCTCCACTGGCTCCCCGTGGAGAAAAGAGTCACCTTCAAAATCCTCACCCACGCCTACGAATGCCTACACAACACCGGACCCAAATACCTCAACGACAGAATCAACTTCCACGTACCCAAAAGAAAGCTCCGATCCTCCAACCTTGCACTAGCCGAATCCCCGCGCATCCACAGAGCCAGGGCAGGCGGAAGATCCTTCTCTCACATTGCGGCCAAGACCTGGAACGAGCTCCCGGCAGACATCAGACGCGCCCCCTCCCTGAGCACCTTCAGGAAAACCCTCAAGACCTGGCTCTTTGGTTAGGCAGTTCTGCGAACCCCCCCCCCCCCCCCCAGCCCCTCGCGGGTGAGTAGTGCTTACAATCCCCTGATTGATTGATTGATTCCCAAATTGACTGAACAGGTGAAGGTCTTGCAGGGTTATAACTTCAGGGGGGTGTTTGGGGTGTTGCAACCCCCTAATAAATGCATTTTCTGATAAATAGTTGAGCATTGGTGCTTTCAGTAGGGTACTGTGAGATTTCAGCAGTAATTTTCACATACACACAGACTAAAATGCACACAGACACTATCTCACTCTCTGTTTTGAAAGTCCTCAAAAATAAAGATTATTTTACAAAAAATAATTTCTCTCTTAGTACTCCTACATATACATATCCCACTGCCTTTTAGGACCCTCTCACTCAGCTTGCTTGTCGTATAATGTATTTAAACATTATATGCCAGCCTGATTGTCAGAAAACCTGTAGCTCACACCCCCCCCCCATCTTACTGACCAAGCTACGCCCCTGAGGACTTGTTAAGCGCATCAATGCAAGATGTACATTCTATGCGAACTGCATAGGAAAACATTGACGTAACAGCAAAGTCTACAGACATGTGGATTGTGCTGAGAAGATACATGTGGATGACATCTACCTGGTTTTCAAAGTGGTCCAGACTTAGCTTCTAGACAGGCCTGTCCCATTGACAAGCAAACGCTCCTTGGAGAACAAGTATACAATTTGCTTAAGAAATTGAAACAAAATACCTCAGTGTTGGAGCCTTGGTCCTGACTTTCATCAATACTGGAAGTTCTAGGATTATCTATGAGTTCAATAGACCAGCTCAATAAACTAAGCTTCCAACCAACCAGTTTTAAAGGAGAAAGGGTTATCCAGAAAAAGACAAATGCAATCCCCTCCTCTTTTATCCATAGGCCCGAAAACCACTCTGAGAACTTTATTCATGAAAATGTTAGTTCCCCGGTTGGTGGCTGAGGGTCGCATTTTTATGCGAACTGGGAGGGAATAATGTTGGCTCAATGGGTCATACAGATAATGAGAGCAGGCGATTCTGAAGGAATTGATACATTTCCTTCCTCAAACTTCCAACCACTTCCACAACCTAAACATCATTGTGAATGAAATCCACACCTTCTGAGTGGAAAATTCAAAGAATAGTGGATTTTTTAATGTCAGTCATCTTTATGTGCAACTACCACTCTCATGCTGTGTATTTCTCTCAGAGAAATTATCTTTCTCGGCATAATGCTAAGGATACATGGGTGCACAGAGATGCCATAAGCTTCTGTGAGATGTGTGCCCCTTGGCCCAGCTTCCAAAACACAGTCGTTGCTCTGGACAAGTCTCATTGTGACTTAGGGAAAGTGTTTGGTTTTAGTGCAGTGCAAGAGGATGTATACCTCCCCTATCATGACTCAAACCAGACAATAGTCTTGACTTTACAAGCAATTACCATGGTAGAAACCCTTATGGATTTGTTGCCACTTGCCACACATACAAGCCATGATTTGGTTTTTCCTATAAGCCTGTCCACCCATCCATAATGTTTTCTTAATGAGATGGCATTGCTTCTGCAGCAGTGTAACAGGAGCAGTTTATGGACTGCAAGAACCACTAATTTGGAGGGTAATACTGATGGTAGTTGGCTGGTATAAAACAATGGAGGGCTATTTGTAGTTGATCGGGCATACTGGAACAAATAGACTACAACTGTATGAACTACAGCACAATGCATTAATTGCCTGCAATGGGAAGCTTTTGCATTGCAGTGAAGACTACAAAATGAGGTGCACAAAGAGATGAAGTTTTTTCTAATGAACTCTAGGTATTTATAGCAAAAACTATGGAAATGTGAGAAGGTTTGGGGTTTTATGTAAATTGTGCTTTCAAGTGTAAAGCTCAACTTTCACAAGCATTTTGTATGCAAAGTGTGCTAAGTTACTAGCAAGGAAAATCTATGGGAATGCACACATGTATAAAAAGGCTTGTGCATTATCTTGTGACGCAGTTTCAGAGTTGTTGTGAGAAGAATATAAGCAGGTCATGCAAAGGCAAACAAAATACTTGTATGTTTCCAGGTCGACACTGAGTAATTAAGAAATACAAAATTCTTAAGAGTTACCACTGCCAACTAACTGGCACATGCATCAAGGTAGGCTTTTGCGATTCCTTAATTGCGATTATTAAGGAATCGCAATTAAGGAATCGCAAAAGCCTATGCATGTAGGAATCGCTATAAAACTAGCGATTCCTAAACATTCCTTAATTGCGACTCGCAAATTGTGAGTCGCAATTAAGGAATGCCGTCCCATTCATTCCTATGGGCCTACAGGCGCATAGGAATGAATGGAGAATGCATGCGCAATTTGCGAGTACCAGTAGGTACTCGCAAATTGCTCATGCAATTTCAAGGGTGCAAGGGTGTCAAAATGACACCCTGTTGCACCCTGAAAGTGTGATGTGCACCCATGTTGCGCATACACATGCCCCAAGGGCATGTGTGTGTGTAACCTAAAACTTAAAAAATGCATTTTAGTGCATTTTTCAAAGTTTTTGCAAATTACAGACAAGTTTGATTTGTCTGTAATTTGCGGTCCCAAATAGCAAAATCGCTATTTGAAAGTGCTTCTAGCATTGCATTTAATGAATCGCAAATTGCGATTCCTTAAATGCTATCGCAGTTAAGAATTCGCAAATAATTGCGAATTCTTAAATTGCGCATAGGAAACACTTTCATGCATCTCCAAAGGCCAATTTGCGATCGCAAACGGCCGATTTTTGCGGATCGCACCGTTTGTGATCGCAAAAACCTTTGATGCATGTGCCCCTAAGACCTGAAAATGATAAACTACATGAGTTATTTGGCGTAGAAAAGTGAAAAGCTCCTAAATCTCTGGGTAGTCCAATAATAGGGAACACAGCAAGACTACTCTTGTGTAACAAAAACTGTATAAGCGTAAATGTGTCTAGGACTGGGCACTTTTTGGTCGATGGGAGTTAAGCCAATAAGCAGGGGGAAAGTCTGCTGAATTGTGATTGGCTTTAATGGTTACTTGTACAGTTATATGTTCTTCCATTAAACTTGCTTCCAGATGTACAAAACAGCTGACATGGTTAATTGTTCATTGACTATATGTAGGATGGGGTGAGAACATGGAAGATCAACAAATAAGATATATATATATATATATATATATACATTATATATATATATATATATATATATATATATATATATATATATATATATATATATATATTTATTTTTCCCTCCAGTTCCAACTTCCCAAAAACAATCGGAAACCAACACAAGGTACGACACTCCAATAGATGTTTCCGCACTTTTAATTTATATTGCTGTAAAGCGTTTCGGTATTGCTGCCTTGTTCACACACACTATATATATATATATATATATATATATATATATATATATATATATATATATATATATCTCTCCCAAGCATACTTCTACCATTCTCGAGCACTGCAAATAAAAGATGTTATTGTCACCTAATTTACTAATCTCGGAAAACCAGAACAATGACCCCAGATATGATCGTGCGACATCCAGATCACCACATTTGTCAGCGACAACTTGCCACTTAGTGAGCCACTTAGCTGCCTGTATCATTGAATGGGCAGTCACATCTGAACCCACACACGGTGATAACTGATTATTAATTGCCCAGTGGTTGGTTCGCTTGCACCTTTCTTTCACCTCTCATCACCACAAGTGCCTCTCGAAAGGGCCAGCTCCATTGGAGCGTGAGATCTCCAGGACAGAATCCCGCTTGGAAAAAAGGTGGGAGGAAAAAAGCGAATGCCTACCATTTCCGTGTTGGCGAGTCTGACTATGCGGCTGGTACAATGAATAGCTTATCCTGTGAATTGTATATATTTGCCGCTGGTGACTGAAAGGTTTTGACAGTCCTACAAACTGTCTGCAGGCAGAAATTGTAACCATTTCCTCAGCGAAACAATAACACTGCTCTGAAACTAAGAAGCTGCCATTGAAAAGGTCACTGGCAGGAAGTCCATAAACACAGCTAATTTTCCTCTATCAGGGCTCCTCGGCTGATAAGACCTGTTACAAGTCCTTAAGTCAAGTTGTGTTTACAGTGATATCTTTAAGTGGCCTCTTATCCACTCGACTTGCCTAGTCTTTTCCCTTTCAGCCACTTCGGTCAGTATTTCTGACAGCTTGTCCAATAAGGAGGTGGGGCGGGGGGGGGGAGGGTGTGGTTGTAGACATCAGATTTCTGTGGACACCGCGTGCACAGATGAACCAGTTACATACAGGCTTTACGAAATGTATTGGTTTATTTTAGACAGTGCAAGTTGTCTGCGCAAAATTAGTTTGGGACCCATAACAACCTTGGCTTAGCCTGGACAACAACTTAGTCAAATGCCAAAAGAATTCTCCAGAAGGACAATGTTGCAAAATGCATTTACTTAATTATAAGTTTTCTGTAGGGCTGTGCGCCACCTCAGACAACTTCAGGGTGCTATACTTCTCAAATTTAGGGGATATGTACCTTATTTCACGCTGCACTGGGGAAAGGAAGGAATGTGCAGTATTTACCATGATAAGGCACAGTCCTGTCCTTTCCTTGCGCTGGCGCCCTTGTGGCTGCCTAGTGTCAACACAGGCACCCACCATGGTGCAAGGGTGTCTGTGTTGTAAGCAGGATTGTCTTTGTGCAGGAAGGGACACCTTCCTGCACGAAAATAATTCACTGAGACATTCTTCTCTCCCTAAGTGTGCTGCATTCCTGAGGCATTTTCCAGAGGGGGAAAAAAAGGAAAAATAAAGCTATTTCACCTCGTTACGCCTCACCTGGGGAGGCATAGCATTTTGAAGCATTCCCAGGTCTACCATTAATGCTAAATCTGGGAAAGTGACAAAATCCATGGGTGGATGCGTGGAAACGCCTGCGCTCCACCCATGGAACGCCTCCCTGGGACAGGGTAACGAAACACAGTGATTTGCGTTTCTTTGCGATAATCGATATTTCTCAAGCCACTCAGGGCCAAGCAAGGTGGCCTTGTGTGGCTGGATAAATCTTACTTAGTAGTTGCATTGCCTTTGCGCCCAATTGAATGGCACAAAGACGATTCAACTGCTTGAAAAATATGCCCCAAAATGTTAAAGATTGTGGAATAGCAGGAGTCAGACCAAATACAAGCCATCTGGTACTCGTCACTCAATATCGCAAGTTTTAAAGAGTTCTTCTGAAGCACATGTGGTCAGGTTTTGCACTCAAGGTCGATATTAAGGGCATTTCATAGCCCTGATTCCTGAACTGAAAGAGAATTGCCTCTGACTTTTATTCTCTTGGAGGTTTGTTGAGTAATGAAGCCAGTCATAGATTCCTGATATGTTAGCTATACTGCAATGTTAACTAGTCTAACTTAACTAAGACTCAGTGGATATACTGTGTGCTATCTCAACTAAAGTAAGATACAGTGGATATAGATTGTGAAATATTAACAAAACTAACTCAACTATGATACAGTTGACATAAGGTGTACTATATTAACTTAACTATACTAAGATACAGTTGATATACAGTGTGCAGTATTAACTAAGCTAACTAAACTACGATACAGTGGATATATGGTGTACTATGTTAACTAAAGTAAGATACAAAGTATATACTGTGTACTATATTAACTAAACTAACTAAGCTGAGATTCACCTCAGGCTGGGCTAAATCTGCCATCCCTTCAGAGCTGGGTTGCCCATCATGCGGACAGGAGAAAGAGACAGTACCCCACACGTCCTATAGAAGGGCAAGGTCAAAATGGTTGATCCCTATATGTAGGAACCTTGGCACCACTAAAAATGAAGTGACATGTAGAATTTCACAAACAGACCGAGCCTCACCATTGGTTTTTGCCATTTCAAGATTTTTAATTACTGCTTGGCTCATTAGGAAAAAGATGGTTTCTATTTCAACAGATAGCCAAGACACGTTTATGACACAATGTATGATTTTATATTCATGGAAACCTTAATCAGCAATATTTAATTGTATCAGACTTAAAGCATTGTGTTTTATTCATGAATTATGCCTTAGTATATTCTAGATTTTGAATGGGTTTTAAAGAATTTCATGTCTTAATGTTATATTCATTTTGTACCTCTTTTATGGCAATTTACCGAAATAAAGAGTCTTATGAACTGAAATGAGATACAGTGGATATAAAATTGTATTCTTCTTTTCACCAATCATAGCTCAATCATATCATGAGATATCTGTTTGCATGAACGTTCACCATCGTTCAGTAGCTTACTCAGCAGGGGAGGGGGTACATAAATGGAGTTGCAGCTGGATTCACAGGGCATGAGTGCCCAAAAGGTCCAGTAACGAAGACCATATTTGTGAAAGAAGACATTATTGAATGTTCTTACATCTGGTTACTGTATTGTATTAGTGATAAATATGCATACCTCTGCCTTAATTGTACATATAATTATCACCTTGTGAGTAACAACTCCAATAAAGCATCTACTTTGCTCCCTATATTTAGCATTGACTATTTTGGACCACATGTGTTACCAAGGCTTACTTGGCACAAATCAATACATCCTACATGTTTTTTTCAGACTGAGTGCACCAGTGCTTAATTTGTAAATCAATGAGAGCAGGTGCCCAAAGTTCTGCTCAGAAGCCTGCGGGCGATGCAATTAAATGTCAGGGTGCCGAATACCGAGGCTGCATAGCTTTGAATCCACCTCATGCCTCTTTAATCCACTATCAAACACTCCGTGCCCCTTTATCTATCTCTTGAAGGTTCCTCCTTTCTCCCTTTGTGAAGTTTTTTCCGTCTTTCTCTGTCCCCATCTTTTCCCTTTCGGTGTCTTTCCCTCCATTGCTCTCGGTAAATGGTGAAAATACCAGTATATGCAATACAGCCTTCGATGCATCAACAAGGGTCTGCCTTATGGTAGAATTGTTCACTCACTTAATACAAGATTATTTTTACAAATACTGGCCTTTTTACAGAATTGAAAAGTCCAGTACACTAAACATGTGTCAGATGTTTCAGATGTCAGATGAAGCAAGCACTGGCAAAGACAATAGGCCTTGCCTAAGCGAGAGCTATTAGCTTTGGCAAGTGTTTTAGCCATTATGTACACCAGTTTGGCTGCTATTCAGTTGGTTGGTTAGCGATGAGAATGGGAGTGGGGTGGAGTGGGATGGATTGGGGTAGATTGGAGTGGGGTGCAGGAGGGTAGATTGGAGTGGGGTAGATTGGAGTGGGGGAGTTGTGTAGATTAGCTTAGTAGATTGGAGTGGGGTAGATAGAATTGGGTATATTGGAGTGCAGTGGAGTAAAACAGGGTGGAGTGGGGTAGGTTGGAGTAGAGTACATTGGGGTAGATTAGAGTGGGGTAGATTGGAGTGGAGTAAATAGTAGTAGGGTAGATTGGGGTGAAGTGGCGGGGAGTGAGATATATTGGGGTAGATTGGAGAGGAGTAGATTGGGGAAGAGAGCAAGGGGGTGGATTGGGGTACATTGGATGGAATGGAGTAGGCTAGAGTGGAGTCGGGTAGGTTGAGTGGAGTGGAGCAGAGTGCGGTAGAATGGAGTGGGGTAAATTGGGTGGATTATAGTAGGGTAGAATGGAATGGAGTGGGGGTAAATTGGGGTAGTTTGGAGTGGGGTAGATTGGAGTGAAGTGGAGTGGGGTAGATTGGGGAAGAGGGGTGGATTGGAATGGTGGGGAGTGGATTGGAGTGGTGTGGGGTAGATTGGAGTGAGGTGGAGTGGGGTAGATTGGAGTGGAGTAGATTGGGGTGGAGTAGATTGGGGTAGCTAGGAGTGGGGTAGATCGGAGTGGGGTAGATTGAATTGGGGTAGATTGGGGTTAAGTGGAGTAGATTGGGTTGGAGTGGGGTAAATTGGAGTGGGGTAGAATGGAGTGGGATATATTGGGGTAGATTAAAGTGGAATGTGGTAGATTGGGGTAGATTGGAGTGGAGTGGGGTGGAGTGGGGTAGATTGAAATGGGGTAGATTGGTGTGGGTTGGGGTATATTGGGGTTGGATGGGTGATTTGGGGTGGGATACATTGAAGTGGGGTATATTGAAGTGGGGTAGATTGGGTGGAGTGAAGTGGGGTAGATTGGAGTGGAGTAGACTGGGGTAGATTGTAGGGAAGTTGAGTGGGGTGGGGTAGATTGGGGTACATTGGAGTGGAGTAGGATAGATTGGAGGGGAGTGGGGTAAATTGAAGTGGGGTATAGTGGAGTGGGGTGAGTGGTGTAGAAGGGCTCAGAGTGGAGTGGCATATTTTGTCGTGGAGTGGGTGGCGAGATTGAAGTGGCGTGGAATTGCATGGTGTAGAGTGTTTTAGAGTGGAGGGGCATAGAGTGCAGTGGCATGCCGTAGAGTGGAGTGGAGTGTAATTTAATGGAGTGGTGTGGCATAGTGTGTACTATGCGTGGTGTGGTAGCACACTGCCATTACAGACAACACATTTTCAATTGAAATGAACATTACATTTGCACCGAAATATGGTTTTACTGCACACAAATGATAATGTGGGCAAATGTCATCACCTAGTGTATTGATGTGTTTTGATCGTAATCAAATATTTGTTTCCACACACCTCAGAATTACAAAAAAGGGCTTCCTTTGTACTAGTTCTGATATATTCTGAAGCGTCAGCACAGTTTTTATTGTGCGCTAGTAAAAAAAAACATCCTACGGCCTCTCCTCTTACATAGACACTCAGCAGGATTGTCACATAAATTCTCTCACTTTTAAGTCAGAGAAAGAGAAGTAAACACCAAGGTCCCTTGGAAGAGAGAGCTTGACATTTTGCCTCTGTCTTTAGAACAAGATTTAAAAGCCTGTTTACAGAAAGCGAGTTTGTGGAAGAATACAGTAAACAAGGTTTGGGCAAGGGTGAACTCAAGCTGGACAGCCTTAAGCAAATAAAGCCAGCAAATAGGCAGCCAGAAAATGTGAGTTACAAACCACAAAGCCAATGGTAAGCAACGAGCTGAATGCATTCATAGGTCAGGTTTCTGAATGTCCCCAAGATGTTTCTTGCAAACTAGCTAAACGAGTTGCGCTGTCTGGTAGGCTATGACCTAAAAATGACTGACAACATAAAACGATAAAAAGCGACAAGCTAAAAAGAAACACCAGCTATTTGGTATTTTATTGTATTTCTGGTAACACTGGCAAACACATATGCCACTAATTATTCTGCATTTGGTGAGCAGCTATCACCCCCATTAGCTAGCTAAAAGAGATTGCAGTTCTCTTGGACCCACTTTACAGTCAGGAGAGCAGCAGAAACTCACATCAGGTGCGCCACAGCAGAGAAATGAAAGCAGATTAATCTAGATTCTGCTCCATTGGTGTAGCTATCAATATTGCAGTAGGAGCAGTGGCGTCAGGGCCCAGTGGTGTGAGGGGCCTTTTGCACCATAGTTGCTGGCTGCTTTTCACTACCAAACCGGGGGAAAGGAGTGCCATTTCCCTTGCTTGCATAAAACAAAGTTGTGTATCACTGGCATGTTGGTGAATCTTGATCATGCTATCTTTGAGTAAAGCACCAAGCAGTTCCATTTAAAGGTTCAAGATGATAGAAACAGCATGGAACCCTGAGGGACTCCACATGTGATAAGGATCATTTGTGACCTGGGATGCCATGTGAATAAACTGGTGTTAGTTGTATTGGTTGGAGGAGAACCAGTGAGGGACATTGCTGTTGAAGAAGAACCAGTGAGAGACATTGCATTTGAATCCCATTCATGACTCAGGAGAGCTTATGAGGGCTTCATGGTCAACTGTGTAGAAGGTAGCTGAGACGTAGAGCAATATCAGAAGACCGGAGTCATATTCATCTGTGGTTAAGAGGGCATTGTCAAAGATGTGAAAGGTGTGGTCTCCATGTTGCAGCATGATCTAATCAGCCCGATCATGATAGAATCACCATTGAACACCATTCTGTCAACCACCTCTGCCATAAATGTTTACAGTCTAAATATATTGCTAGATGCTTCGTTTACAACATGTAAGAAACTAGATTATATTAATTGCAAACCATGTCTGGGTGAACACTCAAAGTCACTAAATAAATCTTTGTAGACAGGCTTAACATAGAACAATATGTAATGTACTTACGCAGTAGTAAAACAGTAATAACGTCAAAATGCAAAACAATAAAAATCGTGACACCAAAATGGCCAAAATTCAACAAGGGGACCCTGAGATATGAATTTTTAAAATTTTAAGTAGCAGTAGCTCCAAAAAGGGCAAAGCTCCACATGATAGTCAGTGATCGTGGAAGACCGGGACCTAGGCACAATTTGAGGGTGACCGCTATGGAGTGCAGGACGAATACACCAACCAGGCTCAGCCTAATCAAAGATTTTACCATCTGACTTAGTCCTTCAGACTCTATCCACTACAGGACTGAACGTCTAAAACCTCCCAGCACCTCAGGGGAGGCACCTTGAGACTCAAAGGGTGTCTGGCAGAGGCCAACATCATGGTACCCAGTTGCCACTGTCAGCTGGGTACTTCCAGTAGAAGACTTACTGTGGCATGTTGTATCCCTATAGATTGAACAAGGGGTTTGTTTAATCTATCCTTGAAGTATCCTTCTATGTCCTGGGTACAAGAGGGAGCAGGTCTGATTTGTCAGGGCTCCTCTCATGTCACAGACAGCAGGTGCAGTCCACTTCTAATCTTCAGCGGGTCTAGAAAGTGTTCTGCAGTTTATGTCTTCCCATCTGAATCTTTTTGTCATTCCATCCTTCAAACGCAAGAAATTTGGGGGACCAAGATTTTCGGTCCTGGCCTCCCAATTCTGGAATTCTCTTCCTCTGGACATCAGATTACCGACCTCTTACACCCAGTTCAGGAAACTCTTAAAGACCTGGCTGTTTCGCCAGGCATATGATTAAGCCACTCAGGCAGTAGTATCCCTTGGACCCCAGCGCCATGAAACTGTTTGGTGTTCGTGCGCTTTACAAGATCCTTTAACATAACATAACATTCTGAAGGGGGTGCCTCGAGGAGCCACATTTATGTCTGGCACTAGCTAGTGGGTGGGAATGATTCCTGGGCACACCCTAACTATTTGGGTAAATGTCTCCTGGGTAAACCCTACCTACTGTGGGCATTTTGAAGATGGCACATATCTTCGACCATACTCAGTTTGGGCTCTGATGGCTGGGGGTTGGAGGTGTGGGGAGTGTACTATGGTAATCTTAGTGTCCTCCCACATCTAATACTAAAATCCAGTTTGAGAAAGCAACTGTATCCACAACAAACTAAGAGATAGACGCCTGGTCAAACAAAAGCCAAATCCTTCAGCAACCCGACAGAGGATCCACAAGAATTTTCTTGGCATTCTGTTCTCCCCTTTTAATTGTGCCTCAAGTTTTATGTGTTAACTAGGCCTGGGCGGAGCTTGCGGAGTTGCACTCTGTGGAGTTGTCAAAAAACTCTGCCAAATTCCATGGAGTGCTGCCCGCGGGTGAGTATTGCTCAGCCAGTGTCACAAGAACGGCCAAGGGAGATTGACCCACGGTTGTGAAGTGAATCGTGACACCCTGATGTGGCGTCAGTTAGGCCTTACAGAATACATAGAGGAGTTCCCCTCCAGCACGGTTTTGCTTCATTAAAACATTACGTGCCGGTGCTCTTTAGTGCAGGGTTGAAAGTGAAATAATGTGGGCATCGTACCGTGCATCAAACCTATGAGAGCCAGGCGTCTGTTCACCTGTGTTGGTGAATTAGACATGTTTTGGCTGTACCTTTAAGCAGTTCTGTTTTTTTTGCCCTTGTATTTGTTGACCTATCGCCCTTATCCACGGTGGTCTCTTCTTCCCTCGCATGCTTCAGCCCCAGCCACCCACCCCTCAGTTACGTTACCTATTTAACATGAGCTCCTACATTTTCCACACACAGTCTCATGTCCGTCCTCTCACACACCTTCCTTTCAAGGCCTTACTCTCCCTAGGGCTTACCTGGCTTCTCAGCATGGGCTTGGCCGCTATCTGGATGCCATACTTCATGTGGGTAAGCTCTTCCAGGTTCAGGAAGCCCCGAGCTGACGCACATAAACCCAAAAGAACCAGCAGTAGTTGTGGCCCTGCCATCTTGGTAAAGCTCTCAACCCCTTCCTCGTTCATGTCAAAGCTGTGCCAGCCCACAACAATGCCGATACGACACAGTTACACATGAGAAGCTTTCCTATTGTCTAGGTTTTTGTGTGTCGTCCGTCTTACTCACTCAGCTTCAGTCATCTACTCACATGGACTCCGATTTGTTTTGGTTTTCAGGTGTTCAGAGCTAATTGGTCTGAGTCAGCTCTTTGAGAGCCAATAAAATTAGATATACCTCATTGGAGATAGGCGGAGAGTTTGATGTTTCCATTGTACTTTGAGCCAATCAGTAGCTGGTTCACATACTCATCCCCCAGTCCATAGCCTAACTTGTGATCTGATCCTCTGCAGGGAGGCTCCCGTCCTGGTCCTGCAAACCTGTTAACTGTTTGTTCGCTGTGCATGGAGGAACCCTTTAAAAGCGTTATACAGGGCCTCCCCCTTGCAAAACCCAAAGACTACTGACGGGAAAAGCTGGGCAAGGCACGATGGGGACTGGCACCCATGTAGCACAGAAGGTCTTGCATGGCACAGGAGGCACAAGCACTGGCCTGGCAAGATCTGCAGCTCTCAGGCTGACACAGAGTGTAAGTTGTCCCCTGGGTGACAACAGAGATCACCAGGGAAATGTAGGTACATGTCCTCGAAAGAGACAGCCCAGTGCAGAGATTCCCAGGAAGAACCTCCAAGGTAGACCATCCCTTACTCTTCCGTCTGCCCTAGACAGACAATAATGCACAGGCCCCTTACACTAAGGCAGACAAGAGGGTCTCGCCCACAGCCTCTGCCCTCCTGGCAGGCACATCCACAACTCCACCATGCTGTAGACAGAGAGACACAAACTGCTGACTAAGAGAATAGACAGGCGAGGGCCTCACTCACAGCCCCTGCTCTCCTGGCAGCTATAACCTCACCAGCAACATGCTGGCACTCAGGACACTCACTTGCTCCCTCCTGCCTTTCAGATTAAAGAGCAAGGGTGGGCCTCTATCGCCAAGAGAGATAGAGCTCACATACAACATGCAGATGGGCACTCAACCAGAGCCCCCTGACTCCCAGAAATGACATGCAAGACCCTCACTGCCATCACAGCAAATGCATGCTCACCCACAGTATGCTGCCCCTCAGAACAGGCTGGCACTCACCCACGGTTGCCTAACTTTGAGAACAGACTAGCGAGGGCGTCACACACCATCTCTGACGCCACATAAAATACCGGCCTTTCCCGGTGCCTGTCCCCATAAACATAGGCCCTCACCCACCTGTCTCCAGCACATGCAGTCCCTCACCCCCTTGCTCCTGAGACAGGCACTCACTCAAAGTCCCGTATGACAGGGGTAGGCAGACATAGACCCACGTCATGTGGCTACAGGCTGGAAGGACTCTCAAATGCAACATCTGTACCCACCACCTACCCTAGTACATATTCATTCTCACTGATGCTGCCTGTCACCGAGACAGACACTCACCAAAACTAGGGGGGAGTGGTAGGCGGCAGCGTGCCGGTAATCTCTGCTCCACTGGAGGTCAGCTGAGGTTTTTTTTTCAATTCCGTGCTCAAAGCGGAACGTGGAGTAGCAAAACGGGGTCCACCGCCCAACCCTTGTGTTAGCCCAGTGGACCTGCCAAGCAGGATTGTGCACTAAAGCAGGATTTGGCACTGTAGTATCAAAAGGAATGCCCAAAGACTCCACGCTGCATATTCTATGGGGTTCCTAGGAGTCATCTTTGTCAGCCTGTTTTATGCTCTTTAGAGGCAATGCTCACCTACTCACACCTATATAAGGCTATTTACTAGCTGGGAGAAGCTAGAGTGAAAATGCAAATTAGCCTCCAGGAACTTTGGGCAGGGAAAAGGTAACTTTCCTTAATATTTATTACAAATACAACTTCACAATTGAATTGGATTTTTCATAACTATTAAAAAGTAGTTGTTTAATTATTTTTTTTAGCTAGTCCCATTCCTCAGATACAGTATTGTTTTTTTTTATATTTCCTTCCAGTGTTTTTCTATAGACCATGGGGTTTGGCTGCCGGTCACTGTAAGGACATGTTAACATACAATTTGCACATGTCCTACTTTTAAATACTATGCACCCTGCCTTGAAGGTTACAAGGGCTGAATAGGGATGAATCATCAATATTTATAAAGGAGGTTTTGACCTGTCAAAAAGGGTTTATTTTGACAGGTCACAGTGCATGTTTTGCACTGTTACATTCAGACTTGATTGGTAGGCCTGAAGCCATGTTTGCCATGTCACTGTAGTGGATGGCACAATAGCTGCTACAGTCCACTAGTGGCATTTAACTTCCAGGCCCTGAGCATACTTTGTACCATATACTATGGACTTATAGGCAAGTTAAATATGCCAAAATGAGTATGCCAAATCAACCATGTTAAAAGGGTGAGCACAGGCATTTTACTAACGGATAGCAGGGGTAAAGTGCACAGAGTTTGAAAGCCAGCTAAAGTGTATGGTCCAAAAATCCGGGGTGACCACGCAGAAAAGATGAATTTCCTACACAACTTCATAAAATCACATTTCTCAAAATAAGAAAGTGTGCATTGTATTGCATTTTGGTTTTATATTATTATAGTGCTTCTGCTTTAATTGTAGTCAGCTAGATTTTTGCTTACTATATGCAACTTGAAGTTAAATAACAGAGTCCTAGTAACAGGTTGTGATTTAAAATCCAGACAAAAAATGATTAATGTCTGGGTGGAATTTAACAGCAAGTGTGTGCTCTGCTGCCATTTGGCATTTCAGTGAGTTAAACCAGGCGAGGAGCCTGAATTTCAGAAGTTAAATATGTACTAGACAATGTGTATAACATGGAAAGGGAATTAGCACTGGGCAGGATGACGCGTGCTAACTGAAGGCGCGTGCAGCACGAAGAGAGAGTCACCGTCTTTGGAACAAGTTGTCAAGTGAGTTAGCTTAACACCTGCTGAAACATGCAAGGCATGATACCGTAAATTGTATTACACTTTATTTCTATAACACATAAGGTAAAAGTTTTGTAGATTGAAACCTGTGAGGGTGTCCAGGCGCTGTCCATGGGCACTGGAAGATTAAGTGATTTACCTAGAATCACAGGATGTTGCACCGACGCTGAAACTCGAACCCGAATACCCAGCTCCCTAGTCAGCAGCTCTGGCTGCTGTGCCACATCGTCTCCCCTCATTCAAATGCCTGGGAGAGAGTAAGGTGAAGACCTCAATCAAGCGGTTCATTTTTTTGTGTAATATTCACCCTTCTGAAAGAGGTTCTACCAGAAAATGCCTCAGTAATTGTACAACTGGATGGGTTATGTGTAGGGTGACCAACTGGCATGGGTGCAAATTCAAGACAATAACTGTAAAAATTCAGGACAAAGAGTCAAAATTCAGGACAAAAATTCAGGACAGGAGGTTAAAATTCAGGACAAAAGGTAAGTTTTACAGACACATCAGAGGAGGTTGCGCAATAGTATATATGTAAGTAAATAGACAACCACTTAAGTACAAGTGAAAATAAGTTTATATTAGGTTGAGACAATTGTGCACTTCATGGTTTTTTAGTATGCGCGCAGCTTTGAGCAAATGTGCAGGTCTTTTTGTGGTAACAAAACCGCCCCCACCCCATCTTTCCAGCCTCCAAGGGAAACGCCCGATGCCCGGTCCTGCCAGTCCGGCCTTGCTACCACCCTCCAATGGTGCCCCTCATCTTCACATAGACCCTCTCTCATGTGTATTTAATTTCTTTTATAGTGCTACTCATCCCAAGTAAGTAGGACAGGGTGTCGGAGTGCGTTACATCACACACGTTATATAGAGACAATGACTCATATAAATGTGAAAGTCAATGTATAGGAAATGTTACGTAAGATAATGGGGGTTACAAGGTGTAATCATTCTTTCATCCATCATTCAGTCTTTTACCATTCATTCTGTCCTACCATCTGTGTGCTCATCCATATCAATATTCAACCATTTGCAAACCTGTCAATCATCTATCCTTCCATCCATCCATTATTCCACTCATCTATCCCTCCATCCACGCTTTCACTCATCCATCCCTCCATTCATCCTTTCCCCCATCCATCCGTGCACTCATCCATCCACTCTTCCACTCATCCATCCATTCACTCATCCATCCAGCCATTTACCCTTTCACCCATCTAGCCATCCTTTCACTTGCTCATTGATCCACACAGTCACTCATCCTTCAACCCATTCACCCTTTCAGTCATCCATCCATCCTCCCTTACTCTCTCCATCCACCTTTCACTTAGCCATCCATCCTTCCATCCACCCATCCATCTACTCATCCACTCATGAATCCATCCATTGACACTATCACTTATCCATCCTTTCACTCATCCATCCATCCTTTTACCCGTCCATCTGCCCTCCACCCATACATCCATGTATTTACCTTTTCTCTCATCCATCCTTCCACTCACTCATCCGTCCATCCTTTCTCTCATTATCCATCCATTGACCCTTTCATTCATCCATTCACCCTTTCACTAATCCATCCAGCCATCCCTTAACTTACTCCCTTTTTCACATTAATTATGAGCTGAGCCTTTGTCTGCAGAGTTGCAGACAGAAGAGGCCCATCAAAAACTCCACCCCTGCTATAGTTCCTAAAGCAAGGGGTGGGGCGGGGGAGGGCTCACTATGCCCCTGTACATAGAAAATCTGAAAAAGTGGAAGTCATGAGTCATGCATGATGCACAGTGCCACTGTGACATTGTGTTGTTTCCAGGGCTTTAAGTGGAATGAAAAAACTGGGGGGTCTCTCCAAAGGGGGTGTTCGATGTAATTAAGGGCATGGCTTAAACACCTAAGATAAAAATCTGTGCTTAGCATAGTGTGCTGCCCGACTGGTAATTTGCTGCTTCTTTCATTGCATCCAGATATATAACACAACAAGTAGCGTTACACCTACAAGCCAGAACTATTGGCTTTGTCAATGGTTGTCAGTTGCATAAAACAAAAAAGCAGCAACCAATGGTTTTGTTGAATATAACATTGAAAATGCATCCGTTTTAAAATGATGAGACAGTGAAAGACCCATAACCCTTTTTTTAACCTGTTTCACTGCCTTCTTTTCATGAACTGGATTCTCACCTAGCAGCATGGGCGTTTATGTACATTTCTTCCACTTGACTGAACACCCTGCCCTTGACCGAGGCTGCAGGAGGCCCACCACATGCAGTAAGAGCACAAACTGGCCCTTTGTCATTCTGTATGTGGCAATCAGCCCCATACAGAATGACAATGGGTGGATGGGGCTGCTCTTGCGCTCAGAGGATGAGTGCGAGGTGGCCCCATCAGGGAGCTGAGACTTCTGGCAGGGGAACAGTGATGTTCCCCAATGCCCAAAATTACGGACAAAAGGCATCCATAAAAGGGATCGTCACGGACATGAGATACAAATTACGGACGGTCTGTGAAATTTACGGACGGTTGGTCACCCTAGTTATGTGGCCAAGAGACATTTCCTACTCAAAAAAGTCTCCCACCGGTATCTCACTTGACTTTTGTACCCATGGTACACCACCACATACAGTTTTCATACTGAAGACCATCAAGATGCATTTCGACTAACACGTGCATTTTGCACAAAAATTACAAGCATTTCATATTGAAAAAATAAATTTTACCTACCCATATCTCTTATCCACTTGAGCAAACTTGATGCAGCTAGAGAGAACGACGACCTAAGTGCACACAAACAGGCATCAGCGGTTAATTCATTAAAAAAAAAGTTTTGCTCAGAAGCCCATGGCCAGTGCTACTGAATGTCAGGATGCCGAACACCAGGGCTGTGTAGTCTTAATTTCACTTAACATCTTTTTAATCCACCATCAAACACTCCTTTCCTTTTCATTTCACTGTTTCAGGTTCTTGCTTTCTCCTTTTGACATGTTTTTCCATCTCTCCCATTTTTTTTCTTTCCCTCTTGTGTTTTTTCCTCTCCTCAACTGGATCAAAGTCTGATGAGGAAATTGCCATTACCCACAAATGAATGCTGGTGTGCCCCAAATACAAACGCACTGACTGAAATTAAGCACTAACAAGCACTAATAGAGGCCTGGGGCATGCTATGTCATTTTTGTAATTTGTATAGAATTTAGTTCCCTGCAAGGATTGTGTCAAAGCTTTGAGCACAGAAAGTTTATGGATCGTTAGTCAAACTGACTGACAGTTAGGTGAGGTAACAAGTGGAGCTGGAACCAGGGCTCGAGTCGGGGTACCACGCGGGTGGACGGCGTCCCCCCACTTATTTTACCGGGTGGACGCCATCCCTCCTGCCCAAAAACTGGACGCATTGAGGGCTTCACGAGGAAATCAAAAAATCCCAGCACACCACCAAATAAAGCAAGAGAGGAAACGGCGCGCGCTCACAAGGGGCCCGGGTTTGGAATAGGAAGGAAGTGTGATGATAACGCCGAGGTTTGCTGCTGGCAGCCTGCCCCCATCACCTTTCGTGACGTCACTTCCTGTCGTGACGTCACTTCCGGTGACACCACCTAACTTGGAGCGTCCCCCCACTTCTTTTTTTAGGACTTGTGCCCTGGCTGGAACTGAAGGTCCGAGGTGCATGAGCAGACAGGATCTTGGACAAATGGAAAATGTGAAGCGTTTGAGGCACAGACAGTCTGGTGGACTTAGGGACAGGGTGTAGCTATCAGTAGTGCAGCAAGAACCGTGGCACTGGGCTCCAAAATAGTTTGGGTACCATTGCATCCAAAGTCTGCATGTATTTTACTATTGAACCCATTGGCAGGGGGCCAATTTTCCTTACTTGCACCAAGGCCGAGGCACCCTTGCTAACTACTGCGTAGGGAACATGGATGAACAATGTTAGGAGCTTGAGGGACTCTATAAAATGTTAGGGGCTTTCAGCACACAGGCAGAGTGTGGAAATGTGTTGGTGAGATTATAGGGTGGAATTAAAGGTGAATTTAGGGTCAAATCACAAGGAACTGGTACAAGGAGTGCCAAATGTGAGTGATGTGACTCAGGAGGGACTTCTTGGGGTATTCCATGATACTATTGTTAATTTGCTTAGGCTCATTCACTCGTTCGAATGCATTAGGTTATACAGATATTTTGGTGAAATTAAAATATGAGAGGCTACAAGCATAATAGAGTCCATATAGTCAATCTTATGGGGGCACTCTTTGAAGCTTGCCTGACGGGCAACGAGGAGAATCCATCAGTGTCCAAATCTAAAACTTAAATAAGACCAAATTGCCCAAGATATGGGTACGGCTTGCTCAAGTGGGGCAGTCCATCAGTATTACAGATGTAAGTTCAGCTTACCATGAAATACTGCTTAAGTGGGCCATTAAGAGTGTTTGTTACTCCTTGTGGGTGTTTCAAGCATGACATGATGTTATTTGGCCTAGTCTTGGCTGTAGCAGTATAACAAAGATTAATTAGTGGATTGTTCTATAACTAGGAAGATATAAAGTATTCACAGGAACTCTGCGACAAACTTGCAAACTTTATCCACAACAAGATTAGTAACATCGACTGAATTTACAAACCCCAACCAAAGTCACCGAAGTCTTCAAGCAACACAATGAGCCCGCTACCACCACAGATATCCGATTAACCAAATTGAGCCAGCTCTCCCTCACAGGACACCTCCTCCATCATGAACTCGGTCCACTTAGTGGCCCCAACTGACCCATGCCCTCACAACATCTTCAACCTGCGCAAAGTCAGAATCAGCTGCGTACTCAACACCTTGTTCAACACTTCAATTGCCACTGCCACCTTCCACGAGGGCTGGAAACATGCATAAGTCAACACCCTACTAAAGAAATCATCAGCTGACCCCAGCGAGCTCTACAACTATGACTGATCTCCCTGTTCCCGTTCCTGGCCAAAGTATTAGAAAAAGCCATCAAACAACAACTCTCCTCACATCTGGAACGGAACCTCCTACTCGACTCCTCCCAATCCGGATTCCACAGCAACCATAGCACAGAGACAGCCCTTATTGCGACTACTGATGATATTTAAGCCCTACTCGACCCAGCAGAGACTGCAGCTCTGATCCTCCTAGACCCCTCGGCAGCCTTCGATACAGTCTCCTACCACACACTCATCACAAGGTTGCACAACATAGGCATCCAAGGAGCCGCTGTCAGATGGACTGGCTTTTTCCTCACTGGGAAAAAGCAAAAGTCTGCCTTTCCCTTTTCACCACCGAACCCAAAGAAAGCATCTGTGGAGTACCCCAAGAATCCTTGCTCAGCCTCATCCTCTTCACCACTTACATGACACCTCATATCCTCTCCCTCTTCGAAGACACAACCAAGACGAACTTCCACAACTGCATGACAGACGTCGCCAACTGGATAAAGGACAACTTCCTGCAGCTCAACTTGGACAAGACAGAGGTACTGATTTTTTAAACAAAATCTCCCCATGGGATGTATCTTGGTGGCCCTCAGAAATCAGATCTACCCCTCCCCCAACTGACCACGCTAGGAACCTAGGCATTATTCTGGACAGTGATCCAGCGCAACCCCTAAATTCCTGAGCCAGGGACCAAAGATAGTCTCGTCATGCATAAATTGTTTATCAAACAACAGGGCCCAATACACATTACCCATAATTGATCCCTGAGGACTGGCACTGGATTTGGGGGGTTTAATTTGTCAGTTTTATTAAATACTATACTTCACATTAATAACATAACATTTGTATCTATTTCTAACTATTAGTAATTTCAACTTCTTCTTCTTCTGGTCGATGGACCATTAGTTAAAGAGTTGATGGTGACTATGATTAACTAAACAGTTTAACATTTAACTAAATAACCACAAAGTCATTTCTTCAGTTAATGATTTTTATCTTATTATTGCTCGTGATTAGAATATCAGTGCACATACAAGATTACATATAAGAGAACAAATTATCAAGCAATGTAATCAAAATGAATCATTTGTATCGATATCAAAGCATGCAAAGGAATGGGAAAAGAAGGTACAGCATAAATACTTGCAGAAAATATATTTGCAAATTTAAGCAATCAAGGAGGGCAATACCCACCAAAGAAACAGAAAAACCACTTCCTTTGCCGAGGTTGTGGCAAGAGGTCCCCAGAGATAGGCTCGGAGGACAAAGTTAAACAGGACAGATGCAGCAAAGTTTGCTATACTAACAACTAGAATTAATCTCCCAATTAATCTACCTCCTCGGTCGCAGTCTCCTTCCAAGCACTCCCGCAACGTTCTCATACCTAAAGGTTCTCTGACTCTGTGCAGGGCTGCTCTTTCTGTCTTAGATCTTCTCTATGCGTTCTGGTCTGCGTTCTCTCTATGTTCTCGTCTGCGTTCTCGTCTGCCTTCCCGTCTGCATTCTCTGTTCTGATCTGCGTTCTCTTCTGACTCACCCCCAATTGGGATATCAGTTATACCTTTCCTCCTAATACACTATCTTACAATGTTGCAGTATCTGTAGAAACTCGGACTGTGATTGGTTGTCATAAATCATACTAGGGTCGCCTCATCCAGTTCTCCCCACAAATCCATCCTATACCGGTTCTAACAAAGGAAGGATTTAAGACCATTACATTCGTATACTACTAGCATTCATAGTTATACAATTTGGTTACAGTATTCATTATGATATCCGCTTTCACATTCGCATTGCACGCAGTGATGGCTGTTCCCACAGTCGCTGTCGCATCTTGGCACATAAACAATAAGACACAGGTCAACATGGCCTTCACACGGATTGCATTATCTGGTACACTCAGCAGTCTGCGAGCAGGCAACCCCTCCCGGCACATGCGCACTCCGTACCGACCAGGCCAACCACATGCTGGCTTGAACGAGAGGCCATTTTCATGCAGGCCCAATCCCGTACTAAAATAAACAAACACAAAAGAATATTAATTCATGAAATAAAACCCATTATGTTTACCTCCAACCATACTAATGCCCTGTGTTAAGTAAATCCTAGCGAAAGCTATTAATTTAAAGCAACCTTTTCATTATTTGTGCACAACAAGCAAAATGTGCAATGTACAACACAGCATAAACATGTATTAATACAGTTTTTCAAAGCGCAAACAGTTAATACGTACTCATGCCAACATGATTTAGTGTATTATGTAAATTGCGTTTGCCCCCTGTGTAGATGTGTGTATCCGGAGTTGATTAGTTCATGCAGTTAATACATTATTATGGAGTTACTTGATTTCATGAGGATGTATTTTACAAACCTCACTCCATCAACAGCAAGCTAACCATGATGACACAGGTCAACTCTGTCGCCTCCTCTTTCTTCTTCATTCTCGCATGCTTCATAAGATATTCAAATGGCTACTCCAAAGCTCAAGATGCATCATTCACTCAGGCCCTCATCTCCAGCTGACTGGACTACAGCCATGCCCTCTACGCAGGGATCTCAGCTCACCTCCTCTGAAGACTACAGACCATACAGAATGCAACAGCCAGACTCATCCTGGATCTATCTAGATGAACCCACATCACCCCCTACCTCAGAGAACTCCACTGGCTCCCTGTACAGAAAAGATGCCAGTTGAAGCTCCTGACCCATGCATACAAGGCCCTACACAACTGCAGACCTGCCTACTTGAACCACCACCTGAACTTCCATCAGCCCACTAGACACCTCAGCTTCGCGTACCTTTCTCTAACCCTCACCCGCCACATCTGACATAGCAGATGTAGAGGTTGCTCCTTCCCCTACCTAGCAGCAAAGAGATGGATCGAGCTACCCTTTCATCTACAGACCTCCCTGTCTCTTTCAGTGTTCTGGGAGTCCCTGAAGACCTTGCTATTCAGTTAATCAACTGGACCCTGCCAGTGTCTAAGTACCCTCACGGGTGACAAGAAGCGCCCTACATATCTTCTGATTATTTGAAGTATAACATCTTGATAATAGGGACAAACCAAAGGAAAATGACAAGATATAGAAAAGTTGAAATATTACATAGATGCAAAGTCAATGTGGATTAAGTAACATCCTTAGGGTGCGAGTTGGCATGCAGTGCCAGCTTTAGGGCGGTGCGGCCGGTCCCACCGCACTGGGCACCAAGTTTGTATGGGCGCCATTTGCGCAGCTTCTGACATGAGTTCCGTTGTCTGTCTTTCATTTCCATGACGTCGGCAGTTCTTGAAATCGAAGACGGACACTGGTGCTCACTCGGTTACAGATGGCACAGGGGAGGGTACAAATTGTTATATGTTAGCGGCTGGCCAGCAAGCTACATCTTATGTGAATTATACACTGCAATGAGTGTCTTGGTGCTACTCGTATCTCGCTCACTCTCCTTTCTTCCAGCACAGACCTGCTGCAAGCCAAGTGGGCCAACTCCATGCTTCATACAGTTTCCATCCCCTGGCCACTCGGCTTCGGACCATAGGTGAGCGTGGCGCCCAGGACCCACACTAGCAGAGCAGAGAGCGCAGCACTGGCACTGGAGCAGGTGAGGCAACTGTGGCTGAGGTGCAGCACGTACCTTTATATCATGACGAGTGCTGAGTACACTGCTGCTGTGACAAGGCTTCTGTCCTTTGATATTCCCCTGGCAGCACTGATAGCACGTGAAATGCATGACTGTTTGTAGTGTGCAGCACTGACCACGGCGCTGGCAGAGCCAAGGAACCATCAAGCACAGCACCATCAAAATGCACTACACACACAGGGGAGCCCTGCATGCACAGTGCTACTTCTTGGGGACTGCAATTTACAGCGTACAGCACAGAGCATTTTGGTATTGTAAAATGTAGACGTTGTCCAACGATGATCAATAAGGGAATACTGCATTAACTGCCATTGGCACCTTTGTTTGTTTCCGACTACCCCAGCCCGCCTGTAAACCGCCCCATTTCTCTGCAGGGTAATAATCTGCGCACTCAGCACCACTATGGGTTTGTGGTGCTGCTATATTCCCGAGTAATACGTACTGGGAATTATGGTTTATTGAGTGTAAGGAAGTGAAGTTAAAAATAAGTCCCTACTGCGGTCCATTGCAGCAGAGTTAATCATTGTAAGTCCTAGCTGTAGCTCTTGGAACATCTGTTTATTTGTGTTGAGTAATCCCTTTCGAAGTTGTGTGTTTGAGTGTGTTACGATGTGCCCTCATGTTCATGTATTCCATCTTTGTTTCTGTGTGTGTGACTCTATGGTTATGCAAATCAGTGTTTATGTATAGCGTTAGACAGGTGTCTTTATGTAGAAATTACAGGAGGTAATGGATTATGTTTAGTAGCATAGCAAGGACATACATGTTGAAAAAAAGCTGTGTAGGGATTGTGGCATTTATAAAATCTTATAAGTCTCAGAAGACACTTAGGGGTCGATTCCGATTCGGGCCGGAAAAAGCACCGACCGACTCGGATCCGGAAAAAATACCGACCGACACGTACCCGTGGCGCACGAAACGCCAAGTACGATGCAAGGCGCGAAAAATCCGACCGACACGTACGGAAACCAAGTCGACCGACCGAGCCGCACGGAAAACAGCAATCCGGCCGGAAAAACACGCGAATCCAACCGACCGACACTCACCCGGAACAAATCCGACCGAAACGTACATGCGAACTCCAAACCGCAAAGTACGATGCAAGGCGCGAAAACCACGAGCGAGTCGGACGGAGGACAAGCCGTACGACCGACACGCATACAAAACCGAGCCGAAGCAACACAATATACCGCGACCGACGCGTACACAGCATAGAAAACTGCACAAACACAGCGTGAACGAAACGGAGAACACCGTACGAGACCAATGCAGGGTCCGACTCGGTCACAAGAACGTTTCCAACATACACAAACAGCACAAAGGAAAAATCACCCAAAAAAAGGCCAAACAAGCAATTACCAAGCCAATAAATACTGGGGGTGGGGACAGAGAACAAAGACACACCCACAACTCCACCTATATAAAGGACACAAATCACTACCATGAGCCTTTGCAAATGCCATTCCACTGCCAGCACCCAAGAGAAAGCAACCACACACCCACAGCTCATCCCTCACACAAGCCACACACCATCAGCACACCAACAAATACCTACCTCACATACACCCAGCAAAACACACACTCACACACCCTCACCTGCACACCAACACACACATCACCCACCATCACCACCCATCACCATGCCCCCCAAGAAGAATCCCAAGTTCCTAGATAGTGAATTGGAAGTCATGGTAGACGAGATCCTCAGGGTGGAGCCACAGCTGTTTGGCACACTGGTCCAACAGACCCCCATGTCGCAGAAAACCAAGATGTGGGAGAGGATCATCAACAGGGTGAACGCACAATCACCATGTCGGCGCACAAAGACCGACATCCAGAACAGGTGGTATGACGTGCGCAGGAGGGTACAAGACATGCTGAAGAAAGACTACATCAACAGCCAATACACCGGCAGTGGCCCTCCTGCCAAGCCAATATACCTCAGGCCCTGGGAGGAGAAGGTGCGGGCCATCCTTCCGCCAGTGAGCGTATATGGACTAGAGGACATCCCAGAGCCTGGTGAGTACACAACAAATGTACACAATATACTGCCACAAAACACACACATCACTGTCAAGGGGAGAGTCAAACCATGCACTCATAGCAATTACACAGCAACCAGAACAGAATCATCCCAAAATGTGTATGTCAGTCAGAGAAACACAACACATGCCATCAAAAAAGTCACATCCAACTGTGCCAACACATGTACAAACACAACCACAACTACAGCTAGGCAGTGGCACAAATAGAACTAACAAACACATCCACACATGTAGCCACCACAACAACACCAACACACAGTGAAGACCACTCAAAGGAAGGAATTATGTGTATGCTGGCCAAGTCAGTGTAGCCAATAGCATCATGGGAGTCGCAGTCACACATATTGCCCCCCACAACTGTCCCATCAACACCACCCTGAACCATGCTCACATCACAGGGAGTGGAGAAGGACTCACAAGATGGCTGACACTGGCTACTGCTGTGGGGAGCACAAGGCCCTGCTGGCAAATGTGCACCAACAAACAGCAGGACACCACTGACTGACATCCTGAGAGACAACTTCCACTCCCTGCAATGCAAACACGTTCCATGGTGGGATATCTGGCTGGCTGGGTGGGAAGGGGGACTTGCAGCACTGACTATAGTCACAAGCACCTCCCCTCACACACACCCCCCAACACAAACTCCACAGTACCCACCTGGTAGAATGCAATGCCCTCCATCCTAACACAAGATCCCACAAAGAACCACCACCCTGGGTTATGTTGTGTGAAGCACAGGGACACTCTTGGGACTCTTAGCCAAACAACTGCCAGGACAACACTCCCAGCCATCCTGTCAGCACAGCCAGCCCACCCCACAGGGAAGCAGAGTCAAAAGGAAGGAAGCATGGGCATGCTGGGAAGGGGGTGGAGGCAATAGCATGATGGGAGTCGTAGTCACTGATATTGGTCACCCCCACAACTGTCCCATCAACACCACCCTGAACTATGCTCACATCACAGGGAGTGGAGAAGGACTCACAAGATGGCGTGACACTGGCTACTGCTGTGGGGAGCACAAGGCCCTGCTGGCAAATGTGCACCAACAAACAGCAGGACACCACTGACTGACATCCTGAGAGACAACGTCCACTCCCTGCAATGCAAGCACGTTCCATGGTGGGATAACTGGCTGGCTGGGTGGGTGGGAAGGAGGACTTGCAGCACTGACTATAGTCACAAGCACCTCCCCTCACACACACCCCCCAACACAAACTCCACAGTACCCACCTGGTAGAATGCAATGCCCTCCATCCTAACACAAGATCCCACAAAGAACCACCACCCTGGGTTATGTTGTGTGAAGCACAGGGACACTCTTGGGACTCTTAGCCAAACAACTGCCAGGACAACACTCCCAGCCATCCTGTCAGCACAGCCAGCCCACCCCACAGGGAAGCAGAGTCAAAAGGAAGGAAGCATGGGCATGCTGGGAAGGGGGGTGGAGGCAATAGCATGATGGGAGTCGTAGTCACTGATATTGGTCACCCCCACAACTGTCCCATCAACACCACCCTGAACCATGCTCACATCACAGGGAGTGGAGAAGGACTCACAAGATGGCGGACACTGGCTACTGCTGTGGGGAGCACAAGGCCCTGCTGGCAAATGTGCACCAACAAACAGCAGGACACCACTGACTGACATCCTGAGAGACAACTTCCATTCCCTGCAATGCAAACACGTTCCATGGTGGGATATCTGGCTGGCTGGGTGGGAAGGGGGACTTGCAGCACTGACTATAGTCACAAGCACCTCCCCTCACACACACCCCCCAACACAAACTCCACAGTACCCACCTGGTAGAATGCAATGCCCTCCATCCTAACACAAGATCCCACAAAGAACCACCAACCTGGGTTATGTTGTGTGAAGCACAGGGACACTCTTGGGACTCTTAGCCAAACAACTGCCAGGACAACACTCCCAGCCATCCTGTCAGCACAGCCAGCCCACCCCACAGGGAAGCAGAGTCAAAAGGAAGGAAGCATGGGCATGCTGGGAAGGGGGTGGAGGCAATAGCATGATGGGAGTCGTAGTCACTGATATTGGTCACCCCCACAACTGTCCCATCAACACCACCCTGAACCATGCTCACATCACAGGGAGTGGAGAAGGACTCACAAGATGGCGGACACTGGCTACTGCTGTGGGGAGCACAAGGCCCTGCTGGCAAATGTGCACCAACAAACAGCAGGACACCACTGACTGACATCCTGAGAGACAACTTCCACTCCCTGCAATGCAAGCACGTTCCATGGTGGGATAACTGACTGGCTGGGTGGGTGGGAAGGAGGTCCGGCTGCCAACCAAACACAACCAATGCAGACCATGTTCACACCCCAGAAAATGCATAGAAATGCCCAAATAATGCAGGACAATGTGCCACACCAATATCAACCCCTGACTGTGACGACTCAGGACAATGCAATGTACAGGCCCGCACCCAGAGGCACAGTCACAACTGTCATGTGTGTCAACCATTGATGCCTGCAGAAACATGACATACATTGTTTGTGTCTCCCAAAAACAGGTGATGATGGGGACACAGCAGCAGACGCTGAGGAGTCCCAGTCCCAGGCTCAAGAGGATGCCGAGCTCACTGGCGTCGTACAGCCTCTGTCCTCCTCGGACGATGAAGAACAACCTGGCACATCCGGTGCAAGTCAACATGCAGCACCAGCAGGACCACCAGCTGCAGCACCAGCAGGACCACCAGCTGCACCCCCTGCACCCACCCCTACAACGACTGTCACCACGAATACCATCCCTGCCGACATGGACAGAATAAGGAGCAACACCAGCACAGTGACCCTGGACCAACCTGGGGCCATGGACACCACCACCACCACCAACCCCCAAGGTGGACCAGGGTTATCTGTGCGTGCCACTGCACACACTGCACATGTCAGCAGGGGTGGTGGGAGGGGTGGGAGACAGAGGTCGCTGCTTGCAGACGTTGCTGGTGTGCATGATGACCCACAACTGGTACGCATAGCTGATGCGTACCAGTCCAGCACCGGAGAGCTCAGCCAGGTAGTGGGGCTCCTCAGAGACATTAAACAGCAGCAGGCTGCCCATCATGCCCGCTTGGACTCCCACATGTCCCACGTGGAGTCACACATGTCCCGTGTGGACTCACACATGTCCCGCGTGGAGTCCAAGTGGGATGCACTGCATGAGATGACGGCGGTGCACAGGGACATTTTACAATGCCTCCGCCAGATGAACAGCAACCAGTCCACACCTCCCTGTGTGCCAACAACATCTGGTGCCGAACAAACTGCAACTGCCACAGGGAGGGAGGAGGACTCTGGCGGAGTCCCCTGCACCGCAGCAGCCTGCACTTGAGGGCCCCCCCAAGAAGAGGGGTCGTCCGAGGAGGGAAAAGTGAGAGGCCGATGGCCAAGCGCAACTCCCAGGAAGCCTGAACCTGTTCTGGATGTTCGCCTTTGTGCACAGACTGTTCACCCTGTTGACGGCAACACTACTCCCACACATTGCATGGGGAGTACAAGTTGGACCAATGTGTCAGACAACTGTGGCCCCGATACTGGGGATCCTGTCTACCCGGACTTTCAATTCACCTAGGAACTTGGGATTGCAAGATTCATGTACAGCACAACCCATCCTATGCACTATTAACACAAATGTATCACAATAAACACACTAATACACCATACTTGCCTCTGTCGTGATTCCAACGTGGGTGCTGTTATGGGGATGATGAACTGCAAAATTACACTGTGTATGCGAACTGCAACAGCAAGGACAACACAGGCATGTGAGTACAGGAAACGTGACACACATGAGGGAGACACACCACCAGGGCTACACGACACATACACACCTAGGCCATCTGACTCATTGCCTACACTGATGTTGCCAGGGAAGACGGTGCAATGCACAGACACCACACCCATTCCCAGTTGTAGTCAAGTAGCCCACAGGTGCAGTAAGCAAATGGCAGTCAAATATGTGACCACAGACAACGCACATCACAAAGTGAAGCACAGGTTTATTACACAGTTGCAACATGCCGTAACCACTACAGATGCAAGGTAACCCCACCTGGCAGCGGGCACACAGTCAACAACTGTAGACGGAAGGAAGTCCATGGGTGTGGCGCACATCACCTGTAGGGACACAACAGCTACCAGCCTGGATGTGCAATCACGTCGTCGGTGGACACAGTTGACCAAACGAATCTGAAAGTACCCTGTGAAGGACAGAAATGACACACAGTCAAAAGCAATGGAGTACAGGACAGAACAGCAAAACACATGCACAATACATGTTACAAGATACCCACCCAGAACCAAGTTAGCATGTCAACACTGTTGGGGAGTACAGCCCACCTGTTAGCACACATCGCAACACACATCCAGTCAAGTGGCCCATGGACACACTCCCACAGCACCAGAGCACCACCCACACATCATGCCAACTCACATCATTGACATGACACCTCAGGATACTCACATTCAGCTAAAGAAGTTGGTGATGAGCTGTGTGCGGACTTCACCATCACCATCATCATCATCATCATCGTCACTGGCATCGTGGTCCAGGCCAGGATCCTCCACAGGTGGCGGATGTTGGTCATTGTCATCCTGGATGAGAGGCAACTCCTTCCGCACTGCCAGGTTGTGGAGCATGCAGCAGACGATGATAATCTTGCACACTTTCGCAGGGGCATATGGGAGGGACCCTCCGGTCTTGTCCAGGCAGCGGAAGCGGCTCTTCAGGAGACCAAAGGTCCGCTCAATCACTCTCCTGGTCCGACCATGTGCCTCATTGTAGCGCATCTGGGCAGGTGTCACAGGGTTCCTGAGGGGTGTCAGCAACCACGGCATGTTGGGGTATCCCGAGTCACCTACGGACAGACAAGTGCACATTAGCTGACTTGGAACAGTGGGCGGAATACTACAGATCAGATCACACACAATGGCACAAAGTCAGTACACACCGACAAGCCAGGCACGCTGGTTCTGCATCTGTGCCATCATCCTGGGGATGCGACTACTCCTCATCACAAAGGCATCGTGTGCTGAACCAGGGAAACGGGCACACACGTGTGTGATGGTCATGTCTGCAAGACACACCACCAGTGCATTGACCGAGTGGTAGTGCTTGCGGTTCCTGTAGGCCTGCTCCTGGGCCTGTGGTGGTACCAAAGCCACATGTGTCCCATCAATGGAGCCAATTACATGCGGCATCCTCCCCAGGGCATAAAAGTCACCCTTCACGTCAGTGAGTCGTCGCAGTCTAGGGAAATAGATGTACCGGTTCAGGAAGAGCAACATTGCCGCCAAAACATCGCGGAGCACACGGCTGAACATGGTCTGTGACATCCCACCAGCAGTCGCCACAGTATGTTGGAAGGTACCAGTGGCAAAGAAGTGTAGGGCTGCCATCACCTTCACCTTGGGGGTCAGCGCTGTAGGATACGGCCGGCCAGGCTGCAAATGTGGGGACAACTGCACTGCCAAATCCTCAATCAGCTGCCTGGTGAAGCGGTACCGTCGGATGCTGTCCCGTTCCACCATCGTTGCCAGGTCTGGGAATGGCCGATGGACAGCAGGAGCCCTGCAGTGCAGAGGAGAAGTAAGCAAGATTGTCAGTCACCCCACATATGCGGCATTGAACACACTCAAGATCCCAACATACATCATTATGAGGCACAACTACATGAAGTGTGCAGTACCGGAAGGACATGTATGGTACATACATGGCCAACATCTGTCAACACGGTCCAACAGGTGGCATCAATTAGTCCCAGGTTGGCCCATTGGATATCATGAGGCCGTGTCACAGTTCCCATCTCCTGCTGCCGTGTCACAATAACCCCCCACAGGGACATGTGAGGACAGATGTGCCCCAGGCACCACAGCTCAATGACAGGTACATTCCCAGGGACCCTGTAATGCCACATGGACACTGGCATTACATGGAGTATCATGTATACACCACAGCAAAACAACCATGACCCCCACAGGTAGTGGCCCCACTTGCCACGGCAGGACAGACATGGACGTCTGTGACACACACGCACAACATCAGAGTCCATGCACACACAACGTGGATGTGGAGACTGTCTCCCATTGTGCACATGAAATCAGAGACATTGTAAACACCACATGCACAAAGACTGTGGAGGACCATCACTATTGTGCCACTGGGACACCCTGGCTCAAACATACCGTCCCACATGGGACTCACGGGGTATGTGACATGACATACACATACACCACTGTGAAATGTGACCATGGCACATGCACAGATATGAACAGTTGCACATCACAGTGGTCACGGACACGTAACACCCAGGATCCTGTCCCCATGAACACGTGCACAGCCTGGGGGTGGCTGCCCACAGGTGACACCCACAGGACAACATGTACACCAACATACACACAATAGGAAATGCAGCCTTACATGCCTTATGATAAAGTTTGGACAGGCTGTCGTGTGGTAGGTGTGCCCCTCACTCCCTGGGAGCTATCTGTGGCTGGCATATGTCCATCTGAGACAGGCATGCTGACATATGCCAGTCACATGTACAGTGATGCGTTGAACTGCAATGGACCGATCGGTGCCTCCGGCCGGCCCATTGCTGTCAATGTGTGCGGGTACGCGTTGTACCCCTGTGCGCGTTGAACTGCAATGGACCGATCGGTGCCTCCGGCCGGCCCATTGCTGTCAATGTGTGCGGGTACGCGTTGTACCCCTGTGCGCGTTGAACTGCAATGGACCGATCGGTGCCTCCGGCCGGCCCATTGCTTTCAATGTGTGCGGGTACGCGTTGTACCCCTGTGCGCGTTGAACTGCAATGGACCGATCAGTGCCTCCGGCCGGCCCATTGCTTTCAATGTGCGGGTACGCGTTGTACCCCTGTGCGCGTTGAACTGCAATGGACCGATCGGTGCCTCCGGCCGGCCCATTGCTTTCAATGTGTGCGGGTACGCGTTGTACCCCTGTGCGCGTTGAACTGCAATGGACCGATCGGTGCCTCCGGCCGGCCCATTGCTTTCAATGTGTGCGGGTACGCGTTGTACCCCTGTGCACGTTGAACTGCAATGGACCGATCGGTGCCTCCGGCCGGCCCATTGCTTTCAATGTGTGCGGGTACGCGTTGTACCCCTGTGCGCGTTGAACTGCAATGGACCGATCGGTGCCTCCGGCCGGCCCATTGCTTTCAATGTGTGCGGGTACGCGTTGTACCCCTGTGTGCGTTGAACTGCAATGGACCGATCGGTGCCTCCGGCCGGCCCATTGCTTTCAATGTGTGCGGGTACGCGTTGTACCCCTGTGCGCGTTGAACTGCAATGGACCGATCGGTGCCTCCGGCCGGCCCATTGCTGTCAATGTGCGGGTACGCGTTGTACCCCTGTGCGCGTTGAACTGCAATGGACCGATCGGTGCCTCCGGCCGGCCCATTGCTGTCAATGTGTGCGGGTACGCGTTGTACCCCTGTGCGCGTTGAACTGCAATGGACCGATCGGTGCCTCCGGCCGGCCCATTGCTTTCAATGTGTGCGGGTACGCGTTGTACCCCTGTGCGCGTTGAACTGCAATGGACCGATCGGTGCCTCCGGCCGGCCCATTGCTTTCAATGTGTGCGGGTACGCGTTGTACCCCTGTGCGCGTTGAACTGCAATGGACCGATCGGTGCCTCCGGCCGGCCCATTGCTTTCAATGTGTGCGGGTACGCGTTGTACCCCTGTGCGCGTTGTACCGCAATGGACCGATCGGTGCGCACCCATTGACAATGGGCTTGCCTGGCAACGGACGCGTTTTCGAATTTCGAACGAGTCGGTTGCTGGAAAATCAGTTGGTCACCCACAACAATGTTGCAAAATCATGTATGTCATGAAGTTGAAGATTTGAAGGATGCTGTGGGCGTGTTTTGGTGCTGCTATTCCATGTATTGGCCAGATTCAGAAGATGCAAATGACTTGGACCTATCACTTTGGACACAAGGGACAGTATCTGCCTCTCCAGCACATATATATTGCTGGCTGTTCCCCTGAGAGCCCACTTGCCTGCACTACATGCTCCAAGACGACATCTGCCACTGCACTGCTGCTGTCTCTGCCCCTCTGGACCCTGCAATGGCACGTACTGTGGAGAGAGCCCCAGCCTTCAGCCTTGAAGAGAACCAGGCCCTGCTGGACAGCCTACTTCCACAGTACAGCAAGCTGTATGGGACACCAGGGGAGCAGGTGAGTGTTCTGTGCACTGCCTTTCTGAATGTGCATTTTGTCTGACTAGCAAGGCTGAGAGTCTGCACGCCACTGGCTAGCAGGCTCACTGAGTAGTTGTCACCCCCCATAGTGTGTAGTGACTTGCACTGGACAGGTATGGTGCAGTGACAGTGCATTTGAACATGGTTTTACTTCCCATGCAATGATACCATGTAGTGACGTCTGGCAAACTGTCCATGGTCAGCTTTGCACTGCCTGTGTACATCATGTGCCCCTGTGATTGAGACATGTATATACAACTGTGTCATGTACGGATATGTTGCATGTGTGGTAATGGCCTTTTCACTTTGTCATCCTGACAGGTTAATGCCCATCGGAAGCAGGAAATCTGGAAGGACATCGTCCGGGCTGTCCGGTCCGTGGGGGTCTACAAGCGCCGGATCCGCAACTGCCAGAAGAGGTGGCAGGACCTTCGGGGCTGGACCCGGAGGATTGCACGGGTCCAGCTGAAGCTGTCGCCTCCTCACAGGAGGGGCGGAACACGGACCCTGACCCCCCACATGCTCCAGATCCTGGCGGTGGTCTTTCCAGACCTGGATGGGCAGCTGAAGGCCAGACAGCAGCAAGGAGGGGTGAGTCAAAGACTGCACTGTGAACTCTGTATTACATGCTTTGTGCCCTCCTCTGGCCTGGTTCAACTGCCACAGTGCAGCAGTCATGTTGTCCAGGAGCCATGTCCCTCTATTGTGCACTGCCCACTGCTCATCTGATACCCAGGTGTGGCCCTTACAGTCAGGGAATTGTGTCACTTGGGACTGTGTCCTTGCAGTTTGCTTCACTAAAGGTGGGGGACAGCATCTGTTTCCCTAACTCTGTTGTGGGCATCATGGGTGGGTCCATTGTTCACACAACGCCTGGGTTTGGACATGTGATCTGCGTGTTGCTTTGATATGCGGTCCACTTGCTGAGCTGAGCCACCACATGTGCCTGGGGTATGTGGCACACGCCCATGCAGCGGGTGGGAACAATGTTTGTGCCCCAGGAGTGTGCAGATTACGTGTGTCACACATATATAGCCAGCTATCCTCTGTCCAGGGCACATCCCTCATTCATGTGGAGCAGGACAGTCATGCCTACTCCAGGCCATGCAATGCACTCTGTACTCCCACTTCCGTGTATCAGCTGACACATTGTGCACAGTGATTTGACCCCTCCGCTGTCTGCCTCTGTGTCAGTGTGCTGTGGATTAGTTGCCAGGACTGCTGTGGTGTTTCTTGGTAGGGGCTCAGCATGCCCCTGGAGATGTGACCATAGGAGACGATACTTGTGTGTCACATAGGTGTTTGATCAGCTGCCCGTGCAGACTGGGGTATGCGAATGTGATGTTCAGGCAGCTGTTCCCCATTCACAGCAAATTGTGAGGGGCTCAGGTTCAGAGGGTAGTGTCACAGGTCTCCCATATGTCCAATAGGTGTGACCTGGACAGATGAGGGTTGAGATGATGTGTTGTGTGGGGGATGTACATGTTCACTTGTGCAGCTCCAGGACTTGCATTCCCCATGACCTACTATTGTGACACAGTGCATAGTGTTGTTGTATGGCTGCCAAGTCATACATCACTGAGACAGTGATGTATGACTTAACAGTCATGCCTCCGCCATGGCATGTGTCAACTTATTTGTGGTCCTGCAGGGGAGTGACATGTGCTACATGCACACCATAGTGGCGCTGGCTATCAGGACATGGGTGCATCATGGTGTCTGTCGCTGGTATGCATCACATGCATTTCCTATTTGACTCTGGGCCTCCCTTTCATCCGGAAACCTGTACTGACTCAGTGGCAAGAGCTGTGATGTGTCCACACCGTGTCCTCTGCACTGTCCAACTACTGTGTACTTGGTGCATGTGTCCACAATGGGGTGTTGCAATACAACAGACACCAGACAGATGGGTGCAAGGCCATGTGGGATGTGAGTGCCATGCTTGGCATCAGACTGACAATTGGCTTCTCCTGTTCAGTTAGGGCACTTTTAGCAATGTACAACTAATGATGCCAGGCCTTGCTCTGTGATGTGCTGTGCTCACAGTGGTGTGTGCGTTTGGTGCAGGTGACTGATGTCTGTCTGTTTCCCCATTGTTTGCAGATACATCCACGGCCACGGAAGGGGACAGCTCCACGGACCAGGAGGAGCCAGAGAGCCAGACTGGGTCAGCAGCCGAGGAGTGGTCGGAGGGACCCAGTGGCACGGAGGGCGAGGGGAGCCACACTGAGGAATCCTCAGCACCATCCACCTCAGCTGAGGACCAGAGCAACTCGGAGGATGACTCCCTTGTGGAGGCGGGTGTCAGCAGCCACCACACCCCAGCTAGTGTTGCTGTCCCCGCCACCACCAGCACCACCACCGCCCTCCCATCGGCTCCCATTCCCCAGGTCCGTGGAGGCTCCCATGTTCGGGAGCGTGTCTCCTTCGGGCCAGGCACCGCACCCCTGCCCCTGTGTCCCCTGCTGCCCTGAGTGAGGAGTCTGTGTACCTCCTTCGCCAGCTCCATGTAGGGCAGACAGCCATGCTGAGTGTCCTCCATGCGCACACCGCACTGTTGACTCAGCTGGTGTCGTTCATGGAGGGCATCTCATCGGGCATGTCTGACCTACAGAGGGGCAACAGGTCCATGGACTCCTCCCTGACGGCAGCAGTGTCCCTCCTCAGACAGTCCCTCACCCCTCCTGCCTCTGCTCCATCCACACTCCCCAGCACCTTGCCCGTCCCAAGCACACACACACCGGCACAGGCACACACCAGCACACACACATCCAGCACACAGACACACACGCCACAGACTAAACGCACACGCATGCACAGTCAGGGGACTGAAACCAGACTCACAGGGGATGGGGCCCTGGTACACACACACGCATCCACGGGCACTGCACAGTCCTCAGTTGCCTCTCCCTCCAAAGCACCCTCCCTTGCCTCACCTGCAACCCCAAAGACCCAGCGCCTCTTCCTCAGTGACCTCGGCCTCTTCCCTCCGATCCAGCTGCCCCAGCATCCAGGGGGAAGAGGAAGCCCCCCACATGAAGCAGAGTGCCCCTCGCCCCTGGACACCCTCCCCCAGGCGCAGACAGACTGAGGCCCCCACCCGCAAGTCCCCCGGAGTGGTAAGAGCAAGACCCCGCCGCCGCCCTGCAGCTCAAGCACCAGGTCACCTTCCTCCATCCCTCAGGCCCCCACTCCACAGGTGCCCCCGCCACACCCTGCCCCAGGTTCCCCCACCCACAGATATACCATCCCCAAGAGGCTCCGGCCTTCTCCCCCTGCCACTTGCTCTCCCGGCACCACACCCCTCGCTGCGCTTGTCTGTGCCACTGATGTGGTGAGGGTGTCCTCCCCTCTGTCCAGCCCACCTTGCCTGTTCCCCATTCTCCTCCCCTGGTGGTAGGCACTGCAGTGGAGTCCACTACCACCCTGTCTGACTTGGGCACTGCAGTGGCGGACCTGTCCACTCCATCTGCAGGGTCCACTGCAGTCGTGCCGGCACCCACAACATCTGAGCCATGCCCCCCAGTTGTGCCGGCACACACCATGTCAGACACCTCCACTGCAGTTGTCAGTGGCTCTCCAGCACCCACCACCCCTTCCCTGCTTCCTCCTGGTGAGCCCTGATCCTGTCCCTGCGGTGTCTGGCCTACCCCCCGGTTGCCCCTCCTAGTGGATTGTCCCTGGTTTTGTGCAGGCATGTGTAGGGTGGCATCTGCCACTGTCACCCACTTGTGACTTTGTTGATGGACTGGCCATTGGCCTTTGTTTATGTTCTACCGGACTTCTACTTTTAATGCCACATATGCTGAATAAAGCAACTTTCTGTTCTCTAGTGCTTTTGCTTCTGATGTACATGATGTTGATGATGCTAATAATGCCCTTGCTGCAGTGATGGTGATATTTGGTCTCATGATAATGAAGTGTTACTGTGCAGGAACCCATGTGGTCCAGGGGTTATGTGTCCTATCCTGTGGTGTATCCATGTCATCCATAGCAGCATCTGAGGGTGTCATGTGTTCAGTATTTGGCAATGAGATTTCCTACTTAGATTGGCAACTTCACATCTGTGGCTTCCACCCCTGCACATCTGTTGTGCCTGCCATTGTTCTATTCGTCTACTTCCCTGACCGTGTGGCCATCTCCAGTGAACATGCAGGTTTGGGCATCAATGGGGAAGGACTCATCTGTGTTGTCAGTGCAACATTACTATACAAGTGTGTTGGATCTGTGCTGATGATTCCGTTGGCACTTCCATGACCAGGCTGATGGGACGGGAGCCCTCATTTGTTGCTAATTGTTGATTGTGTGTCCCATTGCTGCCATGGTATGGTATCTGTTCGCCTCACATCTGCAGTCTCCACAGGGTATCTGCATGTGTGTGCCCATTGGTGCAAATATGTGGGTCTGCATTCGGATGGTCACTTCTGTCATTGTGTCATTGATGATTGTTGACGGTGTCAGCCCCCATGGGTGTTGTTTGTCTGCACATGGCCAAAGTTATGTCTTATTTGCACTGCAGGATTTGGCTCCCCAATTTATGTTGCAATGGGACACATACACTACTTTGCCACTGATGTGTTTGTTGTTCTGTGACCAGGAATCATCCATGCAGTTTGGCAGTTGCAGCTCTTACTTTGCCAACACTTGCCTTTTGGTCACTGTGATGATGGGGGTTTGGACCCCATTGCCACAATGTTCAAAATGTGCTTCTGCTATGGACCCCACACTTACCTTTTGGTCACTGTGATGATGGGGGTTTGGACCCCATTGCCACAATGTTCAAAATGTGCTTCTGCTATGGACCCCACACTTACATTTTGGTCACTGTGATGATGGAGGTTTGGACCCCATTGCCACAATGTTCAAAATGTGCTTCAGCTATGGATCCCACACTTACATTTTGGTCACTGTGGTGATGGGGGTTTGGACCCCATTGCCACAATGTTCAAAATGTGCTTCAGCTATGGACCCCACACTTACATTTTGGTCACTGTGATGATGGGGGTTTGGACCCCATTGCCACAATGGTCATGGCCTGCTTGCATTGTGGGTGCCACACACATATATGTGTGGCACATGTGCTAGGGGGTCACATTGTATGTTCAAAGTCATGTTCGGTGTTGTAGGCATTTGACACAGTCTACACACGCTTGTCATGGTGTTGGGGGGATGTCTTCTTCTTGCATTCCCTAGGTTGTGGTGTGCTGGTTGTGTCATGCATTGTCCATCCTATGAGTGGGGGTGGTAGTAGTGGTAGGCATCCTGCCCCCCCTGGCTAAGGGTGGTGGTAGGCATCCAGCCCCCCCTGGGTGAGGGTGGTAGTAGTGGTGGGCATCCTGCCCCCCTGGCTAAGGGTGGTAGTAGTGGTAGGCATCCTGCCCCCCCTGGGTGATGGTGGTAGTAGTGGTAGGCATCCTGCCCCCCCTGGCTAAGGGTGGTGGTAGGCATCCAGCCCCCCTGGGTGAGGGTGGTAGTAGTGGTAGGCATCCTGCCCCCTGGCTAAGGGTGGTAGTAGTGGTAGGCATCCTGCCCCCCTGGGTGAGGGTGGTAGTGGTGGTGGGCATCCTGCCCCCTGGCTAAGGGTGGTAGTAGTGGTAGGCATCCTGCCCCCCAGGGTGAGGGTGGTAGTAGTGGTAGGCATCCTGCCCCCCCTGGGTGAGGGTGGTAGTAGTGGTAAGCATCCTGCCACCCCTGGGTGAGGGTGGTAGTAGTGGTAGGCATCCTGCCCCCTGGGTGAGGGTGGTAGTAGTGGTAAGCATCCTGCCCCCTGGCTAAGGGTGGTAGTAGTGGTAGGCATCCTGCCCCCCTGGGTGAGGGTGGTAGTAGTGGTAAGCATCCTGCCCCCTGGCTAAGGGTGGTAGTAGTGGTAGGCATCCTGCCCCCTGGGTAAGGGTGGTAGTAGTGGTAGGCATCCTGCCCCCCTGGGTGAGGGTGGTAGTGGTGGTGGGCATCCTGCCCCCTGGCTAAGGGTGGTAGTAGTGGTAGGCATCCTGCCCCCCTGGGTGAGGGTGGTAGTAGTGGTAGGCATCCTGCCCCCCTGGGTGAGGGTGGTAGTAGTGGTAAGCATCCTGCCCCCTGGCTAAGGGTGGTAGTAGTGGTAGGCATCCTGCCCCCTGGGTGAGGGTGGTAGTAGTGGTAAGCATCCTGCCCCCTGGCTAAGGGTGGTAGTAGTGGTAGGCATCCTGCCCCCTGGGTAAGGGTGGTAGTAGTGGTAGGCATCCTGCCCCCCTGTGTAAGGGTGGTAGTTGTGGTAGGCATCCAGCCCCCTGGGTGAGGGTGGTAGTAGTGGTAGGCATCCTGCCCCCCTGTGTAAGGGTGGTAGTAGTGGTAGGCATCCTGCCCCCCGGGTGAGGGTGGTAGTAGTGGTAAGCATCCTGCCCCCTGGCTAAGGGTGGTAGTAGTGGTAGGCATCCTGCCCCCCTGGGTGAGGGTGGTAGTAGTGGTAAGCATCCTGCCCCCTGGCTAAGGGTGGTAGTAGTGGTAGGCATCCTGCCCCCCTGGGTAAGGGTGGTAGTAGTGGTAGGCATCCTGCCCCCCTGGGTGAGGGTGGTAGTAGTGGTAGGCATCCTGCCCCCCTGGGTGAGGGTGGTAGTAGTGGTGGGCATCCTGCCCCCCTGGGTGAGGGTGGTAGTAGTGGTAGGCATCCTGCCCCCCTGGGTGAGGGTGGTAGTAGTGGTAAGCATCCTGCCCCCTGGCTAAGGGTGGTAGTAGTGGTAGGCATCCTGCCTCCCATGGGGAAGGGTGGTAGTAGTGGTAGGCATCCTGCCCCCCTGGGTGATGGTGGTAGTAGTGGTAGGCATCCTGCCCCCTGGCTAAGGGTGGTGGTGAGCATCCTGCCCCCTGGCTAAGGGTGGTAGTAGTGGTAGGCATCCTGCCCCCCTGGGTAAGGGTGGTAGTAGTGGTAGGCATCCTGCCCCCCTGGGTGAGGGTGGTAGTAGTGGTAGGCATCCTGCCCCCCTGGGTGAGGGTGGTAGTAGTGGTGGGCATCCTGCCCCCTGGGTGAGGGTGGTAGTAGTGGTAGGCATCCTGCCCCCCTGGGTGAGGGTGGTAGTAGTGGTAAGCATCCTGCCCCCTGGCTAAGGGTCGTAGTAGTGGTAGGCATCCTGCCCCCTGGGTAAGGGTGGTAGTAGTGGTAGGCATCCTGCCCCCCTGGGTGATGGTGGTAGTAGTGGTAGGCATCCTGCCCCCTGGCTAAGGGTGGTGGTAGGCATCCAGCCCCCTGGGTGAGGGTGGTAGTAGTGGTAGGCATCCTGCCCCCCTGGCTAAGGGTGGTAGTAGTGGTAGGCATCCTGCCCCCCTGGGTGAGGGTGGTAGTAGTGGTGGGCATCCTGCCCCCTGGGTGAGGGTGGTAGTAGTGGTAGGCATCCTGCACCCCCTGGGTGAGGGTGGTAGTAGTGGTAAGCATCCTGCCCGCTGGCTAAGGGTGGTAGTAGTGGTAGGCATCCTGCCCCCCTGGGTAAGGGTGGTAGTAGTGGTAGGCATCCTGCCCCCTGGGTGATGGTGGTAGTAGTGGTAGGCATCCTGCCCCCTGGCTAAGGGTGGTGGTAGGCATCCAGCCCCCCTGGGTGAGGGTGGTAGTAGTGGTAGGCATCCTGCCCCCCTGGCTAAGGGTGGTAGTAGTGGTAGGCATCCTGCCCCCCTGGGTGAGGGTGGTAGTTGTGGTGGGCATCCTGCCCCCTGGGTGAGGGTGGTAGTAGTGGTAGGCATCCTGCCCCCCTGGGTGAGGGTGGTAGTAGTGGTAAGCATCATGCCCCCTGGCTAAGGGTGGTAGTAGTGGTAGGCATCCTGCCCCCTGGGTAAGGGTGGTAGTAGTGGTAGGCATCCTGCCCCCTGGGTGATGGTGGTAGTAGTGGTAGGCATCCTGCCCCCTGGCTAAGGGTGGTGGTAGGCATCCAGCCCCCTGGGTGAGGGTGGTAGTAGTGGTAGGCATCCTGCCCCCCTGGCTAAGGGTGGTAGTGGTGGTAGGCATCCTGCCCCCTGGGTAAGGGTGGTAGTAGTGGTAGGCATCTTGCCCCCCTGGGTGAGGGTGGTAGTAGTGGTAGGCATCCTGCCCCCCTGGGTGAGGGTGGTAGTAGTGGTGGGCATCCTGCCCCCTGGGTGAGGGTGGTAGTAGTGGTAGGGCATCCTGCCCCCCTGGGTGAGGGTGGTAGTAGTGGTAAGCATCCTGCCCCCTGGCTAAGGGTGGTAGTAGTGGTAGGCATCCTGCCCCCCTGGGTAAGGGTGGTAGTAGTGGTAGGCATCCTGCCCCCCTGGGTGATGGTGGTAGTAGTGGTAGGCATCCTGCCCCCTGGCTAAGGGTGGTGGTAGGCATCCAGCCCCCCTGGGTGAGGGTGGTAGTAGTGGTAGGCATCCTGCCCCCCTGGCTAAGGGTGGTAGTAGTGGTAGGCATCCTGCTCCCCCTGGGTGAGGGTGGTAGTAGTGGTGGGCATCCTGCCCCCCTGGGTGAGGGTGGTAGTAGTGGTAGGCATCCTGCCCCCCTGGGTGAGGGTGGTAGTAGTGGTAAGCATCCTGCCCCCTGGCTAAGGGTGGTAGTAGTGGTAGGCATCCTGCCCCCTGGGTAAGGGTGGTAGTAGTGGTAGGCATCCTGCCCCCCTGGGTGATGGTGGTAGTAGTGGTAGGCATCCTGCCCCCTGGCTAAGGGTGGTGGTAGGCATCCAGCCCCCCTGGGTGAGGGTGGTAGTAGTGGTAGGCATCCTGCCCCCCTGGCTAAGGGTGGTAGTAGTGGTAGGCATCCTGCCCCCCTGGGTGAGGGTGGTAGTAGTGGTAAGCATCCTGCCCCCTGGCTAAGGGTGGTAGTAGTGGTAGGCATCCTGCCCCCCCTGGGTGAGGGTGGTAGTAGTGGTAAGCATCCTGCCCCCTGGCTAAGGGTGGTAGTAGTGGTAGGCATCCTGCCCCCCTGGGTGAGGGGAGTAGTAGTGGTAGGCATCCTGCCCCCCCTGTGTAAGGGTGGTAGTAGTGGTAGGCATCCAGCCCCCCCTGGGTGAGGGTGGTAGTAGTGGTAGGCATCCTGCCCCCCTGGGTGAGGGTGGTGGTAGGCATCATGCCACCCCTGGGTGAGGGTGGTAGTGGTGGTAGGCATCATGCCACCCCTGGGTAGGGGTGGTGGTGCGTATTCAGGCCCCTGTGTGCATATGTGGCATTGGTGATGGGCATCCCGCCCCTATGGTGCTGCTGTTGCTGGTGTAAGTATATTCTGCATCCCTGTGTGTGTGTGTGATGTGTCGTGTACGTGTTGTATGTGTTTTGTGGTTGGTGTCTGGCTTACCTTCTGCGCCGTACGCGTCCGTGCCTGTTCCGGTAGTAAATGTAGAATATTGGTATGATCGGGACGAAGGGATTCATGGTTGGTTCGTGTCGCTCGTCCTTCTCGTTGCTTCGCGTCGTCCTCGTTGCTCGCTCGTCCTCGCCGCTCGCGTCGTCCTCGTCGCTGGCGTGTTCGCCTCGTAGCCGTGGATCGTGTTGTGGCGCGAATCGGAGCTTATGTGCGCCTCTCCCGGATGCTTTGACATGCTGTGCGTAGCGACGGGTTCGGCGCGTACGGAAAGCGCATCGTACTTGTCCGGCCGGACGGGGCTGCATTTTTCCTTCCGTGCGACTCGATTCGGCGTTTCCGGATTCGCCTCGGTCGGGGAACAGGACCTGGTTTGGGTGAGTACGGCTCGGCCGGATTTTTTGCTGTTGTGCGCATCGTACTTGCTCGTTCGGTGTGTTGTGACGGATCGGTCGGGAAACAGGCTTTTGCATGGCTTTTTTCCCGACCGAATGGTATTGGGTGCGCCTCCGACCGAGATCGGAATCGGCCCCTTATTCTTTGAGTTTAAGAGCTTTATTGAAGTAAATACGAACAGAGGTACAACATTGCAGCAATAATTATAGCGAAATGGCAAAAACTAACAAGCAAAGTATATAATAACATGAAGGAGTGAAAACTTAAGATAACTACCATTATCAAATGAATAAAACCAAAAGAAGAAAGCCTCAGTGAAAGGTTGTACCTTGAAACAAAATAGCATTTTACATTTTTCAGAATGGAAAGAGAGCTAGAAGAAAAGAAAAGAAGAGAGGAGGGAAAAGAAAGGAAAAGGAAAGAAAGAAAGAGAAAAGAATGCAACATCCTTATCAGATATCGTATGTACGACTAACAAGGTACAATCGGTATATTATTTTCTGAGAACAAAGTAGGAAGCATACATTGACTAATACGAACTATATAAGAGAAAGGAACCAAGAAACAAAATACTCATGGTGGTTGATAAACGAAGGAACTGTCTTTGTTACGTAATGCAGATGTGGATAGATAGTTAGTGAGTGGAGACCAGAAGGCTTCCTTTCAAAGAAGTTGCTAAGATGTGATGGCAGAAGCTCTATCCAGTCTGTGATGATAGCAGAGAAGGTTCCACCACGCAGAAAAAGAGACCTTGGTGGCGTCCTTCCATTTGGAAGTAATTACATGAAAGGCAATGGCAATTAACATATCCACAAAAAAAAACACCCTGCGAGATCCAAACCACTTTGCAGAATTACTTCCCAGGAATATGGAATAAATGTCAAAAGGAAAATTAATAGAGCAAATGGAGGAGATTGATTTACATACCTTGGTCCAAAACAGAGTGATGCTAGGGCAAAGAAAAAGAAGTGTATAAATGAGCCAGGGATGGTTTTACAGGACCAACAATTCGGGGATAGATCTAAACTATACTTGGAAAGAGATAATGGAGTTAAAAATAACCTCTGATAAAAATAATAAAGGGTCTGAGTGGTGTTAGCAGTGCAGGAAGTATGATGTATGGAGCCCAAATAGAGTTCAATGTGTGAATAGATAAGGTACGCTGCAAATCAGATTCCCATAGGAGTTCAACCTTACTCTTGGGGCGGTTGAGAGAGGAGAAATGAATATATTTGTAAATATGAGAGGCCTGGAGGGAAAGAGAGGTGGACAAAGGTTCTAAAGTGGGGTCTAAAGCAGAGGGGGGAGATCCGGAGAGGAGAGAAAACTGATTAGTTAAAAGCGATCTTAAAGAGTCATACCTAAGGAGTGAGGAGAAAGGTAGGCCGAACTTAGAATGAATTTCCTGGGGAGAAAGAAAAAACGAACCATGCATTAGATGCCAACCAGGAAGATCCCCTTAGCCACCCAGTTTTTCCAAACAATAGTATGATTAGACAGTTTAATGGATTTATTATGCCTAAGAGGTGAGTCTAGAAAAATTTGTAGAGGAGTATGGGATTTGCTCTTGACCGGATGAAAGGTTGAAATAAAATGTGCAATGGTCGGATAGTTAAAAGTACGAGGAGGATGGGTAAAATTGGCTAACGAGGAAAAAGGAAAAGGGTGAATCAAGGATTCCTCCAATTTATACCAAACAGAAGCGGGAATGTCTTCCGAAGAGGACAAATAAGGTAACACCTGACGGATCAAAAAGGAGGAGTGATATTGTCGAAAATTGGGAAAATGGACACCTCCCCGATCCTTAGGAGCAGACAAGAAAGATAAAGAAATACGGTCTTTTCGAGTATTCCACAGAAACTTACTCAAGACACCATTAAGGGTCTTAAAAAATTTCAATGGAAGTTTCACTGGTAACATGAACAAATAGAAGTTGATAACAGGAAGCATCATCATTTTGATTGTGTCAAGTCTACCCCACCATGACAGAAAAAGGGGAGACCATCTTCCTATCATGTTATTTACTTTTAATAGAACCTCTTCCAAATTGAGCTGAACCGTTCTCACAATTGAAGAAGAGTATTTAATTCCCAGGCAAGTGATACTATTGATAGTGCATTTGAAATCAGTCCCATCGAACATGCTTTTTAAACAATATTTGTTTAAGGGAAGCGCTTCGGACTTAGAGAAATTTAACTTGTAACCAGACAAGGCAGCGTAAGAGGAAAGAAGATCTGTAAAGGCTGGCAGAGAAGTAGAGGGATCAGAAATGTAAAGCAGAATATCGTCCGCATAGGCGGTAAATTTGATTTCAATTTCCTTGTGTTTAAAACCTCGGAAAGTGGGTGAGTGGCGCAGAGAATGAAGAAAAGGTTGAAGGGATAGGATAAAGAGCAGGGGAGAAAGAGGACAACCTTGATGAGTACCTCGTTGTGAGGTAAAATAGGAAGATTGAGTTCCGTTAACAAAAACTGAAGTAGTTGGAGAGTAATATAACAAACTGATAAGTGACAGGATAGAGGGGCCAAAACCATGCCATTTGAGGGCGTGCATCATAAAAAGCCAATGAATACGGTCGAAGGCCTTCTCCACGTCAAGGGTTATGGCTGCAACAGGAGAGGGACTCTTAGATGCTAGATGAATGATATTAAGAAAAGTTCTGGAATTATCAGCTAAAGTCCTTCCCTTAACGAACCCTGTCTGTTCAAAACCAATCAGTTCTGGAAGTACCTGATTAATACACAGGGCGAGAACCTTGGCTAAAATTTTACAATCCAAATTGATCAATGAGATGGGGCGCTAATTAGCACACAAAGAAGGATCCTTAACTTTTTTGGGAATTAAACAAATCATAGCCTCTAGAAAACAGCCTCGAGCCTCATTGTGAGAAACAAAATATTGAAAGAGAGATAAAAGATGAGGCAAAATGATTTGAGAGAAACAGGAAAAAAATTCAGCAGTTGTCAAACGGTAGGTACCTGGATTCGATTTCCTCAGGAGCAGAAGATATGTCCCCAGTCCCTCTCTGAAACACTCTTGACTGAGAATAAACTGACAGTCTCGAGTGTTAACAAAGGGGGAAAGGGGTTGGGGACAAAATAAAGAGACTCCGCACTCAGGTGCTTCCTGCTCGTCTTTTCTACTCTCACTCTGGAGGTTCTCAGCTACGCACCTATAACAGATTAGCACAACATTAATAGGGACCCACTTGTCCTACAATTACTCACTTTAGCTTAGTTTCTGCATCTATAAATTGTTTTAAACTGTATACTTAAAACAATATTCACCTGTTAATTAATTGAGGAATAGCATCTCTCCGTATTGCTTTTGATATGAGGATCAATGGCTAATGGGTTACAGCTGGTGAATATACCCACAAGGCAGAGTCTCATAATTTAAGCATTTCTTAGAAGGTACTATTTGATGTCTTCAGAGAAAATTATGCCTTTATTTACAGTTCGGTTGTTGCTATATATATATATATATATATATATATATATATATATATATATATATATATATATATATATATATAGATAGTATCCAAGTCTATTGTAGATAAGAAAGTCTTGTTCAAGTATTGAATTCTCAATGAATTCAGCTCCTTAATATCTTGTTGGGTAGACTGTCAGAAAAGAACGCATAAAAGTCTTTAGTAATTTACCTTAACTCTTCACCACAGAACGGGACGTTTTCTTAAGGTTTTTCTTGCTTTGAGGATTCTCGCAGTAAGAACGAAACACTACTCACTCTGGAACTCTGACTGATAATACTTCCACAGAGGGAACACTAGTCACTCGGAAGTTCTCTGACTGAAATTTCGCCTTGGTCGAATGCTAGTCTCTGGATTCTGCTCACACAATGGCTGGTATCAACTGCTCATGTCTCAAGGAAGAAAATTCGGTCTTCCTGACAGAAAGATCCCTTTCTATTCAGGCGCGAGGAATAGACACTACCGTCTCCTCATTAGGATCAGTTGAAGTGCCACGAGCGTTGCACACGCGCGCACTCTCTGCTGTTCGTTTTCTTAAAAGACTAGACCGCGTCTCTTTGTCTGTAGTGCAGCGGGCGGCCATCTTGAATTCCTCGTTTTATCGATATTGCAAATGCTTGATCATCACTCGAAACAGCAATTTGCTGAATGGGTACAACTTCTTCCATAGAGGATATTTCTTATACCTACTATACTTGGCATTTCTTTTCATTCTCCTTGAACTTATTGTCAAGCAGGAGGTCAGATTCTTGACAGTACTCCCTCTCAAAAGGAAATCTCCCCTCTTTGGTTTGTTAGGAAATTTCTTATGAAATTTTTTGATTAGTCTTGATGCATGAACATTGGAACTGGGTTCCCATGACCTCTCCTCAGGTCCAAATCCTTTCCAGTCAATTAGATAATACAACTCATTCTTTCTAATCTTAGAATCTAGAATTTGGTTAATTTCAAACTCTTCTTCAGAATCCACTTGAATGGGAGCTGGGGGTGAATTTAACCTAACATCTAAAGGGCTCTTTTTTAGTAGTGATACATGAAATACTGGATGTATTTTAAAATGGGAAGGTAATTGGATCTTTACGGCAACTGGATTTACCATTCGTTCTACCTTAAAGGGTCCCACAAACCTGGGTTGAAATTTTCTACACCCTTTCGATCGCAAATGGCGTGTAGACAACCAGACCTTATCTCCTCTTGTAAAGGTAGGACCCTCTCTTCTTTTTTTATCTGCCTGAAACTTATAAGATTCCTTTGCCTTCATTAAGTGTCTTTTAGCTGTTAGAAAAGAATTCTGTAATTCCTGTGCTAACTTTTCTGCCGCTGGAACTGAATCCCCTTCTTTACCTAGAATTACATTTGGGTGTCTTCCTTGATTTAAATAAAATGGGGTGAATCCTGTAGAGCTGTGCACTGAGTTATTGTATGCGAATTCTGCTGCCCAAACTAACTCTGACCATTCTTGTTCTTGATCAAATAGGTAAAGCCTCAAATACTGTTCTGATTCCTGGTTGACCCTCTCAGTTTGACCATCCGTTTCTGGATGATAACTGGTAGAGTAGCGTGAGTCTATTCCCAATCTTTTTGTGAAAGCTCTCCAAAAACGAGAAACGAACTGGGACCCTCTATCAGAAATTAAGATCTTTGGGATTCCATGGGCCTTCACAATGTGTTGGGTAAATAGTTTAGCCACTTGGGGTGCTTTGGGTGTGTCTTTCAAAGGTATAAAATGGGCCATTTTGGAGAAGGTGTCTACAAAAACTAAGATGGTGTTCAAGCCCTGACTAGGAGGGAGATCTACAATTAAATCCATACTGACAGTGTGCCATGGATGAGGAGCTGTGGGAATAGGAATCAGATAACCTTGTGGGGCTTGTCGACTGGGTTTCCCTCTCAAACATTTCTCGCAGGTGGATACATATTGTCATATCTGGGCGTCCATAAGAGGCCACCAGAACTGTCTTTTCACCAATTCTTGGGTTTTACGAATTCCTTTATGACCAGCTAATGGGTAATCGTGACACGCATGTAGAATCTTTTCTTGAAGCTCAGTTGTGGGAATGTACACGGCTCCTTCATAGTAAGGCAATCCATCTTTCACTTCCCTTCCAGAAGACTCTTTGGACCAAGTTAATATTTCTTCCGCTGTGATGTTTCTTTTAATCTGACTTAACAGATCTGTGTAATGGATTGCGAAGACAAATTTTTCATTTGGGATGATGGGAATGGCCTTTAGAGTCTTTTCCGTTAGCTCTGTATCCATTCTGGAGAGTGCATCTGCCTTTCCATTTGCCGCTCCCGGGCGATAAGTAATCAAAAAATCATAATCCGCAAAATACAGTGACCATCATAACTGTCTTGCGGTTAAGGTCTGAGCTGACTTCAAGAATGGCAGGTTTCGATGATCTGTATACACTGTGATTTTGTGACGTGCTTCCATCAAATAGTGCCTCCATTCTTGGAAGGCGTCTTTCACTGCCAAAAGTTCTTTGTCTGCAATCGAGTAGTTGATTTCAGCGGGGGTAAGTTTCCTCGAATAAAAAGCCACTGGGTGTAATTGGCCCGTGTCTTTGTGTCTCTGAGAAAGGATACCTCCAATCGCAGTGTCCGATGCATCTGCCTCCACAAAATAAGGTTCTTCTGAGTTGGCATGCAGCAAAATTGGAGCTGTGATAAAAGATTGTTTTAAAAATTGAAAAGCTGACTCTGCATCTGATGTCCATTCAAATTTGACTCCCTTCCTCAAAAGACGAGTGATGGGGCTGACCTTAGATGAAACATTTGAGATAAATCTTCGGTAGAAATTCGCAAACCCCAAGAAGCTCTGAATTTCTGTCACACTTCTGGGAGGGAGCCATTCTTGCACTGCTCTCACCTTAGTTGGGTCCATACTGACCCCTTCTGACGATAAGATGAAACCCAAAAATTCCACCCGAGCCACATGGAATACGGACTTCTCAAGTTTGACATACAAATGGTTTTCAAGTAGTTTCTTCAGTATTGTTCTTACGTGAGTTACATGTTCTTTTTCATCTTTTGAGAAGATCAAGATGTCGTCTATATAGACCACTGCAAATATGTCCAAGAATTCTCGAAGCACATCGTTCACAAAATGTTGGAACGCAGCCGGGGCGTTGCAGAGCCCATATGGCATTACCTGGTATTCAAACAATCCATAATTGGATCGGGTCCTGAATGCTGTCTTTCACTCGCCTCCTTGGGCTACACGAACTAGATGGTACGCTCCTCTTAAGTCCAGCTTCGTATAAATCTTAGCGACTTTTAGTTGATCCATCATTTCCGATATCAAGGGCAATGGGTATCGATTCTTAACCGTTACTTGATTGATCGCTCTATAGTCAATACACGTGCGAAGCTCACCATTCTTCCTAGGGATGAAAAATAGAGGAGAAGAGACGGGGGACTTCGATGGCCGCACAAATCCATTAGCTAGATACTGATCCAAGTACTCTCTCAAGTGCAGGTTCTCTGCTTCGGTTAGCGCGTATACTCGACTGCAAGGTGAAATTGCTCCGGCCTCCAATTCGATTTTACAGTCATATGGTCTGTGCGGGGCAATTTTTCCGCTTCCTTCTTGTCAAAGACCTTTGCTAAATCTTGATATTCCATTGGAATTTCTTCTGTTTTGGTTGCACAGATAGTTCTTGGACTGGCTGCCAAACAACTTGTCTGGGATTTTTCTGAACTCTCAATATTCTCATGGAAGCAATTTGCCAAACAGTAGTCGGAATTCATTTGAATCGTTCTCTTACTCCAATTGATTTGTGGGTTGTGCTCAGTGAGCCATGGCAATCCTAGGATAAATTGGAACTGGGGAGCATCTATTAAACTGAAAATGATCCGTTCTCTATGACCATTCAACCCTTGTAGAAGTAGAGGTTCGGTTTCATGAGTTATCGGACCAGAAGACAAATTGGTACCATCCACAGCCCTGACTGCTTCTAAAATGTTCTTTTTGACAAACTGAATTCCCATTCTTTTGGCACAATTGATGTCGCAGAAATTTCCAGTCGCTCCCGAGTCAATCATTACTGAGACTCCTTGGATTTCTGCATTTTGAATTTTAACTGTAAACGAAATTATCAAATGCGGAACGGCAGATTGCAAGGTGTGGGCCACCTGCTGAGTCATCGGAGTTGACTTGTTTTCAGCTTCCATCAGAGCAACTCCCTCTACTGATGGAGCCTGCCTTTTACCAATGACCCACTCTTCGGTCTTTTGGGACATTCTTTGACAAAGTGTCCGGAAGCACCACAATATAAACACAATTGATTTGCTCTCCTTTATCTTTCTCTTCTTTAGAAAGTGGGCCATGAATAGTTCCTATTTGCATGGGTTCTTCTGTGGAGGCATTTTCTGTGGCTTTATGGTTTTCACTCTTGATTCTATCGAATCTGGGTGGGAGAGATCGAAAGTCTCTTCTCTTTTCTGATTTCCTTTCATTTTGACGGTGATCAATCTGAAGTACTAAGTCAATCAGCTCTGAAATTTCTGAAGGTCTTCTAGGAATTTGTGCCACTGCATCCTTCAACTCATCTTTTAATCCACGGTAAAAAATCGCTGCTCTTTTTTCATTTGGCCAATTAGTCTCAACTATTAACTTATTGAAATGAGCGATGTAAGCTACTAGTTCTCTATTTCCCTGCCGTAGGTCGAGCAATTCATTATCTGTGGCTTGCGAAGTGACACGACGATCGAAAATTCTCAAGAACTCAGTTTTGAAGTCTTGGTAGTTATATAAGATTGGATCATTACTAGTGACTATGGACATTGACCAAGCTGCTGCGTCACCCGTCAGATACGACAATATGAATGCCACCTTTGATTGGTGGTCTGCAAAGATAACAGGTCGGCACAAGAAGTGTAATGAGCACTGTGAAAGAAAGACTTGTGTTTTGTTTGGGTCTCCGCAAAAACGTTCTGGTTGGGCTAAGGGAATAATAGGGGAGACAGCATGTATGACCTGCGTTGATAATCCTGCAGCTTGGAACTCACTAGTAATGGTGGGGGCCCTTGAGGACTGAGAGCCTGCTAAAAATGCTAATGCTTCTACCTTCTGCTTAATCTGTAGGGATTCTAAGTTGGATCTTCTTAACTCCTCCCTCAGAACCTTATTTTCTTCAATCGAATCATTTAATTGTTTTTGCATACTCTCTAGTATTGACGTCAAGGTCTTTAGATCAAAACCATCGGCCATTTCTGCTCAGGAGGAAATCTGTATATTCCCAATTGGGAATTTTTTGGGGCACTTCAATCTGTCAAACGGTAGGTACCTGGATTCGATTTCCTCAGGAGCAGAAGATATGTCCCCAGTCCCTCTCTGAAACACTCTTGACTGAGAATAAACTGACAGTCTCGAGTGTTAACAAAGGGGGAAAGGGGTTGGGGACAAAATAGAGAGACTCCTCACTCAGGTGCTTCCTGCTCGTCTTTTCTACTCTCACTCTGGAGGTTCTCAGCTACGGACCTATAACAGATTAGCACAACATTAATAGGGACCCACTTGTCCTACAATTACTCACTTTAGCTTAGTTTCTGCATCTATAAATTGTTTTAAACTGTATGCTTAAAACAATATTCACCTGTTAATTAATTGAGGAATAGCATCTCTCCGTATTGCTTTTGCTATGAGGATCAATGGCTAATGGGTTACAGCTGGTGAATATACCCACAAGGCAGAGTCTCATAATTTAAGCATTTCTTAGAAGGTACTATTTGATGTCTTCAGAGAAAATGATGCCTTTATTTACAGTTCGGTTGTTGCTATATATATATATATATATATATATATATATATATATATATATATATATATATATATATATATATATATAAATATATCCAAGTCTATTGTAGATAAGAAAGTCTTGTTCAAGTATTGAATTCTCAATGAATTCAGCTCCTTAATATCTTGTTGGGTAGAATGTCAGAAAAGAACGCATAAAAGTCTTTAGTAATTTACCTTAACTCTTCACCACAGAACGGGACGTTTTCTTAAGGTTTTTCTTGCTTTGAGGATTCTCGCAGTAAGAACGAAACACTACTCACTCTGGAACTCTGACTGAGAATTAAGCCCGGGCGTAGTTTGCGTAGTAGCACTTCACGTAGCTACGTGAAGTACAGCTTCAACTACACGTAGCTATGCAAATTGCGTAGTGCGTAGCTGTGTGCTTGACTGCACTGTACAATAATTACCAAAAGCAAACTTGTACAGTGCAAGTTAAGATAAAATAAATATCTCTGTCTTTATATGCTAAAAATGCATATAGTCATTTCACTAAAGTGAAAACAAAAAGTTAACAAGCAGTGAGAGAGGTGATGATTTTGGTATCCTCACTAACTTAGGGAGAGAACCAACAACCAAGCAGATGTCTTGAAAACAAAAAGCACATCTTATTGAACGATTCCTCCTAGGACCACCCCAAGCACAGTTATGGGCAAAAATACAATCCAACCAAAGGCCTGCAAAGCATTATGGGACGAGATTAGCAGTGGGCAGTGAATATTATAGTGTCCAATATCAAAATAATTCTACAAAGAGCTGCAGTTCAACTAGTCGTCACTGGGTGTCGTCCCTCAAGAGTGAAATGCAAAAGTATTGAAAACCTTTCATGAAGCTTTTGCATTTGACTCGTGAGGGACGACACCCAGTGACGACTAGTTGAACTGCAACTCTTTGTAGAATTATTTTGATATTGGACACTATAATATTCACTGCCCACTGCTAATCTCGTCCCATAATGCTTTGCAGGGCCTTTGGTTGGGATTGTATTTTTGCCCATAACTGTGCTTGGGGTGGTCCTAGGAGGAAGGGACCACCATTGAATCGTTCACATGATATGCTTTTTGTGTTCAAGGCATCTGCTTGGTCCTCCCCCTAGGTTAGGGGACTCCAAAATCATCACCTCTCTCATTGCTTGATATGTCAAAATTCATTTTTGTGAATTGGTTATATGCTTTTTAGCATAAAAATTGCTTTATCAAAGCATTTGAAGGAGTTTGTTATTATTAGTAAGCCTGGGCGTAGTGCTAGCTGTGTGCTTGACTCACTGCACTGTACAATAATTACCAAAAGCAAACTTGTACAGTGCAAGTTAAGATAAAATAAATATCTCTGTCTTTATATGCTAAAATTGCATATAGTCATTTCACTAAAGTGAAAACAAAAGCAGTGAGAGAGGTGATGATTTTGGTATCCTCGCTAACTTAGGGAGAGAACCAAGCAGATGTCTTGAAAACAAAAGCACATCTTATTGAATGATTAGGTGGTGGTCCCATCCTCTTAGGACCACCCCAAGCACAGTTATGGGCAAAAATACAATCCCAACCAAAGGCCCTGCAAAGCATTATGGGACGAGATTAGCAGTGGGCAGTGAATATTATAGTGTCCAATATCAAAATAATTCTACAAAGAGCTGCAGTTCAACTAGTCGTCACTGGGTGTCGTCCCTCACGAGTCAAATGCAAAAGCTTCATGAAAGGTTTTCAATACTTTTGCATTTCACTCTTGAGGGACGACACCCAGTGACGACTAGTTGAACTGCAGCTCTTTGTAGAATTATTTTGATATTGGACACTATAATATTCACTGCCCACTGCTAATCTCGTCCCATAATGCTTTGCAGGGCCTTTGGTTGGGATTGTATTTTTGCCCATAACTGTGCTTGGGGTGGTCCTAGGAGGAAGGGACCACCATTGAATCGTTCACATGATATGCTTTTTGTGTTCAAGGCATCTGCTTGGTCCTCCCCTAGGTTAGGGGACTCCAAAATCATCACTCTCTCATTGCTTGATATTTTATTGTCAACATTCATTTTTGTGAATTGGTTATATGCTTTTAGCATAAAAAATTGCTTTATCAAAGCATTTGAAGGAGTTTATTATACTCCTGCTACGCTACGTTTATTAGTACAGTTATTCACTCTGCTACGTGCAATTTGCGTAGTGCGTAGTAGCACAAACTTTGCATGCTTCGTGAGCGTAGCAAAGTATTATGCCCAGGGTTACTGAGAATACTTCCACAGAGGGAACACTAGTCACTCGGAGGTTCTCTGACTGAAATTTTGCCTTGGTCGAACGCTAGTCTCTGGATTCTGCTCACACAATGGCTGGTATCAACTGCTCATGTCTCAAGGAAGAAAATTCGGACTTCCTGACAGAAAGATCCCTTTCTATTCAGGCTCGAGGAATAGACACTACCGTCTCCTCATTAGGATCAGTTGAAGTGCGACAAGCGTTGCACATGCGCGCACTCTCTGCTGTTCGTTTTCTTAAAAGACTAGACCGCGTCTCTTCGTCTGTAGTGCAGCGGGCGGCCATCTTGAATTCCTCATTTTGTCGATATTGCAAATGCTTGATCATCACTCGAAACAGCAATTTGCTGAATGGGTACAACTTCTTCCATAGGGGATATTTCTTATACCTACTATACTTGGCATTTCTTTTCATTCTCCTTGAACTTATTGCCAAGCAGGAGGTCGGATTCTTGACAGCAGTAAAGCCGTCCGGGCCAGGGGCTTTATCCTTGGGTAACTTAGACATGGCTGACATAATCTCAGAAAGGGACATATCAGTGTCCAATATAGAACAATCAGGGGGGGAGGAAGAATGGGGAGTAGTGAATCAAAAAATGAATCCAAAGCAGCTTCAGAGGGGGAGGATTCGGGGTATATAGGGTCTTATAAAAGTCCGTAAAGCATTCCAATATCTCTTCGTCTTTAAAGCAATTAACACCACTATCATCGATGATTTTAACTATTCTAGATCTTTGGGACTTGATCTTCAAATAATTCGCCAGCAGTTTACCAGCTCTGTTGCGACCGCCATAAAATTTGGAATTGATTTTAAGTAACGTCCCGGAAGCTTCCTCCGTAGATTTTCCATTAAAATTTAGTTTTGCTTGAATCAAATTCTTAAGAGAAACTTCGTCGTTGGAAGAAAAATATGCATGTTCCAATTTCTTAATGGAAGACAGAATAGAGGCAGACTCCTTACGGAATTGTTTCTTTTTACTGGCTACATAATCAATGATAAAGCCTCTGGCTGTAGCTTTAAAAGAGTCCCAAATAATATGGAAGGGCACATCTGGACTAGCATTATAAAGAAAGAATTCTGACACAAAATCTTTAAATCGCCCAATAAAGGTAGAATCTTTGAGAAGATAGTTATTAAAGCGCCAACTCCGGGATTTAGAAGGTAGGGAAGGAAGATCTAAATTAATAAAGACGGGGGCATGATCAGAAATAAGAATGGATCCAATCTCAGCATGTTGTAAATTGGGAAGAAGGTGTGGGCTCAAAAAAATATAGTCAATTCTAGATGTAGAGTTATGAGTGGGAGAATAAAAAGTGAATTCCAAACTGTCTAGATTATAAATCCTCAAAGCATCAACCAGGCCTCTCGAAAGTATTGTGCTAGCAAAGGTCTTTTGCATTTTATTAGGAATATACCTGGAAGAAGATTTCCTATCTGTAAAAGGGTCCATGACCTGATTGCAGTCCCCACCCACTATGAGATTAGAGTCAGAGCATGAGTGAAGAGTGCATGACATGGATTGCCAAAACTGTGAGTCAATTCCTGTAGGACCATAAATGTTGAGGAGAGAAACACGTGACCCATTTATGAGAGTGTGAAGGAGAAGCCATCGTCCATCTACATCCTTTTCTTTGCTTTCTATAATAAGGGAAAGGGACTTATGTAATAGTATCGCCACTCCATTTTTCCTATCTTTAGCTGGGGAGTTATAAACGCATCCTACCCATTGTTTTTTAAGGGAATTAACATCATTGTCATTAAGATGCGTTCCTTGCAACATTGCAATCTTACAATATAATTTAGAGAGATGTGTAAGCACCCTTTGCTTTTTGACAGGATTACGTAAACCTTTTACATTTCAAGAGACAACTCGAACATTATCAGTCATCAAAAAGGAAAAGGCATTAAAAAACACCATGAGTATTATAAAATTCAAAAAAGTTGAAAACTCAATAAGCGAAAATTTAAAATCAACAAAGTTATAACCTTGAAGTAAAAACAGATAGGAAGAAAGGATGTGAAAGAGATGAAAAGTAAGAGTTTCAAAAGGGTAGAGAGGAATAGGAGGTGATAAAATTGAGGAAGAAAAGGGAGAAAAAAGGTCAGAAGTCAAAGAGGAAAAGACAGAGAAAGGGAAATACGAAAGGGAGAGAAAAGAAAAGAAAAAAGGTAAAGAAAGTAAATGATAGACAAAGAGAAGTTGACATGAAGCCGAGGGACTTCAGTCAAAAATGACAGAATACATATCCAGACTAAAGAGAATATCATGTGGAGGCGGGGAGCCGCAAAAGACGGACAGACGGCAGAACCAGCGGGGACATCGGGAAACGACAGGAACCAATGGATATAGAAATATGAAAAATGGGGAGCTTAGTAAGAGGCAACACAAAGGGAGAAACTAACAACATAAAAGGAGAAAACATAAATTGATATATTGAAAACATGCAAACAGCTGCAACAGGGAAATCTAATAGAAGAAGTAACACTTACCAAACATGGGGAGTAATTGAACATTAGGAGTGGGATGGGATGGCAGGAAGGAAGGAAACATCAGGTGAGTGAGTCTGTACGGGAAGGGAGACATCTGTGGAGAAAAACAAAGAAGTAGTAAGGAATGGCCTCCAAAGAAGGCGGACAAACTACGGCAATCTGCAATAACAAAAACAGGCCATAACAAACAACAACAAAAGAAGACGAATGTCTTCAGAACAGTAGAGTGGAAAAATCTAACTCAGAGGACTTAAGACAAAGCAAGCGGAGACAGTACTCAGGACCCTCCAAAGTCCATCTCATCTCCTTTATGGCGAGAAATAAATTGTCTGAGATTTTCAGGTCGATCGAAAGAATAGGACCGTTCCTTATGAGTAACTTTAAAAAAGCAGGGATGCACCAGGCCGTATCTGGCATTCATGGACCAAAGAGCCGGACGAAGAGAAAAGAATTCCTTGCGACGGGCAGCAGTGGCACGAGCCACATCCTGAGAGAAGAAAGCTCTTTGACCGGACCATAACATCTGCTTTCTTAGCTTTGCCGCTGAGAGAACCATTAGCAGCTCAGTATATTCCAGAAATAAAACGATTATCCCTCTGGGGCGGCTGACTGACGAGGTGGAAGACGAACCTCCAGGTTTAGGTCCAATGCGGTGGGCAATTTGTAAATTAAGAGTAGTACCGTCCTTGAGACCAACAATTTTAGGAATGTGAGCTTTTAAAAGGCGAGTATGTCAGACCCTTCCTCTCCCTCAGGAATACCATAAATTCGAAGGTTATTGCGCCTATTGCGATTTTCTAAGTCCTCCGTTTGCATTTTGAGGAGAGCAATCTCTTTAGACATAGCTGCAACTTGAGGAATCACATCTTGAGCGTCGCTGATCTTCTGCTCCACCACGGACACTCTTGAGTCTAAGTTGGACCATTTCTCTTCTAACCTCTGAAGAGTAGCGTTCGTGTCAATCACAAAAGGTCTAATAAGCTTTATTTCTTCCATAAGGTCATCCAGTGTTATAGGTAATGGATATTTAGTAGGAGAGTTGGGTTCTTTCTTTTGGCGCTTGGAAGAAGCGGCTGTATTGGAGTCCTTGCGGAGGGAAGACATAGTTGCTGAGGTACTCTTCTGACCAAGGGAGGAAGAGGAATCCATATAGACGAATGTATAGGTGAATTGAGGTCTCAAGAAACAGGCAATGTAAAGGAGTAGGATGTAAAACCTAGAAAAACTGCTAAAGAAAAAAAAAAAGAAACATCCTTATCTTGTACTCTCACTTCGACAACGTGCAGAATGATCAGAGGTGTCTCCAATGATCAGATTTATGCTGAGAAGCCGTAGAGTCAGCCCAAAGGGTTCCAAAACAGCTAAGGAATGTCATAGGGATAATAATGGCTGGCTGCTGAAAAGGGTTGAAGCGTACAAATAAAAAAAATAAAAAAAACAAGCAGTGAAAAAAAGGTCCTCTGATCACTGCTACAACCCACTGGGAACAAAGTGTCCAGAGTTACCAGCACATATTTGAAGAGCACACTTATTGCGTGACGACCAGACTCCGTCACCACCGTCTCACAGGAAAGGCAAGCCAGTTCAAAGAAAGTAGCCTCAATTGAATTCAACCGCCTTGAGAGATTACAGGCAGTTCCATACGAATGACTTTACATTGGTCGCATTAGGCAGCTGCAAGTAACATTTAGTATCCAAATATAATTTTTCTCCTCAGCCACCGTCTCACAGGAAACACAAGCCAGTTCAAAGAAAGTAGCCTCAATAGAATTCAACAGCCTTGAGAGGTTACAGGCAGTTCCAAACGAATTAATTTACATTGGTCGCATTAGGCAGCTGCAGGTAACATTTAGTGCCCAAATACAGTTTTTCTCCTCAGAAGATTGAAGGTGGGAGAAATTGCAAATGACCAAAGACTCTGCCAGAGTCAACAAGCTCCCACAATGAAATAGCACCGTTGCCCCCAAAACGGACATCCAGCAACACAGGGGAAAGCCATAAATCAAAGCAGCATCCCGCCGCGGGCAAAATGGCGGGCGCTGCCGAAAAACTTGAGGGGAGCGAGGCGCAGAGGAAACAGGGTGAAAAACAGCACAGAATATAAAAAAAAGACCAGCTACCTGTGCCCCCGCTCCTCCAGTAGAGTTTATTCATTGCCCAGGGAATCGGCGAAAACGGCTCCGAAATGAGGAAAGGTCCCGCCCGAAACGCGGAGCCTCAGCCGGACACGGCCATCCTGTGGCAGCTCAAGCCACGCCCCCAGAAGACACTTATTCTAACAGTGGATCTGGTACCATATCCCGGCATGCTGTATTGGGTCCCTTTCTCCTCGGTACATATATACTTTTCATAATATATGGTAAGTGCAGTTCATAACAGAGTCCAGGTCACAAGCAGTGATAAAAAATCCAGACAAAAAATGACTAATGATTGGGTGCATTTCATTGCAAGTGTGAGCTGTTCTGCCATTTGGCCTCTCACTAAGAGAAGTCAGGCTAGGCATCTGAATCACAGAAACAGTGAAATAGAAGTATTTTTTAGTGTTAATTATTACTTTACCAATAGTGCGGGGTAAAAGTGATGGAGAAAATTAACACTGAATATATTATACATTTCTTGAGGACAGGGCCGGACTGAGAACCCAAAGCAGCCCTGACAATTTTGTCAGACTGGCCCCACCCTGGAGGGGCGGGGGGTGGTGGTGGTGTTAAGCTTTGCATTGCTGCAAAACCGGCCCCCGTAACAAAACCAGCACCCACAGCTACAAAACGGACCCCCACCCTTCCAGCCTCCCGGGCAAACACCCAATGCCCGCTACGGCTTAATTATAGAATGGAAAATAAAGTTACATTGTTTTGTTATCCATGTGGTAATGGAATTATGGAGAGATTTGATAGCATTCTGAAAGGACCAATTCAATTGGGTTGGATTGGGAAAAGTGATGAAAGGATAAAGTTGATGTATTGTATTTGAATAATAGCATAATTGGGTGCAGTACGGAGCTTTCCTGCTCTGTGTTTTCACCTTTTGATTTCATTAATGGAAGGACAGTCATTTCAAAATGTATATCTGCTTATGTAATGAAATATGAAAATGTGGCTAGAATGAGAGGGGGCGTTGCATGGGCAAGATGACCCATAATGACCCATGATTATGGGTCTCTGCAAAGATCTCTGTGGCCTTAAAAAGTCCCTTCCTCGTTGATCCTGGCCGCATGGCCCGGGCATACGTTTTGTTACGCCAACACAAATCACGTGACTCACAACCACAACACGAGCGACCCAAATGCGAGTAACATTGTTTTAATGCAGGTATTGATAAAATAACTTAATAACTTGCTGAGCCTGCGTCAGATAGAAAGAGATTTATGGTCCTATCCAGAGGATGTCATCAGGTACTCTAAAAGAGACATAAAAGAGCATGTGTTTGGGACCTGCCGTGGGAAGAGGGACCAAGTAGACCTCCCTAAGATGACAGTGGGACGGTATATTGCACTGAACGATCAGTCTGGCTGTAAATCGTACCTTACCACAATCAAAAATGTACAACACAGGCACCTTTTAACTCGATTTTACCTTCTTATTTTTCATTGTATGATCGCATTTCCAAAAAACGAAGGTTGGAGATCTATTATTCGAAAATGCCCCTGTGACAGTCAGTCGGAGCAGACAACACAGAACTTAGCACTTTTTTGCAAGTTTACTTAATTCCTAGGAAAATCTTTCTTAAACCCCTCTTTCTACAAGAAAGAATTATCCACCATCAGGTGGCGTTTAAGCGTCTGTATGAACTAGGGGATGTGACAGTGTGCCATAGGGTCGCCCTGTTTCTTTCTAAAGTGATCCATATTAGAGTCCTATTAGATGTAATGTAATGTAATGAAATAATTATTTATAAAGCGCACTGTGACCAACAATGGTATCCTGGCGCTAGAACCACTATGTAAGGAAACAGCAGATCGAAAGACTGAGAAGCGAGTCGCTAGTGAGGAAATAACCAGGTTTTCAGTGCTTTCCTGAATTTTAGTAAATCAGAATGAGATCGTAAGGGAGCTGGTAGTTTGTTCCATATGCGAGCTGCGTTGACAGTAAAGGTACGTCCTCCTTGTCTGACTTTTTTAAATCTCAGTTCTTGGACATAATTGCCTGTACTGGATCGTAGGTTTCTGCCAGGAGTGTATTTTTTAAATTTGTTTTGGAGGGGTATTGGTCCTTTTTTTTGTAGTGCTTTATGGACAATACAGAGAGATTTAAAGATTATTCTCTGCTTGATAGGCAACCAGTGGAGCTCCTTCAGAGCCTCTGTAGCAGATGAATATCGAGGCTTTTTCAGTGTTAGCTTAGCAGTGATTGTCTGGATGCGTTCTAGCTTTTTTTAACAGGTAGTTAGGGGCTCCTAACAGCAGGGCATTGCAATAGTCCAACCTACTTAATATTACCCCTCTGGAAATCAATGATCTAGCTGGTAGGTCAAGCAGAGGATATAGCTTCCTGAGGGCCCGGATTACTAATGGAATGCAATCAATTAATATGGTTTAGGTCCTCTTCATGTACCCCAGGGCTCATTCCGATTTTATTATGTCAAGTGTTTTCATTAGATACATCTTAACAGTTTTATATTAAATCTAATTTTAACAGCACCTGCGATTTTATGAACTCTGTGCTATTTTGTGAGAAGCATGCTTTTATTGAATTTTATCGTATTGATTTGAAGCTATTATGGCTCTCATAATATGTGTTGATAACGTTTTTCTGATGATGTTGAACTTAAACAATATTTTCATGTTCATTTGTTTACCTGGGTGCAAAATTCATTTTTCCAAATATTTTTATTTTGAGTAATCCAGAGAAAGTGCCATAGAGACCGTGGCTACTGTACAGACAGCATCAACTTCCCCTTCCTGTCATGGACACCTTCCCTGTACTTTTTCAGCCCTTCCTTAGTCTGCAATCTTTGCTGCATCATTAACACTTGAAAGTTGAAATCTGTACCTTTTGAGGGAATCAAATAAGCTGAGCACAGTTCTTTGCAAAATATTTTTGTTGGCAGGCACCAGTAATGTTCTTTTTTTTTTTTGGTTCTTTATTACTGATAGGGGGATTCTTACCTGGACTTGGATCTGCAAACGCCATTAAGGAACTGCTGCTGGTGTGTTCTTTCCGAGCTCCACTTGCTCCACCTGCTCTTCGGATGCTGGTTCTTTCAGGGGGTGTGCTGCTGCATGACGCAGCCACTGGGGCACTACAACACCCATAACCCCCTGCGTGACTCACACCTGTTTTGGATTTGCACTATTTAAGGGCTCTTGAGTTCCGCCGCATTGGGGATTCTTACCTGGACTTGGACCTGCAAACGCCATTAAGGAACTGCTGCTGGTGTGTTCTTTCCGTGCTCCACCTGCTCTTTGGGTGCCGGTTCTTGCGGGGGGTGTACCGCTGCATGACGCAGCCGCTGGGGCACTACAACGCCCATAACCCCCTGCGTGACTCACACCTGTTTTGGATTTGCACTATTTAGGGCTGGTGAGTCCCGCTGCGCGGGACACGCCCGGGCAAAGCCCGGCCCAAGGGCAGGCCTGTCCGCGCCCGTCAGCGACAGGAAGAGGCAGGTCTGGGCCCCCCCTCTTGGCTGGTCGTTTTTAAACAATCTTTTCATTCTGTTCCCTTATGGTGTGGCAGATATTGCCAGTTTGTGGTGACAGCTGGCCGCACCCTTCCCGTTAACCCGTTTCTGTTTTTCAACAGCCCCCTTGACCCAGGCTCCTGGGGAAGTGGTGGTTTTTCTTTTCTTGCCAATAATTATTGCATGTTACCGGCTTTTAAGTAACTTGGATTTTTGCTGTTTAGCTGATTTCCTTTTCTTTGGGTCTCCCCCTGCTTCTTGGGCTTTTTGATTCGATCATCTTCAAAGAAGGCCTTTGTTGCTTCTGTCATTTAAATAACCGGCTATTGCTTACATTTAGATCATGGGGAAAAGGAAACATCCTAGCACTACCTTAGCCAATCCCCCTTCAAAATCCCACTTGTCTATTATGAACTACATCACAGGGGCAATGGAGGACATAGAAAAACAGATCCTTAGTGTGGAAGAAACATTAACAACCTGCACCGGGGGGGCTCTGATTTGATAAACACAAGTTTAGCTTCTTTACCCGAGGCCCATTTTAATGGTGTATCTGATAAAGATGAGAGTCTACCGAATTCCACCTCAATGTGCTCCTCGAGTCTTCACCCGCCAACCAAATGCCCAAAAATGCCTAATAGCAGTGCTAATGATCATACTGAGACCACGCAGGGTGGATCAGTTCGGGTTAAAAAGAAGGCACTCACCCAGAAACAGGAAGCCATAACTAAACCACCCAGAGGCAGCAATAAAAAACTGCAACTGCCCGCTTGGACTATACTTCATTGGAGGATTCAGTTCAGTCTCTGATAGATTTTGCTAAGGTTTCTTTTAGTGCTTTTACTGACAGACTTAAAGCGATTGAACATACTGTATTAATCTGTGTAGACTTACTTGGGACGATCAAGTCACACCCCGGTAGCCAATCATCACAAGGGGACGCCATGGGAGGGCCTTATGGTAACACCAACAGAAGCGGTTCAAATTCCAGACATTCTTTTAGTCTTCCACTACAGCCGTCTACTTCGGGGAACACCATTCCATCTAACTGTCATTTGGCAAATACAGCGTCCCTGATCCAACAAGCACCAGCTTTAGTTGTAAGCAATTTTCCCAAAATGAGGACTTCTTCTCCCCCCCCTATTAACAAACATTCTTGGGGAAAAGTCTCTAACTACTCCTTGTCCAAATCAGACAGATTAGACCTTCCCCCAGCTGCGACCCCCTATGTGATTATTTTGGCCAATGTGCCGACTCTTCTTTCATCTATCCAAGAACCCTGGGATTCTCAAAGAAATAAATCTCTTAATTGGTGAAATACAAGAGTAGGGATGGGGGAAGTCCTTTTTGCGGATATCAAGAAGGCTAGACGGGTCAAGTGGGTCGGCAGAGGTCCTAATTTTTTTCAGGGGGACTGCGTGGTGCTCTCCTTTAAAACTCCAGAATTGAGAAAACACATAAAGTGAGAGAGGCATTGTTATAAAAGGAATTTCAACGGGTTCAAATCCACACATGGTGATGACAGACAAGGCCAGTCCTTCAACTCCTTATTTTGATAAATTCTTTTATTCACAAAAATACACAGCAGCCAACGCGTTTCACCCATGCGGGCTTCTTCAGGGCTAGTATTCTAGTTCACACCTTAGAGACAGATATCCCAAAGGTGGAGGCCCAATTCAGTCGCTACTTTAAAAGTGTATAATTCCGGTCGTCGAGTCTTAAAAAATGTATTCGGTGTGTACTGTTCCGTAACCCCTTCAGGGACATAAGTGTAATATGCGCTTAATCGCCAGCCTCTTCATACGGCCATTCGGGAGACTCGTGACACTTCCTGTCAACTTGGAAGTGTCACGAGTCTCCCGAATGGCCGTAGGAAGAGGTTATGTCCCTGAAGGGGTTATGGAACAGCACACACCGAATACATTTTTTAAGACTCGACGACTGGAATTATACACTTTTAAAGTAGCGACTGAATTGGGCCTCCACCTTTGGGATATCTGTCTCTAAGGTGTGAACTAGAATACTAGCCCTGAAGAAGACCTCATGGGTGAAACGCGTTGGCTGATGTGTATTTTTTGTGAATAAAAGAATTTATCAAAATAAGGAGTTGAAGGACTGGCCTTGTCTGTCATCACCATGTGTGGGATTTGAACCCGTTGAAATTCCTTTTTATAAAAATGCCTCTCTCACTTTATGTGTTTTCTTGCTTTATTTGAAACCTTTGTCGGTGGCAGGTTTCGGGAGGTGGGCATTGGTCTATTGGTACCATATGAATGATTATTGGAGATAACTATAACAAACACAAGTAGTTGGTGCAGCATCATATACCCTGCCACCGTGTTTGCAGTTAGTGAAAACTCCAGAATTGGTTAAAACAATACTAGGTAGAGCAAGCAGAGCGTTCTTGAATCCCAACCAAATTTCTGTTTTACCCCTCGGGTTTTTCCATCAACCCTTCTCACAGTCCTCTACACAATTTCATTCTTTGTCACAACCACTCCTTCAATTACAATCCTTACCTCAACCGCCAACATCTAACCTGAATTATTCCTGCCCCCCTACATTCCCCATTTCGATCACTAACAGGATTGACTGTCTCTCCTCCCTTACTGGTGTGGACTGACTGTGGGCAGCGACCCAGAAAGGAGACAATTCTTATGTAACACCTTCCATAACTCCCACCTACCCAACCAGCTCACTGAGTGAGGAACGTTCATTGAACCTACTAACAAGTGTCAAGCCGGGTTCTCCGAGCAGTGAGGCAAATGCAGTCCTGACAACCCAAAGTGCATGTGCCACTACTGTTTTATGTTAGAATGTAGCGGTGCTTTGTAGTAAGCATAACCTGTCAGAATGGTTAAATTTCACATCCAGTTTTAACATTATCTGCTTATAAGAAACTTGGGCTGTTGTGCCAATCCATCTCAACGGCTTTAAAACCTTTCATTCCCCAGCTATCCCCTCAAGATTTGGTAGGCCTAAAGGTGGCCTCTGCATCTATGTTTCTAATAAACCGGTTTCCTCCTGTATAGCTGCTAAGTCTACCAATCCATTTTTATCAAATTGTCTCTATAAAACTCTCAGGGGCATATTCTCTAGGAGCTATCGCCGAGTTATCGGCACTTTATCGCAGCCAAAGTCGCGCTAAATTTACCGCCCCATTCACAAGCTGGTGCTAACAGCCCATAACACCAGTTTTCCTGTGAAAGCAGTCGCAAAAAACATCGCCACAGATGACCCTGACAACTAACGCTAATGAGATGCAGAGTAGGCATTCCCGAGAAAAAACCCGCGACAACACCACACCTCAACATTCTCAACGACCAGCCACATCGGCGATAAGACCACAAAACAGGCGATAAGGCGCGTTAGCAGCAGGAAACTAACACCTGCTCTGACCTGGTGTAAAGTCGGATGGCAAGCTGCACCATCAAAGGGAGCCCAGCCCAGAGCCACACAGGAAGAACAACAGATGCCATGGAGCCACTCACCATGCACCCCGGAGCCCCGAGGGGGCAACAACACCCACCGTCACCACCCCCAGGACCAACTCCAGACAACAGGTGCCAGAGTCGGAAGTGTCTTACTGCCAGACTTTCAGAGTAGCTCACACCAGTCATGGGTGCCATCATCAGCTTGATACCCTGCTCAGCTCCTCAGGTGCCACTAACTTAGTGCACCACAAATCAAGGACCATTCTGCTTGCATGTAGGGTGAACACTGTACTCTCTCCGGCAACCACCATGATGCTTCACAGTTGTTTCTGTTATGCTGATGTTTTATGTTTCTGCTTCAATTGTGATCACTGTTCAAGTTGTTGCCAGCACCAACGACTCCCTGCGGGCTGGCTTACACTCACCCCACACACATCCAGCACATGCGTCACTGTACATGTGACCATGCCAATAAAGGTGTCGAGTGCACGTGCTCGTGGCCAGTTCAACAAACTATGTGCAGTGTGCTCATGATGTATGCATTAGGGCCCTGGCCCCACAACCTTACATTGTGCCGTGTACAGAGGGCGCAGCCATGTCACCGCAGGCAGAGGGTGGGACATTGCACGTGTAGCTTTGTCGTCCCCCACCCAATACGTAAGAGGAGTGAACTTGGCCGGGGTACGCCAGTCCGGCACGGGGTGTGGGTGATTATCACGTGGCTCTGGGTGTGGTTCAGTATTGGAAATGTGAAAAGGCATGTGTCCCTATCGCAGTCTGGGTCTCCGTTGGGGTGTGTAGGTGGTCCATGATGGGACTTTGACACCCATGTATGGGATCTAGTTCATCTCCCATGAGGTAGTACCTCACCATCACATGTTCGGCCAGCCCCTTCTGGCAGTCTGACAGCTGGTCTTGTAATGGGATGTGTGCTTAGGTGGGCTGCTGTGAGCCAGCCGGGGTGGTGGGTGCGTCCAGCTGTGTTGTCCGTGCAGGGGGTGGTGTGTCCTAGGTGCAGCGGGGCTGCCCTGCTCCTGGAGCTCTATTGCCTGAGAGGTCCATGGACTGTTGTAGGGCGTCAGTGTCGGAAGTGTGGAGGTCCTCTTCAGCATCACTGATGGGTTGTCTGGTCTGCTCTGCTGGAGGTGTTGTTTGTCCCTCTGCAATGTGAAGGGGAGATGCTTGTTGACATTGTGTTGGCATGTATGTTGATGCATTGTTCGGGTTTACATACAGACTGCATGACAATGTACATTGTGACTGTTTTGGATTGGCGGACTATTTGATGCGTGATAGTGGACAATTGGACTACATGACGTAGGTGATGTTGTACACGTACATTTTCATCTCACAGTTTCCTGCTATGTCAGATGTGGTTGGCCATTTTCTACGCACAGGCGGAGCCAGTTGTGTCCTCTGTTCTGCAGTGTAAGTGTTGCACTGTGTCCCACATTGCCGTCCATGTGGATGTGCTGTGATTGCTATGTGTGTGTGCTGCATTGTGTGGGAGTCGCACCTGCTGCTGTGATTTTGCTGCCACTTATCCCTTGGAGGCGGTGTGCCTTTGGCTTTTGTGCTTTTGAGGTGCTGTGATGTTAGCGACTGGGGTCATTTGTGCTCCTGGATGGATTTTGTTCTCTTGTGCATTGTTTGTCTGCAGATGTATTGTTGACATCAGTGGTTGTTTGTGCACATGGATGTGTCAGGGTGTGACCTGCTCCTTCCGGATGTAGTCCACACTCAGCCACCTCAGTCTCGTGGCGTGCACAGTGTCATGGTGATTGTACTCCGGCCATGCTGCTCGTCATGTGGTGTCACTTGCATTGTCAGTGTGGCTCTCGCATACGCATCTTTGCTGTGTTTTGCACTGGTGCATGTGTGTGTAGTGGAATTGGTGTTGTGTGGGGTGGGACCCCTTCGGGCACATGGTGGACGGGGGCCTACTTGGTGTTTGTATGTGTGCTGCAGTGTGCCACGGGGATCAGGGACATGACCCAGGGTCGTTGTGGGTGTGCGGTGTGCTACACGTCGTTCTGCATGTGTGCCATTGTGCCCGTCCCCCCAGTCCCTGTTAGTTACTCACCCTGTTGATGTTTTGTCAAGTCATGTCGAGCAGTGTCCGGACTCCCGACTCCTTGCACCGTCTCCACACTCATGACTGTGTCCACCATTTGCTCCAGCTCCTCCTGTGGTGCAGGACTCCCACCTCCATTCGCCGTTGCTGCCTTCCGGGTGGCAGCGGGTTTCTGCTTGGTTTGGCTTTTGACTTCGTGCCAGCGCATCTTGGCCTCCTCGGCAGTCCGACTGCATTCACGATGGAATGCCATTTTTCCGTCTGTGTTGCCAATGACACGGTGGTGGAGACGGACAGTTGTTGTTAGTGCTCTGTCACCTCTGTGACGTCGGTCAGGTTGTCATGCGGACTGTACCCTGTCTTCCTCTTCCTCTTCTCCTTGGCCTTCCCTGACCCCGAGGTTCCTTGCTGGTGGTCTGTGGGGCTTGTGGGGTTCGCGTTGACCTGGGCACTCGTTTCGGGTACGTCCATGTTGCTACGCATTTTATTTTGTTTATGGTGTTTTTTTCTTGTTCGGCTTTTATGGTGCATTTTCCCGCCAGGCGCGTGGGAATTGCAGGCCTGTCGCTGGTTATCGCTGTTCTTTTTTTTCGACGTTGGCCTCATCGCAACTTGATTCGCGTTGGTGTTTCGCATTTTTTGGGCGTCGCGTTGTTTTTTACGCGGTCATTTGGTGCGTTATCGTGGGACTATCGCATGGTGCCGCCAGGTTGAGAATGCTACGTTAACACGGCGTTGTTTTCCCGCGATGGACTGTGATGTGAGAAGTTGCGTTAAGCTAAACTTGCAGTGGTTATCACACATTCTTGAGAATATGCCCCTGAAGGTCGTTATCGCTGGTATTAGTAAATTCTTATAATAACGCCTGAGACTTAGAAATATTGAAAGTCTTATGTCAACTGGACTCCGACCTAGAATTACTAATTGCTAATGAACCTAGAGATACATTTCTTTCATGGGGGGAGATTTTAACATTCAACTATGCCAGTTGCCATCCAACAAAATCTGTGGCTTGGTTACCCCCACTAATGATGACATCTCCCATTTTATATATACAGACTATGGAGAGAAACTCAACGAGTTATCTTTTAAGTATGACCTGGGCTTTAGCAATGAGTTTGGGTGTAGGCCAGTTGAGGTTACTTGTACATTTAATGGTAGTGTGGGTAATAGCATTATTGCTGTTGTTACTGGTCTGCTGTTCCCTAACCGCTATTCTGCTTTAGTTAAGAAATTCACCCTACATGACCTTGCAGTGAGCGATCATTTCCCTCAGAGTTTAGAGCTGGACATTAATTCTGTCAACAACCAAGGGGACTGCCATTGCACCTCATCTGTTGAAAGAATTAAATTATCTCGCTTAAACGGCTTCACTCTGCGATGGTCTATGGTTGATCCGACCAAATTTTTAGAACAATTAATCCATCATCAGAGAAGGACTTTTGATATATGCTTAGAGCGGCAACAGCGGCTACTACTGTCATAGATGCATTTAACTTAATTACCAATGAAATAAAAGCAGGGCTGACCTCCCATCAGAAGAGAGGTGTTGTAAAAACTAAGGGTTTGTTTGACCATGCTTGTACTGAGATTCATAAAAACTTGAAAAATGCTTTAAATACCTAGGAACATCACTTTAGTTCAAAACTGTAGATGGGCGTATAGGCGTGCCCTAAAAGACCGTAAACTGGTTTGAAGGAGGAGGCCTGGGATCAAGTGCATGAGGCAAGTCGTAACAACGACAACCCGGCATTTTGGCGTGTTGTAAATTCCCCTTTTATTAGTGATGATAAAAAGCCCAGAGTCGAGATCGCAGTAACTGAAGAAGACTGGCTAGCTCACTATTCTAATTTATATGCCAGATCAACTGAGTACGGCTGTAACTATTTTGCACTAGCGCCTGCGGTCAACCCTTCCTTGTCCACATCCCCTCAATACCAGTTCAACCTTAACTTCACTCTGGACGAGGTCAACTCGGCTTTAAAGTCGAGTAAAGGAGGCAAAGCACCAGGCCCCGATGGCATCCTGATCGATCTTTTTAGGGCTAATATTGATCTCTGGGGCCCCCTTCTGACTCTCGTCCTTAGATCATGGCAGAGTGTTGGCTTTCAAAACTCCTGGTCCGAGTCCCATATTGTCCCTATATTTAAGAAAGGTGACCGAAACTCCCCTGCCCATTACAGACCCAGCTCTCTGTTAGATTCACTAGTTAAAGTGGTCGGGTGAAGGAAACGGCCCGATTAGGGTCACCCGGGTCACTCGCGACCACCTCTCAGCCTTCCATACAAATGAAGAGGCAGTCAGACAGTAGAGAATACAAACCAAGGATATTTATTCAGATACACTTGAGCGGAGCCCAGTCTGCCCAGTCTCTGTGAATTGCTGCAGAGGGACTGACATCATCAGCATGGTGATACATTATGTACGATTCAGAACCAATGAGGACAAGCCCAGACTGGAAATTTCCAGATGGAGGCAGCTACACAAAGGAGGTACAGAAGGATAAGTTTTGATCCTGAGACCGGGCACACACTATCTCTATGCCAAGGACGTTCTGCCTGCGCCCATCGCTGGACTAGTGGGAGCAGTCCTCTATCTATTGGGAAAGGTATGCGCTAATAAGAACAGTGTATTCATCAGTACAGCAAGGCCCAACCTTGGAGAAAACGAAAAATTACCAAAGCTGCTTCTCGCAGAGACAAAGAGAGGCTAGTTTCAATCATAGTTCAAAATGGCGGCCAAACATAAAATGGTGCAGCGAATGCTAACTTAGGCAGAACAATATATGTAAACAAAACAGCTAAGACATTTTTATTCTAACACGGTCGTATGCTCTTAAGTAGACTAGAGGAGTGGGCTGATTGTAACAACATCATTTCGGACCTACAATACGGATTACGGCCGTGAATCGGGACCACAGAGCAGGCTATCAACCTGAACCTATTGATAGACAAATATAAATATACAAAGTGTGGTAAGTTGTTCCTGGCATTCATCGATTTGTCCTCTGCCTTCGACTGTGTAGTTCATGACAAACTCTAGTCTGTTCTGCTTTCAATGGGAGTAGATACCATTATAGTCAACTTTCTTTGACATTTATATTCAACCAGCACTGCAAGGGTCCGCTATGGACTGACAGGTGAATGTACTCGATCTTTCAGCATCCAAACAGGGGTTCGACAAGGGTGCGTACTCGCTCCCTTTCTGTTTAACTTGTACATTAACAGTTTGGGTAGCACTCTTGCCAACAAATGCTCTGACCTCCCGCAAGTCGGGCACCGGTCCATACCGGTTCTGCTTTATGCAGACGACGCGGTGCTCATGGCTCGCACCCCATTAGCCCTGCAGCGTCTTCTTAACTAATTTGTACACTATATGCAGAATCTGGTGTTACAAATTAACACTAGCAAAACTTTTGTTATGAAAGTAGGCCAAAGAACATCAAAATGCCATAATTTTCAAATTGCGGAAGCTATCTACCGCAAACACCCTCCTTCTCGTATTTAGGGATTGTATTTGACTGCAAGGGGAATTGGAGAAGTGCTATAAATTCTAGAAGACAGCAATTCGTTAAATCAATTACGGCCTTGTCCAATTTTTCTAGGAAATCGGGTATTAAACGTCCAAAAGAAATGTTGACTATTTATAAAGCCAAATGTCGATCTATTGCGATGTAAGGCTCTGAGTTGTGGGGATATGTAAATGTGGAGACTCTACAGCTGTTGGAAAATGCTTTTTTTTTAAAAATCTTCTTGCACTTCCTAATAGCTGTTCTAACTTTGTATGTCACTCTGAGTTGGGCGCACAGTATCTAGCAGATTTGCTAAAGGTTCAACCAGTTTTACTCTGACACAAAATTTGGTCATCGAACTATACAGAATTTAACCGTGTCATTGCAAAGGACTGTTGTGGTTTGGAGCACGCTCTTAAAATTCCATGGCTAAAATTCATCAAGCAATTCAAGTCTGACATTGGCCATCCCGAATACTATGACCATCCAGAAACCTTGAGAAATATCACAAGGAAATCGCTAAAACTGGAATGTTTAACTCTTCTTGAGGAATTGAGGTTGCTGTTGAACTGGTTAAACCCACTGTCTTTTATAATCAAATGATCTTAACCACATTTTCCATGCAACCTTACTTAGTTAATGTTCTTAATGCCCAGCACAGATCTGTCTTGACACGTTTAAGACTTGACATTTTTTATCGATTGACAAGTTTTCCTAATACCTCTAACTGGTCACGTGAATTAATGCATTGCCCCTGTGACAACATGTCAAAACAATCGACCATGCATATTAGTTTTGTAAATTTTACGCGGACTTGAGAAATTCTTTTATTAAGCCATTAATGAAATTCTTAAATTTTAAACAATGTAGACCGGCTTTTTTATACCTACAACTACTCCCAGATTTGTATACATGGGTGGTTTTAGCACGGTTTTTATGGGCTGTTATCTTCCGTAGGAAGACGTTGTCAGGCGAGCAGATCATTGCTTCATTATCTTAAATTGTATTTGTATTTTTATCGTTTTGCTTTTTAAGCAATTCTTATTTTTATTGTATTGTATTCTGTCATGCATGCTTTTATGATACACTATGTTAATTGAATAAAGTTTATTGATTGATTGATATTGCTGATAGACTGCAATTTAAGTTAAGGAGGATACAGGCAGACCTATGTGAGAAATAAGGGATATATATTTATTTGGATGGTGAATGCCTGGGGTTATAATATTTCCTAATTATTCTACTGTTTTTGCAAATTTTGCCCACATTTTTCTTCATACAGTGGTGCAATTTAAGTTTTTAGGGGCTAGTCTGCTGTAGGCCTTGGATCTACTTTTTAATGTATTATTTTTACATTCTCACTACTTGCATGCTAGATGTAATTTTTATTATTTTAGGGGCTTGTGTATAGCCTTGTAGCCATGCCAAATGTATTGTTTGTCTACTTGTGCCTGTTGGTGGCTAGGGTTGTGGTGGCTGCTGGAGTGAAGACCAACATGCCCAGAATTTCCTTTGTTCTTTCCCATGTGCTTGGCCATTATTTGTGTGTGTGTGTTTGTGTCAGATGATTGAATAATTGTTTTTCTTCAACTTTTAAAAGTACTTAGCAGGTTAATTGTCGCTTGTGCTGTTTGTGTTTGGGGCATTTTATTTATTTCACACTTTTTCTACTGTTTGCATTTTGCTGTGCTGTTGAATGTATTGTTGCTTCTTTACTGGTGATGTGCTAGGCCTGCAAATAGGCCTAGTCACAATTTGGGTGTATATTTGTGCAATCCTTTCTCTGCGATCTTGCAGGTTTTTGTTGACAGAGGGGGAGAAAGAGGCTCCAGCCAGGGTAAGACAGACATGTTCTCTTTGTTTTCCATGCCTCCATGTGGTGACAGTCATTTTGTGGACCCAGTGTGTGTCATAGGTTGCCATTTTGTCTATGTTCTTCATGTCTCTTCCCCTACTGGCCATGCAGTGACAGCCATTTTGTCTATGTTCTCCATATCTCTTTCCTAGCTAGCCCATGCTGCGTGGTAAGTGACCATCATTTTCTTAAGCCAGTTGGTGCTTCTTTATTATTCATCATTTTGTTCCATTTCTAGGAGTATTGAAATTAGAAGAAGCCTTTGTTATTTTTGTCCATTTTTTTGTTGTTTACAAATATATTTACCCAGATATATTTATTTGTGTTTGTGACTGACTTTAGTAGTCTGTAGCGCACAGTTATTGTTTTTGATTAATTTATTAAATTTTTGCCTGTCCCCTGCAATCTGTAAGGGTACCATGGGCCCTTGAGGGACACCAACTATTTATTAATTAATTTATTTGTTTTTTGCCTGCTCCATCCCTTCTATTGGAGCAATTAAAGGAGTCTGGAGGGACACAAATTAATTATTAATAAATGCAATCAATTTATGTCTGACCCGCAACCTACCATAGGACCATATGGGCTTTGGAAGGACACCATTTATTTTCATATTAATTTACTTGATTTTTTATAATAAAGTGATGTTGATGGTGATTATTTATGATAATAATGTTTTGACAAGAACTTCCAAGTATCACTCCCTCCCTACTTTTATTCCCTGATTGTACACAAGAAGATACTTACTGACTGAGACGGAGTGGCGTCTGTGACTTAGCTGACACCAGAGTCCAGAGAGACATCTCTGCTAAGTGCTTTCTGTCCCGTACAAGAAGTAAAAAAGATGGCACCGAAGAAGGATGGGTGGGCTCTATCAGATAACATCAAGTCATAAATTGGAGAGACAAAAGAACGCATCATCATTTTTCCAACACAGATTAAAGAAGTGTGGATAGGAGGCATGCATTGGGGTTGGCCTGGAGGTAAGGGAGCTCGAGTCAAGTAGAGAGGTTGATGAGGGTAGACAACGGAACAATTTATTTTGTTGGGCAGGTTGGGGGCTCAGCATTTGCTCTGATGGTAGGTATATTGAGCATTTTGTTTTGTAATATGTATAATAATTAATAAAAAATAAAAACCCATAATTAAGATAAAATATATTTCTTTTTAATAAGAAATAATTCCTCCCTCATCTTCCACAACAGGACCACCCGCTCCATAATAAAACTGCTCCTCCAGCTGATAAAAGCTGTAAAAAAGTTTGTCTTGGTTAGCCCTACTTTCTACATGTTGTTTTTAATTCAGACCTCTTTAGAGCGGGTAGAGAGGTGAACTACTTTGGCAGTGGGGGTATTGATAGACTCAGGGCTCGGTCACCTTTGGAGTCTGGAGTGGTGGTGGTGCGTCCTCTTCGCCAGCTGGATTCTAGGGGAATGGCCAACCCTGCCTGATCCTCCTTCTCCTCAAGGTTTACTTGCCATCATAAGGCAGCCCCCTTGGCCTACATTTTTGAGAGGCAGAGTTGAGCAGCTATCTCCTAGGAGTGACTGTCCAGTGACTCTTGGACCGGGCCTCCAGCGGTGAGAGCTGGATGGGCTGAGCACAGAAGAAAAGAATAGATGAATTGTAGTACCTACTGAAAGCACGTTTGTTATAGTCAGATAACCACAAGGTCTTGCTACTTCCTTAGGGCCATTGGAAGTTTTTTGGATTCTGTATCCTGGATTTTTTTAACACATAATTCACATCAAACAAATTGCAATGCATTATTTGCCACAAATTAATCCACACACCTATTTTAAAAAATGTGTTTTACTAAAACGGGTGAAAAGTACTAAATTTATGGGTTGTCAATTTCACCCAACACTTTAACATGTCAATAAAAGAGAATGACAACTGCAGCATTATAGTGCCATGGAAACATTGGCCCAATTGTTTATGTATATCGTGCAACATTAATGGGGCTAACCTAATGGGTGTGGCATGATTTCTGGACAACTACTGGCATTTGGCACATACGTTATATAACAACAATAATTATTATAGTGGTCCTAATTTTTCCCTACCACTGAGTCCTGCTTCTGCCTCTAAGTCTCACTCCCAGCCCACACCACACCTTCCTTCCTAATCCATTAGAGTACAGCAAATATATTATTCCTGGGTTCAGAAGAAAGTGAGTGTTAGGAAATGTCTAAAACATCAGGGGTTAGACTAGGTTTAGATTTGACTATGGACAAGTGCTGTCATGTTAATGGAAACTAGAAAATGCACCAGTGAATGAGATGGCATAAGATAAAAATAAACTCAGGAAAAGGTTGTGGGAGACATGTGGCAAGCACTGGGATGGAAAATGGATGAGACACAATGGGAGGTGGTATTTGCTATTGCAACACATTTCCTCTTCTAACCATCCATTTAAATGGCAGAGTAGCAGTGATAGAAACATAGTGGAAGGTGGACAATTGGGGACTGTGTATAGAAGCAAGGAAGGAAGAAATACCTTAACAAAACTGCAGTTGTCATTGAGGAAGTCAAATGCACTTACCACTCATCCCAGCAGCAGCCTCTTCTGCACTCCTAGTCTTCCCCACAGCCGCTTCTGCCCCCCTGATCATCCTGCTTCTGGCCCTTCTCTACCATGTCAGCCTATGTAGATTCTGGACAAAAATAAATAGGCACTTATTTAGTAAGAGCACTGCTAATCACTGTATTTGCACTAGTTAAATAACAACATCTAACAAATCTGAAATTATTGTTAGCCAAAGTAGAAGCAGAAGAGATTAGACAGGAGAAAACTAAAAGAGGGGTAAGGAAGAGGCTGATACCATAGTAAGAAAAAAGAGGTGAAAGAAGGGAATAGCAAAGAAGATAGGATGATGAATACTGTAGAAGCAGAGGGGAATATAAAAGGAAACAGAGTCAAAAGTAAATAAGTGAAAGTTAGGGAAAGTAAGAAAAAAAGAAAATGCAGAGGGCCATGATGCATGTTATCTTAGATGAGAATAATTCTTAAATCCAATAAAATGAAACAGATAAAATAATGATTTACCAGCACCAGAGGGGATGTCTCCAAATTGTGGGGGGCTGCGGCCTTGACTTTCATGACCCTCTTCTTCGGTGGTGCTGAAAAGAAAGAAAAACACATTTAATAATGTAATAGTAAAAAAAACTACTGCATAAGTAACCAATCGTATTCCTCCATTTAACATGAGCCCTAAAACATGTCCTAAAACGTTTAAACTACAATTGATATTATTTTTCCACTTGCTACATGCATTTTCAGTATTTTCACAATAAAGCTATATGCAATTTTATTCAACAATCTTGCACTGCACCTCACCGAGCTGCAGACTGTGCAGTAGCAGAAAAGACTGAAAAGGAGCCCCACCACCGAGGAGTCCTCCTCCGCGCTTCCCATCAGCCTAAGCATAACTTGTTCACTGTGGAATAGAATACCAATAATCGGCAGTAAGTAACACTCACTTGACACCCACTCTAGGGGTGGGCGATATATTCAGCTCCACCTGTAGAATTGGCGGAATTATGGCCTCTGCATTACACATGCAGCGCGTAGTTGCAACCAAATTCCGCGAAACACTGCATGGTGGAGTTTTTTCTCATGTGCGACTTAAAACTGGTGAGTTGGGGAGCGCAAGCGAGATTTGGTGTCCCTAGTGGGATTTTCGGTCACTATGAGGGCACCCGACTAGATTTCCTCAACAGCAGTCGCGGCTGGTTTCAACCATTCGTGGACAGAAAGCTGCCGCTCGAGTTGAAATTCTATTCGAGTGGCAGCATAATCAACCCTAGAAGCTGCCCCTCTGGCGCACTGTGTGGTGTCATTCACACTGATTTTTCAGCACGGAACGAGGCCCCTAAATCACATGAGCAGCTCGATATGCCTATTTCTGCTTGTTTGCAGAATGCCACAGAATCTCGCTGAGGTTTTTTTGTAACTCTGTGGTATTCTGCAAAGTAAAACTTCGAGGGCTCTGCCCAGGCTTAGCCCACAACCCATTAGTCTCACTGAACCACAAGCACCCCGCTCTTTCAAAGTACAAAGAAACCATACATTAATATACAAGCACATTTTTATGCATCCATAAGGCGCATTAGGTACAGGCATAATTTTTGTTACACTGGTATAATTTGTAGATTACATAAGGTTTAGCACAGTAGAAAAAGAAGGCTATATTGTCTATAGTGCTAAACTATAAGGACCTGATTCACAAAGGTAACTTACACTTTTGAATAATTTACCCTTATGAGTAAGTTTACTACTAAAAGTAGTTAGTCCAGCACCACACATTGCTAACCTCCGGTTGGTAATGCAGCATATTCCAATAGTAAATAATGGAATAAAGATAGCCAAAAATATAAATAAATTAATAGAATTTAATGTTCAAAAATATATGTAAATAGTATAAATGTAGTATATAATTAAAAATGTATTACTTCATTTTGAATTTAAAAATGTATGTAAAAAAAACTTACCTAAATGTGTAAATTACTCAAAAGTGTAATTTACCTTTGTGAATTAGGACTTATGCTTTTGAGAAATGTGCCCTTGTGAAGCCGAGTGTAAGTTACGAATAAAAAAAGATAATAGTAAGTCCAGCACCACACATGGCCAATCACTGCTACTGCAACACCCTCCCATAGAAAATAATGAAGGTAGGGAATTAAACTAAAACCCCACATGACGTAGTGTTAAATTACATTAAATTATTTAAAATAGTTAAAATAGAAAAAAATAACATTTAATGTTAAAAATATATCAAAATAGTACCTTTTATAATTTAATTTTAAAATATTTTAATGCCCTATTTTGAATTAAAAAATTAGTGTAACAATAATTTTTATTACAATAGAAGTAAATACATTTTATTTGATTTTATAAAATTAAATTATACTTATATTATTTCCTTTTTATTCCCTACCTCATTATTTTCTATGTGTAGGTGCTGCAATACCAGTGATTGGCCATGTGTGGTGCTGGACTTACTACAGTTTGTTTTTAGTAGTAACTTACACTCTGATGTTAATCAGAAATGTATAAATAATTAAACAATTTTTTATATATGAAAATACATGTGTGGGTATATATTAGGTATATAACTAATGATACATTTTTTCACTACTACTTTATTGTAATAAAGGCTATAGACAAGGAGTGAAAAGTGCATGTATTTATGTGGCTGACATCAATTCCTTGTTCTTTAGTCAAAAAGGGTAATTTCAGACTTCAAAGCTGTAAGGTACTAGTGTCATTCACATTAATAAAATATCCACTTTGCACCAGAGTGTTTGTGTCCTCTGCCTTTGTTGCAAACATGCTGTGAAATAAATTTGTGTTTGTGTGTGTGTGTGTGTGTGTGAGCGTGCATGTCTATGTATGTGCATATGTATATGCACATGTATACATCTAGTGATATAGATATATGCTCACCTCAAATGCCTGTTTCTCTAGCAGAGTCTTTAAGCATAGGATTAGCACAGTGCCATCCACTCCAAGCTGGAGAGAGTGACAGTCTTTGCCATGTTTACAGCTAAGTCTTAAAGCATAGGATTAGCAAGTGCCATTCATGGCAAACTGAAAACTGACGAAAGCCTTTTACTGCTCCAGGCACAGTATTACAGCTTTGGATTGGTAAAATGCCTTTCAAGCTAACCTGGAATGAATAAAAGCCACCCCTGACACATGTGTTTTGCTCTAGTTAGATCTCTTCAGAGAGGAATACTATGCAAAAAAGGAGGTTGGTGGTGTTGTAGGGTGCTTCATGGAAAGGAGCTGCTCTCCACCTAAACTTGGGAACTACCCAGAGTTCCCTGCTCTCTTTCTTGTGTTATTGATGTAGCACTTTAAGCCTGAAACAATATTGTCTTGACTTATATTGGGTGCTCCCTTGTGAATGGACATAGCCAGGCACATGACTAGTCTAGGTGCATCATATAATCCTGTTTCTGTTCCTTCTACTTGTGCCTTTGTATACTATATTTAATCTTTCTATTGAAGTTTTTGACATTTGTGATAGAAGTTGCTCTCCACAGCTATCTAGGCCAGTATCACTTCTTGCTATGGGCCTAATCCCTTGATCCTTTCTTGATCCTGTTTTGGCCTACTGTTTCTTTCCACATGCTCTACCACATCATTGATGACACCATCCAACATTCCCAATAATTTAAGCAAATTATGGTCTAGCTCCGATAAAATCGGCTACCTTCCTAATTTATCAAAACCACATCTTTTAAACAGTTTCCTGTGAGAGCACTCTAAAAAATTATTCTAGAAAAATATTGCACTGTAAGACGCAGAAGCCAAAACATGACATCATGTTTCTCTCTCGTAATGCATCCCCACAGATGGATCTCTCTGCTAGAGTTTTTAATATTTACTGCACTTCTAAGATAAATTATGGTCAAAACCTATACACCACCACCTCCACTCTTATCAGTGATCATCCTTCAATCTCCATTTATAACAATGACAAGATCATGACCCAAACTTCTGATGAGAAGCTGCATACATTTGGCTTTCGATTCAGGGCTTAATTTGTAAAAAATTAAGTGCCAGGGCTCTGGTCAGAAGGCTACTGCAGCTTGCACCACAGATTGCCCCTGCCAGCGCTGCCAACGGTTGTAACAACACAATTACTAACCATCACACTCCTACAAGTGTGACAATTCGGATTATTTCAGGCCCCCATAGCTATAAGAGTGACTTGGGCGGCTGATAATAGTAATTTTTGATGTATATTAAATTCATATTTAACTGTTCCTGTGGTCAACTCTAAATTGGCCAGACAGTGCCACCTTGTGGCAGACTGTCACAAGCACTGGTGCTGACAATTAAGTGCCGGTGCCGATCACAGGAAACCACCAGCTCAAATGAAGCACTGCTTTGATTAATGACACTTATACAGTCCATTAGAGAAATTAATCATCGTACACCCACCAGACCTAATACATTCCTGTCTCCTACTCCCAAAGCTGTGCTAGGTGACTCTTTTGAAGCTGACTCACCTGCTTGCCCTGAACGTTTCCAAAATGGAACCCTTTTTTTTAGCAGGCCCATTTGTTTTAAAGAACACAGGCTCCTTAAAAAATGTTGCCATTTTGGAAGGCAGTAACAGAGACAATCACTATGATTGTAGCCATTTTAAGAGGGGTTGCAAATTGTGACCTGACTAATGAATATTATTTAGGCAGGTGATTCTGTGACCCCCTGTGATTTGCTATTTTGTGTACTGACCTATTAGGAAGTAGATTGGTCACAAAATCAAATTCCATTCACAAAAATAATCAGTGCACAATTTGCGACCACTTTCTGTGAATGGAATCACCATACATCAGGCCCTTGATTTCATGGTACTGATAGAATTGTGGTTTGATGAAACCTCTCAACCCAGCTTGGAATTACTGATTCCACCGGACTACACTATTATCCATATAGACTGGTATGGGAAAATCAGGGTTGAGTTGTGTTGAGAAGAGAATGTGGCGCAGTTGGCAGAGCTATTGACTCAGGAGCTGGGGATCCGGGTTTGAATCTCGGTGTTGGCTCAACATCCTGTGATTCTGGGCAAATCATTTAATCTTTACGTGCCCATGGACAGCGCCTGAATACCCTTACAAGTGATAAGCCGCACTATATAAATCTACAAATTTAATTTAATTTTCAATAAGTTCATATACTGTAGGTAATTTTCCTCTCAGTCTTTTCTATCTTCCAGTGCCTCAGTGTGAATATTAGGCCTATTAGTGCCAATAAATCTATCTCACTAAATATCATCTATAATCCTCCAAGGGGTGGCCAGTGATCCCCTCGGTGCCCTGAGTCTTCACAGGGGAAATCCTAAGGACACCTTGTACAGGCACACTCTTACTTTCTGATTGAGAATGACTTGGTTCAACACTCCATGAAACCTGCTCACAGCAAAGCTTCAACCCTAGATCTGCTCCCTGCCAAAGCGGACCTTGTTCCAAATTCATGATCCCATTCAGGTAGAATGGCTTGATCATTACTAAATTCTTTTCAATCTGGTCTTCTCTAAAACCTCACTTTGTGGTCAAAATAAAAAAAAACAATAACCTTGCTCAGGGAACAACACAAACATCAATTATACTGGACTTGCCACCTGTTTTGCAGACTGCCACGCCTACCTAAACATCAAGACATAAGTGAAGCAACAACTTTAATAATACCATGGCTTAAATCCTAAATTTCTTCACCTTCTTCAAAGAGAAAAGGACCCACAGCAAAAGACCCTCTATCTGGTAGTCAAAAAATTAAATGAGGAAAAAAACTCCTCCAACTGAATGAACCCTCGTGACATCAAAAACCAACTAGGAGAAACTTGGAAAACCTCTGCAATATGAGGAGATCTTTCCAAAAACGAATCTTTAAAGCCATTTGCTCAAATGTCAAATTGATTTAGGCAAAAAAAGTCCTAAAAAAGCTATTTAGAATAGTGAAAGCTGGGGCAAATTCCAGACCACAGCCAAAAATAACAGAAACAGACAAGAAATGTGAGGAATGTGCCTATTTGACACCAAGGACAAAATGATCAAAATGCCCCACCCACCTCATAACAATTATCCTATTATAGCTCTAGCTAGAACATCACCTAGCAGCTGGTCTGAATTCAGGGAAATATAACAGAGCTTCTCACCATCATTTGCAAGCTCAACTCCTTAAATCGCTTGGCTGATCCTTTACTCACCAATTTGGCCAAAGCAAAGCAACATGTCTTTGGATCTTGGCGGACGGGTTACTCCGTCACAACAGTAACGGATATCCCGTCCGCTGAAATATAAATCCCATTATATCCTATGGTATTTATATTTTGGGGACGGGATATCCATCATCGTTGTGAAGGAGTAACCCGTCTGGCAAGTTCTAAATCAGCTCCTTAGTTCCTTCTTGGACTGGCCATATCAATCTCTGGTAATAATGCACATTTTTAGACTCCATCTCTGGATAATTTCCATCATTTTGTGAGTTACTGACATTTCTATATCGAATCAGAACCAGTATTTTTCTCTATTTTGATTCTCTGACTTCTGAATGCCAGTTAGGCATGCAGCATTTATTAATTTGTTCTGTTATTTTCAGATCTAGCATGATTGTTTACTATTGATGGTTGGATATATCTATTTATAGCCATTGGGGGTAAGAGTACTACCCACATTTTCTTTCTATTTGTACATTTTTCATTTTGTGATCTCATGTGGATTAGAAATCTCACTCCTTTTTCAGGTGCTCCTCACCTTTGACCTGAAGAAGACCCCCTCATTCAAATCTTTTCTTGGGGTTGACATGTGACATTTTTATTGCCAAGATCACATCTGAATTAATTCTCTGTTCCTTGAACTGTGATCTCAGTCATGATGGGGAAGCATCATTTTCTTGCGAGCTGATTGCTGTTTTTAAAAATGTCTTGTGCGCTTCTATACCCAGTCACTCATTTTTACATGCATTGACCATTTTTTTTAATTTGGGAGCCCTAGTCCATTCAGATCCTTGTGAATGTACAATGTAAAAATCAAATATATTTTTTTAAATATATTAATGTTTCAAGTGTTTTCCTTAAACAGTGATTGTTAGCGGGTTTGCATGAATTGCCCCCGAAACAAATGTCTTTTGAATGATTCCACTAAACCTTTGTTTGTTTGAAGGCAGTTTCTAGACCAGCCCTAGCAAATGTTGCATTGTAGTTTGTACTCAGCACCACATTTTTTTCAGAAAATCAAATGCTGACGTGGCATGACCATATATGCTCGTGGCTGAAGGGGGCTGGCCCAAAGCCCCCTCTCTGTATACTGGAAACAAAAGATATTTCACACAGCCAGACCTAAAAAAAAAACAAGCCTTTCTTTCACTGCCAAGTACACAAACTTACATGCTAAGCATTACTTTGATCCTAGGTTTACATTACCCCCTTTAACAAGGACACTTAAAAAGCAATTTCTGTCATGTTGACATGCTTTCCAAGTGACGCCACCCCTTGTAAATTAAACAATCTGCTGCTTTGCACAAAAGGTTTAGCAGTGTTGAGTAATGTGCAGTAAACTGACTATACATCATTTCAATCCACTAGACATTCCATACGAATCCGGTTGTATAATCAGAACAAACCTTGAGTAGGTCTTAGCAACTGATGAGAAAAACACACAAGGGCTAGAAGGTAAAAGACAAATTAATGAGGCCATGGGAATGTGTTTACATTACAATCTACGTTCACTTTTACTAACTTTTGGCACTGGTAGTGACTATTATTACAATCGAGTTTTTATTGTTAACTTTTAGATCTGCCTTCGAGATTCTCTGTCACATCCTCAAACAGCCTCTTGTGAAAACATCCACTACCGAAACACCTTTTCAAAACAACAGCCCTTAAAACACAAACTCCCATAATTTAGACCTACTGTAAACATCTCCATACAAAACTTTTTTTTATTTAACTGCAGTCTTTACATATTTAAGTACGACTATATTTTGAAGTATATGCTCCCTTTGCCATCTATTTTCAAACGATGCCCGTCAGTTGTCTCTCTTGCAAAGTCCTCCACTATTTTCATGAAATAATTTGTCCTTAGTCGTTTGAAGATGCTTCTCTACTGTCCAGACCCACATCTAATCTTTGTGACTCACTTAGGAAAGATACCTGCTCCTACGACATGTCCATTAAACAGGACTACGTATGTTATATACCTTTCTGATCTCCACTTGTGTTCATTGTTTCCCCATAATATATTGTTTATTTGCCCTACCCTCACAATGATTGACTGCTAGCCTTCGTGTCTGTTCTCATTCATGCTGTCAGTTCCACCTCGGCCAGGCAGGAGAGGTCTAGAATGTGCTGCATAGAAACTTTATAAATAAATAAAATTGCAAATAAGATCTCTGAGATCCGCCATTCTACATATTCTTTCTTTTCCATCCTTCAGATACACCAGATAGTGTGGGCTTGCTGTCACCCGAACTATGGAACCAACCTCTTCAAGAAACAAGATCCGTGTCTAAGCTGAATTTTCTTTTTTTTTTTGTTTTATATAGCGCGAACTAGACCCGAACATATCAGGTATCAGAGCGCTTTACATGAGCACCAGTTGCGTTACAGAGGGACACATTACCTTTGTGAGGGACGGGGAGATTCAGTGATTTACCCAGAATCACAGGATGTTGAGCGTCGTTGCCGAGACTCGAACCCGGTTCTCCAGCTTCGTGGTCGACCGCTCTAGCTACATCCTCTCCCCAAAGCGTGCTGAAAAATCTTTAAGACTGTTCTGTCCAATCAACAGTTTCCTCTGAACCGTGTTCACTGCAATCTCTCAGTTCCCTGATAGGTGTACTTTCCCTGCTTACAAAAAGAAGTTCTTCTCATCATCTGCTCAGATTTTGGGTGGACATGCTTGGCAATTTAAATCGTACTCTGTGTCTTATTGCAAACTCCTTTCATAATTACTGTGTCAAATATCATCAACTCCCATTGTTATTATCATAGCTTTCAAACACTAACATCATCCATTTTTTCTTTTTTTTAAAGACATTTTTGTGTGTTTGTTTGTTGCCAGTCCTTACTGTCCATATCCCATTTGGCTCCACACTTCAAGCCCTATCTCTTGGTAAACTGCATTTGTCCTTAAATGCTTCGGTGTCCCTGAAGTCCTGGTGATTCTTGTTTGGGAAACGTAGAGCAGTTGTACCAAAAGTGCAGTTTCAGTTTATTTCTTTATTTATTATTGGGGTTTGTAGAGTGTTGAGGTGCTGCCTCTCTTCTACTTCAGAGCGCCAATGAACCAACAAAAATGGCCCGCCAGAGGAAGTCAACAATTCAAACTGAGATGACTGGCAAATTGTTAAACACAGGTCTGCGTGTGCGGTTGTCTTTGGTTGGGAGGATCAGTGCAACATACACAGCTAAGTTACAAGAGTGAACTTATGACTGTGAATGCATTGACAGCTGAATGCTTTACACCCTGTCATGTTCCCATGTGCGAAAAGTGAATCAGGGCAGCTGGGAACTATCCCTCCACTTTTGTAGGGGTGAACAAGGGAACTGCCAGGTCACCACTGACCCGCTGTCCTACTCACCAATGAAAACTGTGTAGCAGGACAGCTGTTAGCTGCTCAAGGGATCTCTTTTTGTCACGACCTCACCTTTGAGTAAGGTGTGGGACAAAGGGTAAACTGAACACCCATCACATTTGAGGAATGCGTTGGGGAGCAATATTTAACTCTTCCACCCTTGAACAAAGGAGATGGATGAAGTAAACCCCAGGTTTTGGAAAAGTGGCCAGAGTGGAAGTGCTAAGCGCTCCGGGGCAGCTGCACAGCCTGTAGGCCAGGCTGCAGGGGTTGGCCCAACCCAAGATGGGAAGTAAATCCTGCAGCAGCTGGCTGTAGGATAAGCCCTGTGTAAAACCCACTCTGGGTGGCCGACTCCTACTGCTCAGAGCCTTCACCTGAACAGAAAGGAAGTGGACCATAGGACATGGTCTTTGGCCAGGCCCTGCACCGAACTGTCATGGATTTCAGCCATGTGAAGCAAGGGCTAGGGCCAAACATTTACAGACTTGTGAACTTTTGTTGAACCTCCACAGGGTTAGCCTTAATGTAAAAACTATGTTTTAATCCCAAAAAAACTGAAATTGGCCATTATCGTTTATGGAGATATAACTTGTGTCACCACCATGCACTGCTTATGACCTCACAAATTACATCACTGATTACATGTTCATTGACATAATTGATAACATCACTAATGATATCATTGATGATATCATTGATGACATCACTGATTACACCATCCAATGAATGTGACAATTTTTTATACCCTTATCAAACTGAAGGTTATTCAGTAAGGTACATCAGGACTTAATTTTCTATGGCCTCTTTCCTGCTAATGGGTGTAGGCTTTAGCAATGTGCTTAGCCTCCTAATGGGTCTTGGGTGTGTGAAGGGAGTGAGCTTTCCATGAATGGTTGTGCAGAGGGCAAACACAATGACAGCAGAGACTTGGTGGCTTGTATCTTGTTCTTTTGCCCACAAGAGGTCAGCTGCCTGTGTTGCGGGGATTCTGCTCATACACAGAACTATGCACAAGAAAACAGAACCTCAGTAAAAAGGGGTGTACCTCCTATCACCTTAGTACCCAAAATCCCAACCGACTAGCAATAGTGTCTCATTCGGTCTCCTACAAATATCAAGAAGGTACGAATGTTTAGACAACCCAGAACACGAGCACTCCCGCCTCACCTCAGAGTCACGGGAACAAGACACTCTTTCGCTCTCACGTACTTGTCCACAATAAAAATAATCAGTCACTAAATAAGTTCAAAATGTTTATTTTGACTATAGTGATTCATAAAACAGTATGCGAACCACAACTAGCAGCAAAATGCATAAGGCAAGAATCATTAGCATTGTTACAATACCATAGAATATAAAAGGAGTCGTCATTTGTGAAAAAGGCAAAATAACTGGGCCTAATCACCCTCCCCACGGCAGTAAGAAGTTATTTTATATAACAGAAGATCTCTAGGCGTTATTAGCAGACCCCTACCTGAAAGCCTAAACCCAAGGGTTTACATCATAGGAACAGCAGCTTGCAGCTCCATGGAACGGCTTTCTTCGAGTGTGTTTCAAAAACATGCAACAACGTTAAATCAAAGCACGATTCTTCCACATTGCAGCTGTTGGTAACATGTTTTGTCTAGGTAATAGGGACTGACCAGAACAAAATAACAAGAGACATTGTTGACCAACCTTGCACATTATGTTCAGACAGAATTGAAGGGAAGGCTGAGAACGTGAAAAACAATCTGTTATCATGTACAGGGCAGAGGCAAAGTGTCGCAAAAACAAATGCTTAGCAGAGGCGTGCGCAAAAGCAGCAGCATAGGGCAAGCAAAACTCATGCTAACTTAGCAAAGTCGACAATGTGTCTTAGGGCCACATAACCCCATATAACACCCTCCCCCTGGTAAGTCAGTAGGACATAGACAGAAGAACAAAAACAGAGTTCAAAAGTCAGGCTTTGTTTAAAATATTGGTGAGGGACTTTCTAAAAAAAACAAAAAAAAATCTAAAGGCACGTTGAACTTGAAAAAAAGAGTCTGTATGTCAGACAGTGGAGTAGGGATGACCCAAGTAGTCAATCCATGAAGATTTGGGTGCAAAGGAATGCAATTCCTTCCAATAGCTCATCATTGTCATTGGTGGAAAAAAGTGAAGACATCCAATTGAGTAAGTCGAAGGAACAATCATGTTCCTCACAAACAGGAGCATCCAAAAATAGAAAAGGCAAACTTGCGTGATATTCAATGAAACTCCGTTGTAGGAAAGCCTGCACAGCCGCACAGATATCCCATTGATCCAAGATTCCAAGTAAAGCTGCACGCGTCATTAGACCATCAACAGAACAGGCCACGTCATGCATCTCTAAGGGACCCATTAACCGGCTGAAATCAGGGATTGGACACCATGTGTTCGATAAGCAAAGGTCCATCGCCCAGGAGAAATGACATCGTTTGCAATGAAGCACTGGTTGCACGCAAGTAAAATAGGCAAAGCGGAATGTCAAGTCGTAAGTTACGCCAAGTGTGGCTAAAGGCAAGCATCCAAAAGCCTCATATAGGCGATCACAATACAGTTGTAGCTGTGCAGAGCCACAAAGCGAGCAGCCATTGCGATGCAGAAGGAGGAGAAGCAGGACACCAGCAGCCAGCGCCAATATTAAGGGAAACCCTCTGAAAACGCTGGAAAAGAGAGAATGAATAAAAGCCGGTATTACCCCGAATATAGTTTGAAAGGAAGAGACCAGGCCAGATCCCACACATTTAAAAAAATGGGCAAGGCCAAGGCCTGTCGTATCAGATGCATTAAATATTTGGTGAATTAATTCCCCAAAATGAAGTGGGAGGCTAGTGTTAAGAAGCGTCTGTATCTCACTTGAGGTCCGAGCCACCTGCAATCTGAATGTTTCCCGGGCGGAAGTGAGGGCCACCTCCTGTTGGAATAAAAGGGCTTTGAGCCTGCTCAACTTGTTGAACTCTGTTTTCAAAGTCGGAATGGAAGGCCAAAGCGAAGAATCTAAACTCCCTTGCGGGGGCGGGAAAAGGACATTGCTACAGCAAGTTATGCGCTGGGAAACAGTTACCAAATATGGGACACCCGCCTGCAAACCACAGCAGTCTTGATTGTTTATAATGAGATAGCTGCCGTTAGTAAGCAATGTAAAGACAGGCGTTATGGATGGTACTGGGGTCCCTTTCAAAAAGCAAGCTAGATTGGGCGCTGACACGTTACACTCGCCGTGCAACTTAACGTGTTTGCACACAAGAGAGTGACCCACTACCGAATCACACTCCTCCCCTGTGAGGAAAACTTCTTTATCCTCCCTCAAACACCGATAAGCAAAGGGCAGGACCCATAATTCATGCAGAAAAGCAGTGCCAGGCGGTTCAAAACGGCCAACAGGAAAGTGTTGCATACATGATTCAAATTGAAAAAGTTAAAAGGGCAAAGTGATAACGCCATGAATTAACCAAACATCAGAGTCCGTTTCCGCTACAGAGAACGGCAAAGGCTCCAATTGTTCAATATGTAACAGTGTGTATACAGCATCTTTCATGGACATAAACTTCTGTTTATCAGTCAGGTTAAAAGGCAAAAATAAATCAGTGGCATTCAAGTAATCCCAAGGCACTTTACCCATTTTCAGTGTCTGCAACGTCCAAGCAAATTGCATGACCGACCGTAACTGGTTCTGACCACGATATAACACAGAAACATCACTTGCACAATATCTATTACAGAAGAAACAATATTGTCTAAGGTGTAAATGCGGGAAGAAAGCGTGTTAATGCTGTTGTCCACTACAGCAAGGACTTTTTCCAAGTTTGCCTGGTCAATTTGACGCAGACGGAAGGTGGCTTCCATCTGTGAAAGTTTCCAAATTTCATTATAAGAGGCATAAAGAAATCGCTTGGCCCTTGGATTACGTGGGCCTAGGAGAAAATCAGCCAAATCTATATCGTGCGATAGGATTGAAAGGTGCTGTTTGACAGATGCAAGGGTAGAGTGTTCTAGCCACTGCTGGCACAATTTACCTACCGAGTATGTAGTCACAGAATGATGAGGTGGATAACGAGAATCAGGCTTAGTCTGAAAGAAACCAGGTGTAACATTATAGAAACGCAACTGGCATGCATTAGCATTAGATTGCCACAACAACCAACCTAATGGATCAATTTCAGAAACATTAAAGGAGGCATTTTGAAGGAGAGCCTGCAAAGCCTCAATGGTGTAGTTATTATGTAACCGCCAATTATTATATTCAGCTAATGATGGAATTGAGGGGGTATTTAGGTTTTTGACAGTTGCAAGGCCATAACAGGATGTTTGGTAAATGGTTTCATTAAAAAACAGCAATTGAGTCGGGATCAGACAGGCACGATGTAATGCCTCAGTGCCCTGAACCTGCCATGGCTTTGTGCCCTAGATTGATTTTAAATCTATAGTCTGTTTCCAATGGTCATAACCGTGTGTGGCCAACAGCGTTCTAAACGAGTTGGCGTAAATTAGTTTAGTGTGGGATAACAGGTACTTCGATGTAGGGGATTTTTGAAGCCTAAAATAATAGGATTCAGGATTAGTCAAATCATAGTTAGAAAATAGGTGAACTTATCCCAAAGCGTTTTAGAACTCCCCTGTAAAGGAGTTGGACAATGTTCCCATTGGGTAAAATTAAAAACAGGTCTCATGGTGTTTGATTTGTGTAAAAAATGATGCCCATAATCTTGATAGCAAATGAGATCACCATAATTGGCAGAATTCAAATACAAATCTTCAGCATCAAAGGCAGCATAATATTTTAAATCAGAAAACAATGCATGAACGGCCTGCACATCCCAATCATCCGAATGTATGTCCCGTGTCACCACATCTCCTAATGAGACGCGGAACACGTACAGAACTCTAAGGACCTCAGTCGGGCCATGGATTTCATAAGGTACTTTGTCCCAAACTATGCCATCATGAACAGGAAAAGCTGAAATATTCACAAAAAGAACACTGTCACAAATCCAATTGACATGAAGAGGAATATTAAGATAAGCACCACCCAAATGTAGGTCCATGGGGGAACGAAGTATGTATTTTTGAACCAGGAGTAAAAGATACGCAACTTAGACTAAGGAGTATCAGGCAAACTGGATGACGAGGAGGACGTGGCAGAAAAAAGGTGTGCCGGTTCTCCTTCACAGGCACTCACTGGACTTGCAAGCAAAGGTGAAAGTGTTGAATCGTCCATTCGTACTCGTAGGCTAGATGGTATCTCACACACGGAATCAGTAGCCGGAAAAGGACACACAAGATCCATCGCAGAAGATGATTGTCGCATAGGCTGAAGATCAATTACAGTGTCCATCAAATGAGCAGACATCCGTGTGGCAGCAGATGATGACAAAGTTAATGGTGCTAAGGATTTTGTGTTGCACGAAACTGCAGGTGTCACACTATTCAGAATCGGCCACACTGTGTAACTTGACATTGTCCACTGAGATGTATCTGTTGTCTTTGCGACCTGGCAATGGTGGTAGAATGACAGTACGAGTACCCTTCAGTACAAGTACAGAAACCGGAGCACGATAAGAGGGACCAAATTCTTTTTTGTTTTCAATCTTCTCCCGCACCAGATCTCCAACTTTAGGAAGCCAACCGGTAACAGGAATCAGTTGTGCATCAGCAGGCGAAGATGGTAAATGCTCAGTTGCCAGAGTATCATGGGACTTTTGTAGATCCTGTAACATAGCAGAATGATTATCTACGTCAAACTTAGAGGCAGCCGCCACAATGTCCAGACCATCAAGGTCAGGAACAAACATGTGAAAGCCAAAGAGCATTTCGTAAGGGGTCCGCACACCCAGAGATCTTCTAGGGAGATTATTTAATGCACGTTGGACCCCATACAAGTGGGACAGCCAGTCCCTGCCAGTACCTAAGACTCTAGCTGTCAAGGATTGCTTTAAGTCACGGTTCATTCGCTCCACAACTGAATTGCCCTCAGGCCTGTATGGAGACGAAAACTGCACCTGTACCCCCAACGACTTCATCGCATCCTTGTAAGCCTTAGAGGCAAACGCCGGACCTTGGTCAGAATGGAAGGTACCACAGGCAAACATCCCGATAAAGACACGCAAATCCCTGATGACATTTCGAGCGTCAGCACTACGTTGTGGCCATACCCACAGGAATCGAGTGCACGAATCAACCGCAACCAAGATATACTTGTATGCAGTATCAGAAGAAAGAGGACCACAGTGATCAAGATAGACACAGCCAAAAGGTCTATTAGAAATATATAGCTGTGTTTGTGGCGGACGTGGGACTGAAGAAGGCTTGATTTGTTGACAAACATCACAGCAAAGAACATAATTACGAGTCTGTTTATATAAACGACGCCACCAGTAACGTTGCTGAAGAATAGAGACTGTTGCCGACACACCAGCATGTGCAGAAGCAATGCCTTCGTGTGCGGACTTGATCAAAGCTTGTCTGCGGTCAGAGTTGGGAATCAGCCGATCCCCAACTGAAGGAATGGTAGCATAAGGAACCTGTTTGGGAGTTACATGATAAGAGTATTTAGAAGGGAAACCCACAGGATAATTACCTCCCTCCCTAGTTGCAGCGACCGCTGCCAGAATTTCATTATCAACCTTAGTCATAGATCTTGTAACTGCTGCTACCGAACATATGGCTACTGCAGACTTGGCCGCTTCATCAGCCAGAGAATTACCAAGAGCGTGTGTTACGATACGCTGGTGGCCAAGAGTGTGAATAACATGTGTGAGAGGCAGACGTTGTTTAAGATCTGCGACTCGAACCCAAAGAATTTTATGCTTAATTGCGCTGCCTTTAGAATCGCGGTAATCATTTTGAGACCAAAAGAATAAGTTGTCATTGAACGACTGGACACAATAGTAAGAATCGCACACAATAAGAGTATTCACAAGAGGACCAGCAAACTCCAGAGCTAGAACAAGAGCACGCAGCTCGGCCAATTGCGCCGTGCAGTCTCCTAGTGCCTGTGTGTGCACAATGGATGACTTAAACTCTCCATCTTCAATGGAGCCAGCCACAATAGCACAAGCTGCAGAATAAGCATGTTTGGAACCCGTGCCGGTTGCGCCGAGCCATCTGTATACATTTTGCATTGGTACTCGCTCCGAGGAAGAAGCGACAAAGGAGGAGGATGAACAAATTCATACTGCAAAAACTCCTGAGTCTGAAGTGAAGGATCAAAGACAAATGTGACATCTGAAGACGTCAAAGAAGTAGCCCACTGAATCCAACGTGGGTGCAATGCTTTAGAGTTAGGCACACTAGCTTTAGTCACCGCTTCCAAAGCAGGGAAGGGAGTGACCATAAGAATGCGTTTGCCCTGCGCCAGTGAGCGTTCCTTTAGAATCGCCATCTGCACCGCAGTAAAGATTTTCTCGACAGAGGAAAAACGCATTTCAGCGGCAGTGTACAAGTGTGATTTGTATGCAATAGGTATTGTGTCACCTTCATTGAATGTTAAGTACGTGAAACCCACAGCCCCTGAAACGATACGTATTACCAGGTTGGTGGTGTTATCGTGAGTCATTAAGAAGTTAGTCGCAAGCAAATCTGCCTGCAAAGACTGCAGAACGGAAGTATGTTCCAGAAGCCAGCGGGCAGAAGAGAACTTAGGTTGTATAAACGCATAAAGCGGTTTGATACGCTGGGCATAATCGGGAATGTAAGTCCTCCCAAAATTTAAAAAACCCAGCAGGGATTGTAACTTTTTCAAAGAAGAAGGTGGCTGCAAATGTGCACATTTCTCTAGGAAGTGAGGTGCAAGACCCTTTCCCTCATTATTGAGCTCGTAGCCCAAAAAGAGCACTGCCAGATGGGCAATGTGTGACTTTGCAAAATTAAACTTATAACCGTAGTCGGCAAAAGACAATATTATGTGGTCGACTCGGTCAAGATGCGTCGCGAGGTCGTCATCAGTCAAATAGATGTCATCAACATACGACAAGGCCTCAGGGTCAATGTCATGCAACAAAGACACAATGCGTGCCGCAAATGCCCCGGGGCTGTTCTTGTACCCCATAGGCAACCGTGTACATTTTTTCTGATTTCCGACAGCACTGAATGCTCTCAGGTTACCACTCGCACAGTCGAGATTGTGACTGTAGAAACCATTCGAAATGTCAAGTGTCGTTTTGTATTTTTTACGAACAATATTATTCACCAGCACTGAACTGTGTGTGTTTTGGACCGCAAAGGTGCGGCAATGGCTGTTCAAATTTCTATAATCCAATACAATCCGAAAAGTACCATCAGGTTTAGGGACAGTAAAGAGAGGATTAGTCATAGGTGATACACATGACTCAATGACCCCCTGATACTCTAATTGTCTTAGAATGTCACAAACCGAAGCTTTCGCTTCTCGTTTGATGGGATATTGAGGTTGATGTTGTGGCATAGAGCGCAATGGTATTTCATGAGCTGGCGAATCAACGTCCCAACCCACCTGATTGCGATACACCGCTGGGGCTAAGGCCAAAACCCATTCCTGTGCAAAAGCCTGCGCTTGTTCCTCAGGGACACCGTGAAAAACTCGGAAGTATCACATCCTCCCCCCGAGAAGAGGATAACACAAGGGTGGCGCCCAATCTTTCTCCGCCAATAAAATGTCATATGTAGCAGTTGGATTCTCCCAGAAAACAACCTTAATGGGACGCAGTATATCACCTTCAATTTGGAAAATCACTTCGTGTAGTCTATCCGGAGGGGCAACCCGGGTATCTGCAGTCTCAATTGTAACAAATGTGTCAGTTGCTGTCACATCCAGACGGGTACGTAGAGCCTCCCTGACTATGGTAACTTCCGCCGCTCTGTCGAGCAGAGTCACTGCCCAAGTCCAATCCAGGAGTCGCGTCCTCACCGTCTGTGGCATACCTCGCTGTTAAAGCGGCAACCTTTTTCTTTTGAAAAGGAGGACGGGTTTGTGCGGAATCACCCTGCTTGTCCTTGACTTCAAACTGTCGAGACTGTTCACGAAGTTGTGACGCAGGTCGACTTCTACCCCGATCCTGGCGATCCCCTCCACCGGCTTGTGAGCCTGATGTTTCCTGTAAAGAACGAGGAGAACGTTGGTCAGGAACCTGAAACCTTTCAGGAGACTTAATTTTAGCGCGATCGCGCAAGTCATAAGTACGTTCAGAAGCATCAGGGGTCGGTGAACTGGCACGCGAACCCTGCTTCTGTTGTTGGGAACCCTGTTTCTTATTTCTTTGCCAATTCTTTTTAGGAAAGAAAGGGCGCCCATCCTTGTCAGGCTGGGCTTTTTGTTGTACTTGAGACTGCGTTTGTATTTGAGTCGTAGGCTTATTTCCGAGACTATTGCGGCCTATGGTTTTGTAAGCCTTTGCAATAATCTTTGGTAATTCTCGTGGTCTGTCAGGCTCCGCGACCGCCTCTAAGCAGTTTGCTACTTGAAAGCTAACGGCATCGCCCTTGATATTCGCAAGGATCATATCAGCAACCACGTCGAACACTCCCACCAGTCTCATCCCCAGCTCAACAGCCGCTTCTGCCCCGTGTTCATCTTGAACGCGCTTAATCACAGAGGGGAGTACGGTCATGGAGGGGGTGCCGAAACACATAGAATATACCGCTGCAAACACCCTGCCCCAGATGTTACAATCAGCCAATTCGGGAATCAAGTCTTTAGGTAAACTAATAGTTAAGATCCTGTGTTTATCCACAGGAGTGGTATTAGGAAAGACAGCTTCTATCTGTCCAAATTTCTCGGCAAGCCAATAAGGAAACTCATCCTTATTCTGTGGGTGCTTGCCCATGAAAGAATTAACAATAATGGGACTGATGGTTACGCCACCAGGACCCGCAGGTTGTACCGCAGCGCCAGGTGGTCCCACCTGGACGGTGCGTGTTACGTACTGTATTACAGCTCTATAGACGCGTACCAACGATGTATGTAAGACGCGGAGCTCTGCCAGAGTTGCAGTTGTAAAAGCACGTGGGTGTGGGGTAAACCCAGCCAAAACGGGCCATGTGGCCCCATCTATAGATAAAGGGCCTAAACGGACTACCGTTAATGGGTGAGGAAGGGCGCCATTAAACCAGATACGGTGTTGCCAAGCTGTAAGCGGAATCTCAAGCGCTCTATAAGGCTGATACTGCTGAGGAACGGCGGTGGCAGCATATGTGTGAAACAAATCATCAGTGCCATCCACCGCCGGAAATGTGACCCAAGAGTAAAAAACTTCAAACTGGTGAGCCGGATCGGCTTCCACCACAAAAATAAGTGCGGCCCCAGCATCAGGGACCGCATAATGAGTCAAGTGCGCCCTCAGCGCGGCTCTGCTATGAGCCGGAATATCAACTACAGCCATTATAGAGAAGACAGTAGAACAACTTAAAGAGTGGCAGCGCAAACTCGGGTTATAAGAAAAGAAATACCTTTTAAAACTTCAAGCTTGAATAAACCTATAAAAATGTCAATATAGGAGGTTACTCCGTCACAGCTGTCTCCGGAAACAGAAGTGAGGGTATTGTGGACCAGCACGAGCACTACTCAAGCGTCTCGCAGATAAGAACCAGACCAAACGTTGGTGGCGCCATTTTGCGGGGATTCTGCTCATACACAGAACTATGCACAAGAAAACAGGACCTCAGTAAATAGGGGTGTACCTCCTATCACCTTAGTACCCAAATTCCCAACCGACTAGCAATAGTGTCTCATTCGGTCTCCTACAAATATCAAGAAGCTACGAATGTTTAGACAACCCAGAACAAGAGCACTCCCAACTCACCTCAGAGTCGCGGGAACAAGACACTCTTTCGCTCTCACGTACTTGTCCACAATAAAAATAATTAGAGTCACTAAATAAGTTCAAAATTTTTATTTTGACTATAGTGATTCATGAAATAGTATGCGAACCACAACTAGCAGCAAAATGCATAAGGCAAGAATCATTAGCATTGTTACAATAGCATAGAATATAAAAGGAGTCGTCATTTTATAACGACTGTGAAAAAGGCAAAATAGCTGGGCCTAATCACCCTCCCCACGGCAGTAAGAAGTTATTTTATATAACGGAAGATCTCTAGGCGTTATTAGCAGACCCCTACCTGAAAGCCTAAACCCAAGGGTTTACATCATAGGAAGAGCAGCTTTCAGCTCCATGGAACGGCTTTCTTCAAGTGTGTTTCAAAAACATGCAACAACGTTATATCAAAGCACGATTCTTCCACATTGCAGCTGTTGGTAACATGTTTTGTCTAGGTAATAGGGACTGACCAGAACAGAATAACAAGAGACATTGTTGACCAACCTTGCACATTATGTTCAGACAGAATTGAAGGGAAGGCTGAGAACGTGAAAAACAATCTGTTATCATGTAAGGGCAGAGGCAAAGTGTCGCGAAAACAAACGCTTAGCAGAGGCGTGCGCAAAAGCAGCAGCATAGGGCAAGCAAAACTCATGCTAACTTAGCAAAGTCGAAAATGTGTCTTAGGGCCATATAACCCCATATAACACCTGTAAAGCTTTGCTAGACGGTGAAGGTTTACGTAGTAGGTATTTACTCTCCTAAGGGGCCTTAAGTGTCTGGAGGAGTGGAACTCTGCATTAGACATTGTGCATAGGAGTGAAAACTGAACACACCTGGTACTTGTCTGCCCATGTATGCTTTTTTGCCCACAAGAGATCGGCTATCTGCAAAGTGTTCAATAAAGGGTGAAGGTTGTGCAAATTAGGCCCTCACCATCTATGGGGCACTGGGTATCTAGAGGGATTGTGCTCTCCATAGAAGTGTTGTGCACAGGGTGACGGACGACTGTTCACAGTAAGTACTTTCCTACCCTTGAGTGGTTCATTGACCAGAAGAGGTTGGCTATCCGTGAAGGGTTTGGTGCAGGGCAAAGGCTGTGTGTAGTAGGGACTTGACTTGGCCATATAATGCGGCTCCAGTTTCTGGAGGGAGTGGGTTCTCGAAAACAGCTGTTTACAGAATGAGAATGAAATTTTTTATAAAGCGCGCTAATGTCCATGGGTGTCTTGGGGCTAGAAACTACCACGGAAGAAACTGTAACACCTGTTGGAACATATTAGTCCTAAAACAACCAGGTTTTAATCGATTTCCTGACATGCTTATGATTGGTCTGAGATTTGATGTGCAGAGGAAGACTGTTCCACAATTTTCCTTTGGAAAAAGTAAACCTTCTGCCACCCCATGACATCCTTTTACCTTTAGGTATCACCAGATTGTTTGCAAAAGTGGAGGGTAGCATCCTATAAGGGACATACCACTGGAATCTGAGCTTAATATATTCCAGACAGCAATCATGTAGATCCCCTATGAGCAAAGCACAGTGCCTTAAAAGCAATATGTTTCTTTATGGGCAACCAGTGTATACCTTAAAAGCAATATGTTTCTTTACGGGCAACCAGTGTAGCTAAGGTAGTGCCTGTGATACTGACTTAAATTTAGAAATGCTCAGGAGAAGCAGCTCAGCTGCATTTTGAAGAGTATGAAGTTTATTTAATAGTTGCTGTTGTACATTGACATAAAGAGCATTGCAATAGTCAATCCTTGATAGTACTAAGGCAACTATTACTGTTTTTTGTAGCTCAAAAGGAATACAGGGAAAACCTTTCTCAATATTCTCAGAATATAAAAGCAGGATGAGGTGACTGGATTGATTTCATCTGAAAAGGTCAGCTTATCATCAAACAGCACCCCTAAGTTCTTTACCTTTCTAGAAGAGGACGGAAGAGTTCCTAAATCCTGAGGCCACCAGATGGAGGACCAGAAAGACCTCTTATTACCAAACAGAAGAACCTCTGCTTTTCCAGAATTAAGTTTAAGGCAGTTATTTTTCATCCATTTTCAATTTCCATCATACAGTAGTGAAACCTCTTCGCTACCTCATGAATGTCTTGAAATAAATAGACACAACAATTTGAGTGACATCTGCATATGATACTACAGAAAAACAAAAGGAGTGAATCAGTCTAGCCAAAAGTGTAACATACATATTAAACAATGTTGGGCTAAGCAATGACCCTTGTGGAACTTCACAAGGGAGAGAAAATGGCTTAGAAACAAAATAGTTCAGAGTGAGCCGTAGCAGAATCCCTAGTCCCTATGCTCTTTTGACAGGCTAGCAAGACCATTTCATTAACAGTGTCGAATGCACTCGACGGATGTAATAGGATGAATGCTGCCTTGCCCCCTCTATCCACTATAGCATTGATTTCTTCATTGCAGCAGGCAACATGCAGGGTAAAGATTGTGTGACTGCCCACTAGAGATTGGCTATCCACAAAGTGTTCGGTAGTGGGTGAAAGCTGTGCGTAGGCGGAGCTTGATTTAATGAAGTGGGCTTGTGTGCCTGAACGGTAATTTATGCTTTACATCATTCTGTGCCGTTTTGTAATTACTATCATATCTGAAATGCTAAACTAGTTTATAGAGTAATTTGGACAGCAGTAAGTTGGATGACATGTCATCAATGGTGTTATCAGTGATGTCATCAATAATGACATTTGAGATGTCTTCAGTGACGTCATCGATGATGTCGTTGAACAAGTCATAAGTGATGTAATATGTGAGGTCATAGGCAGTGCATGGGGGAAGCATGCTGTAGTCAGCTCAGGAGAAGCATGATGTACTTAGCTCAAGAAACTGTAACTGGTGAATTTCAGTGTTTTTTTAAACAAAAGTTTTTATATTATTACACTACCAATCCACAACGTCTCTTTAACACTTGTTTTTTGTCAGTGAATTTCAGGTTTCTTTTTACTGTAAAGTAAGATATTATTACCATACCTAACTATAATGTCACTTTCACATTTCTGTGAATTTTTTTTAATGGAAAGTAAGATCTTATTAACTTACCTAACCCCGCAGGTGGCCAACACCCCCCCCCCCCCCGCATGGCCATTTCCTTTCTTTTTTTCCTTTTTTTTCAGAGTGCTGCAGGACTTTATTGGGACCACACGGGGTTCCATGCTGGATCCGGCGGGAGTCGCTCTGGATCACAAGGGAGGACTCACTGGGTCCCGCTGGAGTACCCACTTCTGCAGCACTAGCAGCAGATACAAAATGTGTTTTTTTCTTTCAGCCCTAGGGGACGTTTCTCTGAAACCCCCACCTCCCGACAAGTTCATCCCAACCTCACAAGGCCAGGGGATCAGGGTAATCCTAAACTGGCCCCCATATATCTTTTTATTTTTAAAACTTTAAGCCACTTGCCACAGGGATGAGTCCTTGGAACATGTAATGGTGGCAGCAATATTTATATATATATAATATACATATCGAGCAAAAGGAAGTAAAGCGCGCACTCAGGCAAGACACAGTGGTATACGAACACAATGGGGATTTATTAATTCATAAACTTGCGGGGTTTATGACTTAATAAATCCCCATTGTGTTCTAATACCACTGCGTCTTGCCTGAGTGTGAGCTTTACTTCCTTTTGTTCTAGATATTTTACCGGCTCGCTCCGCTGGTAGCGCGCCACCTTCCATGGGTCGGAGGTTCCCGGAAGGAGCACACTTGCTTTGAAAAAAATAAATATATATATATATTTTTCTTTTTTTTATCTAAATATATAAATATATATACATACACATATATACAGACATACATATATATACATATATATTAATATATATGTATGTATACATATATATATATATATATATATATATATATATATATATATATATATATATATATTAATATGTATGTATTTAGTCAAAAAGAAAACTTAATGGGATGTTATAGGTAGGGGAAAATGGCATCTAAAATATAACAGTTTAAGCTAACAAAATCACTGAAATTCACTATTCTCAAGTAACTGTAACTCTTACCCTAAAGTAATTATAAGTCGTGCCACAATTCACCATTCTCAAGCAACTGTAACTTGTGCCCTACAGTAACAATAAATAGCACCCTCGCCATGCTTTGCTAATTGCCTCACATATTACATCACTCATTACATGTTCTATGTCATCATTGATAATTTCACTGCAATAGCTGCAATGACATCATTGATAACGACACTGTGCATGGTTGCGAGTAATAGTTACCTTAGAGTATCAGTTATAGTTACTTGAGGTAACTATACCTGGTGAATTTCAGTGATTGTGTTACTTTAAAACGTTATGATTTAACTGACATTTGCACCTAGCTATAATGACCCTTCTAATTTTGTTTTTTTTCTGTCCGCAGGACATGCATGGAAAAAAAATATTACTGGGGAGGGTTGTAAAAAGATATGTTTCCCAATTTTGCTTCAATAGGAAATTCTACTTCCAGCCAAAACTGCAGAACAAATTTACTCAAAACTTAGGGGGTCATTAGGATGGCGGGCGGACTTCAGTCCGCCCGCCACCCTAGCGGTAACGGGACCGCCCGCCTGCCATGCGGCAGTCCCACCACCGTAATTATGATGCGACCGCCACCGCGGCGGTCGCATCTGGCGATTTAACATTGCGGCGAGTGCTGCTGGCTGCAGCACCCGCCGCAATGGTAAAATGCCATGTTGTGCATTTCCATGCACAACGTGGCAGGCACCGCGCGGTGCCTGCCACCTTGTGCATGGACATGCAGGGGGGTACCATAGGTACCCACCAAGTGCAACCTCCCACCCCCCCATCCCCCCGGGGGCCCGCAACGGGCCCCCCAGGCAAGTCCTTGCCAGCCTTTCCATGACGGCATCGCCGCCATGGAAAGGCCTTTACAAACCAACATCATAATATGGATGGCGGTGCCTGCTAGGCTCCGCCACCATATATGTGCCCCAGCTCCGCCTGGCCGGCAATCGTAACAATTGCCGACAGGCGGAAAAGCGGCGGACTGACTTTCCGTCCGCCGCGATACCCACCGCCATCTTAATATGGCGGTGGGTAATTCATGTTACGATGGCGGGCGGATCGCCACCGCCGGGCCGGCAGTGGCGATCCGCCCGCCATCGTAATCAGCCCCTTAGCATTAAAGTAGAACTTTAAACTTAAAGCGTGATTTTATTGGCTTAGTGCAAACCTGTTTGATAGTGTTTGAGATTTAAGCATTTTTAAAAGAAGCTGCAAATTCAGCTTGAAAGGCTTTAAATCTATGATGTTTAAAATTGGAAATCAGCAAATACTATCAATTATTTTTTAATTTTTCCTCAAACCTGGTTGGCTGATGAAGGGGATTTATTTTTTGTGCGATCTGATTATGTATTCCTATTTTTTAACATTTCACTTTTAGGTGTTTGTATTTATTGGTACACATATTTATAAGGTCAAAAGCATGGCATTTGGAGTGTGAGTTATGGTATGCATGGCTTTTGTGCGATGTATGGATTGTGCTCCTAAAGATAACTTTAAAATGTCAGTGTTTTTTCTCAAGCTTTTTTAAACATATGTCGAGGAGATTTAACAAGCACTCACCATAACTTCACTTTAACCTTTGTTTTTTGTCTGTGAGTTTTCGGGGTATTGTGACGGTATACATCTTGTAAAATATTCCTGTACCCTACTCTCCACCACCAGCCATACCCTGTTAAACTTGGCCTTGTGCTGTGAACAGTGAGGGGACAGAATCTGTCCTCCACCCAGGCTCTACATCTAACCCTCCGCAGTTGGCCAACACCCACAGCATGTGGTCTTTGGACATATGATGTGGGGTTTGGCCAGAATGCCTGACTTTGAGGCCTTACTCCCCATTATCCACAGGTGACCAGCTACTTCTGCACATGGCCTACAGCTCCAGCCGCCCCTCCACCCAATTCATCACAGGCTGCCATAATACATTGCACATGGCATTCCGAATTGCACCGCAGGGTTTGGCCGTACGCGGTAGCCTCCGTGTAGGCCCTCCAGCTAATACTCCCTGGGTGGCCAACGCTGCTGTGCATGGCCATGTACAGTGAGGTTTCCCGGAGGGCCTGACTTCCAGGTCTTCAGCTGTTTGCAATGGAGTTGGCCATAGCACCTGGAGGCTAGGCCCTGCACCCAATTCTTCGTAGGTTGCCAAAACCCACAGCACAAGACATTCAGCCATGCACAGTAGGGGTTTACTGCAGGGCTAGGCTGCTGGCCAGACCTTGCCACAATTCCTCCACAGACAGCCACCCTTGCTGGGCCCAGCCTATGGTCATCTTCACAGGGCTCAATAGTAGGGCCTTAACTCTGGCCATATGTTGGGTGTAGTTTTTGCATGAGCGCGGTGACACCTCGTATGCTGCCGCGCTCGTGCTCATATGCAAGGTTACCTGGTGTTTACCCATGAAAGGCTGATTGTGTATTCATATGTGCGAGCGTGACACCGGGTGTGGCACGCTGGCACTGTGATTAAAAAATGCCTTGTGGTAACTGCTACGAGGCTTTGGTAGGAATGGTGTTGACATTTAATCCAAGGCGCGTACATGGGTGTCTCGGAGGATACATAAGCTGGGGGTAATGGTATTGTATACTTGGATGCCAACTCGTATTGCTGCAAGTAAAATGTGAATAAACCGTGGACCTGCTGGACCTCCTCGCGTGGTGTCTTCTCTGCAGCGGACCTTTGCTTGTGCTCTTGGGACCCACTTTACACCATCCACTGTGTCCAACTTTCCGTGAGCAACTAAATCCTGCTTCTCATGGATTACTGCCATGTGCTGCACCTGCAATGCCTGGGCTCCGGCCAGGTCCTACTCTCAACCTGGCACGTATGGCAAACCCTGTGTGGCCTTTGGTCAAGTACAGCATTAGTGCTCCAAATACTTTATTTTTTTTTCAATTATTTTTGTAGGATTTAGGAATCCTGTGCTTTTTCCCCATAGAGTTCTAACTCAATGAGAGAGCCACTAACAAAGCTTTTTCCCACGTTGGGCTGAACTCGATGTGTTTCACAATCGAACTGTCATAACTTGGGGTAAAAGAAGGTGTACCGGCACAGTAGTTTCCATCTGGAGGTCCCTTCAAGTTGTTTGGTAACTCAATGAAAGTTGCCCTTTATTGATTTCCAAATAACCGAGACACCCCTTCACATGGGTACCACCCTTCTGAGAACAATACTTACTTGAAGAAAGTGCTCTTTTTCCAAGTGTCCATTCTCATAATTTGCTTTAAGAAGAATGTTGTTGATGTTGTTTACTTTAATGTGAATTTGTTATTTGGATTTGCTTTTAGCAGGGACCTTATCATGCAGCACTCCTTTTCTCTTCAGGTGATATTTGGCCAATATGTGATCTACAACTCCTCTCCTCCCGGGGATTTTGAACCCAGACAAATGTAAACATTTATTTGAAGTCTTATCCTGCATTGTGTCTCATTTTCCTGCAGTCCATTTTATCTCTCTTCTAGGAATATTGCTTTCATAAATTAAAAAGCAGATATAATTTTAATGGGGTTGCCCATATCAAACATTGCGACTTTCTGTGTGTGTGTCCCTACAGTTTCCTTTTCTTGGAGAGTGTTGAATATGAAACTTAAACTCTCTACCTCCCTTCCACCTGCTTTGAGTTTGGTCAGGCATTCATGTTTATAACAATTAAAGAAACCAACTAATTTCTCATTTTTTTGTTGGTGGTGGTATTATTTTGTACTGTGTCTGCCCCATATAAGTGCCCTACCTCACATCTCTGGGTTTGATCAGCTGTACATGTTCAAAGCAACTTTATTTGCATGAATTATTTTGGATAGAGGTATTGATTATCCATCAATGTGTCCAGTTTGGACCTGCACACCTCATTGGATGATGGTTTCTAATGTGTGTGTATGACCTGTGTATACGGCCTACGTTTCAGATTTGGGAGGTCGACCATGTTTACATATGAGGTGAACAAACTTTCTAATGGTCAAGTAAATAAGATATGAATACAACACCACTGCTTCTCTCACAGATTATATATAATACGTAATTTGTATGCTTAGGTCGGACCAGATGACAGTGTACAGCTACCCTTAGCATCTCAAACTGGTGTAATCTTTGGTTTGATGTCGAGCACCCCTGCAATTAAATGGGATTTGAATACAGCACTGTTGCTTCTTTCACACCATTACAGACTCCATATAATAAATTGTTTGTTATGGTTAAAGGTTGGCACCAGATTATAGTATGCAACTACCCCTGGCAATTCGAAACTGGTATCAGCAAATTGAGAGCATCCCTAGTTTGATGGAGTGCACCCCAGCAGTAATAGTGGTGAATATTTGCATATTGTGACTTCTGTGACACTTTAGTGCACACTCTGTAAAAAAGTTGGCCGTGGCATAACGGCGGTAGTTCTTGGTTTATATTGGGTATGAGGGACATTTTGATGCCCACCCCTTATACAATGCTGCTCATAGCATTTTGATGGTAATTTGTAGTACATTAGGATCCATGGTCCAATGGTGCTCACTCCTTGTGTAATGTTACCTACCTCATAATGGTGGTAATTCTTGCATACTGTGGCCATTTATGGCTTGTGCCATGATAGCACCCACCCTAGGCAGAATGCTACCTTTCACATAATGGAAACTGTTGGCATATTAGGGATCCATGGCATAATGGTGCCCATCCATGAATAATATGGATCCTTTCACAAAACATAATGGTGTTCCTTGACACAACAAGGTCAGTGATGGTATAGTGGGTTGCTGAGTCACAACAATGTCAGTTCTTGCCATATTGTGGACATTCATGCCTTAGCTCTACTCACTTTGACATAGGGAGGAATGTACTGAACCTTCCGGTCATTTGATGGTGCAACATATAAGAATGTAAGACACAATCTGACACCCATAAAATAAACAAACCTGTATTTTAGAACATAGTAGTATTTTGTTTTTGAAAACATACTGTCTTTAAGACACCTGAGTTTATGCAAACTCATCCATTTATTTATGATACAATCGCACAGAAGGTCTCAGGATTGTTAATGGTCCCCATGGTTAGGGGTCGCTTAGATAATTCCCAAATGGTTCAATAGTGAGTGCACAAGGGCCCCTTGCACCTGAAGTTAGCACTTAAGCAGCCTCCTTTCAACAAGGAGCTTGTGGCTAGTTGTTGCATATACTATAAGTGGGCATTGAAGTAACGGAAGCAAACCTTACAGAAGCTGGCCTAGGACAAGCTCATTAAAGCAAGTGAGCTGAGCGATAGAGTGATCTTCTGATGGGCCATAAATAGGCCTTGCTTTTCGGAACCTATAGGGTCAGGTGTATGTCATCATATTACTGCTCAGCAATGGGTACAACATTTCAAGGGTGTGTATAACTTTGGACTTAATGAACGCGCAAAGGTGGAGACAGACCTGCCATTGGGGAAAACTAATGTTATTTTTTCCCTTGAGGAAGTATGTCATGCAATCCAGGCCCTGTCCCGCAATAAGCCTCCAGGGCCCGATGGTACTCCAGCTGACCTTTTTCGAGGTAATATTGAGGTTTGGGGCCCAGTTTTGATTCTGGTTTTAAATGCAGCAGTAAGGGAGGGCGTTATGGCATCTTGGTCTTCTGCCATTATAGTACCTGTTTTCAAGAAAGGTGATAAGGACAACCCACAGTGTTACTGTCCCATTGCTCTAATTGATGCAGTTGTTAAGATCCTTGGTAGGGTCCTACTAGATAGACTGTCGCTATGGGCAGACACAAAAGAGATATTAACAAAGGCTCAGTATGGTTTACGCCAGGGTAAATCAACGACTGATCAGTGTCTAAACCTCTGTCTAATAGTTAATACATATACTGTGGCCCAGCCTGGCACTTTGTTTTATGCATTTATGGACCTTACGTCCGCTTTTGATAGGGTAAATCGAAAGACGCCTTGGGACATGCTCCTCTCTTTGGGTACTGACCCAGATATTGTAACCCTATTTAAGAACCTCCACTCTCACACCTCAGCAGCGGTTAGATATTCACAGAGGGGTGGGCCTTACAGAACAGTTTAATTGCGTAAGGGGTGTTTGTCAAGGGTGCATACTTGCGCCCTTCTTGTTCACCTTATACGTTAATGGTTTAGAACATGCTCTTTCTTCAGTACAGTCTGACTGCCCTAGAGTAGGTGCAAAATCATTGCCAGTCTTACTGTACGCAGACGATGCAGTGCTTATGGCCCACACAGTAGTGGGCTTGCAGGTTTTAATAGACAGGTTTGTCTCTTTTATGGACAGATTGGACTTGACGGTCAACTTCACAAAATCTTACATTCTGGAACTTGGCCGTCGGTCGACTAGGTCCAAAACCTTTAAGGCGGGGAGTCACACACTGGCAAAGGTCCCAGTTTTCTCTTACCTGGGAATGGCGCTCATGCATCTGCAGCTTTTTCCAAATGAGTACACCCTTTTTGCAGTAACCTCCTTACTTTGGGCAGCTTTGAGGTCAAGACAATTTCGACCGAATTATATTTTGTGGATATATCTTACTGTACACTGTTTTAAACGTGATCTTATTCAATTTTTATTGGTATTTATTTATGATATAGTATTTAAATGTATTTGCTCTGTGATTTTATCTTTTATGGTTGTGACCGTGAACAAATAAAGATTGATTTGAAGTATTATGATACCACAGTGTGTACATTTTCAGGAACTGTCCAGCTGATTTTCCCTGGTGCCAAATTTCATCAACTATATTGCTTAAGCTTTCTGCGACATCATGATTATAGCGGTTTGAGGCCTGAACCTGTAATATTTGTAGTGGTAGCTCTGCTGTACGAGTATTGAAGATCAGTCCACCTCTGCATTCTACAGCCTGAGATTGTGAAGTTTGGGCAGACCTTACTTTTCCACCATTCCCCTTCCAAGTAGATTGTCAGTCATATCGTATGATGACCTCTAATCTATTTACTAGGGGCAAGATGAGAAAATGCAAGATTGTGGAATACAGCAGTGAAAGAAGGTGCTTTTCACATTTAAAAAGAAGTAGGTCACAAGAAATTGCATGCCAAAATTTAATACTTTAATTATCCATTGCTTTTTAACAATTGTTTTAGCGAACTTGAACTTGTGGCTGACAAAATGCAGAGGTTTGAATTCATTTTCAAAGTTTTCTTAGGGAGCATGACCCCTGACCATCCCTGGTGGTAGTCATGTTCGTTTAGCAAATAATTAAATTATTGAATTACTCAAGAGTGCCATGCTAGAAACTATTCCTGTGCAGCCAATTTAGGTACAGAATCTGCTACATAATGCACTTTTTGGCCTCATGTTTACAAACCTGGCTGAACCAAAACTCACTTAAACTCAACAGTGATAAGACTGAGGTCCTAGATCTAGGTAACAACTCCTCCTTCTGGGAGGCAAAAACTTTGTCCAGAAGTGCTAGGGACCCCTCCCACTGCCGTATCCAAGGTAAACAGCCTGGGCTTTCTTATTGATGACAAGCTCTCTGTGAAGCTGCAGATAGCTAACATAACTGCCATTTGTTTTGCAGTACTTAAATGGCTGAGAAAGATCTTGTGGCTTATTCCTTTAACAGCTCAGAAGACCGTTATCCACGCACTAGTTATTGCCCACCTGGATTACGGCAAAGTACTGTATTTAGGCACCGATAAGTCGTCTCTACAGCGCCTGCAAATTGTCCAGAATGCCACTGCCAGACTGCTCTATCACTTACCCAGATATGCTTCTATTTCTCATTTATTAAAAGAACTTAGTTGGCTTAAGGTGACCAAACGCATTGAATTCAAAGCATTGTGCTATATGTTCAAGGCCAAATTTGGCCTGGGACCACGTTACATTCAGGAACTAGTATCCCCCTACCAGCCTACTCGGCTACTAAGATCCTCGACCCAGGCCCTGTTTGGTGTTCCCAAGTTTCGGCTAACCCATATGAAGGGCCATTCTTGTGCCTACCTGGGTCCTAAGCTTTGGAACTCGTTACCGGATAACTTAAGAAACTGTAAATCATTTCTCATTTTCCGTAAGATGCTGAAAACTTGGTTATTCTGATTTCGTACAGTTGAGACAGCTAATCTGCGACTGCCTTTGTGCCGGGAAACCCTTCGGGATAGCTGTGCGCACTGCAGGTTGCTAATAATAATAATAAACCTATCAAGAGGGAGAACCCGCACCTCCAGTCACTGCTCTAAAACAATTGCTGCTTGCTCTCTTCTCTCTTTCAGCATATTGTGCATAGTATTAAAGCCCTTCCATTGATAGTTGTCATAGGTCTCCTCTGTTCATGACTGTTATGCCTCCTGCACATGTTTTGAAAGTACAACTAGCGTGTTTTACCATGGAGCCCATTCAAGAGCATTTCACTCTCTGGGCACATAAACTTCCCTCTGCTAATGGCTTTGAAAAACACTGGCTTATTTACACAGAGTCCACTCAGCATAGCGCGGCAAGTAAAGTTACTGCGCTGAGATGCATGAATGGGAGAGAGCAAAACTGCGCCATACCTACTAACAGGTGGCACAGTTCTGCTCTCTCCCTGCGTTGGCTCACATGTGGCTGCCATGCACCAATGCAGGCACCCTGGTGCCATAGTGAAAGGGGTTCACTGACACAACATCGATGTAAAAAATATCGATGTTAAAAATATTGAGTAAAAAATATAGACAACAAAAATATTGACTCCTATACTTAAACAGGTAAGTACAAAAATATCGAATAAAAAATATTGATGTAAAAAATACAGATGTATAAAATATCGACTTTTATATAAATATAAAATAAAATAATATATATAAAATATATTAATTATTAAATACAATTTTAACAAAATTAAATAAATGTAATATACATTTTAATAAAAATATAGCAAATAAACTTTTTTAAAAAGGTAAAAACACAAACATAATAATTTATACATATATATTTACTTTACAATTAATTTTTTTAATCTATAGTTTAAAATAATATAAAAATACAAATATATATTAATGATTTAAAATATAAAAAACAAAAATCTATAATAAATTAAAACATTAAACTATTAAAAATATTTAAACTTAAATTTCAAAATACAATCAATGCAACAGTAGGGAAAATGTTGGATAGCAAAGGGGTAAAAATAACTATTCCCACTCCAAGGAGTGCAACAGTAGGGTAAGTGTTGGATAGCAGAGGTATAAAAATTACTATTCCCACTCCAAAGAGTGCAACAGTAGAGAAAGTGTTGGATAGCAGAGGGGTAAAAACTACTATTCCCACTAAAACTGAATGCAACAGTAGGATAAGTGCTGGATAGCTGAGGGGTAAACATTTTTATTCCCACTCTGGTGAGTGCAACAGTAGGGAAAGTGTTGGATAGTGGAGGGGTTAAAATTACTATTCCCACTCCAAAGAGTGCAACAGTAGAGAAAGTGTTGGATAGCGGAGGGGTAAAAATTACTATTCCCACTCCAAAGAGTGCAACAGTATCGAAAGTGTTGAATAGCGGAGGGGTAAAAATTACTATTCCCACTCCACTGAATGCAACAGTAGGATAAGTGCTGGATGGCGGAGGGGTAACATTTTTTATTCCCACTCCGGTGAGTGCAACAGTAGGGAAAGTGTTGGATAGCGGAGGTGTAAAAATTACTAATCCCATTCCAAAGAGTGCAACAGTAGAGAAAGTGTTGGATAGCAGAGAGGTAAAAATTACTATTCCCACTCCAAAGAGTGCAACAGTAGAGAAAGTGTTGGATAGCGGAGGGGTAAAAATTACTATTCCCTCTCCAGTGAGAGCAACAGTAGTGAAAGTGTTAGATAGCGGAGGGGCAAAAATTACTATTCCCACTCCAAAGAGTGCAACAGTAAGGAAACTGTTGGATAGCGAAGGGGTAAAAATTACTATTCCCACTCCACAGAGTGCAACAGTAGAGAAAGTGTTGGATAGCAGAGGGGTAAAAATGACTATTCCCACTCCACTGAAAGCAACAGTAGGATAAGTGCTGGATAGCGGAGGGGTAAAACATTGTATTCCCACTCCAGTGAGTGCAACAGTAGGATAAGTGTTGGATAGCGGGGAGGTAAAAATTACTATTCCCACTCCAAAGAGTGCAACAGTAGAGAAAGTGTTGGATAGCGGAGGGGTAAAAATTACTATTCCCTCTCCATTGAGAGCAACAGTAGTGAAAGTGTTAGATAGCGGAGGGGCAAAAATTACTATTCCCACTCCAAAGAGTGCAACAGTAAGGAAACTGTTGGATAGCGAAGTTGTAAAAATGACTATTACCACTCCAAAGAGTGCAACAGTAGAGAAAGTGTTGGATAGCAGAGGGGTAAAAATGACTATTCCCACTCCACTGAAAGCAACAGTAGGATAAGTGCTGGATAGCGGAGGGGTAAAAAATTGTATTCCCACTCCAGTGAGTGCAACAGTAGGATAAGTGCTGGATAGCGGAGGGGTAAAAACATTTATTCCCACTCCAGTGAGTGCAACAGTAGGGAAAGTGCTTGATAGAGGAGGGGTGAAAATTACTATTCCCACTTCAGTGAGTGCAACAGTAGGGAAAGTGTTGGATAGCGAAGGGGTGAAAATTACTATTCCCACTCCAGTGAGTGCAACAGTAGGGAAAGTGTTAGATTGCGGAGGGGTAAAAATTACTATTCACACTCATACAGTTAAAAAAAAAAATATATATATATATTAAAAATAGAAGAAATAGAAGAATTCGCGCTAGCACAGGCAGTGTATGATGGTACTTTGACCTCTGTGTTTCTTACGTGTTTTACCTGTTTTTACATTTGAGTGTTATTCTGCTTTTAAAAGTGAAGCGCTATTCACCGGCTCTTATTTTTGACCGGTCCTCTTCTCCCCCGTGTGCTCGCACCTGGTCTAGTGACCCTGAGGGTGTCAGCTGCTGCACAGCAGGGCTTATTGGCGGGGAGGAGCCAGGGGTCACGGGGGCATATAACGCACGCTGGAGCGGACGCGCAATCATAGAAGAATCTGCGCTAGCACAGGCAGTGTATGATGGTACTTTGAGCTCTGTGTTTCTTACGTGTTTTACCTGTTTTTACATTTGAGTGTTATTCTGCTTTTAAAAGTGAAGCGCTACTCACCGGCTCTTATTTTTGACCGGTCCTCTTCTCCCCCGTGTGCTCGCACCTGGTCTAGTGACCCTGAGGGTGTCAGCTGCTGCACAGCAGGGCTGATTGGCGGGGAGGAGCCAGGGGTCACGGGGGCATATAACGCACGCTGGAGCGGACGCGCAATCATAGAAGAATTCGCGCTAGCACAGGCAGTGTATGATGGTACTTTGAGCTCTGTGTTTCTTACGTGTTTTACCTGTTTTTACATTTGAGTGTTATTCTGCTTTTAAAAGTGAAGCGTTACTCACCGGCTCTTATTTTTGACCGGTCCTCTTCTCCCCCGTGTGCTCGCACCTGGTCTAGTGACCCTGAGGGTGTCAGCTGCTGCACAGCAGGGCTGATTGGCGGGGAGGAGCCAGGGGTCACGGGGGCATATAACGCACGCTGGAGCGGACGCGCGCAGTGGGCGCGCCGCTGGCGCGCCTAAGGCAAGCCCGTCTGCACCCGTCCGCGCCCAAACGGGTCCAGGGGCCAGAACCCCTGGCCATTTATTGGCCTATACCAGTAAAGAACTTAGATCATTTAATCATAGACGGTGCCCCTTGAAACCCGAAACAGCAAGTGTACTTAGGAGAGAAGGACTCCTTTTCCCACAGAGGGGAGAGATACCTAGTCCCAAACAGACTAACATTTCAGGCCACTCAAGCTCTAGTAGCATTGATACCCTGAAACATTCGGTCCTGAATACACGATCACTACAGAAACATGCTACTGAGATCTTTACGTTTCTACAAGATGAGGCACCAGACATCCTAGCTCTGACTGAAACCTGGTTAGACGATGATTCTGGCCCCACCTTACGGGCTACACTTCCCGACTGCTATGACGTCCTCTGGCACAATAGGCCAGTGGGAAAAAGGGGAGGTGGGGTGGCGGTCTTGTACAAAAGACATTTGACCATTGAAAAGGTGTCTGGTGATACCCTAGAAGGGGCAGATACCCTTACTTTCAAGGTCTGTAGCCATTCATCTAGCATAACTATTATCATAGTCTACCGTCCACCCAAATGCCCCCGCACTTTATAGACCTGATGACCGAATGCGTTGCGAACCTTCGTTCACGTTTTCAACAACTCCTGGTGGTAGGAGATTTTAACTACCACTGGGATTTACAACCCAGAGAGGCACAGGCCCGTCAGCTGGAGGAGACGTTCTCTAATCTTGGCCTCACTCAGTTAGTAACAGCCCCTACGCATGAGCTTGGACATACCCTTGATCTGGTATGGTCCACTGTCTCGCTCACAATACTAAAAGATATCATTCCATGTGCCTGGTCTGATCACTACTGTATCAATCTGATTCTTCCCCTTACTAAGCATAATGCCAGACCCCCTTCAGACTGGAAACTTGTCCGTAGTTGGTCAAGAATTGAGGCCCCAATATTGGTAAGCGCCCTTCGAGACTGCCCTCGCAAAAAGCCAGAAACAGTAGATATTGATGGCTGCTCGGAAGCTATTTCCAGCCGGCTTCTCTCTGCCATCAATAAAATAGCCCCCGAAAGGAAAATAAAAACTGGCAATATAGGCAATGGCGCGCCATGGTTTACGGAAGAGCTCAGAGCACTGAAACGTCTGCTTCGCCACTACGAACGACAGTGGCGCAAACACTATGACCCTCTGGCTCTTAAAGAGTATAGAGCCAAAATTGCTTCCTATAAAAAGGCGCTCCTCCGTAGGAAGGCGGATTATTATGAAAATAGGATCTTAGTAGCAACTAATAAACAGAAAGAAACGTTTAAAATTCTTAAAGAACTCAGCCATAAACAATCACTGACGTCTCCATCCAATCAAGAACAATGCAATGAATTTCTACTTTATTTTTCTAACAAAATTCAGGATATCCTGACTGAGATTGATAATTCTCCATTTAAGCAACCTCCCGTTGTAGAGATGATCCCACAGGGAAAGCAAACAGAATTGCTCTCTTCATTCCAAGATCTTGACACTGAATCTCTCCGACGCATTGCTACAAAAATTAAATCTGGCTCACCCGCCGACCCCTGTCCCCCAGGATTTTCAATTTAGCTCTCCCTGAAATTGAGGAAGAAATCCTCGCTTTGTTAAATCTCTCCCTGGAGATTGGGAAGGTTCCGAGCTACTTTAAAGAAGCCAGGATTATCCCCTGCTGAAAAAGATTGGCGCGGACCCAGCCAATAAGAAAAATTTTAGACCTATCTCTCAACTTCCATTTCTTGCTAAAATTTTAGAGCAACATGTCCTGCAACAACTAGTTAAGTTTACGAAGGATTATAACCTTCTGGAGGACAGGCAGGCTGGTTTTCGAGCCCACCATAGCACAGAATTGGTGATGTTATCAGTGCTCGATGACCTTAGGAGGACTATCGATAATAAAAAGCCTTGTGCCCTAGTCCTCCTTGACTTGTCGGCAGCATTCGATACGGTCAACCATGCTCTACTCTTGGAAAGATTAAAAACTATGGGGATCGGGGGCGCGGTCTTACAGTGGATTACCTCATTTTTGACGAACCGCTCCCAAAGAATTCAGAAGGGTGACTGGGTCTCAGAGAGGGGGCTCGTTCCCTGTGGAGTTCCACAGGGTCGGCCCTATCACCCCTCCTATTCAACATTTATCTTAGACCATTAATTACTGCTCTCTCGGCAATGGAGTGTCAAGTATTCAATTATGCGGATGATACCAAAATCATTCTGCAAATTGAAAATACCCTCCTAGCACACTCCCGGGCGAAAGAGGTCTACGTTTCACGGTCAACTGGATGACTGCCAATTCCTTAAAGATCAACCCAGACAAAACTGAGGTTCTGGCTCTGACCGATGCTGACAACCCTTGGAATTCCCTCTACTGGCCCCAGGAACTGGGTGCCGCTCCGGCCCCAGTCCCATTGGTAAAAAGTTTGGGAATCAAAGTGGATGATAAGCTTTCATTGGCTAACCAGGTTTCCACTGAGTTTGGAACCTGTGTGGGCCTTCTCAGGTTACTTAGGAGACTTTCCCCCATCCTATCTTTCCCGACCATGAGAACGGTCGTGACTGCCATGATCCTGTCCCGTCTCGACTACGGCAACTCGCTCTACTTGGACTGCCAGATTCTTTAGTAGGCAAATTGCAGATAGTCATGAATGACGCGCCAAGGCTAATCTTTAAAGTACCCAGGCATTCGCGTGCATCCCCCCTCCTGCAACGTCTTCATTGGCTGCCCTTGAAACAGAGGGCCAAATTCAAGGCCCTCTGTATTGTTCACAAGGCTTTGTATGGACAGGCACCCATCTATATTAAACAACGCCTTGTGAAATATGCCCCATGTCGCTCGCTAAGGTCATCCACGATGGGCCTCTTAGTTTGCCCACGCTTCAACTATGCCACCAAGGGGGCCGAGCCTTTTCCACTCTCTCACCCACCCTTTGGAACAAGTTGCCTAGCCAGCTTCGTGCAGAAAGCCATCTTCTCCCTTTCAGGAAAAAACTGAAAACCATTCTCTTCACTGAAGCCTGGGCCTAACTGCTTTCCACTTGCTCTGGACTGATGCTATTCTTCTGCAGCGCTTAGAGACCTTTTGGTATTAAGCGCTCTACAAATCAAAATTAACATAACATAACAAATGTAAAAAAAGCATAGAAATAAACAATATTTAAAATATGAAAAATAAAATATATTATATATATAAAAATAAAACATATTATATTAATTACATATAACAAAAACCTACAAATATTACATAAAATAAAATAAAAAAATAATTGTTTTAAACTAGAAAATATTTACAAACAAAATAAATAATCAATACATAAATGTATTTATTTTATTTCCTACTCTAAAACACCTCACCAAAAACGAAACACGTTTTACTTCCATAACTAACATAATTAATAATGAATTAAAAAATATTATTAATAAAAAAACTAATAAACATTAATTGATTACACACACTTTAACACTATAATATCCACAACACACAACTAGATTAAACTACAAAATAATAAAACACAATTAAAACTTATATTTAAATTAAAAACTATTACTATTAACAACTAATAATAAAGTAATTAAAATGTATTTCATATCCACCCTTTACCCCTTAAAAGTAAAAACAACACACAAAAAATAAACAATTACCCAAAATAAATATCAAATAATTAACATTAGCAACTATATATTAATTAATTAAACACAAATTACTTCCACCCTTTACTCCTATAAACACCACACCACACACCTGAAATTAATTACACAATTACCATAATTAATTACCAAGTAATTATTTAAAATTAATTAACAACCAATTATTATTCATAAATTAAAAATAAAGTACTTCCCACCCTTTACACCTATAAACACCATGACACACACCTAAAATAATTACACAATTACCATAATTAATTACCAAATAACTAATTAAAATTAATTAACAATCAATTATTAATTAATAATAGATTACTTTACACATTTAAAACTATAAAATCTAAATTAAACAAATATTAATAAATAAAAATTAATCAATTAATTTCATATAATTAAATTACTTCCCACCCTATTCCCCTATAAACCCACAGCCTATGGAACTAAAAATGCTAAATTCAAATAAAAAAATATTAATAACTACTAAAAATGTAACACATATATTACAAATACAAACAATTCTTTTACAAAAAAACATACATCACATACATATACAATATTTACTAAAATACATAACATTAATTAAAAAAACAATATTTTTAACAACTATATTTTTGCAAACGATATTTCTGATATTTGTGACTCGATATTTGTGCAACTCGATATTTTTTATTCAATATTCTGTCTCTGCACCAGTGAAAGGGTAGTTCTTGTTTTGGAAGGTGTCCTTTCCTGCACAAAGACTATGGTTTAAGACATTTTCCTCTTTGTGTGCACAATGAAGCACACATGCAAAGAGCTAAAAACGAGGAGAAATGAAAACATTTCTCCTTGTTACGCATGCACAGCGAGGCACAGGCTTTTGGCGCAAATCCTTGCCTACAGTGCTTTGTACATAAGTATTTGCATCAAGACCCATTGATGATTGCATGGGAACGCTAATGCACCACCCATGAAAAGCCCCCCCTTGATGCAAAGTAATACAAGGCAGAGCATTGCGCTGTGTTGCGTTATTTTGGATTGCAAACCAACACAAACCATGATTTGTATTGGTTTGTAAATCCCAGCAGAAGACTTTGCAGCGGGTTGCATTAATAAAGTAACACAAACCTAACGCAAATTCTTTGTAAATCTGGGCCACAGTTTTTGGCTCTAAACCTTTTTAGGTCTAAAGGATAAAAAATGCTTAATCCTTTTCCATACTGTCTGAAAGTACCATTTTATAGTTTATATCCAGTTCAGAATCTATGCTCATGTAATGTAACAATCTGTGGAGAAGAATGGCTTCTGTGATCAAGGTTAAATTTCTCAAGTAACGAGTTGAGAGTGCATTGAAGTGCTTTTTCAAAACACAAAAGGAAAAGGTATAGCCCTTTAAGAACTCTATTTTTCATGCATGTAAGTTTGGATTTTTTGCTTCATCACAAATTAGTGACGTGAACAAAACTAAGAAATTTTATGTCTGTCCCATTCAATTAGCCCTTTGCGTTTTTCACTAACCATGGTACACAAATTAGCATGTGGAAAAACGATTTATGTATCAACAGAATTTCATAAAATTTAATCTGCCAACATCAATACGCATTTCAGTAAAGCAAAACAGTTATTTGAACATCTGGAATGACACATCTCCTTTAATGTTTCAGCACCCTCCAAGACGTCATACACCATTACTTTATTTGTACGTTTTCCTGTGCATATGATAATTAACTTTATAAGTCATTTAAGGATAGATGCAAATTTAATTTTCCCTTCAACACAAGCTAACATTTGAAAAATGAATCAACAGATAGGTCCTTTGAGAAATCAGTAAGTGGGCATTATAACTGCTATGACCTGATCGGCAGGACTGTATCTCACCAGTCCTCCATACTTTCACTTCCTACCTAGAGCCAGCTGCTTAGTCTTCAAGCCTTTCTGCATTGTGCACTGGCATCTATGACATGAACCCTTCCTTTGTACAAGAAAAGCTGCAAAGATGTTTTGAGAAAAGAACCCTCTGGTCTAGAGCAGTGCACCAGATCACCATCTCTGTATACATGATAAAGTCATCAGTAGAACCTATTCTGTAGAGGCACCAAAATGTTGAAACTCTCTCTTGTCCCTCAAAAGCAGCATCCATAACTGCTTGGATTTCAGGAATCTGTGTGCACTTGGATCTTCACGTACAAGCACGAAGGTTCACAAAACCAGCTAACAGAACCAGTTATGATCACTATGAGGAAATGTGCAACACTGAACTCAGGGTTTTGCCATCCAGAAGTAAGAACAAATCACCTGAATGATGGTAGTCATGATCACATGCACAGCTATCTAACACACCTCTTCACTGAATGTATTAGTGCAACTGCAAGTCAACACAAACGCAATTTGAACAGCTGCTGCCACACATGCACCGCTCTGTACTAGAACGCTTACCACATAAGCCACACTACATTCATATACCTATATACATCTATACATTAGCACGTTTATAATTCAATGCCCTTTAACTCTCTCCTTTTGGTTAATACATGGCAATGTGCAAAAATAAAACACTATAAAAGCACAATTTTTGTCATAATTCAAAACATAAAAATGCTTCCTGCATGGACCACACCTCAGACCACACTGGATCAAAGCACGCCCCTGCAGTAGTGTGCTACTCATCCACCATTCTGCTTCAGCATCTCTTCAGGGTTAAAAAGTGCAGTAGAAATGTTACTGCAAAGCAATGCAATACCATTACTATATCCTGGGTTATTTGTCTACTTCAAAAATCTTAATGGGTAATGGAATTAAAGGAAAATTATTAGATGAAAGTAGGTAAAATTGAGAGGCTTATTATTCAAAGATGAAGGGCATGGAGTGCACACAACACCCACAGTTTTTTTTTCATAACAAAAGCAACAGTGTGTGCCAAAACAGGAAACTTTCTGTGTTGTACTTTTCCCCCGCTAGTGCCCAATTTTGCACACATATTGATGAACCCTTTCCAAGGTATCTATATAAATCCAAAGCTCATTTCTTTGCCTGGTCTTGTAATTCATTCAGAGAACCAGACATGCAATTTAACTCACTAGTCCACACAGGTATACACAGAATTATTTGCCAGTGTATTTTAGCCATGTTGTAGAGCAGCTCAACTGCTGACCAACATGGCTAAAAGTAATTTTTTTAAATTCTATGATGTGAGCTGGGCTTTTTTTTTTATGGTGGGTGGGGGTGGGTAACACAGACAAAGAGAAAGTGGGGGTGGGAAGGCAAGAAGTAACACGGACAAGGGGAGGTGGGAGGAGGAAGACGCAGCATGACAAAGGGGGTGGTGTGGGAGGGGAAGAAGTAATTTGGACACAGGGGCAGGAGGGGAAGAAGCAACAGAGAAGAAAATATAAAAAGAATCCCTCAATCAAATGAAGGACACCAATCAGTACATGGTCCATGCTCCAGTTGACAGAAGAGGAAGTGAAGCCAGCATTTACTGGCTAATTAGAAGACAGCAAAGAAGAGTGCCAATGAAGCCAATGAATGGTAAGCAATGGGTGGGTGCAAGCCCCTTGTTGTATATAATATCTCTTGCAAGCAAGAGAGTATGCAGCGCATGTGCTGTTGCAGATGAGACCTAAAAAAGTACCCAAGATAGCTGAAGTATTGATCATGAAGCTTTGGTTGTCATCATAAGAACTGGTACTGCAACACATGGATGTTTTTTTCCACTGTCTGTAGAGACTGATGTATTGGTGGTGTTGCCTTATGCTATAAAAACCTAATTGTGCTGTCCTTGTTGTTTGAAAAGACTATTGTGAAATGTACCTTATGTGTACTTAGTTCTGTGAAGGATCACACAATGATCCCAATATTTATAATTTAATAGAATTTTTAATCCTTTCTTCACTTGCCTCTACAAAAATGTAATACAGAAGAATTTCATAGCCTTCTGCTGTGGGTTTAAATAGGGAATAGAATCCACTGGCTGCAGCCTGTACAACATATGCATAGTACTATGGAGGAAATGTATAGATAACGTCTCAGACAGTGAATTTTGCTCTGTATTTGGAGTCTCCTCCAATGCACCCAACTACAACATCACATGACACATACGATACCACACAACTCCAGAAAACAGCACAAAATATCTCCAGTGCATATTGGTTGACAGCACATGAAAGACATGATGACCGACATGCCAGTGAAAATTGGACTCATTAATTGTTGAGGGTTTATTCATTTGGGGTGCTAATGGCTTGATGTTTAAAGTATAACCTGAAGAGATCTCTGTGTTACTGGAAAAATGGGATCTGCCTGGATGCACATACCAATGTGTTATCCACTGCCGTATTGACAGATGCACAGTCTATGCTTCTAAAAGGAGGTCATGACAGGGGTCGACATAAGAACCTCTTATGGCACAACTTCTCATGGTGCATAAACCTAGGTCAATGTGGAGCAACACTGGGTTACTGCTTGTGACCTTGGGTAACAGCACTCTTCAACAGATTGTGAGGGAAGGCAAACTTCTGATCCTCAACCGACAAGAGACTAGTGAGTGTACCACCGAATAATACCATTGACAAGCACATTGCACCCCAATGACAAATAATGGTTCAAAGAAAATTCCACTGATATGAATACCCAGTGGGTTGGCATTAAGTCACAAAACCCACCCAAACATGAATTACACCCAGAATGACTCCACACTTGGAAGTTAGAAGTCAGTGCGATGGGGAGCTTATGAAGAATTAAAGTAAGAACTCAATATCACCTATGAACATTCCCACAATGAGACAAGAAATATGCACTAAACCAGAGGTCTTATAAGTGTGGAGAGGGCGCCACTGCAAGGAGCCTGATTAGATGTCACGGGGGTACTAGGCATTTGCTGGCTTGGAGCTGGTATCAGTGGAAGGTCATCAAATAAAATCCAATGCCTCACCCACTCAATTCAGATAAAGAATCAAAGAATGGACTCTTCAGGCTGAAAAGGCTGTCAACATGTTGTCAAGGAGGAATTTGAATGAGCTTTCAAAGGGATAACAGAACATAATGTACAGCACTATAAATATATTCATAGTTGCCAAGTGGCTCCATGTTTTGTGCACCTTCAGTCAGGCCCGTGTTTTTGTCAACTGGAAGATGCATTTTATGACCTGTACTTTTGTGTTTAAAGTTACAAGAATGGGATAAAAAACACTAGCATGCAAAGTGTGTTTGGCTCAAAAACCAGGACTTGTTGAAAGTGTCACAGGTGCTAACTGTCAAATAGGTGTGATAATGTGAAAAAAAATAAAGCAAAAATGGACATACATTTTTGTAAAAAAAACAATCTTGGATGCATGTAAACTTCAACACATATTTAGCTCCTTTGTTTAAAATGTGTTTTAGTTAATTACACATATGGGTTTCATAGTAAGAAAAAAGTAGCAAAGAACATTGCATTTGGCCTTTTCTTTTAAAATACTCCTATACCCGACAGTTCAATTTCTATTTGTTGGCTTCCTTAATTTGTTTCATAGTGCATAGATTTACGATGGCAAATTGAAAGACACTACTCCACATCAGTATTGGCTATATTTGTTAGAGAATATTGTGCTGAAAATCTTTATACTCTCTGCAGAACTTAACATTTTATGTAATAAATTTGAAGAAACAAAAATGTCATTCTTTCTCGCCAATTAAACTATTTAATGTTATAGGGCATGACGTTAAAACGTTTTAAGAGCTTTGCACTAGACTAACGAGGAGTAATGCTCTCATAATCAGAGGATGCCATTAACATAGGGCTGCAAGTACATAGATAGAAGATGAGGCTGAGGGTCTTCAAACTTAAAGTCCAATAGGATTATCTTCTAGTTTGGGTCAACCCATCACCAGTCCATTGATCTCCAAACAGCACCAAGCTGGATGGTGTACATCTCGCTGTTTAAAAACGCTATAACATAAGCAACATTTAAAATTAATTTACACAATAGTAATTGCCTGCATCGTGTGCATTGCGTGTTTTAGGTCAAAGCCTGCCAGACAGCACAGCTGTCTGGTGTGCTAAAGACATCATGGGGACATTCCGAAAGCCTCCTTGGGAATGCATTCCGCCCATTGATTAGCATTGGCTATGTAGTTCGTAACTCACCTTTGCTTGCTTTCTATTTGCTGGCTTTATTTATTTTAGACTGTCCAGCTTGAGTTCGTCCCTTCCATAAAGCATAGCCAGTTTACAAGGGCCCTTTGTACCCTTCCACCAATGCTCCTTTCTGTAAACAGGCCTATTTGCTGTACATTCAGATACAGCAGTTAAATGTCAGGCTCTGTCTTCTGAGGGAGCTTGGTGTTTACTTTTCTTTACCTGACGTCAAAGTGAGAGGTTTTATGTGACAATCATGCAGGGTACTTGGGGTGCACTGGAGGAAGGCTATACAATGTTATATTTTTCCAGCACACAACAAAATGTCAATGTCTGTAAATGAACTGTGCACATATTTCAGAGTATATCCAAATTAGGAAAGCACAAATGAAGCATATTTTATTAGTAATTCTGAATTGCGGTGAAAACAAATAATTTAATACGATCAAAGCAAATCAATACACTTAGGGGCCGATTCCGATTCGGGCCGGAAAACGTACCGACCGACTCGGAGCCGGAATTCCTTCCGACCGACACGTACCGGTGCAGCCTGACCCGCAAAGTACGATGAGAAGCGTGCAAAATCCGACCGACTCGTACGGAACACAAGCCGAACGACCGAGCCGCGCGGAAAACAGCTATCCGGCCGGAAAACCACGCGAATCGAACCGACCGACACGCACCAGGAAGAATCCCGAACGAAACGTACCCGCGAACTCCTACCCGCCAAGTACGATGCAACGCATGGAAAACACGACCGAGTCGCACGGAGCCCAAGCCGCACGACCGACACGCATACAAAACTGCGAGCCGAACCAACCCAATACACCGCGACCGACGCGTACGCAGCATAGAAAACAGCACAAACACAGCGTGAACGACTCGGAGAAGCTCGTACGAGACAACTGCAGGGTCCGACTCGGTCACAAGAACGTCTCCTACATGCACAAAAAGTACTAAGGGAAAAACACACAAAAAAAGGCCAAACAAGCAATTACAAAGGCAATAAATACTGGGGGGGGGGGACAGGGAACAAAGACACACCCACAACTCCACCCATATAAAGGACACAAATCCCTACCATGATCCTTTGCAAATTCAAAATACCTGCCAGCACTCAACAGACAGCAACCACACACCCACCCACAGCTCATCCATCACACAAGCCACACACCATCAGCACCTCAACAAATAGCACCCTCACATACACCCAGCAAAACACACACTTACACACCCTCACCTGCACACCAACACACACATCACTCACCATCACCACCCATCACCATGCCCCCAAAGAAGAATCATAAGTTCCTAGATAGTGAATTGGAAGTCCTGGTAGATGAGATCCTCAGGGTAGAGCCACAGCTGTTTGGTACACTGGTCCAACAGACACCCATGTCGCAGAAAACCAAGATGTGGGAGAGGATTGTCGACTGGGTCAACGCACAATCACCATGTTTGCGCACAAAGGTAGACATCCAGAACAGGTGGTATGACATGCGCAGGAGGGTCAGGGAGCTGTTGAAGAAGGACTACCTCTTGAGCCAACACACCGGCAGTGGCTCTCCTGCCAAACCAGTATACCTCAGGCCCTGGGAGGAGAAGGTGCAGGCCATCCTACCACCAGTGAGCGTATATGGACTAGAAAACATCCCAGGGCCTGGTGAGTACACAACAAATGTACACAATATTGTGCGACAATACACACACATCACTGTCAAGGGGAGAGTCAAACCATGCACCCTTAGCAAATACACACCAACCAGAACAGAAGCATCCCAAAATGTGTATGTCAGTCAGATAAACACAACACATGCCATCTCATAGTGATATGTAACTGTGTCATCACATGTACAAACACAACTACAACTACAGCTAGGCAATGGCACAAATATAACTAACAAACACATCCACACATGTAGCCACCACTACAACACCACCTCACAGTGAAGCCCACTGAAAGGAAGGAATCCTGTGTATGCTGGGCAAGTCAGTGTAGCCAATAGCATCATGGGAGTCGTAGTCACAGATATTGCCCACCCTCACAATGCGCACATCAACACCACCATGAACCATGCTCACATCACAGGGAGTGGAAAACAACTGACAAGATGGCTGACACTGGCTACTGCTGTGGGGAGCACAAGGTCCTGCTGGCAACTGTGCACCAACCAACAGCAGGACACCACTGACTGACATCCTGAAAGACAACTTGCACTCCCTGCAACGGAAGCACGTTCCATGGTGGAAAATCTGGCTGGGTGGGAAGGAGGACTCACTCACTCAACTCTCAATCAAAAAGGAGCTTAAGAGGGAAACAAATTCACAGGTCGCCCTCCCCTCAACATCTCATTAAATCAAAAAGACCTGTGTACGTAAGGCTCCTCTACTTGAGGTATATGTATAAGTGGTGGTAGAGATTCCTTCACTACTTATCTATCTACACCTCCTCATTTGGAAAAAGAGGTAATATCCTACCACTTTACTGCCTAATTTTTCTTAAAAACAGCGTTTTTGCGACTGACAGTCAAACAACCATATACCCCCTCTACACATAGGGGTGTATTTTAATTGTTGTGAAAAATACACAGGTTACACCCATCTAGATGTTACCTTTACCCAAAAAAAACAAAAAATTGTGAAAGGGCAAAATGGCACCTCACGTGCGCACCACCAGTCGAGCTTACTGATTGGTACTCATCAGCTATGCTCACTTTCCTCATCATCGGCCACCATATTGCCCAAATAATGTGTGTTCCCAAAACAAATATATTAGTGCCAAAAAGTGTTAGTGCCAGTTGTATATCACAACCACCACCAGAACATGACCCCGTGCAGAATAAAATTGAGATAAGTAACACAATCACCAACTTTTATTCTTCACTTGTGTACTTATTCAAATTTAAAAACCGGCTGCTTTACGCAAACCTTTGCCGCAAACATTTGCCAACATGTTTCATTGCCCCTGTTACTTCAAGGCAATTTCGTCAGGGCTGGGTCATCAATCACCAATTTTGGACACTGGTAACTTGGTATAAAATGACTGTCAGAAGCAAAAAGAGAAATGGCCCAGTTACTCACAATCATTCATTCTCCAAAGATTCACATCCACATCATTAATATACATTACAAATCTCATTACCATGTGGGAGCCTATGTCAATCGTACCAGCTCTCCACTCCGTCAATGCGAGGAGACTTCCAATCGTGAATCCCTCTCTCAAGGCGTACACTCACTTGTCGTGCCAATTTCTAAACATCAAAGAACAAATGATAAACATCTCGTTTCTCATGTGACCCCAAACTGAACACCTCAATCATTCTACACTGAACGGTGTTTACCCCAACGTAGTCTCGTTATTCTTCTCCATGACCTACTTTACTCTAATAAAGACTGGCTTTTCACGTTTCATTCGCCCACCTTCTTTTTCATTTCAATGGAGCGCGTTAAATTACTATCTCACTCCCGATACTGAATGATTCTACCGGGTCAATCATAGTGCTCTTCTCTTTCGTAATCGGAAAGCGCATTCTATTACCCTCTCGCTCCTAAGACCGGGGTCACTCTATTTCTAGAGCCTCCAACCTCACCTCATCTCTTTTTGAAAAAATGGGTTGCTTCATCCAAACCCTTCATTACACACACAACACCTTACCGCCTTGTTCTCCCTGGAGCGCTTTACATTCACCCTCGCTCTCGAAGCAGAGTAACCGAGGTTTAAAAACCTCCCGCTCCGCCTCACATTACGTCACCATGCTCGTCACGTTATCGGAGCTTGTAATTCACATCACGTGATCCCGGCTTCGACTATGGCGGCCATCTTTGACCGCCCATAGTCAGCCCGCAAAATTGTAGTGATCACCACACTGTGCAAAACGGTAGTCTATTCCGTTTTCAGTTAAAAATCACTAATATTATAATATTCCCTCTCAGTGGTTTTTAACATTACTACAACATCATAAGTTTTAAACAAAACTTTTTTATGCTTTTTTCTTTTTTTCAAAATACTGTCTCAAGAGCTTCACAGTATTTTTAACACATGACCTCTCCGTAGGAAGGAGGTCTGACAGCACTGATCATAGTTACCAGCAGCTCCACTCACACACACCCCTAACACAAACTCCACACAACTCACCTGGGAGAATGCATTGCCTCACACTCTAATCAAATATATCACAAAGAACCACAACCCTGGGTCATGCAGTGTGAAGCACAGGGACACACATGGGACTTGTAGCAAGACTAACCCCAGGATAACACTGTCAGCCATCTTGTCAGCACAGGCACACAACCCCACAGGGAAGCAGAGTCAAAAGGAAGGAAGCATGGGCATGCTGGGAAGTGGGGTGGAGGCAATAGCATGATGGGAGTGGTAGTCACAGCCCAACATCCCCCACCCACATGGCCCAGCAAGCTCACACCCAAGCATGCACACCTCACAGGGAGTCAAAAGCCACTTCAAAGATGGCTGACACTGGTGCTCAGTTGGGGGAGCACATGGCCCTGCTGGGTACTGGGCATCAACCAACAGCAGGACACCACTGTCAGCCATCTTGCCATTGCTCTCACACTCACACACAGTGAAGTCCACCCAAAAGCAAGTAAGTATGGGCATGCTGGGAAGTGGGGTGGAGGCAATAGCATGATGGGAGTGGTAGTCACAGCCCAACATCCCCCACCCACATGGCCCAGCAAGCTCACACCCAAGCATGCACACCTCACAGGGAGTCAAAGCCACTTCAAAGATGGCTGACACTGGTGCTCACTTGTGGGGAGCACATGGCCCTGCTGGGTACTGGGCATCAACCAACAGCAGGACACCACTGTCAGCCATCTTGCCATTGCTCTCACACTCACACACAGTGAAGTCCACCCAAAAGCAAGTAAGTATGGGCATGCTGGGAAGTGGGGTGGAGGCAATAGCATGATGGGAGTGGTAGTCACAGCCCAACATCCCCCACCCACATGGCCCAGCAAGCTCACACCCAAGCATGCACACCTCACAGGGAGTCAAAAGCCACTTCAAAGATGGCTGACACTGGTGCTCACTTGTGGGGAGCACATGGCCCTGCTGGGTACTGGGCATCAACCAACAGCAGGACACCACTGTCAGCCATCTTGCCATTGCTCTCACACTCACACACAGTGAAGTCCACCCAAAAGCAAGTAAGTATGGGCATGCTGGGAAGTGGGGTGGAGGCAATAGCATGATGGGAGTGGTAGTCACAGCCCAACATCCCCCACCCACATGGCCCAGCAAGCTCACACCCAAGCATGCACACCTCACAGGGAGTCAAAAGCCACTTCAAAGATGGCTGACACTGGTGCTCACTTGTGGGGAGCACATGGCCCTGCTGGGTACTGGGCATCAACCAACAGCAGGACACCACTGTCAGCCATCTTGCCATTGCTCTCACACTCACACACAGTGAAGTCCACCCAAAAGCAAGTAAGTATGGGCATGCTGGGAAGTGGGGTGGAGGCAATAGCATGATGGGAGTGGTAGTCACAGCCCAACATCCCCCACCCACATGGCCCAGCAAGCTCACACCCAAGCATGCACACCTCACAGGGAGTCAAAAGCCACTTCAAAGATGGCTGACACTGGTGCTCACTTGTGGGGAGCACATGGCCCTGCTGGGTACTGGGCATCAACCAACAGCAGGACACCACTGTCAGCCATCTTGCCATTGCTCTCACACTCACACACAGTGAAGTCCACCCAAAAGCAAGTAAGTATGGGCATGCTGGGAAGTGGGGTGGAGGCAATAGCATGATGGGAGTGGTAGTCACAGCCCAACATCCCCCACCCACATGGCCCAGCAAGCTCACACCCAAGCATGCACACCTCACAGGGAGTCAAAAGCCACTTCAAAGATGGCTGACACTGGTGCTCACTTGTGGGGAGCACATGGCCCTGCTGGGTACTGGGCATCAACCAACAGCAGGACACCACTGTCAGCCATCTTGCCATTGCTCTCACACTCACACACAGTGAAGACCACCCAAAAGCAAGTAAGTATGGGCATGCTGGGAAGTGGGGTGGAGGCAATAGCATGATGGGAGTGGTAGTCACAGATATTGGTCACCCCCACAACTGTCCCATCAACACCACCCTGAACCATGCGCACATCACAGGGAGTGGAAAAGTACTGACAAGATGGCTGACACTGGGTACTGCTGTGGGGAGCACAAGGCCCTGCTGGGAACTGTGCACCTACCAACAGCAGGACATCACTGACTGACATCCTGAAAGACAACTTGCACTCCCTGCAATGGAAGCACGTTCCATGGTGGAATATCTGGCTGGGTGGGAAGGAGGGGCGGATGTCAACCAAATACAACCAATGCAGACCATGTACACACCCCAACATTCATATAGAAATGCCCAAAGTATGCAGGACAATGTGCTACACCAATATCAACCTCTGACTGTGACAACTTAGGACAATGCAATGTACAGGCCCGCATCCAGAGGTACAGTCACAACTGTCAGGTGTGTCAACCATTGATGCCTGCAGAAACATAACATACATTGTGTGTGTCTCCCAAAAACAGGTGATGATGGGGACACAGCAGCAGACGCTGAGGATTCCCCGTCCCAGGCACAAGGGGAAACGGAGCTCACTGGTGTGGAACAGCCTCTGCCCTCCTCGGATGACGAAGACCTACCTGGCACCTCCGGAGCAAGTCATCATGCAGCACCAGCAGGACCACCAGCTGCACCCCTGCACCCACCCCTCCAACAACTGTCAACACACATACCACCCCTGCCGACATGGACAGACCAAGGAGCACCACCACCATCAGCACAGGGACCCTGGACCAACGTGGGGCTATGGACACCAACACCACCAACAACCCCCAAGGGGGCCCAGGGTCACCTGTGCGTGCCACCTCAGGTACTGCATGTGTCGCTAGGGGTGGTGGGAGACATAGGTCGCTGATCGCAGAGGGGTCTGGACTGCATGATGACCCACAACTGGTATGCATAGCCGATGCGTACCAGTCCAGCACCGGAGACCTCAGCCAGGCAGTGGGGCTCCTCAGGGACATTAAACAGCAGCAGGCTGCCCATCATGCACGCTTGGACTTACACATGTCCCGCGTGGAGTCCAAGTGGGACACACTGCAAGAGATGACGGCGGTGCATAGGGACATATTACAATGCCTCCGCCAGATGAGCAGCAACCAGTCAACACCTCCCTGTGTGCCCACAACATCTGGTGCTGAAACAACTGCAACTGCCACAGGGAGGGAGGATGACTCTGGCGGAGAGTCCCCTGCACCGCAGCAGCCTGCACTTGAGGGTCCCCCCAAAGAAGAGGGGTCATCCGAGGAGGGGCAACTGAGAGGCCGTTGGCCATGTGCAACCCCAGGAAGCCAAAACCTGTTCTGGATAATCACCTTTGTGCGCAAACTGTTCACCCTGTTGACTGCAACACAACTCCCCCACATGACATGGGGAGTACAAGTTGGACCAATGTATCAGATGACTGTGGACTTTATTCAGGACATTTCTGCTACCAGGACTTCCAATTCATCTAGGAACTTTGGATTGCAATCAAAATGTACAGCACCCACCATCCTGTGCACTATACACACACATGTATGACAATAAACACAGTAATACACCATACCTGCCTGTGTTGTGATTCCAACGTGGTTTCTGTCATGGAGATGATGTCCTGCGAAATTACACTGTGCATGCTAACTGCTACAGCAAGTACAACACAGGCATGTGAGTCATGGCAACGTGACACATATGAGGGAGACACACCACCAGGGCTACACAACATATACACACCTAGGCCATCTGACTCATCGCCTACACTGATGTTGCCAGGAAATACGGTGCAATGCACAGACACAACACCTATTCACAGTCTTTGTCAACTAGCCCACTGGTGCAGTAAGCAAATGTCAGTCAGATGTGTGACCACAGACAACGCACATCACAAAGTGAAGCACAGGTTTATTACACATTTGCAACATGTTGTAACCACTACAGATGCAAGGTAATCCCACCTGGCAGCGGGCACACAGTCAACAAGTGTAGATGGAAGGAAGTCCATGGGTGTGGCGCACATCACCTGTAGGGACACAACAGCTACCACCCTGGAAGTCGGATCACGGTGTCTGGGATCACAGTTGACCAAACGACTCTGAAAGTACCCTGTGAAGAACAGAAATGAAATACAGTCAAAAGCACTGAAGAACAGGACAGAACTGCAATACTCATGCCCAATACATGTCACAAGATGCCCACCCAGAACCAAGTTAGCATGTCAACACTGTTGGGGAGTACAGACTACCTGTAAGGACACATCGCTACACGCATACAGTCATGTAGCACATGGACACACTCAAACAGCACCAGAGCACTACCAACACATATCATGCATACTCACATCATTGACATGACATCTCTGGATACTCACATTCAGCTGAAGAAGTTGGTGATGAGCTGTGTGCGGACATCACCATCATCATCATCACTGGCATCGTGGCCAGGCCAGGATCCTCCACAGGTGGCGGATGTTGGTCATCGTCATCCAGGATGAGAGGCAACTCCTTCCGCACTGCCAGGTTGTGTAGCATGTAGCAGACGATGACAATCTTGCACACCTTTGCTGGGGCATATGGGAGGGCCCCTCCTGTCTTCTCAAGGCAGCGGAAGCGGCTCTTCAGGAGACCAAATGTCCGCTCTCTCTCTCTCCTGGTCCGACCATGTGCCTCATTGTAGCGCATCTGGGCTGGTGTCACAGGGTTCCTGAGGGGCGTCAGCAAGCACGGCATGTTGGGGTATCCGGAGTCACCTACATACAGACAATTGCACATTATCTGAGTTGGAAAAGAGGGTGGAACACTACATTGCAGAACACACACAATGGTACAAAGTCAGTACACACCAACAAGCCAGGCACGCTGGTTCCGCATCTGTGATATCATCCTCGGGATGCGACTACTCCTCATCACGTAGGCATCGTGTGCAGAACCGGGGAAACGGGCACAGGCGTGTGAGATGCTCATATCTGCAAGACATACCACCAGTGCATTGACCGAGTGGTAGTGTTTGCGGTTCCTGTATGCCTGCTCTTGGGCCTGTGGTGGTACCAAAGCAACATGTGTCCCATCAATGGAGCCAATGACATGCGGCATCCTCCCCAGGGCATAGAAGTCACTCTTCACGTCAGTGAGTTGTCGGAGTCTAGGGAAATAGATGTACTGGTTCAGGTATATCAACATAGCCTCCAAAACATCGTGGAGCACATGGCTGAACATGGTCTGTGACATCCCACCAGCAGTCGCCACAGTGTGTTAAAAGGTACTGGTGGCAAAGAAGTGTAGGGATGCCATGACCTTCACCTTGGGGGTCAGCGCTGTAGGGTATGTCCGGCCAGCTTTCAAATGTGGGGCCAACCGCACCGTCAATACCTCAATCAGCGGCCTGGTGAAGCGGTACCGTCGGATGCAGTCCCGTTCCACCATGGTTGCAAGGTCAGGGAATGGTCTATGGACAGCTGGTGCCCTGCAGTGCATAGGTGAAGAAAGAAAGATTGTCAGTCACCCCACATATGTGGCATTGACCATACTCAATATCACATGATACATCATTATGAGGCACAAGTACATGATGTGTGCAGTTCCGTAAGGACATGTATGGCACATACATGGCCAACATCTAACATCACAGTTCAACAAGTGGCATCAACAAGTCCCAGGTTGTGCCACGGGATATGATGAGGCCGTGTCACAGTTCCCATCTCCTGCTGCCACGTTCCAAACACACCCCACAGTGACATGTGAGGACAGATGTGCCCCAGGCATCACAGCTCTACGACAGGTAGATTCCCAGGGACCCTGTATTGCCACATGGACACTGGCATGACATGGTGTATCATGAATACACCAAAGCAAAACAACCATGACCCACACAGGTAGTGGTCCCTGTTGCCTCGGCAGGACAGACATGGACGTCTGTGACACACACACGCACAACATCAAAGTCCATGCACAAACAACGTGGATGTGGAGACTGTCTCCCATTGTGCACATGGAATCAGAGACATTGTAAACACAACATGCACACAGACTGTGGAGGACCATCACTATTGTGGCAATGGGTCACCCTGGGACGTACATACCGTCCCACATGGGACTCAGGGGGTATGTGACATGACATACACATACACCACCGTGAAATGTGACCATGCCACATGCTCAGGAATGAACAGTTGCACATCACAGTGGTCATGTACACGAAACACCAAGGATTCTGTCCCCATGAACACGTGCACAGCCTGGGAGTGGCTGCCCCCAAGTGACACCCACAGAACAACATGTTCACCCCCATACACGGAATAGGTAATGCAGCCTTACATGAGGCACAGGGTCAGACTGATTTGCATATGGCCATGTCTGAACTGGGGTGGTGGAGTGAGCTAAAGAATGATGATGGATTAAACCCAGATCAGTTGACTGGGGGTGAGTGTTTGATTTGCTCAAACGCTCCGTCCATCATCCCCTTTGGTATCGCTTTGTTCGCCCTAAGTTGGCAGGGTATGCCCAGACGTGGGTCCCTTGCTCACTCTGCCAGTGGATTCAAGCTAGCCTGGCTGATGACAGCTGATTAGCCAGAAACCGGTCCCAGGATGCTTGTTTCCGGTCCAGGGAAGACATGGCTTGGCAGTTCAGGCTGGACTGTTCCCATGAGGCACAGGGTCAGACTGATTTGCATATGGCCATGTCTGAACTGGGGTGGTGGAGTGAGCTAAAGAATGATGATGGATTAAACCCAGATCAGTTGACTGGGGGTGAGTGTTTGATTTGCTCAAACGCTCCGTCCATCATCCCCTTTGGTATCGCTTTGTTCGCCCTAAGTTGGCAGGGTATGCCCAGACGTGGGTCCCTTGCTCACTCTGCCACTGGATTCAAGCTAGCCTGGCTGATGACGGCTGATTAGCCAGAAACCGGTCCCAGGATGCTTGTTTCCGGTCCAGGGAAGACATGGCTTGGCATTTCGGGCTGGACTGTTCCCATGAGGCACAGGGTCAGACTGATTTGCATATGGCCATGTCTGAACTGGGGTGGTGGAGTGAGCTAAAGAATGATGATGGATTAAACCCAGATCAGTTGACTGCGGGTGAGTGTTTGATTTGCTCAAACGCTCCGTCCATCATCCCCTTTGGTATCGCTTTGTTCGCCCTAAGTTGGCAGGGTATGCCCAGACGTGGGTCCCTTGCTCACTCTGCCACTGGATTCAAGCTAGCCTGGCTGATGACGGCTGATTAGCCAGAACCCGGTCCCAGGATGCTTGTTTCCGGTCCAGGGAAGACATGGCTTGGCAGTTCGGGCTGGACTGTTCCCATGAGGCACAGGGTCAGACTGATTTGCATATGGCCATGTCTGAACTGGGGTGGTGGAGTGAGCTAAAGAATGATGATGGATTAAACCCAGATCAGTTGACTGGGGGTGAGTGTTTGATTTGCTCAAACGCTCCGTCCATCATCCCCTTTGGTATCGCTTTGTTCGCCCTAAGTTGGCAGGGTATGCCCAGATGTGGGTCCCTTGCTCACTCTGCCACTGGATTCAAGCTAGCCTGGCTGATGACGGCTGATTAGCCAGAAACCGGTCCCAGGATGCTTGTTTCCGGTCCAGGGAAGACATGGCTTGGCAGTTCGGGCTGGACTGTTCCCATGAGGCACAGGGTCAGACTGATTTGCATATGGCCATGTCTGAACTGGGGTGGTGGAGTGAGCTAAAGAATGATGATGGATTAAACCCAGATCAGTTGACTGGGGGTGAGTGTTTGATTTGCTCAAACGCTCCGTCCATCATCCCCTTTGGTATCGCAATGCAGCCTTACATGCCTTAGGATACAGTGTGGACAGGCTGTGGTGTTGTAGGTGTGCCCCTCACTCCCTGGGAAGTATATGTGGCTGGCATATGTTCACCTGTGACAGGCATGGTGACATATGCCAGTGACTTGTACATGGACGCGTTGGACAGCAATGGACTGATCGGTGCGCACACATTGGCCATTGCATTCAATGTGAGCGGGTACGCGTTGTATTCGCAATACGCGTTGGACAGCAATGGACCGATCGGTGCGCACACATTGGCCATTGCATTCAATGTGAGCGGGTACGTGTTGTATCCGCAATACGCGTTGAACAGCAATGGACCGATTGGTGTGCCCGGCCAGCCCATTGCATTCAATGTGAGTGGGTACGCGTTGTATCCGCAATACGCGTTGAACAGCAATGGACCGATCGGTGTGCCCGGCCGGCCCATTGCATTCAATGTGAGCGGGTACGCGTTGAACAGCAATGGACCGATCGGTGTGCCCGGCCGGCCCATTGCATTCAATGTGAGCGGGTACGCATTGTATCCGCAATACGCGTTGAACAGCAATGGACCGATCGGTGTGCCCGGCCGGCCCATTGCATTCAATGTGAGCGGGTACGTGTTGTATCCGCAATACGCGTTGAACAGCAATGGACCGATCGGTGCGCACCCATTGGCTATGGCCTGGCCTGGCAACGGACGCGTTTTCAAATCTTGAACGAGTCTGATGCTGGAAATTCAGTTGGTCACCCACAACATTGCTGCAAATTCATGGGTGTCATGAAGTTGAACTTTTGAAGGATGCTGTGGGCGTGTGTAAGTGGTGGAATTCCATGGATTGGCCAGATTCAGAAGATGCAAACGACTTGGACCTATCACTTTGGACACATGGGACAGTATCTGCCTCTGCAGCACACATATAATGCTGGCTGTTCCCCTGAGAGCTCACTTGCCTGCACTACATGGTCCAGGACGACATCTGCCACCACCACTGCTGCTGTATCTGCACCCTCTGGACCCTGCAATGGCACGTACTGTGGAGAGAGCCCCAGCCTTCAGCACTGAGGAGAACCAGGCCCTGCTGGACAGCCTCCTTCCACAGTACAGCAAGCTGTATGGGAAAGCAGGGGAGCAGGTGAGTGTGCTGTCCACTGCCTTACTAAATGTGCATATTGTCTGACTAGCAAGGCTAACAGTCTGCACGCCACTGGCTAGCAGGCTCACTGAGTAGTTGTCACCCCCCATAGTGTGTAGTTACATGCACTGAACAGGTATAGTGCAGTGACAGTGCATTTAAACAAGGTTTTACTTCCCAGGCAATGATACCATGTAGTAACTGCTGGCATACTGTCCATAGCCATCGTTGCACTGCCTGTGTACATCATGTGCCCCTGTGATTGAGACATGTATATCCAACTGTGTAATGCACGGATATGTTGCATGTGTAGTAATAGCATTCTCACTTTGTCATCCTCACAGGTTGATGCCCACCAGAAGCAGAAGATATGGCTGACCATCGTCCGGGCAGTGAGATCGTGGGGGACTACAAGCGCCGGATCCGCAACTGCCAGAAGAGGTGGAGGGACCTTCGGGGCTGGACCCGGAGGATCGCACGGGTTCAGCTGAAGCTGTCGCCTCCTCGCAGGAGGGGCGGACACCGGACCCTGACCCCCCACATGCTCAGGATCCTGGAGGTGGTCTTCCCTGATCTGGATGGGCAGCTGAAGGCCAGAGAGCAGCAAGGAGGGGGTGAGTCCATGACTGCATTGTGAACTTTGTCTGCCATGCTATGCGCCCTCCTCTGGCCTGGTTAAACTTCCACAGTACATCAGTCATGTGGTCCAGGACCCATGTCCCTCGATTGTGCACTGCCCACTCCTCATCTGATACCCAGGTGTGGCCCTTGCAGTCAGGGAATTGTGTCACTTGGGTACTGTGTCCTTGCAGTTTGCTTGACTCAAGGTGGGGGACAGCATCTGTTCCCCTAACTCTGTGGTGGACATCATGGGTGGGTCCATTGCTTACACAATGCCTGTGTTCTGACATGTAATCTGCGTGTTACTTTGATATGTGGTCCAATTGCTGAGCTGATCCACCACATGTGCCTGGGGTATCTGGCACACACCCATGCTGCGGGTGGGAACAATGTTTGGGCCCCAGGAGTGTGTATATTACGTGTGTCACACATACTTAGCCAGCTGCCTACTGTCCAGGGCTCATCCCTCATTCATGTGGGGCAGGACAGTCATGCCTACTCCAGGACATACAATACACTCTGTACTCCCACTCCCGTGTATCAGCTGACACGTTATGCTCAGTGATATGTCCCCTCAGGTGTCTGCCTCTGTGTCAATGTGCTGTGGCTTCGTTGTCAGGACTGCTGGGGTGTTTCTCGGTTGGGGCTCAGCATGCCACCGGAGATGTGACCATAGGAGACGATACTTGTGTGACACATAGGTGTTTGATCACCTGACCGTGCAGACTGGGGTATGCGAATGTGAAGTTCAGGCAGCTGTTTCCCATTCACAGCAGATTGTGAGGTGCTCAGGTTCAGAGGTTTGTGTTACAGGTCTCCCATATGTCCAATCGGTATGACCTGGACAGATAAGGGTTCAGATGATGTGGTGTGTGGGGGATGTACATGTGCACTTGTTCAGCTCCAGGACTTGCATTCCCCATGACCTACTATTGTGACACAGTGCAGACTGTTGTTGTCTGGCTGCCCTGCCCATGTGACTGGAGACAGTGATGTATGACTTAGCAGGCATGCCTGTGCCATGGCATGTAACTTCCTATGAGTGATCCTGCAGGGGAGTGACATGTGCTACATGCACCCCATTGTGGCAATGGCTATCAGGACATGGGTGCATCATGGTGTCTGTCGCTGGTATGCATCACATGCATTTCATATTTGACACTGGGCATCCCTTTCATCCGGACACCTGTACTGACTCAGTGGCAAGAGTTGTGATGTGTGCATGTTCACATGCTTCACCGTGTTTTCTGCACTGTCCAACTACTGTGTAGGTGGTGCATGTGTCCACACTGGGGTATTGCCATCCAACAGACACCAGACAGATGGGTGCAAGGCCAGGAGGGATGTGAGTGCCATGGTTGACCATCAGACTGACAATTGGCTTCTCCTATTCTGTTTGGGCACTTTTGGCAATGTTCAACTAAGGAGGGCAGGGCTTGCTCTGTAATGTGCTGTACTTACAGTGGTGTGTGCGTTCGGTGCAGGTGACTGATGTCTGTCTGTTTCCCTATTGTTTGCAGATACATCCACGGCCACAGGAGGGGACAGCTCCACGGACCAGGAGGAGCCGCAGAGCCAGACTGGGTCAGCAGCCGAGGAGTGGTCAGAGGGACCCAGTGGCACGGAGGGTGAGGGGAGCCACACCGAGGAGTCCTCAGCAGCATCCACCTCAGCTGAGGACCACAGCAGCTCGGAGGATGACTCCCTTGTGGATGCGGGTGTCAGCAGCCGCCACACCCCAGCTAGTGTTGCTGTCCCCGCCACCACCACCACCGCCCTCACATCGGCTCCCATTCCCGAGGTCTGTGGAGGCTCCCATGTTCGGGAGCGTGTCTCCTTCGGGCCAGGCACCGCACCCCCTGCCCCTGTGTCCCCTGCTGCCCTGAGTGAGGAGTCTGTGTACCTCCTTTGCCAGCTCCATGTAGGGCAGACAGCGATGCTGAGTGTCCTCCATGCCCACACCACTCTGTTGACTCAGCTGGTGTCGTTCATGGAGGGCATCTCATTGGGCATGTCTGCCCTACAGAGGGGCAATAGGTCCATGGACTCCTCCCTGACGGCAGCAGTGTCCCTCCTCCAACAGTCCCTCACCCCTCCTGCCTCTGCCCCATCCACACTCCCCAGCACCTTACCTGTCCCAAGCACACACACACCGGCACAGGCACACACCAGCACAGACACGAGCAGCACACAGACAGACACACCAAAAACAAGACGCACACGCACGCACAGTCAGGGGACTGAAACCACACTCACAGGGGATGGGGCCCAGGCACACACACATGCATCCACGAGCACTGCGCAGTCCTCAGTTGCCTCTCCCTCCAAAGCCCCCTCCCTTGCCTCACCTGCAACCCCAAAGGCACAGCTGCTCTTCCTCAGTGACCTCGGCCTCTTCCCCTCCGATCCAGCTGATCCAGCATTCAGGGGGAAGAGGAAGCCCACCCACACGGAGCGGAGTGCCCCTCGCCCCCGGACACCCTCCCCCAGGCGCAGACCGACTGACGCCCCCATCCGCAAGTCCCCCCGGACCTGGAAGAGCAAGACCCCGCCGCCGCCCTGCAGCTCAGGCACCAAGTCTCCTTCCTCCATCCCTCAGGCCCCCACTCCACAGGTGCCCCCACCACACCCTGCCCCCGGTTCACCCACCCACAGATACACCATCCCCAAAAAGATCAGGCCTTCTCCCCCTGCCACTTGCTCTTCCGGCCCCACACCCCCGCTGCGCTTGTCTGTGCCACTGGTGTGGAGACGGTGTCCTCCCCCTCTGTCCTGCCCACCTTACCTGATCCCCATTCTCCTCCCCTGGAGGTAGGCACTGCAGTGGAGTCCACTACCACCCTGTCTGACTTGGGCACTGCAGTGGGGAACCTGTCCACTCCATCTGCATGGTCCACTGCAGTCGTGCCGGCACCCACACCATCTGAGTCATGCCCCCAGTTGTGCCGGCACACACCATGTCAGACACCTCCACTGCAGTTGTCAGTGGCTCTCCAGCACCCACCACCCCTTCCCTGCCTCCTTCTGGTGAGCCCTGATCCTGTCCCTGCGGTGCCTGGCCTGCCCCCCGTATACCCCTCCGAGGGGATTGTCCCTGGTTTTTATCAGTGCAGGCATGTGTAGGGTGACATCTGCCACTGTCACCCTGTTTTAACTTTCAGGATGGACTGGCCATTGGCCTTTGTTTCTTTTTACTGGACTTCAACTTTTGAACCCACATATGCTGAATAAAGCAACTTTCTGTTCTCTAGTGCTTTTGCTTCTGATGTACATGATGTTGATGATGCTAACCATGCCCTTGCTGCAGTGATGGTGTTATTTGGTCTCATGAAAATGAAGTGTTACTGTTCAGGAACCCATGTGGTCCAGGGGGAATGTGTCCTATCCTGTGGTGTATCCATGTCATCCTTAGCAGCATCTGAGGGTGTCATGTTTTCAATATTTGGCAATGGGATTTCCTACTTACATTAGCAATGTCACATCTGTGGCTTCCACCCCTGCACATCTGTTGTGCTTGCCATTGTTCAATTAGTCTACTTCCCTGACCGTGTGGCCATCTCCACTGGACATGCAGGTTTGGGCATCGATGGGGAAGGACTCATCTGTGTTGTCAGTGCAACTTGCTATACATGTGTGTTGGATCTGTGCTGATGGTTTCGTTGACACTCCCATGACCAGGCTGATGTGACGGGAGCCTTCATTTGGTGCAAATTGTTGACTGTGTGACCAAGTGTTCTGCTGACATGATGGAGCCCTACTGAGGCAACATATGGCACAGCTTTCCTCACACAGGAGTGGAGTCCCCTCATGGCAGTGTGTACTCCTGTGACATCGCCTGCGCCCAAGGTGTGTGTTGTATGAGCATGTCTGTGTGTTCACTACAATTTTGCTGTGCATGCTGGGATCCCTAGTGGTGTTCCTGTTTGTGATGGTTGCGGAGTTGACCTATGTTCCCCCAAAGTCTTCTCCCTTGGTTCTCTGTGATGTGGGTGCATGGCACATTACTGGTCATCAGGGTGTCACCCATAGGTGTGTTTGCTGTCAGGGCTGAGTTTGTGGGCAGACGCAGATGGGTCACAGTCAGGATTCCCCTTGGCACTTGTTGTTTACACCTGTCATGTGATTTCCAGTTTGTGTTAGCTTTCAGTGATTGTGACACGTTGTGTGTGTGACTGCTGGCACTCCTCAGGGTCAGGGCTGCAATGTTGGTAGTTGTCTATGTGTGTTCTTTGTGGGTGACCTTGGCTTCTTCATTGGTGTGGGACTGTGGCTGGGATCCCATTGGTTGGTGTGGTATTGCCGTCATGTCCATGTACAGCGTAGTGTGCAGTGTGTCAGGCATTCAGGAGTCTTGTTGAGTGGCCATGTGTGATGTGTTTCTGCACCTTGGTTCCCACCACCACCCATGGGATTGTCATGGGTGCATGCGCAATGTCACCAGTGCATGTGAGCTTCACTGCTGCACATTGTTGGAGGTCGAGGTGTGTGGTGTTGAGTGTGTGCAGATGAGAGTTGTTGCATGGCTAGACCCCTGCCTCCATGTTGGCCTTGGCTTACTGGCCGTGCTGATTGATTTGTGCTTGTGTAGGTGTGATGGTAGTTTGTTGCTCAGGACACATGACTGTGGTTCACAGTGTGAACGACATCTAGCTTTGTCATCACAGTGGGATTGTAATGCAGCCCAGGGTCACCACATTGTGGGGACCCTGGGGGTAGTGCTGTGGTGTCTCTGTGTCTTGCTGTGTCAGTTGCTGTTCCTACATGCTTGTGTGACATGTGTGATTTGTGCTCCCTCTCATCTTACAATGCCTGATTGTCCACATAGGGTATTTGGATCCATGAGTTACCTTTGTGTGGTACTGTATGCACATCTGTGTAATTGGTATTCAGGCCTCATCATGTGTTGTGTGGTTGCCTGGGGACACTGGCACCCCCCCCTCACCTGTTGTGTTTGATGTGCAGTGTGGGTCTGCCTGTTTGTGTTTGTGCATCTGCACCACTGCATTGGCATATCTTTAGTGTGCCATTGGCTGTATGTTGTTTGGTGGGTTTCCCCTGCTGTCCCTGGGACTCCTAGGTCATCAGTCAGCACAATGATCATTGTTTGTGTGTCCCATTGCTGCCATGGTATGGTATCTGTTCACCTCACATCTACAGTCTCCACAGGGTATCTGCAAATATGTGGGTCTGCATTATCATGGTCACTTCTGTCATTGTGTCATTGATGATTGTTGACAGTGTCAGCCCCCATGGGTGATGTTTGTCTGCACATGGCCAAAGGTATGTCTTATTTGCACTGCAGTGTTTGCCTCCCCCAATCTATGTTGCTATGGGACACAAGCACTACTTTGCCACTGATGTGTTTGTTGTTCTGTGACCAGGAATCATCCATGCAGTTTGGCAGTTGCAGCTTTTTCAATGTCAACACTTACATTTTGGTCACTGTGATGATGGGGCTTTGGACCCCATTGCCACAATGTTCAAGATGTGCTTCAGCTATGGGCCCCACACTTACCTTTTGGTCACTGTGATGATGGGGGATTGGACCCCATTGCCACAATGTTTAAGATGTGCTTCAGCTATGGGCCCCACACTTACATTTTGGTCACTGTGATGATGGGGGTTTGAACACCATTGCCAAAATGTTCAAGATGTGCTTCAGCTATGGACCCCACACTTACATTTTGGTCACTGTGATGATGGGGATTGGACCCCATTGCCACAGTGGTCATGGTCTGCTTGCATTGTGGGGGCCACACACATTTATGTGTGGCACATGTGATAGGGGGTCACATTGTATGTTCGAAGTCATGTTCAGTGTTGTAGGCATTTGACACAGTCTACACACGCTTGTCATGGTGTTGGGGGGTATGTCTTTATGTTGCATTGTTTATGTTGGTGTGTGCTTGTTGTGTCATGTATCAGCCATCCTGTGAGTGGGGGTGTTGTTGGTGGTAGTCATCCAGCCCCCCATGGGTAGAGGTGGTAGTAGTGACAGGCATCCAGCCCCCCAAGGGTAGAGGTGGTAGTAGTGGTAGGCATCTGGCACCCCCTGGGTAGAGGTGGTAGTAGTGACAGGCATCCAGCCCCCCATGGGTAGAGGTGGTAGTAGTGGTAGGCATCTGGCACCGCCTGGGTAGAGGTGGTAGTAGTGGTAGGCATCTGGCACCCCTTGGGTAGAGGTGGTAGTAGTGACAGGCATCCAGCCCCCCATGGGTAGAGGTGGTAGTAGTGGTAGGCATCTGGCACCCCCTGGGTAGAGGTGGTAGTTGGGGTAGGCATCTGGCACCCCTGGGTAGAGGTGGTAGTAGTGACAGGCATCCAGCCCCCATGGGTAGAGGTGGTAGTAGTGGTAGGCATCTGGCACCCCCTGGGTAGAGGTGGTAGTAGTGACAGGCATCTGGCACCCCATGGGTAGAGGTGGTAGTAGTGGTAGGCATCTGGCACCCCTGGGTAGAGGTGGTAGTAGTGGTAGGCATCTGGCACCCCCTGGGTAGAGGTGGTAGTAGTGACAGGCATCCAGCCCCCATGGGTAGAGGTGGTAGTAGTGGTAGGCATCTGGCACCCCTGGGTAGAGGTGGTAGTAGTGGTAGGCATCTGGCACCCCTGGGTAGAGGTGGTAGTAGTGGTAGGCATCTGGCACCCCATGGGTAGAGGTGGTAGTAGTGACAGGCATCTGGCACCCCCTGGGTAGAGGTGGTAGTGGTGGTAGGCATCTGGCACCCCCTGGGTAGAGGTGGTAGTAGTGGTAGGCATCTGGCACCCCCTGGGTAGAGGTGGTAGTAGTGACAGGCATCCAGCCCCCATGGGTAGAGGTGGTAGTAGTGGTAGGCATCTGGCACCCCCTGGGTAGAGGTGGTAGTAGTGGTAGGCATCTGGCACCCCTGGGTAGAGGTGGTAGTAGTGACAGGCATCTGGCACCCCTGGGTAGAGGTGGTAGTAGTGGTAGGCATCTGGCACCCCTGGGTAGAGGTGGTAGTAGTGGTAGGCATCTGGCACCCCTGGGTAGAGGTGGTAGTAGTGGTAGGCATCTGGCACCCCTGGGTAGAGGTGGTAGTAGTGGTAGGCATTTGGCACCCCTGGGTAGAGGTGGTAGTAGTGGTAGGCATCTGGCACCCCATGGGTAGAGGTGGTAGTAGTGGTAGGCATCTGGCACCCCTGGGTAGAGGTGGTAGTAGTGGTAGGCATCTGGCACCCCCTGGGTAGAGGTGGTAGTAGTGACAGGCATCCGGCCCCCTGGGTAGAGGTGGTAGTAGTGGTAGGCATCTGGCACCCCTGGGTAGAGGTGGTAGTAGTGACAGACATCCAGCCCCCCATGGGTAGAGGTGGTAGTAGTGGTAGGCATCTGGCACCCCTTGGGTAGAGGTGGTAGTAGTGGTAGGCATCTGGCACCCCTTGGGTAGAGGTGGTAGTAGTGGTAGGCATCTGGCACCCCATGGGTAGAGGTGGTAGTAGTGACAGGCATCTGGCACCCCTGGGTAGAGGTGGTAGTGGTGGTAGGCATCTGGCACCCCTGGGTAGAGGTGGTAGTAGTGGTAGGCATCTGGCACCCCTGGGTAGAGGTGGTAGTAGTGACAGGCATCCAGACCCCCATGGGTAGAGGTGGTAGTAGTGGTAGGCATCTGGCACCCCCTGGGTAGAGGTGGTAGTAGTGGTAGGCATCTGGCACCCCATGGGTAGAGGTGGTAGTAGTGACAGGCATCTGGCACCCCCTGGGTAGAGGTGGTAGTAGTGGTAGGCATCTGGCACCCCCTGGGTAGAGGTGGTAGTAGTGGTAGGCATCTGGCACCCCTGGGTAGAGGTGGTAGTAGTGGTAGGCATCTGGCATCCCCTGGGTAGAGGTGGTAGTAGTGGTAGGCATCTGGCACCCCCTGGGTAGAGGTGGTAGTAGTGGTAGGCATCTGGCACCCCCTGGGTAGAGGTGGTAGTAGTGGTAGGCATCTGGCACCCCATGGGTAGAGGTGGTAGTAGTGGTAGGCATCTGGCACCCCCTGGATAGAGGTGGTAGTAGTGGTAGGCATCTGGCACCACCTGGGTAGAGGTGGTAGTAGTGACAGGCTTCCAGCCCCCCATGGGTAGAGGTGGTAGTAGTGGTAGGCATCTGGCACCCCCTGGGTAGAGGTGGTAGTAGTGGTAGGCATCTGGCACCCCATGGGTAGAGGTGGTAGTAGTGGTAGGCATCTGGCACCCCCTGGGTAGAGGTGGTAGTAGTGGTGGGCATCTGGCACCCCCTGGGTAGAGGTGGTAGTAGTGACAGGCATCCAGCCCCCCATGGGTAGAGGTGGTAGTAGTGGTAGGCATCTGGCACCCCCTGGGTAGGGGTGGTAGTAGGCATCCAGGCCCCTATGTGTATATGTGGCATTGCTGATGGCCATCCCGCCCCTATGGTGCTGCTGTTGCAGGTGTAAGTTATTTCTGCATCCCTCTGTGTGTGTGTGATATGTCGGGTACATGTAGTTTGTTTTTGTGGTTGGTGTCTGACTTACCTTCTGCGCCGTACGCGTCCGTGCCTGTTCCGGTAGTAGATGTAGAATATTGGTAGGATCGGCACGATAAGATTCATGGTTGGTTCGTCTTTTTCTTTGCTTCGCCTCGTCCTCGTCGCTGGCGTGTTCGTCTCGTAGCCGTGGATCGTGTTGTGGCGCGAATCGGAGCTTATGTGCGCCTCTCCCGGATGCTTTGACGTGCCGTGCGTAGCGACGGGTTCGGCGCGTACGGAAAGCACATCGTACTTGTCCGGCCGGACGGGGCTGCATTTTGGCTTCCGTGCGACTCGATTTTACTTTTCCGGATCCGGCTCGGTTGGAAAACAGGACCTGCATTGGGTGAGTACGACTGGGTCGGAATGTATGCAGTTGTGCGCATCGTACTTGCTCGTTCGGAATTATGTGCGGATCGGTCGGGAAACAGGCATTCGCCTGGCTTTTTTCCCGGCCGAATGGTGTTAGGTGCGCCTCCGACCGAGATCGGAATCGGCCCCTTAGTGATGATATTTACACAAACTATCTTGTATGCGCTGTAAAGTTTTATCAGTAAAACTTTATGTCTGTCCAAATGTAATGGTCATTTCAATTGAAAAGGTGTTGTCTGTAATACAAGTGCTCTACAGCACCATGCATACTCCATTTTATGCAATTGCACTATACTCTGCAACACTCCACTCCACTGCACTCTACTCTGCACCACTCAACTGTACGCCACTGCACTCTTTGTCACTGCATTCCACTCTGTACCACTCCATTCTGCGCCACTCAACTTTAAGCCATTGCACTCTACTCTACTCGGCATCACTGCACTCTTCGCCACTGCAATCTAAACCACTCCAGTCTAGGCCATTCCACTCTACTCTGCACCACTCCACTCTACACCACTTCACTTTACCCCACTCTACTGTACAACACTGCACCTTATACCACTGCACTCTACTCTAATACACTCTACTCTGTACCACTCCACTCTATGCCAATGCATTCTATGCCAATCCACTTTACGCCACTCTAATCTACTCTTTAACACTGTACTCTACGCCACGCCAGTCTATGCCACTGCACTTTACCCTGCACCACTACACTCTATGCCACTTCACTTTACTCTGAAACAATCTACTCTATGCCACCGCACTTTGTGCCACTCTACTTCACTCTTTGCCACTCCACTCTATGCCACTCTACTCTACACCACTGCACTCTATGCCACTGCAATCTACAGTGCACTACTCCACTCTAAGCCACTCTGCTCAACTCAGCACCCCTCTACACCACTGCACTCTACTGTATGCTAAACACTGCACTCTATGCCACTGCACTCTATGCCAGTGCACTCTACACCATTTTTTCTCAAAATTCAAGCACTCTATGCCATTGCACACTATGCCAATCTACTCTGCAACACTGCACTCTATGCCACTATACTCTACTCTACAACACTCTACTCTACGCCACTGCACTCTTTGCCATTCTACTGTACACCATTGTACTCTACATCACTACACTCTAAGCCACTCTATTCTACTCTGCACCACTGAACTCTATGCCACTGATTTCTATGCCACTCTTCTCTACTCTACCCCTCTTTAGTCTACGCCACTGCACTCTACACCAAAGCACTCTATGCCACGCCACTCTAAACCACTCCTCTCAACACTTCACTCTCCATCACTGAACTCTACACCACTCTACTCTGCACCGCTGCAGTCTATGCCACTGCGCTCTACATCACTGCACTCTACTCTATGCCACTCTACTGCTCTCTACACCTATGCATTGTGTGGCACTCTGCTCTACCCCACTCTACTCTGCATTGCTCCACTCTACACCACTGCACTCTGGGCCAATCCACTCTAATCTACTCTGCACCACTGCATCCTATGATGCTACACCCTATGCCACACTACTCTACGCCACACTGTGCTACATTACTGCACTCCACCATGCACCACTCCATGCTACCCTGCACCACTCCACTCTACGCCACTTCACTCTACTCTTAAACAATCTACTCTATGCCACTGAACTCTACAACACTGAACTCCACTCTGTGCTACTCCACTCTACGCCACTCCACTGTAAGCCACTGCAATCTACGCTGTGCAACTCAATTCTATGCCATTCTTCTCTGCACCACTCTACTCTATGCCACTGCACTCTACTCCACTTTACTCTAAGCTACTGCACTGTACGCCATTGTACTCTACTCCAATGCACCCTGCACCACTTTACTCAAAACCAATTCAATCTACGTCACTGCACTCTATGCCAGTCCACTCTGCACAACTACATTCTAAGGCAAAATACTCTACTCTGCAACACTCTATGCCCTGCACTCTACACCACTTCTTTCTAGGCCACTCTACTCCACTCTACGATACTACACTCTACGACACTCCAGTCCACGATACTCCACTCTGACACTCTACTCCATTAAATTATACTCCACTCTGTGACACTCTACTCCACTCTATGTACCTCCACTCTATATCCCTCCACTCTATGCCCCTCCATTGTACTCTACACCACTCCACTCTATGGCACTTTACTCTAGGCCACTCTACTCTACACTATGCCACCCCACTCTACTCCACTCCACACCAATCTACTCCAGTCTGACAAACTACCCACTCTATGCCACTCTACAACACCCAGAACACTCTACTCTGCGCCGCTTCATGACACTCCACTTTACTCCACAATAATCCACTCTGCTCTATGCCACTCCACAACACTGTATGCCACTCCACAAAACTCCACTCTACTCCACGAACTTTATGCCTTTATGCCACTAACTTTCTGCCATGCTGAACAGTATCCACGCTAGTGTATAACATGGCTAAAATACATTGGCAAGCCAATAGCTCTTGCATAGGCGTGACGTATTGGCTTTGCCAATGCTTGTTATCCCTTTTTGTGCTTAACACATAAGCAGAAAGTATAAGTGCGGATCAGAAAGAATTCCCCTATATCCTACTCTTTCATCTATGTATTGCCTATTGTTGCATTTTCAAAATCACATCCACTGCAGAAAAGGGAGCAGCTGGTTTGGCTGCATGTGCAGTACAGGCCTTGGGGCATAAGTCGTTTTAAGTAACAGGAAACCTGGGGACTATCAGCAAAATGTTCAGAGTGAGATGTTGAATAACACCATGTGTGTCGGACCCTAAGTGCAAATCCCAGTCCGTGGAGTGCTGGATCTCCGTCTTCAAGCAATGGATAAACCACAGGATGAACTAGTCTGAGGCTGGTATTAGCACTTTAAAGAAAAGTTTATTCAAAGCAGAAAACAGCGTACACTCATAGAAAATCACTGGTCCATCAAGACCCCCATTACAAGGGTAGCAGGGCTCTGCATTTCATCCTATACCTACTTAATCATACACCATTTAAAAGCTAGAGAACCAGGGGCAAGCATTATCTCTCAAGTCCTGTGGTCCTCTATTTCAGGAGGGGCATCTTTGTTGACAGAGGACTTACTTTCCCATGAAAAAGTTGCTTGTTCTACTTTGCAAACACAAGAATAATAAACCTATTGCACTAACTATTGCACTGAGGCCAACAAGTACTTATGATGTCAGAGAACTTCAGGGGTCTTGTGGAGTGTTATGATGTTCCTCCCTCTCATAGCTCCTGTTTATCCTTGTATGCGCTCTCCAGCACAGGTGGTGTCACCTCAGACAGGAAAAAGATGAGTTAAGCCAGCCAAATATCTGGACCATTTGTATCCACATATGCGAATCTAAGACTGAGGGGCTGATTACGATGTCAGTTGGAAAGGCTCCGAATGGCATTCAGTTCGTCCGAATCCGATTCGAAACCCGTCTTTCTGATCGATTCGGAAAGCCTTCCGACTGACCGATTACGATAGTCGGAATCCATTAGGACTTTCAGACTCGGTTCCGAACGGCATTTGGAGTAACCGAGTCATTCGCAGCTGACTCGTAAGGGTTTACGGAGCGTGTTTCTGACCAACATATTACGATGTCGGATTCGGACAGCCTTTCTGAATCGGTTGTTCTGACACCGAAAGGCTGTCGGAATCTGTCTTTGGGGGCTACAGGCCCCCATTCACCCGGAGCCCTCTGAATGGGGCCCGTGGGGGTACCCATGGGACCTCTCTTCAATACCAGACACAGTGTGGCAGGCACCATAGGGTGCCTGCCACAGGATGCACGATTTTCCCCACCCACCCCTTTTTCAATGGGAGCCTGTGTAGTCAATCGAAACACAGGCTCCCATTGAAGTCAATGGTAGTCTGACTGAATGGTGTTTGGAACCATCGTAATCGGTCGGTCGGGCTCCCCAAATCCGATTCGGTCAAAAACCATTCCGAGACCGAGTCGGTCAGAATGCTATCCAACCGACATCGCAATGAGGCCCTGAGATGAAGTTCTGGGAAGGGAGATCCAAAAGACTCACTTTTATTTGCCCCCAAATCTTGGATGCCCCCAGCCATGCTTCAGATTCTAAGCAATCTAGGAAAGATATTTGACAAGGAACTTACTACCATTGAGGAATTCTTGCCTGGTAAATAGTCTCCTTTTGCAATTATAAAGGCACCAGAATATTCTCCCATTCTTTCATATCGACAAAGACTTTTGTGAGGGGTCTCTTAAAATGTAATCCACTTTGGGCTCTTCAAAGATTTCATCGGCAGGTTGTGAGGACTGGAGAACCAGGCTGGTGTAATGTCTTTGATCTAAGGAGCGTGTCAATGTGAAGGGTTTGTGCTAGTGAAGTCAAGGATCACACTTTAAACTATCTGCATATTTCTCAATCCATGCTGTAGGACCAATTGAGGGTACATGCCACACTAACACCCTGATAACCACTATCCAGGAACTCACAGTCGGTCTCCTCACATCTGATCGAACAACAATGCCTCACTCGATGCCTCAGCCTCTGGAATGCTTTGTGCAAAAACCTGAGAGCAGTGCTTCACCAAGTGTGAGTATTCTGAAATGGGTCTGTTCGGGTTTGATTTCAACAGAGGATTCCCGATCCAAATGTTAGCAAAGAGGGATATATAATAGGGGTGCTGACCACACGTCCAATTAATTTTTAATTACAGACCGCAAACTGTTCCACCCACAAGCCACACTCTTAAGAAACCTTAGGGCACAGCACTCTGCTTATAGAATTCCAAAATAAATAAATAAGACACTAAATAAGAAAATCATATCATGCAACCACCTACATTTCCAATAACCAATTACTGAGGAATAGGATTTATAAAAAGATGACGGTCTTCTGATTGCATATTATTGTTACTGATTATTGTTTCATAGTCTTGAAGAAGTGTAACCCTGGCACAGGATTTCTGGGCAAATATTGTACTTGTCCAGCGTGGATAAAAGCCTAGAAATAATAGCAGTGTTAGTTCACATCTCATCTGGCTATTAAGTGACTATTATTCTCGGCTCTGCCATCCTCAATGGATGAATACAGTATCATGCACAAGAAGGATGTATTACTCTATTGCTAGATTTGCAGTTATCAGTGCCAACAATAACTGAGAATGTTGCATCCAAAACATATAGGAATTCTTAGGAGACCAGTGAATAACTCAGAGCTTTCAGAATTTCACTCATAGGTGGTCTCCTGGTCACGCTCACTCACTGTGTCATGAAACTTTGACTGTAGTGATGATGGTCATGGGGGTGTATGACTGTCAGTCATTACATCATGGATCCTTACATCAGGAGTCATTACTTCAAGATAAGTACACAGGAGTGCCTTTACGTTAGGAGCTTTTACATCAAAAGTGCCTTTACTTCACATCATATAATGTATGTGTTTTTTTTATTTAGTTCTACTTATCAATATGTGTGTGTGTGTGTGTGTGTGTGTGGGTGTGTGTGTGTGTGCAATTAAATAGTTTACTTGCACTTTTAAAAAAAATGTATTTTTAGTTTATTAATCCTATGGGTGCCTATCACACTATTGCGTGAACGCACACGCACACAAACACATGCCCACAAACACAAGAATTACATTTATTGAATAATATAAATTATCATTCTTATTTTAGAATGTAAATGTAATGCTATAAATAATTTTATTGATAATAGTTTCTAAATTAATAACACAAGTGGTAATATAATATTGCTAATACTTTAATAAATATCATTAATTCCAACTCCTATTATAATTAGTTGTGAAGTAAATAGTTCATCAATTAACATGTAACTAAACTAATAGTGATATTTGTTTCTAATGATTAATATAATATATAGTTAACAATGATTTGAAATTAATTTATGACATTTTAAGTTTTTCAAATCTATCATGTATTAGCAACCTAAAAAAACCAAATCACTACCCACCGCATAACCTACAAAACCCCTTACTCTACAAATATCTTCCCACACCTGAACACTAAAAACCCTTAACCATTAGCACTGCTCATTGGTGAACTCTAAAAAGTTGCTTTTACCTCCAAATCACAACCCATTCCTAAACTCTAAAAAAAACGCTCATTGAATCCTAAAAAACATCTACCTAAAAATCACTGAACACCCTTGACCCTCAAAAACCCAATCCCACAAATCACTACCACCTCTGGACCCTAAAACTCACTTTACTCTCAAAACACTATCCATCATAGAACCCTAAAAGCCCTAAATACACAAATCGTTTTTGTCCCTTAAACCTCTAAAATCCCCCTACCTCACAATAAATTAACCATCCCTGAATTCTAACAAAATCACCCTATACTCCAAATCAATACTCACCCCTGAACTAAAAAAAAACATCTACCCCATAATTCACTACCCAGCCCTTAGCTCACAAATCACTACTGACCCCTGAACCCTAAAGAAACTCCTACCCACAAATCATTAATCACCATGAACCCTAAAAATCCATTACGTCCCTAAGTCATTACCCATTCCTAAACTCTAAAAATGCTTTACATCCAAAATATGACAGACCCCTGAACTCTCTAAAAAGCCCTTATGATTAAATAAAAGAAAAACAAAGACAATTAAATTTAATTATAAATTTTAACTGAATGTAAACTAATATTTTCATTAAATATAACTAATTATGTATTAATTAGATATAATATATGTTTTAGTAAATTTCTATTAATTACATTAACATTTTCCTTAATTTTAACTGTAGACATATTACAAATAACAATTGATTTCCTAACGTTGTTATAAGCTTTATTTTTTCTTAACATATAAATATATATTTCAAACATTTTATTAAATATCTGAACATGCACCTGCGAAATAAATTACTACCAATACAGAGGTTGAAAAAACGTACCTGTGATGTAATGATTTCTGATGTAACGCTACTGACCTAGAGGTAGAATGTTGCATATATAGATAGACATCAGACACTCACTATTTTCCTCCCCATGGTTGTGAGTTCAATTCCTGTTCAAACTCTAGACAGATTCAACAATCTTTAAAGATTGGCAATGAGTTTTACAACTTTAAGGTATCCAAGATACATTTGAATGCCTTTATACATGAGATTTCAAAATTGACATGCATTTCGTAGAAAAGTGCCACACAGTTAATTTGCACTTGTACGAAGCACGAGTTTAGGTTTGAAAAACCATAGAGTCAACTACAGAACACCAGACTGCACATGGTCGTAGCCATTGTGTGAGCACTCATAAGAGGATTCCTTAGTGACATTTGGTTGCTGATGCAAACATGAGGGGATAGTGCCCTGAAACACTGCCTCCACAGATGGAGGCAAATTAGTGATCAGAACAAGAGTAAGGGTGTTTTACTAGATTTTATCATACTTCCTGCTTAGACTAGCAAATAGAACAAAAACTCTTATGAGTTCAGTTTACTGCTTACAATAATGTTGTACTATTAGAACACAACTACGCAAAATCATTACTGGGGATTAACTTTTATCAAAGTTCATTTTGTTAGTGAATTGAGAAATGATAACAAGTATCAATTTTGACCACTGTGAGGACTTAACATTCTAGTTAAACAGGAAGTTATGGCTATGGGTTAGGTGACAATTGAGGAATGTAAGAAATCGGGTTACTGGTTGAGAAGAGTGAAACCCTACTCCAGCAGTAATCACAGTCATTGTCAGGTTGAGGCCCAAGCAAATCCCAAGTTAACTTGTGCTCAAGCCTCTGGTAGCTTGACACAGAGCTGTCAGGCTTAACTTAGAGGCAATGTGTAAAGTATTTATGCAGCACTACAAACAGTAATAAAGTGAAAACAACACCAGAAAAATTCCACATCAATTTAGAAAAATAGAGTACATTTAAAAAAAAAATCAAGACCAAAAGAAAAAAATCCAATTAGTAGAGACAAATATTTTCAATTTTAAAGATTTTAGTGAATAAAGCGACCAAAAAGAACAAAGCTGGTTGCTCTATACTGGGGCAAAGTCACAAGTTCAGGCCAACCACTATGGAGGGCATGCCGGCTACAGGGACCCCTTCTGCCCCCTGAACAAGAGTACCTTAAAAACTGGCTGTAAAGAAATGCAGAAACCCACGTTGTAGATGCATCATGCAGCTAATGCGATGCGAGGTCTGGGTGGGAGATGTGTCACACGAGTGCGAGGCTGTGATGCAAGGTCCTGCACCCTTGTCAAGGATGCTATCAATGAGCAGGGTTTGTGATGCGAAGTCCTGCATCAAGGATACATCACACACTGGCTGACTCTGAAGAAGCTGCAGGGTTTGCGATGCGAAGCCCTGGGTCGCGGTTGAGGCTGCCATTGATGAAAGGCTTGCAATGCAAGGGCCTAAATCAAGGATGTGGCATGCGGCAGCAGATCTGAGGAGTTGCAAGGCTGTGATGCAAGGTCCTGCGTCGTTGTCGAGGATACTGTCGACAAGGATGGCTTGCAATGTGAAGTCCTGTGTCAAGTCACACACCGGCTGGTTCCGAAGAAGGTGCAGGGTTTGCAATGTGAAGTCCTGCATCGCTTTGAGGCTGCAGTCGATGAGAGGCTTTCAATGTGAGGCCCATCATTGAGCCAATACGGCTGTAGATTGCGATGCAAAGTCTTTGAGCTGGGAAAGTCCATGCAGCAGAGGTGATGCATCGGTTCTGCTCAGGGTTGCGCTGTGCTACAGAGGAGATGCATCAAATCTACTGGATCCACAGATGGGCTGGCAGGGCACCTTCAGGCCTGCTTCCAAGGGTTAAGGACTGGGGTCAGCAAGTCAGCAAAGCAGGGCAGCAGTTCTTCAGAGCATCAGTCCTGCAGACTGGCAGTCCTTTCAGCAACACAGCAGACCTTCTTCCTGGCAGAGTCCACAGATCCAGAAGCGTACTGAAGAGTTGGGGGTCTGAGGTCCAACATTTATACCTGGTACCCACTTTTAAGTAGAGGAAGCTTCTAAAGGTTTCCACCCCTTTGAGGTGTCAGGCACCCCCTTCCTCCCATTGAGTCTGGGGTCACAAAAGACAAGTGATAACCCCTTTGTGAGAGTGCTCAGGCAGAGCCTTTTTGATATGAAAGTGTGGTAGGTGACAGCTCCTCCCCTTTGTTGACTCAGAGTGGCCTATCCTGCCAACACCTAGGTTCCCTTTGTCTGACTGTCTAGGAGCAATACACAAAGACCAGCTGCCAACTACACTTACTCATGTGACCCAGGAACAGGCTGCAGGCACCAAATGGTTAGGACAAGAAAATACCAACTTTCTAAAAGTGGTATTTTCAGAACTGTGATTAGAAATCCAACTTTACCAATAAAGAGGGATAATAATTACAATACTTTACACACCAAACTCGATTTGTCTACCTGCTCCTAATTTGAAGTTACAGATTATTAATTGTAATAAGGTAACTCCAGTGTTATCCTATGGGAGACGTAGTAGTGAAAAAGAAATTAAGGAGTTTTTCACTACTCTCACATGTACAACTTAAAAGTACATATCCTACTTTTTAAATACATCGCATCCAGCTCTCTGGCTGTTCAGGGACTACACTAGGGGTGAATTATATGTATTAAAAAGAAAGGTCTGGGCCTGGCAAAAAGGTTTATTTTGCCAGGTCGAAATGGCAGTGTAAAACTGAACACACAGACTGGAATGGCAGCCCCGAGACATGTTTAGAAGGCTACTTAACTGGGTGCCACAACCAGTGCTGCAGGTCCACTAGTAGCATTTAATTTACAGGCCCTAGGTACAAGTAGTACCACTTTACTAGGGACATAAAAGTAAGTTAAATGTGCTAATTGGGTATAACCCAATTCTACTATATTTTTAGGAGAGAGCACAATCACTTTAACACTGGTTAGCAGTGGTAAAGTGTGCAGAGTCCTAAAGCCAGAAAAAACGAAGACAGCAACACAGGAGGGTCAAAGGCGAAAAATCAGGGGAGAACCACGCAAAGGATGTCAGGTCTAACAAAGAAATATACTGAGAAATGCATAAGAATATTGTAAATGAATGATAGGACATTTTTAGTGTTTATGAACAATTCAATCTCATACAAAAAAAGAAACATTTACGTATAATTCACAAACGTGAAGTATTTGAAAGTAATAGCTATACTGTGATAGATTGTGAAACATCAATTAGCTTGGGGTGGTGACTTAAGAACAATATTTACATATTCAGATAATAGAAGGAAATGAAATGAGTCAGAAAGAAATTAGAGATACTGGGTATTATTATCATGAGTAGACAAGTATACATCTGAACAGCATTTTAGTTGGTGTCTCCAAGTGAAATGAGATTGTTTGCATGTGACTGTATACATATTAGTTAACAGCTTTATATTTCATTCTTAGGACATGCACTAAAAAAAATGAAAATAGAATGTGCTACCCTGAAGAAGAGAATGAGATTCGTGTAGTTGGAGATATAGAAAATGATATTTTAGTTGGACATGAAACTGAGACTGGATATTGTTACAAAATTAAAGAATAAAAATATATTTGATAATAGAGAGCGGTTTCGATGTTTTGGAGGTAGTGATCTTGATTACTATGTGGACTAACAACATATTATGTTACAATACTAACATTTCATTACTAGTCATTAATGGCAGGGAACAGAAAATACTGTTTCCTTGTCTTGATTCTGGAGGAGAAATGGTGTGAGATGTGCATTGCGCAGCCTTTCCCAGATTGCGTAGTTTCGCAGATGAAATATTATTTTTCAGATGTAAAAAAATGGATGCTGTCAACATTTCGCATCTGAAACTGGAGAAGCAAAGGTACTCTAAGTAGACTTCTCAGTTTTGTTCTTCGCTGTTACCATATCCCAAACAAAGTTAATTCTGCTTCATTAGCATCCAGGGAAATCTTCCACACAGCTGCAAACATTCCATCTGGTTTACATTACATGTATTCTTTTCAACCGCATGTAAGAGGGATTAGCAACCTTTGTCGTTTGGGATTTTGTGTGTGCTTTACGGTCAACAGTGTATCAGGAGGATAACTGCCTTTATAAATTTGGTCATCCAAAATATTTCAAAAAGATCAAATTAAAAGTTTTGAGATCAGCATATAAGTTATGGTACGATTTAAGGAAATCTTGGGATATTCCCTACTATAGTGATCTAGCACCTATATGGTGCTCACCTGGAACCCCGGACTGCTTAAAAGACTCCCTTGCTGCCCCATTGATAAGTGCTGGTATAACTAGTTGGGGAGAACTCCTTGAAAATGACATTCTACAAAGTTGGGCTTCATTGCTAGAAAAGACCAACGGTGGTATTTCTAAGTTTAAATATTGCCAGCTGGCGAGTTGGTCAAAAGACCAAGAGAAAACATCAGTTTCTACACAAAAATTGGAAGAAGAGTTTCAAAAAGACCCAACCCGGAAAGAAGTATCTAAATGGTACTGGTACATGATTCAGAACGAAGAAGGCGATTTCACCACCCCAGATGACATCTGGAAAAAGTCTTTCCCGACCAAGACTTGCAACAGTTATGGCAAGTATCCTGCACTTTTCTTTGGTATACTATTGCTTCTGCACCCCTAAGGAAAAACCATTTGTTTACCATACACAGGTCATATTGGACGCCCGAGAAGCTGTCTAAAATAAATAATCAGGAGATGAAACACTGCCCGAAATGCAACAAGATAAATGCAAACGATATTCATATGTTCCATCTGTGTACACACCTTGATGTCTTTTGGGAAGAAGTTGGTAAGAGTATTTCAAAAGCTTTAGATATCAACATCAAGGTAAGCACTTTTATAGTTATTTTTGGCATTTCGGATAATAATGCAGTGGATATGGTACTAAGTAAAACCAAAAATATTTATTATTTGTCTTGATCCTGTTAGCTAGACGGGAGGTGTGTATTAATTGGATTCTCCCTACTCCTCCCGGGGTGGCAGAGTGGCGCAGGGCAGTAGATAGAATTAAGAAGCTGGATAAAGCTAGTGGGAAGAGCAAACGAACAAAGTACTGGGAACTATGGGATAAGAACATATGTTAAACTAGGGCGGGATGTCCAATGATTTTATCTAATGCAACATGGATGGAATTATCATGGTGGGACCATGATTGACCATTTTCAAATTCCTTGAAGGTTGTTGAGACCTGGTTTACCCTTGTACCCTATTGGCGGTTCTCCTTCAAGAGTTTTGGGGTATATAAGGTGACTTTGGCCTTACCATAACCATATTTAATCGCATAAATGAGGACAAAAAAACAAGAAAAAAAAAAAAACAGTGTATCAGGAGGAGTGATGAAAAGTGGATTGAATTAGCCCTTGAGTGTTAATCAGACTGATGGTGGTACTGATGGAGCAAGGACTCACAAATGAGACTTGCTCGTACACAATCTCCTCACAGTATTAATTTATTAAATTTGTATTGTCTCTACTGATCCTTGCATACACTACACGAATAGTAAGGATGCTTGCCTATGTGTTTTATTAATGAATAACGCTTGTCCGTAATCCAAAATGGCCGCTAAAGCGCGGGAACCTTACTGCGCATGTCTCATCCATATCACATGGTGTGACGTCTTTCTTTGCTTGGTGGGAAATTTCTGCTTCTGCGCAGTGTGCATTAAAATGGCTGCTTGATGTTTTCACATGCTTCAGCTTGCTCTCATGTCATTACTAAACCGTCGTTTCTCTAACGCTACTAATGCGGGATAGAATTTATAATTAAATGGGAATAGAGTAGAAAGAGTGGGCATACAGTGAAACATTTTATTTGTGATTTTAATGTTTTCTTCTTGTACTTTTATTAGTTCGTAAACTTGGGCCTGCGTTTGGTGAACTGAAAGCTCGTGTGACAAAGATTTCGCACATGCGCCCTGCAGTGGCAGACCAGAAAGAAAAAGATGAAGTCAACTTGGACATCACCCAATTCCATGACCTGCTGGCCGACACCACTACATACCAAGATGTTCTCGTCGAAAAGAAACATTTTATATGAATAAATTGTAAATTTTGTCATGAGACGGGTGGGAAATAAAGCAAATGTATTAAATTGAAGGGGCGGTAGTTTAAAAACAATAGGCTTCAGAAATACAAGGCAAATCAATATGGTGTGAGAATCCACCCCCTGTCCCTGTCCAATCAGAAGTAGTGGTCCCATATTTTAGCAACATTAAGGGGAGGTACATGGGCGTAGAAAGGTATAATAGATATAGAATTAGCTAATTAGTTAGAAGGAGATGCTGCAACGGAGCAGACGTACACACGAGAACAGACGTTCGTACTGTCAAGCTTCTAGCTCCAGACTGCCAAGCTGAATCGATTACAGACTGAACCGCTGTTCAGAGAGGTCCTGAGGAGGGGGCGGCGGAGTCCATTAGAAGGAAGACACGGGCGAATCGAGGAGAAGTCGAGTATCAGAGAGGGGAACGACGCAGGCGTCGCTGTAGAGAGGTCACTGGTCCTGTCCTGATCCTGGAAGAAGTCTTTGCTCTTCATCCTTCCTGGGTCCTATTCTTTCCAACTCCTTGGCCAAGGGGTTTGGTTCTCGCACTTAGGTAAATATAATGCAACCTTTAGTTGCGCTGCTGTCTCTATCTTCTCCCTTTCTGAGGGACCGTCATTGATTAGCAATAATTATTCTATGCTTCATCTTGGGTATGTGATTAAGTACCGTGTGGTTCTGTATTTTACTCTGCTAAATCTTTAGATAAACATTTTAAAACTTCCTGACTCAGTGGTTATTTCAGGATTATGTACTATAACGAATGTCACTCATTTTAAACTTCCCAATTAGCAAAGGATTCATTGGTAAGTCATTACTCTTCAATCAGAAGGTAATTGGTAGCAGGGATATTTTGATAAAGAGCATAACTGACACCCCAGCGTAAGTATTAGCGTAGTATGAATGTATGGGCCCAAGTGAGTGTTTTGTGTATGATTGCTGTTTGCTAATATCGCGCTGGATCAGTTTTCTGGTAATCAGAGGATGGTTACTCTTTGTTAATTGGGTAATGAGAATTTTATTTTTATGAACTAACATCCGTATATTCGAAGTTTTGTTTTTATGTTGTCTAGAATTCCCGGGGTAAAAAGAATAGCGGATGGTAAGTGGAAGCCCTACTGCAGTGAGGTTATCTGCCAGGCAGAAATAGTACTGAAAAGTTAAGCAGGGCTATCAGTACTCGTTAGGGACTCTATGCGTGTGAGTAATAGCAAAGGAGTACGCTGGTGAAAAGTTTATGTTATATCACCTAGAAAGGGTAACATTGAAGAAGTAACAGGTATTTCGGAAGCTTGTTTGAAGAGTAAACGGAAGGGTTTTACTCGTAGTGTATGTTAGTAAACGGAAAAGGTTTACTAAGTGTGAGAGAAACTATCTTTTCGAATTTAGAGAAACTGGCACGATAGCGAATGTTTTATGTTGTTACTGAAACTTAATTAAGAATTATAGAGAAAATAAGTTTGCGTAAATTTTTGTAAAGGGAGGGTCAGTTGCCGGAGAGGGAGCTGACGTCACAAAACTCCGCACTGGGATTGGTTGAATCAGCGGTTGTGGAGAGACTCTTGTAAAGGAGGGGTAAAATGTAAAAAAAAATATATATATAAGTCAGTTTTTATATAGCGCAGCTACTCACCCTTACGGGTCTCAAGGCGCTGGGGGCTGTCTTGGAAATTAAGTGAGCTATTGCCCAGAGTCACATGGTGCTGAGCTGAGCTGCTGCCGGAGCCGGGGATCGAACACGTGAACCCTGTGCTCCGAAGTCAGCTGCCCTGGCCGCTGCACCACACCTCTCCACTGAGGGGTCAGTAGTCAGGAGCAATACTGACATCACAGGTGCCGCGCTGGGATTGGTTAAATCAGCGAGGGCCAGAAAAGCGCAGGTTGTAAAGGAGGGGTTGACAGACAAACGTCACCAAAAGGCCGCGCAAGGATTGGCTCGGAAATAAAAGATAGCAGACATTTGATTGGTCGAGATTGTAGAAGCAAAATTCTTAGTGGATAAAGGATTGCATGTTAAAACGCGATCCGACTTTAACAGGAACTCGTCCGGATAGGAGATATTTAGGTTTTGCAGAATATAATTTTATACATCGATACTTACCTAAGATGTACGGAGAAAAGAGAAAAATGTCATTTTTACAAAAGATTAAGAATTATTTAAAAAAGGACAAACCAATCAAAACTAGAGAGGGAATTATCATTCCACCAGCTAAAACGCCCGCTTCATTCATGATGATGGAGAGAGGTTATCATACTTGTGTATGGATGGAGAATTGGATAGAATATACCAAAAATGATGGAATACTAGCATTTCCCGAGAATGGCACGTTCAATGGGAGAATTCTGCAAAACTTGAGATTAAGGATGAATGACTTAGAACCCAGACCTAGATTAACTCAATATGAAGCTTTAGAGGAATGGGAAACCGAAGCATTTGAGCGTGACCGATTCAGGAGTAACAGGGGTTATCGAGGATTCTTTCCCAGGAACCAACATGAATCTAGGGACAGTCAGATGAAACAATGGAGAAGGGCAATGATTACAGAAGGACTATATCCATTGTTAACAGCAGAGGAGAAATTAGGAAGTAAATGCACAGAGAAGACAAAACATTTAATGAGAAGTGACGATTCTGAAGACGAATTTATGGAAGAAATGGAAGAAATGTTAAGGAACCCCCCACCATATCAGGAAGGAACAAGTGGATGCACCCCAAGTGCACCACAGTTAAAAACCCCATTAGTACCACAGGTAATGCATGAATTCATCCCTAGTAGAATACTTCATGACAAAGAAAGGGAAGCCCTAGAGAAGACCAGAGCAGAATTAATACAGAAAATAACACAGATAAAAGTACATCCTGATTCATTGACCATACCTGTAACAATTGGTCCAGTAGTTCCATTATATGGTACTCAGGGAAACTGTCCTCCACCGATACTTGCACCTACTCCTGTAAACGCTACAAAACCTGAAGCAGTAGTAATGGTTGAAGATCACTTTAGTGACAGCGAATCCACAATATCATTGATGGATTTACCCATTCGAGATTCTGTCAATATTACTCCCAAGAGGACTACACCTGGGTGTTCAAAAGATATAAGTCTAGTAACTTCATCAGGAGCGAAAAGTGCCACAATAGTCACCCCTGAAGACTTAGAAAGGTGGGCACAAGAATCAGATAAACAGTGCACACCTCCAAAAATAATAGACATTCATAAATTGAAAGTCAAATTAGAAGAAATAATAGCAGGAAATGTAGGACTAGATCGCTTGAATACCTATGATGATGAAGAATTATTATTTATGTGCAGAAGTATCACAAGAAATGTAAGAATATTCCATGAAAAATTATCCAATCTAGCACTACAGATGGGAATAGAAATAGGGAGATCAAAGGTGTTGCAGAAACCCTATAGAGCAGATTCTTCAGAAAAAGATTTAGAAAACATGAATGCCTCTGGAAGAAAATTACAAGTAAGGAAATTAATGATAGTTTTACAAAAATGGGGAGACCTAGATAAATGGAGAACTAGGTGGGCCAAGAAAAAGGAAGAAGCACGAGCAAGTAGATCAGCATCGGAATATGTGATGAAGGAGACAGGGAAAGCAGACCAAATGTACCCAATGCGAGAAGTTGCGGGAGGAGGATATGTACATGTCCCATGGAGCAGACAGGATATTTTATCATTTACGAATGATTTTCCAAAATTGAGAGAAAAACCAATTGAATGGTATAAGCAGGTTGAAAGGTTTGTGAAGGTGTCAAAGGTATTGTTGAAGGATTTAGATGGTTTGTTTGACATAGTGGTACCTGCCGATTTGTGGACAGATTGTAAAATTACAGTTGATTGGCCAAGTGACGAGTATCCTAGAGACCCAAAGACAGGTGCCCCGTCAAAGGATGTGATGAAAAAGTATCAGCAAGTGATAACTTACCTGAAAGGGAAAATACCACCGAAAGAAACAGATTGGGTGAAAATAGACCGAACTACCCAAGAAGCTAATGAATCGGTACATTCCTACTATGAGCGTTTATTGCAGGTATTTAAACAGTATAGTGGATTTGAGGACATTGGAGACAAAAACATGAGTCAGTTTGTGTATCGATTTGTTTACGGTTTGAAGCCAGAGATTTGTCAGATGATTAAACAACACATGCTGTGTTGGCAAGGGAAACCTATCGACGAGATTTTGAAATATGCAAAATATTGTGGAGATGATATTGAAGATAGGCATAAGAAATTACAAGAGAAGGTAATGTGGGCACAGGTGAAAATGGCTGAGAAACAGGGAATTAATTTGGAAAATCCGAGTGAAAATCAGGGAAAGGATTCTGGAATGAGTGGTGATACTGGGAATGGTGGAAAAGTGAGAGGACGAATGAGTAGAGAAGAAGCTAAAAAGAAATTTCCTTGTCATGGATGCGGAAAATTGGGGCATTGGAAGGATGAATGTAAAAAGATCCGGAATAATAATGGCCCAAATCAAAATTTAAATCCACAGACGCAGAATGACTCACAGCAGGGTGTAAATCCTCAGAGTCAGTTGCCACCTGCACCTATTCAGGGTAATGAAAGCAGAGCAAAGCACGGTACAGACATCGGATATCAAGGAGGAAGTGGTAAGAATGATTATATAAATTCACAGTTTCTTTTACAGGACGAATTCTGTCAATACAGTTCATGACGGTGCCTAGGAGAGGGGGAGAAGTAGTGCGTACTTGGCGCATCCTTACCGGTAGATCAGTCAGGTCCATACGTGGAAGGAAATGTGAAAGGTAATGATATTACTTTTCTTTTGGACACTGGTGCTACCCGGTCTACTGTAAGAACAGCAGACATTCCAGACCTTCCTCTCTCTGGTGAAGATATCCAAGTAGTGGGGGTAGCTAATCAAAGGATTAGAACACCTCTTACCGAACCAATGGAAGTTAAAATCGGAAACTTCAGAGAAATGCATCAATTTGTAGTATGCGATTCTAGCCCAGTAAACTTATTAAGCGATACAAAAGGGGATGATGGACAAAACTTATTAGGCAGGGATTTGTTGTGCAAAATGAACTGCACAATTTTTTGCACACCGGATGGTGTGGCAGTACAGACACCAGATGAAGACCATGTATATAAAATTATGATTGCAAAACAGGGTACAGAAGTAGATGAGATGTTTTCGGTATTAACAAAAGACGAGTTGCCAGAAGAATTAAAAGGTACAGTAAACCCCATAGTATGGGATTTCACAGGAAAAGAAGTAGGACTTATGGCTAAAATAGACCCAGTTAAAATTACTGTAAAAGAAGGTGCGATTTTCCCAAATACCAGACAGTACAAAATGAGTGCAGAAGTAAAAGCAGGAGTCATTGAAGAAATTAATCGAATGTTCGAACAAGACATACTAAAAGAAGTAATGAGTAGCCCATGTAACTCACCAATCATGGGACTAAAGAAACCTAGTGGAAAATATAGGATTGTTCAGGACCTGCGAAAAATAAATAAAATAGTGGAACCATGTTGTCCTATAGTGCCAAATCCTGCAGTAATTCTATACCAAATTCCTTGGAGTGCAGGATGGTTCACAGTAATAGATTTATGTCAAGCGTTCTTTTCAATACCATTGCATCCAGATAGACAGTATCTTTTCTCATTTAAATTTGAGAACAAAGTCTATGTATGGAATCGTGTTCCTCAGGGGTACACGGAAAGTCCTTCCATTTTCAATCAGATATTGAAAAAGTGCCTTGAGAAACTAGTGATGCCAGGAAGCTCAGTCCTAGTGCAATATATCGACGACTTAGTGGTGGCATCGAACACCAGAGAGGACTATGTTGTTGATTCCATAGCACTATTAAATCTTTTGGCAGAAGAAGGGCATAAAGTCTCACCTGAAAAGTTGCAGTTTTGTACAACAGCTGTTAAATATCTGGGACACCAAATTGAGAGGGGAAAAAGAAGAGTAACCTCTGAAAGAGTAAAATTAATAAAGAAAATGCAAATGCCTGTAACCCAAAGACAAGTAAGAATGTTCCTAGGAATAGTAGGTTACTGTCGGCAATGGATACCAGGATTTTCTTTACTAGCTAAATCCTTAATTAACATGACGAAAAAGAAAGCAAAGGATCCTGTTGAGTGGGATGATGAAAGTGTAGGAGCTTTTGTAAATTTGAGGAATGCCCTTTGTTCAGCACCTGCCTTAGGCATGCCTGATTATAAAAGAGAATTTGCATTATTCTGTCATGAAAGAGAAAATTGTACACTTTCTGTCCTAACTCAGAGACACGGATTAGACAGACGTCCTATAGCATATTTGTCTGCTACATTGGACCCAGTAGCAGCCACGTTGCCAGGATGCTTAAAAGCAGTGGCGGCTACTTGTTTGAGCATTGAACAAAGTGAGTCAATTGTGATGGGACAGCCTGTAAAAGTATATGTTCCACATGCCGTTGTGATTCTGTTGACAAGAACACGAACTCAGCATCTTACTCCTAGTCGGCTGACTAAATATGAAAGAATAATAATGGGTGCTGAAAATGTGACCATGGTGAGGTGTACTATAATAAATCCAGCAACCTTACTACCAGACCCATATCATGATAGAATTAAAGATGACGAAGAAAATGAACATGATTGTTTACAGATTACAGAATTATGTACGAAACCTCGCCCTGATATTGAAGAACAGCCCCTCAGAAAACCAGACAGGGAGCTATTTGTTGATGGTTCATGTCAAAGACATGAAGATGGTAAATTAACTGCTGCCTATGCGGTATGTGAATTAACTGGAATAGTCGAAGCATCCTATTTACCAGGAGTCAAATCTGCACAAGTAGCTGAATTGATTGCGTTGATAAAAGCTTGCAAAATTGGGAGGAATCAAAAAGTAACTATATTTACCGATAGTCAATATGGTTACGGGGTTGTGCATGATTTTGGCCAACTATGGATGCAGAGGGATTTCCTGACTTCTTCAGGATCCCTCATTAAAAATGGACAGTTTGTAAAGGAATTGCTGGAAGCAATACAATCACCAAAAGAATTGACTGTGGTGAAATGTGCCGCACATCAGTCAGGAGATGACTGGGTGGTAGTCGGCAACAGATATGCAGATCTGGTGGCTCAACATTGTGCCAAAAATAGATTGTCAGTCAATAAGAGGGTGGAAAGAATGGGAATCAGCTACCAACTTATGCTGTATATGCCACCTGAAACTTGGAATGATGTAAAGAGATTACAAGATGATGTTGATGAAAATGAAAAGAATTTGTGGATCAAAGTAGGTTGTTCCCAAAGAGGAGATGATGAAGTATGGATCAGTGCTGATGGCAGACCAGTCATGCCAGACTGTTTACTCTCACAAATGGCCAGAATGTATCATGGAGACACACATATAGGGAGAGATGCAATGATTAGGCTCTTCAGACAAAACTGGTATAATCCTAAGTTCAGGGCTGTTGCAGAGAGTCTTTGCCAAAGGTGTTTAACTTGCCAGATGCACAATCCAGGGAGGAAGACAATAATTGGGTTTGGAAAAATTGGAAAGGCAGAAGGACCATTTATAAGACTACAGTTCGACTTTATACAGTTACCATCATGTAGAGGGTTGAAATATGTACTAGTCATAGTGTGTCTGTTTTCAAAGTGGGTGGAGGTTTACCCTACCAGGAGATGTGACAGCATTACAGTCGCAAAACTGTTGCTAAGAGAGCTCATTCCTAGGTTTGGTTTCCCAGTAACTTTGGAATCAGATAGAGGAAAACATTTTAACAGTGAAGTGATCCAAATAATCTGTGAAGCATTCCAAATTAAACAGAAACTGCACTGTGCATATCGTCCAGAGGCTTCTGGAGTGGTTGAACAATTGAATGGCACTATAAAGTCAAGATTGGGAAAAATGTGTGCATCAACATCATTAGAATGGCCAGATGCATTGCCACTTGTTTTAATGGGACTCAGAAGCATACCTGACAGAAATACAGGATTGAGCCCACACGAGATAATGATGGGAAGAGCAATGAGACAAACACATGTTCCCACAAACAAACTGCTGAATATATCTGATGATATGGTTCTGGACTATTGTAAAGGACTGGCTGACCTAGTGCGTTCTGTCTCTCACCAGGTTGGAGAAGACGCAGTTTCCAGGCAGCCTGAACAGGAAAATGATCTGAATCCTGGTGACTGGGTGGTAGTGAAGAATCACACCAGAGAAACGTGTCTATCACCTAGATGGGGCAGTCCTTGTCAAGTCATACTGACCACAAATACAGAAGTGAAGTGTGCAGGATTTCCTAATTGGATTCACGTAAGCCACACCAAAAGAGTACCAGATCCTGAAGAAGAAAATCCTCAGACAGCATCAATCACTGAGGGAGCTGAAGGTTGCCCTGCTGAGGAATCTCAGGCTCGAGATTCAAGAGAAGCTGAAGAAGAACAACCGAGCACAAGTCAGGACTGGATACCGGTGGTAGAAATTCCTAAAGTTTACCACAGAACAAGAAGTCAAACAAGATTGGAAGAAATTGAAGAAGATCAGATAGGTGAAGAAGAAGCAGCTCAGGGAAAAGAAGAAGAGACAATAAGAGAACCTGAGCAAGGTCAGATAGGGAAAGGAAACTGGGCTCAAATTAACGAAGAACTAAGAAATTTTGAGCAGGGACAGACAGGTTTAGAAGAATCCGGTCAGGCTGCAGAAGTACAAAGTGCAATAAGCCCTGATCAGAACAAGTTAGATCAAGAAAAGTACACAGAAGAAAAAGATCATGAGAAAAATTAATATGAAGAAATAAATCAAGAACAAGGTCACCTATTGGAAACTCACAGTGGAGCTGCTGAAGAGAAACCAATCAGACCTGAAAAAGAGCAAACAAGAAAAACAGTAATTGCAGAAAATGAAACAGTACTAAGCAGTGAAAATAAAAAGATTTCTGAAGACGAAGATAAAGAAACAGTGCAAACAAAGAAAACAAGAAAAGGAGATCATTGGCCGAGCGTCATTAAAAGAGTAAAATACCACATAACAACCAGAAGTGAAGATCCAGATCAAGTAAATGAAGTGACAAGTCAAACTGAACAAGAAAATAAAACTGAGAAAAGAAAAGTAAAAGACTGAAACTTGTGAATAACAAATTCAAGGGTCCTGATTGGACTTACATCATTCTTGAAGATTACGAAAGTTCAGAGTCAAATGAAAGTGGCGACGAAGGAACAAGGGCAGAACTAACGTACGAGAAAGAAACAAGACCACCTTGACTAAGCAAAAGAGTCATATAAAGAAAAGGAAATAGATAAGAAGAGCGATCTTCCTTGTCGAAAATGCCTGACGATAGAGTTGCTGGGAGACCAAAACAGAGATGTTGTAGAAGATGCTGTGCAATATGCATATGTAGTCTAGTAATGGTGCTTATAGTATGGTTATTCCTGATTGTAGCAGTTCCTTACCTTATGATAATGGATAAAAAGATTAATAATGAAACTAAGGAGAGGACAGCAAACATGAAGGGTAATAGAGTAGAACTAATGGCCGAAAATGAACCAGAATTTCATCATGAAATAGCTGATAACGACACTAGTTTAAACGTTTTCACAAAGTTATTGTTTCAATATGTAGACACAATGGAAGTCAGTAATTGTTATGTCTGTATGAAGTTACCTGAATCAGTAGCAGAAGGATTAACATACCATCACTTACCACTGACATATGGCATATCATGTAGTGTTTTGTCTAGTTTATTTTATAGAACAGGGAGACTTCAGTATTATTATTCAAACCTAGATGTGATATTTTCTGAGGTTCCGATTCGAAAGAGTATGAACCCAGTGCTTAGTAGTCAAGACACACAGTTTATGGGAGAATTTTTCTTAACATGAAATCAATAGACATAACACATGCACATAGACACAATCTAACATGTTCTTTACATGAAGAAGGAAAGATATTTTTGAACTTAGTAGAAGATAGAAGACAAGATTTTCAAAAGAAAGCTTCTGAGCATAAGGCTCATTTACCACCTTGGGCAGAAAAAGAAGGGAGTTACACACCTGGCAAGGCTCAAGCTGCTATGGCTCTGGATTTTGTAAAGACAGGAATAATTTGTCTTCATAGGTTAAAGACTGATTATAACAATGTTTTCATCGGTACCAGTGAATGTGAACACAATTTCTTAATTCTCGGAGGTTGGGAAATCAAAGGAGGAACAGATTCAGTTTTTCCTGGAATCTATTATGTGTGTGGGAATAAGGCTTACTTTAGGCTTCCTGCACGGTGGTATGGAAGTTGTTATTTTGGAATAGTATTTCCAAAGATATACCACGTAAAAAGAAACACTGGGAGCAATGAAAACAATAGTGAATTAATATGTAGTAAAAGAGCTAGTTTTTCAGAAATTGTAGGTGATATATTTGGTGCATTGATACCTTCAGTGGGAATAATTCTGAACTCAAGGAAAATATGTAAATTGTCTACGGTGGTTGATCGTTTATCAACGGATACTGCTGGAGGTTTTCTAATGATTAATACGGAGATGGTTGAGATTAGATCTATGGTGATGCAAAATCGACTTGCTCTTGATATTATATTGGCAAAAGAGGGCGGAGTCTGTAAATTATTGAAGACGAAACACTGTTGCACTTATATTCCTGATAAGAGTGCGGAAATTGGAACGTATATACAGAATATAACTAAACTTGAGAAGGAACTAAAACCACTGGAAGTTGATAGTGTATGGGAAAGATTGACAAGTAGTATTGCGTCAATTGGTACCTGGTTTGCTAATGTAGGAAAAGGACTTATAGGTCAAATATTAGTACCCTTAGCAGGAATAGCAATAATAGCACTGACAATGATAATATGGTGCAAATGTTGTAGAAAGAATGGAACATATAATGTGACAGGAAAAGGAAAGAAGAGAAAATTAGATGAAATAGAACTTGAAGAATGGAGAAGTGAATTATACAAGAAATTGAAAGGGGATGGTAAAAATAGAAAATGTAAAAATGAGAATGAAACTATTTGCTAGAAGTTGGCATTTGATTGTGGGTAGTATTTTGATGGCTCAGAAACGCCATCAGAGAGGGGATTGATGGAGCAAGGACTCACAAATGAGACTTGCTCGTACGCAATCTCCTCACAGTATTAATTTATTAAATTTGTATTGTCTCTACTGATCCTTGCATACACTACACGAATAGTAAGGATGCTTGCCTATGTGTTTTATTAATGAATAACGCTTGTCCGTAATCCAAAATGGCCGCTAAAGCGCGGGAACCTTACTGCGCATGTCTCATCCATATCACATGGTGTGACGTCTTTCTTTGCTTGGTGGGAAATTTCTGCTTCTGCGAAGTGTGCATTAAAATGGCTGCTTGATGTTTTCACATGCTTCAGCTTGCTCTCATGTCATTATTAAACCGTCGTTTCTCTAACGCTACTAATGCGGGATAGAATTTATAATTAAACGGGAATAGAGTAGAAAGAGTGGGCATACATTGAAACATTTTATTTGTGATTTTAATGTTTTCTTCTTGTACTTTTATTAGTTCGTAAACTTGGGCCTGGGTTTGGTGAACTGAAAGCTCGTGTGACAAAGATTTTGCACATGCGCCCTGCAGTGGCAGACCAGAAAGAAAAAGATGAAGTCAACTTGGACATCACCCAAGGCCATGACCTGCTGGCCGACACCACTACATACCAAGATGTTCTCGTCGAAAAGAAACATTTTATATGAATAAATTGTAAATTTTGTCATGAGACGGGTGGGAAATAAAGCAAATGTATTAAATCGAAGGGGCGCTAGTTTAAAAACAATAGGCTTCAGAAATACAAGGCAAATCAATATGGTGTGAGAATCCACCCCCTGTCCCTGTCCAATCAGAAGTAGTGGTCCCATATTTTAGCAACATTAAGGGGAGGTACATGGGCGTAGAAAGGTATAATAGATATAGAATTAGCTAATTAGTTAGAAGGAGATGCTGCAACGGAGCAGACGTACACACGAGAACAGGCGTTCGTACTGTCAAGCTTCTAGCTCCAGACTGCCAAGCTGAATCGATTACAGACTGAACCGCTGTTCAGAGCGGTCCTGAGGAGGGGGTGGCGGAGTCCATTAGAAGGAAGACACGGGCGAATCGAGGAGAAGTCGAGTATCAGAGAGGGGAACAACGCAGGCGTCGCTGTAGAGAGGTCACCGGTCCTGTCCTGATCCTGGAAGAAGTCTTTGCTCTTCATCCTTCCTGGGTCCTATTCTTTCCAACTCCTTGGCCAAGGGGTTTGGTTCTCGCACTTAGGTAAATATAATGCAACCTTTAGTTGCGCTGCTGTCTCTATCTTCTCCCTTTCTGAGGGACCGTCATTGATTAGCAATAATTATTCTATGCTTCATCTTGGGTATGCGATTAAGTACTGTGTGGTTCTGTATTTTACTCTGCTAAATCTTTAGATAAACATTTTAAAACTTCCTGACTCAGTGGTTATTTCAGGATTATGTACTATAACGAATGTCACTCATTTTAAACTTCCCAATTAGCAAAGGATTCATTGGTAAGTCATTACTCTTCAATCAGAAGGTAATTGGTAGCAGGGATATTTTGATAAAGAGTATAACTGACACCCCAGCGTAAGTATTAGCGTAGTATGAATGTATGGGCCCAAGTGAGTGTTTTGTGTATGATTGCTGTTTGCTAATATCGCGCTGGATCAGTACCATGATCAGTTGTGAAGCAAAGCATCGTAGAAAAAGAAATAGGATGCTATTGGGGAAAGGATGATTAAAAGCCCTGGAATAGTCCGCCCACCCTTATTGCATTATGGAAATGATAACTTGAAATGCTGCCTAGAAATCAGTGCTGATGTGGCATTGAGACTTTTCAGCTAACTCTGCCAGAGAGTGCAGGTGACTATGGCCAACCATCATCACGGTTGCTACGCAACAAGAGAAGCTTGTTGTTGAAGCCAATTTGTGACCACAGGATAGGGGTGGCAACAAAATGCTTACCCCCTCAATACACGTGCAACAAATCACTTAGCTGCTCTAGAAAGTATGTTATAGTGTCAGTGATTAGGTGTGGCCATGGGAAGTCAGCTTCAGTGCCCGTGGCAAACCTAAAAGTTGTGTGGGGCCTGTACACACACACATTTCTTTGTACAACAGCAAATGAATGCTGGGCAGTGACTTGCCTGGCCGACAAGGCAGATGCTTAGCATCAGAACTCAGAGAACTGGGCTCTTCCAATCTGAAGTAATCCTGGGCACCAGGTCTGCAATTCTTTGCCTGAGGACCTCGCTGTGGTACGAACACCAAGGGCCATCAATATTCTCCAATGCAAGAGTGGAGGCTGCAACATTTGGGACGCTCCACGCAGAGGCTGCTGACCTGTGTGATCATGAGCTGCGGGCTGGATGCTTGGGCAGCCCCCAACAGTGGCATTGACTGTAGCCTCATATGGAGGTGAGCGGTAGTGGGGGTTACGTGACTGTGGGACCCCCGAGAAGACTGCTGTGCTCCAAGGTGGCCTCTGGGCATCCTACCCTCTTTCCGGCCCCTGGCAACTTGCGTGGCTGGAGCTCCAGTGTGAGAGAAGGGCCAAGTTGGTCCTTCTGGGGCCACTGAACCTTTTCCCTCTACTTGCCTGGCCCGTGGGGCTTCTTAGGTGGGAGTGAGACCTGGGATTACTCCCGGAGGACACTGCAGGAGCCTCTACAGGCCCGGATGGCAAGATGTGGGTGGCCTAGAATTGGCAACAGTTATGGGCAAAGTGGCTGGTGTGATTCCCCCACACCGGCAGAGAAATGGATGCAAGGGTTGAATTCTCAATAGGAGATGAGGAGCACCCAATTTAGGGCAGGACGGGGTCCCCCCAAAGACTGAGCTGTGTCGCACAGCATGAGGAGGACTGCTAAACAGCGTGCCACATTTCTCTTCTCCCATCCTCTCTGGACTGAGGAATGCCTGAAGACCCCCCCCCTCTGGGTACCCAACGAGTGGGTCCAGTATTGGTGCTCATCACAGACCGGTGGGCAAGAGACAGTCACCACCTGCAATGCCCCTTCTGTTGCTTTGGGCCACTCTCTGAAGCATTGATGACCTCTGCGACTTGAGGTGCAGTCCCGGACTCTGTACCTGGGACGTGTGTGCAGTCCTCTGTGAAGGCCAGCACGCATGGTCATTCGGGGCCTGAGGACAGTGCTGTGGGTGAAGGTAATATTGGAGGTGGCCTATCGGAGGGCCCACCTATGCACAATGTCTACAATCCTCATGGCTCGCCAGTTGTTATAGACCTATGCTGTCTTCTAGCACAAACGATTACCTCCCCAACTCATCGACTTCAACCACACTGGGGTCTTGTCTACGATCAGTGAGCTGCTTGTTCTGCACTTTCTTTATCCATGGGAGGGATGGACGACTGCAAACGGACCCACAGAGTTACCACTTTCACTCTTTCCTCAACAAACTCTACACACTTTTTTCAGACTCCTGTAAGCTGGGACACACAAAAACGCCCAAGCCTGATCACCCATCATCCTAACCCATGGAGGCTGCTACTCAAGCAACAGAATCTGCTAAGCTGTACGACATCTTCTTGGGTATCTATGGAAGGCAAAATTGATTATGTGGCAGTTGACCTGACTCTCCTGCGCAATGACCACGGCAAACTCTCAGATCATGCCACACAATCCAGAAGGCCCGGCTGAATTAACACCCCGGACGATCGACCTCTGGGCCCAGATGAAAGACATTAGGTATAAGGTGAGTCTCCTAGAATACAGGGTGGAGGATGCAGAGGGCTGCTCTTGTCTCAGTAATATCAGAGTCGTGGGGCTTGTGGAGGGGACTGAGGGTCAACAAGTGAAGGATTTCCCGGAGACAGGGCTCCAAGATCTGGTCCTGAGTGAGGAGCTGACCCCATATTTTTCAGTGAAAGGGGCACCCAGGGTACCCTCGGGACGGCCTCCCCAAGGGGCACCGCCATTATAAGGACCGGGATGCTATCCTGCGTAGAGCTAGACAGTCAGACTCTATCCTCAAGGACAATCAAGAAATTCTCAGTTTTCCATACTACACGCTGGCAGTCCAGAGAAAACAAGCCTCCTTTTTGGGAGCTAAGCGAGGCCCAGCACTTCTCTACAAAGCTTAAAATTATTACAGGACAGAAATCCCACTTCTTTATGGATACGGAGAATGCCTGGAGATGGGTGGAGGCCCGGTAGGTACTAGCAGGGGGCAAGGGATCCCAAGGTCTCCCCTCTGGATTGCTCCAGAGATGCCTTCACAGGTCCCAGAGGGGCCCAGCAAGGACGCTGCAGATACCTACCACACCCTCCCAATCCCAGGTCCAAGACAGTCAGCGCTCAGCTTTGGACATTGCTGCTGCCTTCCATGACACTCACCCGTCATCCTCTGGCCTGTCTGATGAGGACTCTGGGAGTGCCATCTCTTCTTTCCTAACCCCTCGTGGCCGCTGCCCTTTGCCACAGGTTACTCCACAGGTGGCTGATTGACATCCTCTGAGCACTACTGACCCCACTCTCTCCCTTCCCCCTGCCCAGTCACTGCTGGCACTAAAGATTAGCATTTGGGTGTCATAGTTACTGAGCCAAGGCAGAACTAGATCTCCCTACTTACCCTTGTCACACCCAGGGATGGCCCCTGTGGGAGAAATGCCTCCCAGACTCCCTACAGCACCCTTCTCGGCCACTTTCAACCCAGTGCCCATGATATCCTACCCTTTCTGAGCCCGCTCAGTACTTTGATCTTCATTTCCACCTAGTGTGCCCAGTCCCCGTGTTGGGAGTTGCCATTGTGTGGTTTGAACGACGAGCCTTGACTCTGTTGCCCATGGTATTTTTTAACACAGATACCCCGTTGGCATCTAGTTTCCTTGTTTGTATTGTTACAACGGCACATACCCACCCCCTCTCCCCCACCCCCTGGTGTCCTCTACCCCAGAAGTGTTCTACAATCCCTAACCCCCATGGGAATTTACAGGGGCCCTCCACCATAATGTCCACGCCTCGTACTTTCCAGATTCTTTCCTGGAACATCAGAGGCATGCAAACACCCACGCTACGCTATAGGTTTTATTCCCTCCTTAAGCATAGGGCAGTTGACATTGCACTTCTGCAGGAATCACACATTACACATGCAGAAGCAGAGTGTCTCCAGAGACGGTGAAGGGCACAGGTTTAGTCCACTAGTTAGTCACCTTATGCCTGAGGCACCCTTATCTGGGTGAGGGCAGGTATTCCACTAAAGGTCTTAATCCAGGAAACAGATCCAGAGGGCCGCTTCATTCTTCTTGTTGCCAGATCACCATGGCAGTGTGTATGCCCCCAATTTCTATCAACTGGCCTTTTTTCAACACCTCTCTGCCTATTTAGGGTGCTGGGCTCACCTACCGTGGGTCTTGGGTGGTGACTTTAACTGTGTCCTGTTCCTTTCCCTGGATCGATCCCATCCTCACTTGCATCAGCCCCATCGATGACCAATGCCTATGATCTGACCACCTAGCTTTGCCAATGGTCGCTATGTGATGCTTGGTGTCAACTCAACCCGGGCATTCAACTCCATTCATATTATTCTCTGGTGCAAGAGTTTTATGTTCGCCTGGACCATATTGTATGTTTTAGCTCCATAAGCTCTTTGGGCTCATCCCCAGACTGATGGTTTTTTTTTAGGGGCACACCCCCCTCCCAGGTCCCCACATAGAAATTGCAATCCTCACCCCTAGAAGACCCAATCTTCCAAGCCACGATCTTGGAGCAGATAATAGAGTATTTTGACCATAATGAATGGTCGGCTACCTCCCTGGCCATGGAGTGGGAAGCTTTTAAAGTCATTCTGAGAGGTGCCTGCATCTGTATCAGTTGCAGCAAGCACCACACCATTTTAGATGCCTTAAGCCAGGCAGAGCAGGCATATATAGCCATGGAGCACCTGGTGGTGTATGTCCCAGAACAACACCCATCCCTCACACAGCTTTGGGAATGGCTGGCCCAGCTACTTGAACAATTAAGATGCCTAGACTACCAGGCATATGTTGTGAAATCTCACTCTGAATGAGACAAATTGGGCCGACTCTTGGCATGGCTGATCAGGAAAGAGTCACAACAGCCTCTGATACCGCAACTTCGCTGAGCGGGTGGCATGGACCTCTACTCCCAGGGGGACAGCCATGAAGCATTTGTATCTTTTTATGCCTCATTATAATCACCCCTTCCAGGCGCCCTGGCAGCGGAGGTCCCACATTTTCTGACCAAGGCCCCGCTACCAGTCCTCTTCATGATTGAAAAGTTGGAGTTCAACACACCCAAATGGTGGCAGAGCTTAGGAGGGCATTAGTGGAGATTGCAATTGGGAAAACCCCATCAGTCAACCGCTTACGGACTGCAATCTATATGCAGTATACAATGGACCTGGACCGTCGCTTGGTGAAAAGTTATTGGTCTCTCTGCTGATGTCGGGCTAAGACCCCCTAAGTCCTTCCTCCTACCACCCCATTGCCATTTTGAACACGGACTATAAAATCCTAACAATAATGTTGGCTTCCAGAATCCAACAGATTTTGCCGTGCCTAGTCCACAGCGATCAGAGCGGCTTTGTCTCAGGCCACAATATGGCGCTTAATATTAAGCTTTTTTACCATTCATGAGGCCTGGCTGGCCACGGGCAGCCACCTTGGTCTTGGATTTAGAGAAGGCCTTTGACTCTATGGGGTTATTTATTCACAGCGTTGAACCGCTATGGGTTTGGGGACCGGACCATAATGTTCATCTGTTTGTTATATACAGCGCCAATGGTGAGGGTCCAAATAGGATGCCTCATATCCTGGGGCACCTCATTGCAAGAGCCACCTGGCAGGAGTGCCCCCTATCCCCTCTGTAATTTGCCCTGGTGGTGGAGCCACTGGCCTCCCCCCGCTGCATTGGGGTGCATGGGGTATTCCCTTGCCAGACTGCACCCACACAATTTCCCTCTACATGAACATGGATCTTTTTTACAAGACCTTACTATAGATCTCTCTAGTTTGGGTGGCCTCTTGTCTGCCTTCGGAGACCTTTCGGGGCTCCGTGTGAGCTAGACAAAATCCTGTGTTTACCCCCAAACTTCTATGACACCCTAGATCCCAGTGCTTATGGGCCTTTTAGATGGGAAGGCCGCTCCTTCTGATATCTGGATGTCAATGTTTACCACACCAATATCAACCTCCTCGATGGTAATTAGACCAGGACGGTGTCTTCCCTTCATGCCCAAGTTGCCTTTTGGAAAACTCTTTTGCTCTCAGTAGCCGAGCGTATAGCCCTGGCAAAAATGGCAATACTCCCCCCCCCGCTCCCCCCGCTCTATCACTTTTCCGGGGTTAATCACTATTCCAAGATCTACACACATTGGTGGGTGATCTTATTTGGCACTGTAGCAGACCCAGAGTAGCCCAAGCTAAGTTACAACTCCCAAGGGAGGTATGAGGTTATTGGGCCCCCACCTTTGAAGTATATTGACAAGTGCCCAGCTACAATGGCTCACCCACTGGATGGCAGGTCTTGACCTGGCAGACCCGTTGCCATCCCACCCCCAATGACTACAGGGATGCTCCTCGCCCTCCTGCTCCTAAGGGCATGGCCTTCCCGAGAGCTTCCACGCTTTATGTGGGTGGTGCTACCATGTCTCTGAAGAGGTTACTGCCTTCCTCGTGGGAGCCTCACCATGCCCCATCTATCCTGCTGCTGGGCCATCCTGGGGGCACCAGGACTCTCACTCAGAGGGACCTCCGAGCCTGGGATGGAGTAGCCCTGTCGACGCTTGGGAATTTATTTGCCAATGGCCATCCCCTCTCCTTTGAAGAGCTGATGGAGCAATAGAGACTCCACCAGGGGCGGTTTCTGACATATGGACTCTTCCATATTCTTCTGAGGGAGAAGTGGCAGGTCAAAGACTCTGAAACATCCACTGACACCCTGGTGGATAGCCTATATACTCTCAGAGATGGACGATGGTTTGTGACATGACTTACTAGGGCTATGATTACACTTACACAACAACCCCTACAAACACTCTGTGACTTTTGGGAAACTGACTTTGGTCAGGCTGTGCATGACAAGGAGTGGCAGAGAGCATTGACTCACCCACACAAGATCTCTCGCAACGCCAGGCTACAACTGAATCAATTTAATATACTACACAAAGCATATCTCTCACTGCAGTGAATTTACCTCCTTTTCCTGATGGCCCAGAAACATTTGTCCAGTGCCAGGCTCTAGCAGCTGACCTCCGGCACATGGTCTGGGACTGCTCTCACCTTACCCGGATAGGGCAAGATATCCACTTGGTAATAGCATTAACTACAGGCCGCTCAATCCTGGATACATGGGATGCAAGCCATCTAGGCATAGACAAATGTCAGAAAAAATATAAAACAGTGTCTCACTTCACTGACTTGTCACTTGTCCTAGCAAAATGTACCATGACAATGCGGTTGAAACGTTCGACTCCCCCTAATAGTGAAAGCTGGAGAGCAGCAGTGGTGTGTTGGGCGAAGGGTGAGGCGACAACACTGCATAGAGAAGAGGCCACGGGCCTACACAACCACCCTATTGCCCCGCTTTGAGGCCAGCTTTTGTGCTGTTTCATAGCCACCGAACATGAGACCCCTTGGGTTTCATCTCCATGAGGTCTCCTCCTCTGTTGCACTTGCCCTGGAGGACCCTTGTGATAAGTGGATCTGCACCACCTCTATATAATTAGAACCCTTCCCTCTCTCTCTCATTTTTTCCATATATTACTGGAGCGGGACCAAACCCCCTTCCCCATGATCTCTCTCCACCCACCTCTTCCTTCCCCGCACCTGTCCATTTACATTAATTGGCATGGTTCAACTAAGCTTCAGAATCCACTCTTGCCATATATGTGCTATCTGTAACTGTAATTATTTTTATCATTCATGGACAGTGTGTGATCCCAGAAGCTGAATAACTTACACCCATTACCCTGGGTTAACCTATGCCTACTATATATGTTGGCAAATGTTCTCCTGAAGAATGTCTCAAGTCTTTTGCACTTGATTATGAAATCAATAAAACATGTTTAAAAAACAGCCAGTGAATGCCTTTGCTCTTGGTTGGTCATGGGTGGCTAGGTCAGACTGGCCTAAAGGGCAATCAGGAGATGTTTGATGGACTGGTCTGATAGGTCAGTGTGTGGGCTGTTTTGTTCGGCTGGTTGTGATGAGTGGCAGCACATTGGGCTCCCTGGAAATTTCACCACAGTGAAGTCCATCAGCTCCAACATCTGAAGGCACCTGTCCATGCAGGCGTCTAAACCCTGGATCCTGCCACGCCCAAATTTAACAGTGGCCCTGGAAACAATTTTATCTGCTCCCACTGTGAACCCAAATGCCGTGGAGGGACTCCAGGACATGAAGGGGAAATGGGGGGCAGAGGGGTTAAACTTAAAGAGAACAATACCCGGAGTCAATGGTAAAATGTAAACACAAGACAAACCCTGATATGCAACAGTCTGCAAGGTACCACTGTGAACATACCAAAAAACAAGGAGCATTGTAGACACGGTTGTCCTTTATGGCCACTCTTCAGGCAGAGTGGCTTATTTGAAGTTTTATTTTTGCTATCAGTTTGCATGTACAGCGAAGGGCAGACTCATTCAGATTAAGTAACAGGACAGGAAAGACAGACTCAGAGTAATGGCCATGCTCTCAAGAGTCAACATATCGTAAAAGACTATGAGACCTGATGCATAAATAAATGGATAAGGGCAAGTTTCACCCTGTTGTCACTAAGTTCTCCTCAATGATCTTGGATTTAGATTTCAGACTCATTTTACTGTGTGCCTATTACACAGCTGGCTTCTGTTGGTATTCTGGCGTATCACAGGTATGTGCTGGACACTTTGCAAAGTATGGGGTGTAAAACACATGCACGTGCTCCTGGAAAGCCTACCAATTCCTTTATATAATAATCATATTTGAGAGGGAAATGTGAACATTTGATAAACATTTGTACAGCTGGAAAGGCATTGCCACATTTGCATGGGGCATACCTCGTACAAATGTGATCTGAACACTTGTTTGCACAGGGTAAATATGCCAAAGTAGTCGTTGCTAATGGGGGCTTAAGATACATTGGGTTATGGGAAGGCAGGAGAGCTGGTCTAGGACACAGATTAGTTGCTGTGATAGGATCCGCACATCACCTAATCGTAGCTTTCCTGGAACATGCTGTCTGATTTTGTTTGTCTGTTGCAGGTATTTCTGTTGAGCTATAAGCTGATCAATGTAATAATTAGTGGTTGGTGAATTTAAATTTCACCTGCAACGTTTACAAACTTTGCATTTGAAGATGGTTACCCAAGTTATGTAAAATGTACAAAACTTCACCTAGGGGACAACAATTTTTGCAAAAACTTTATGTTGACAAATTCCGAAGCAAAAATTATATTTTCTGAGATAATTCTTATGAGTAAAAGTTAATTAGTTAATAGTGAATTTTCTTTCTCCAAAACCTACTATTAAGGGAATTGCTTCTCGCAATTTCTCATGACCAACATTGCAATTTCTCATCCCCTAGAAATAATCTGCAATGCTTGTGTTCTTTCATTCTGAATATGAGTGTCTTGGCAGCAGGTTTTTGAGATATCTGGCAGTAGTGCTAAGCAGCTTTTGGGCCTTTGCTAGTGGTAAAACTGACATAAGATGAACGCTGTGGTTGGCTAGAGGTGAGGTAGTGTAATTTCAAAAAGGCAATATTTTTAATTTATCTTGTACTGGAAATGACAGGCTTGGGTGTACTGACTAGGATTGCAGTCTTTAAGCTATCAGAAACTTTAGCTGGTGCCCAGCTATTGTCTTCCCTATCAGAGACTTTAGAAGGGGCCCGGCTACTGTCTTCCCTGATTGGGACCAGTAATTGGAATAAGCCACAATGGAAATGCAGAGCCCTGCTGTACCATGCAGCATAGTCATAAGCAGTCAGTTCCGGATTACCAAATAGGCAAAGTAGGCAACGGCCTATGGGCCCCACTCCTTTTAGGGGCCCCGCAACAACGGATCAAAATAATATTGATTTGATCTTGAAGGAAAATTACAATCAAGCTTTATTAAACTGTTTCCAAAAGATAGAAAAAAATGAATCATCTCAAAGAAACAAAAACTTTACATTAACGACTCCACTTAATACAACGTCTTGCAAAAGGTAGACTTCCAAGATATCCTGAAAGATTTCACCACAAACATATTAAGGAAAGCGAATATTTAAAGTTTTGTTGGATTATGAAAATTTGTAAAAAAAAATAGTTTAATAACATTAATAATTGTTAATGTTTCGTTTTGTGTAATAAAATTGGTTTATTAAAATTGTTGGTTGGTAAAATAAAACGTATTAGGAGATAATTTGCGGGGGGCCCTGAAAGTTCGATTGCCTAGGGGCCTCCACAGGGTTTAATCCGGCACTGTAAGCAGTCTATAAATGTCCACCATGAACTGAGTTTGTGCAAGTGCAGGATGGACCTGCATGCTGTTTTCCCTCTTTTGCTTGACAGCAGCTTGGTCTGGCATCTTGATTTATCGTCTTATGGATTGATTTATGTACTAGAGCTGTTGCACACCTGTATGATGTAGGTCCTGATACATTTTTAAATGAGTGACAGGTTTCAGACAGGACACAAATGTCAAGGAATGTCAAAGTATTTCCACTGAAGAAGAGTGGGCACTGAATCCGCTGGAGACAGCTGTTGCTGAAGTAGCTAGCAGTAGGATCATCCTGGGACGGTGCGGTTCTACCTGGAGGAGTTGATGCTGGCTGTAAACTCACCTAGAGTATGTCAGGTCTGCCAACCCACATGGTGCCATTGTGTGTCACACAATGTCGGCTCTGCTCACACAGTCTCCTGGTGGGGAGCCCAATACCACAAGTTGGGCAAAACTATGTGCTGAAAGACTTGCGGAGTGTGGATTTCTAGCTCCTGTCTGGGCTAATGTACAGGGGTTTCGTAAATTCCCATGACATTAACAGAAGCCTCAGATCTTTTTTTGGGGGTGGGGTGGCGGTACAGAAGGACAGCGCTCGGCACAAAGCCCTACCCCCTCCCTGTCATAGTCCACCTACCTTGATCCCAAATGATTCCAGTGGGTGGCGACACTAGTTCCCGAATCCTCCCGAGACTTGCCCTCAGTTTACAGGAGGAGACACTGCTCTGGTAGCAAATCCCAGCGGTAAGGAGGTTGGGAGGGAGCAAGCGTGTAGAGTCAAAGATGCTGTGGCTCATCTACTTTGAGCAACACTGAAGCAGGCATTCACACCAGTCTGATGAATGGTACTGGCAGATATGGTACCTATAAACAATCAAATAGTAAGGCTTTAGTCTAGTAATAACTCTTTCTCTTAGGTATCACCTCACAAAAGCTTTTCAAATCTCAACCATCCTTTAATTTTGTTGTTGTTTTGTTTTCATTTAAATTGTCCGTAGAGGCCCCTTCATCAAAGTTCTCGAAACTGTAGTGAAAATGATTTCAGCATCAAACCCACAAGCAAATTAGCTTCACCAAGTCCTCTAAGGCAGAGTCCTGCCAACAGTATGCACAAGTTGAACGAAAACACTGGTTACCTTTTTTGCAGCACGATGTTGCGACTGTGCTCAGTGCGTAGTAAAATCAAGTCTGTTATTGCGTCTCTCCATTTCTCCTTGTTCTTTTTTCAATCCAGGTGAGAGACTAATGCGGGACGTTCTTTGCGGTGAGGTCAATGCGGGAGGATCATGGGAGCTGGCAAGGCAGAGTCCTGGAAGCCGGGAAACAGGTAAGTGGCAGGCGAAGAGGCTAAGTAAAGGAGAGGAGTGTGGATGGTCTTTAAATAAGACTGCTCTAGGACATTCATAAAAGTCACATTCTAATTGTTTGTAACAAAGAACAGGTGCAGATAATTAACTTGACAAGGCTGCCTTCTAGAAGGTGCTTTAGAATGTTCACAAAGGTCGGGTTCTAATTGCTTATAGCAAGGAACAGGTGCAGATGATTAATTTGATGAGGCTGTCTTCTAGAAGGTGTTTTAGAATGTTCACAAAGGTTGTGTTGTCATTGCTTATAACAAGGAACAGGTGCAGGTGATTAATTTGATGAGGCTGTCTTCTAGAAGGTGTTTTAGAATGTTCACAAAGGTTGCGTTCTAATTGCTTATAGTAAGGAACAGGTGCAGGAGATTAATTTGATGAGGGCTGTTTTCCCGGAAGGTTCATGTTGAGGTCATCTATGCCGATTGCTTGATGCTTATTCTGGAGGATTTTCTGGATGTTTCGCTGGTGCCTGAAAACTGACCTTGCATATGCATGGTAAAACATTTGTAAAAGCTATTAAGCCTTTTCAAACAAACTGGGGAACACCAGCTGCAGCTAGCTATTACCAACAGCATGCAATATGGTCAAAAGACGTTTGTTCATTCATAAGTGTTTAGGAGGAATGATACTGAGTCATGCCGTTATATTGTGATAGTCAAGAAAGGTGAGCAGTGGCAGAAATCCTGACACTCCTTATGGCCCTGCACTGTCATGCCTCATAACAGAAACGGGCTCAAGGCCCTGCCCCCTAAGCAGATCCTGCCAGTCTAAGTCCCCACCTCCTCTCACACAATGCGATTTATCTCAAAGTTGTCAGGCCTGCTCTTGTAGTTAGCAGCATCTTCCTAGACAAAGCTGTCAGCAAACCTCATAGACATAGTGTGTGGACATGGATGTCACATGTACTGCAAGCCCTCTTTGCTTACACAGATTCATGGACATGACAGGACTTTGGCCAATTTAACAAGTCCTTCTGAGCTTTCAAACTTTTTGCGGATGTTATGCCTCCCTTTCTAGAAACTTCCACCTCTTCTGCTATTGTCAGCCCAACTGCAAAATGCTCCCTCATAAAGCATCCACCTGAAACATTTCAAGCTGGACAACCGAAGGAAGGAATTAAAAGGAATAACACCAGTGTTTGGAGCATAAACTAATCTACAGACAAATGAGAAAACAATACAAAATTGCCATTACTGCTGCTCAAAAATATTTTGGGAGAGTTCCATCTCTTAAGCTGTAAGCCAATCAAGTAGTCTTCACAAACTGATCTCTGCTGCTTATTTCCCAAGACTATGTTATGTAGGTTCAGAATCTGCTCTGCGGCTCTGTGAACATATAAGCGCCTTTTTCCTGGACAAAACTAACAAGATAAGGCGGAGTTTGATTGTGACCACAAAAAGTCAAATCCATTGCCCTGTTGTCCACCCACTTCTTCTTTGGGCTTCTCCATGCAACTTGTTATCCCGGTAACCGGTTGGCCCTTTGCTAAGTTTCTTAAAAGAAACAAACGCCCCATGGACCCTGCACCTTCCTGGCTCCTTAAAGAGCACCAAGGTGAGTTTACATCTATCATTTCTCATTAAATTATTCTGCCTTTTTACAATGGCTGTGTCCCTGCCACGCTACAAAAATGGGTTAATCACTCTACTTTAATAAAAATCAGCAGGAACTTTCAGTTTTATCCAATTATCATTCAAGCACCAATCTGCAAGTCTTGGCTAAAGTGTTGGAAAAGATTGTGAACACACACCTCTAGGAAGATATTGATAAGCATAACTGCTTGTCCAAATTATAGTTTTGGTTTCGACCTCATCATTGGATTGAGTTACTCTGCTGCTGGGGTGAAAATTTGTGATTTACAGACAAGGATGCAGGCTGCTCTTTAGTGATGCCTGACCTCTCAACAATGTTTGTTACTGTGGACCATACTATTCTTTGGGAGGGTTGTCCTTGGTTGCCTGTGATGCAAAGCACTTTATTAACTGATTCACATGATTTTCTTCCACAGCGATCACATGGGTTCCTTCTGTTTTTAACCAGGAAACTTCACCACTTTGCGGGGCTCCACAAGCCTCCCCATTGTTGCCTGTGCAATAAGTTTTGGGTAAGATTGAAGCTTGAATGCAAAATAACTACTTGCAGCTCAAGAACAATAAAATGCAAGTATTTATTTTTGGAACTGTTAGAAGATTGGTTTAGCTTCAAAGCCTTTCCATGAGATGCTTGCTATCATGACCTCGGATGCCCACATAAGTGCAGTGGTGGGAAGCTGGTATCACCGGACCAAATGAAAGACAAATCTACCCTTCCTCTAGCTACGCACGAAGCCCTAGTGCCGACACTGGTGGTAAATTCCAAATAAGATTATTGTTATTGTGTCTTCTCTGATCTCCCTACACTAGCTGGCTGTGAAAGATTGCATCAGCTCTAAGGTAGGGATCACAGTGTTTATCTTAAGTAATTAGAACTCGTGCCCTAAAGTGACTATAACTTGCGCCCTGGTCATGCACTGCTAATTACTTGACATATTACATCACTCATGACATGTTATATGACATCATTAATAATATGACAGCAACATCTGAAATGACATCACTGATGACAACACTACATGGCAGTGGAGTGAGTTATAGTTACTTTAGGGCACAAGCTATAGTAACTTAAAATAACTATAACTGGTGAATTTCAGTGGTTTTGTTTGTTTAAAACGATATGTTCCCTAAGACAACCATAACTCGTGCCCTCGCTGAATAGGCCACGTTATAACGCATGCGTTTAGAACGCATGCCATTACAAAGCGGTGATTACAACGACTGCGTTGTTACATCGCATAGCATTACAACGCAAGTCATTACAACGACTTGCTGTATGGGGGCGCTGGATGTTGGAATAGTATAATTTACTATTCCAACTCCAGTCTGTGCAACAGTAGGGAAGGTGTTGGATTTAAAATCCAAAACCTTCTCCCCCCCTAAAGAAAGTCGTTGTAACGGCTTGCGTTATAATGGCATGCGATGTAACAATGCGGTCATTGTAATGACCGTGTTGTACTGGCATGCGTTGTTTTGCATGCGGGGTAAATGATGTTTCCCGCCCTCGCCATGCAGTTTTCTCATTAATAATTTTACAGCAAATGTTGCAGCGATATTATCAATGATGTCATAGAAGATGTCATAAGTAATGTAATATGTGGGGTATTTAGCAGTGCATGGCGAGGGCGCAGGTTATAGTTACCTTAGGGCACGAGTCATAGTTACTTGAGATAATTTTAACTTTAACTACTAAATATCTATGGTTTTGTGTGTGTAAAATCTGGACCTAAATATAATGTCCCTGTAACCTTTGGTTTTTTTCAGTGAATTAATACGGTTATTTAATTGCTATTTCCTAACTATAACGTCCCTGTAACCTTTATTTTTTCCAGTGATTTTCTAGGTTTTTTTTTTAACGTAAAGTAATATTTCATTACCCTACGTTAACCCATCCGCTGCCGCACACAGCCAGGGATTGGTCGCAGGGCCTAGTCTGCGGCTAGGCCCTGTGTCGAAACCCCCAAAGGCAGCCAACCCAGTAGAGGTGCATGCAGCCCCCTCCCTAAACCGATTTAGGTCCCAGAGACCCCATTCCCTGGGGCCCGGCACATTTTGATGGGGAGTGGGGCACGTGTCCCCATCCCAGAGGTTCACCACTGTAAATATTGGGGGGGCATGCAGCCCCCTCCCCTGCCTGATTTCAACCCCAGGGACCCCATTCCCTGGAGCCCAGCACCCTTTGTAAATGGGGAGGTGGGCATGCAGTCCCCCACCCAGGCTGATATTGACCCTGGGGACCCCATCCCTCGGGACCTGCCAATAAGTAAAGGTGGAGGGGGGTCACATGGCCCCATCCCCCGGGGCCTGCCCAACGAAGGGTAGGTGCCCTGGTGCCCACTCAGGGCAGCGCCCATCTCCTCGCTGGGGGCTGTGGGGGGGAGCCCTAGGCTTCCACTGCCCCAGCCAACTCCCCGCATTCAGTAGGAGCTGGCATTGCTCCCACCTGCAGGGAGTAACTAAAAATGCTGCTCCCTACGGGCAGGGGCAATATTCAGATCTGTTTGCCTGCCCACATCACTGCAGGCATGGAAACAGATCTAAAGTACGCTCCCAGCTGGCGGGAGCATTTTTAAAGCTCCCTCAAATGGCAGTGGACTTCGTGTTTGCTTTCGCTTGGTGGGTGCTTTAGAATTGCTCCCATCAAGCGAGAGCAAAAACAGGTTTCCCTGCCCGCGCCAGTACGGGCAGGGAAACTGCACCCCTGGACACCCTGGGACATAGCAGGAGCTGGCCCTGGGGAATGGGGTCCCCAGGGCCATTAATGGCTCTGGGGGGGCCGCGTGACCCCTCTCCCCATTACTATTACAGCTGGGCCCTGGGGGATGGGGTCCCTGGGGCTGAAATTGGCCCGAGGACAGGGTCTGCGTGCCCCCTCCCCTTTTTTTACTTCAGCCGGGCCCAGTGGGATAGGTCCAAGGGGCAAAAACCAGCCTGGGAGATGGGGTCACATGCCCCCTTCCCAGTTATAATAAGACCGGGCCACGGGGTGGGTCCCTGGGCTGAGATCGGCCCCTCACCCCTTCTCAATTTTGGCCAGTCCCCGGGGACGAAATCGGCCTGGGAGGGGGGCCTCGTGCGCTCCCTATTCCCCATAATATTGTTTATTAATCCCCCGGGACCTGGCCCACCCGGGGATCGGAAAAAAACAAGCATGGTAAGCCGCACTTGATTTAATTTTGCCGCAGATCCTCTACAAATTTGCAGCAACATTTGAAAAGAAAACCTTTTTTGGTCCCCAGTGGGACCCCACCACCAGGCCCAGAGGGCTAGGGTATTCCTACCCTGCCCCATTGTGTTTTAAAAAAAATGTTTTTCTTGGGACTCCAGCCGAGTCCCATGTCCCAAGATGGCTGCCAACACTTCCTGGTTGAAGTGGTGGCAGTCAATCAGATCCCACCATGAGATCTGTTGGATCTGTTGAGGATTTGCGTCCCTAGATATAAATGCATCTCTTTTGTTTAATAACTCCAAAACTATTGAATGGATATACACCGAATTACAAAAAGCACTCTTTCTGAACCAAGATCTAGATTTTTGCTAAATTTGGTGTAATTCCGTTCAGCTGTTCAGGCTGTAATCATGTCCAAAATCCCTATGAGAAATTGCATGTTTTTTTTTTGGGGCACCCCCTTTTTCTTGGCCCCCACTTGACAAAACACCCCAAAACTTTCCAGACAACAGCTGAAGTGAGTGCCAAACTAGATTTGAAAATTTAATGAAGATTCTTCAAACTTTGTCAAAGTTATTAGCAAGACAAAAAAGGCTTTTCCTATGGAACCTTGGTCCTAAATATAACTACCTACTGGTGACCGTCAGTAGGTAATGTATATGTATTCAATGAAAAAACAGGAAAAAAACAAGGGTTACAGGGACGTTATAGCTAGGTTCAGATTTTACACACACAAAACCATAGAAATTCAGCAGTTATAGTTATCTCAAGTGGCTATAACTCGTACCCTAAGATAACTATAACTCACACCCCTGCCATGCACAGTTTTCTCATCAATAATTTCACTGCAAATGTTGTAGTGATATGATCAATGATGTCATAGAAGATGTCATGAGTGATGTAATATGTTGGGTAATTAGCTGTGCATGGTGAGGGTGTGAGTGATATTTACCTTAGGGCACGAGTTATAGTCACTTGAGATAACTATAACTGCTGAATTTCTATGGTTTTGGGTGTGTAAAATTGAACCTAACTATAACGTCCCTTTAACCTTTTGTTTTTTCAGTGAATTTCAATTTTGTAATGCTATTTCCTACCTATAACATCCCTGTAACATAGGTGTGTGAGGGGATGTGTGAGTGGGTGTGTGAGTGGTTGTGTGGGGTTGTACATTGGTGTATGAGTGTGTGGTGGGTATGTGAGTGGCTGTGTGGGTATGTGAGTGGTTTTGTGGGTCTGTAAGTGGGTGTATGAGTGGCTGTATGAGTGGTTGTGTGGGTGTGGAGAGTGGGTGTGTGAAAGCTGTGTGGGTCTGTGAGTGAGTGTATGAGTGGCTTTGAGAGTCTGTGAGTGGGTGTGTGAGTGACTGTATAGGTGTATGGGTGTATGAGTGGTTGTGTGGGTGTGTATGTGGGTGTGTGTTTGCATGAGTGGGTGTGTGAAAGCTGTGTGGGTCTGTGAGTGGGTGTATGAGTGGCTTTGAGAGTCTGTGAGTGGGTGTGTGAGTGACTGTATGGGTGTATGAGTGGTTGTGTGGGTGTGTACGTGGGTGGGTGTGTGAGTGGGTGTGTGAAAGCTGTGTGTGTGTGAGTGGGTGTGTGAAAGCTGTGTGGGTCTGTGAGTGGGTGTGTGAGTGGTTTTGAGGGTCTGTGAGTGGGTGTGTGAGTGGCTGTATGGGAGTGTGAGGAGTTGTGTGATTATGTAAGTGGGTGTGTGAGTTTGTGAGTGAGTGTGTGAGTACGTGTGTGGGTCTGTGAGTGAGTGTATTTTCTTTTTAATTGGGGTCTGGATCCTTGCAAACAAATTCACCCTAATCCGAATACATGAGGATCTGGGAGGATCCAGGAGAATCTGTGGATCATCGCATGGTTAAAAAAAGGTTTTTGGACACTTTCTTGACCATGAGGGGTCCCTCACAGACCCCTCCATTAGTCCCATGGGGTCAGGGTACCTCTGTCCTCACCCCTTCTATCACTTTTTAATTTTATTTTCCCCGCTGGGAACCGAGCTCCAATGACCAAAATGGCAGCCCCAACTTTCCTCTCAGGTTGCGGCCAGCCAATCACAGAATTGCTTTTGGCGCATGGATTTGTGAATTCACAGAGGATCTGAGGAAGATCTGTGGAGGATCTTCATCCCTAGATATACAAATTTGGATTTCAGTTAATATCTCTAAAACTACTAAACGAATTTACACCAAATTACAAAAAGCATAATTTCTAGACCAAGATCTATCTTTCTGTCAAATTTGGTGCAATTACGTCCAGCAGTTCGAGCTGTAGTCCTGTTCAAAATCTCTATAGGAGTTTACATGGCGAAAACCCGTTTTGGAACCCCCCTTTTTCTCGGCTCCCACTTGACAGATCACCCAGAACCTTTCAAGACTGCAGATGAACTGAGTGTCTTATTAGTTTTGAACATTTCGTAGAAATTTTGTCAAATGGTGCCAAAGATATTGGCAAAACAAAAAATGTTCTTCCTATGGAAACTACGTCCTAACTATAGCAACCTACTGGCGACCACCAGTAGGTAATATATATATATATATATATATATATATATATATATATATATATATACATAGATATATATTCACTGAAAAAACCATAGGTTTCAAGGGCCGTTATAGTTAGTTGGACATTTCACTCGTATAAAACCAGAAAAATGTGGCTGTTATAGTTAGTAGAGCTAACTATAACTCGCGCCCCGCAATGCACTGCTGATGACATCACATATTACATCACTCATGACATGCTCAGTGACATCACTGATGACATCTCAAATGACATCACTGATGACATCATCCATGTGGTCATCTGATGCACCTCCTCACACACTAATAAAACCTTTCATACTCCCACTCTAAAATACAGACTTCCAATATCGAAACCATAGACACACCAATAGCAGTTAGTACATACCCACTCAGTGATTCATACGTCTACACACAAATCCACCCACTAACCCATACAATCACTCATACACACAGTCATTAATCAATACAGCCACTGATATATCCACTCATACACCCATATAAACACTCACACACTGCCACTCACCCAAAGAGTTACTCAAAAACGTAGTCAGTCACCCAAAGAATTAATTACACTGTCATTTACTCACCTATACAGTTATACACACAAGACGTCACTTATTCATACAGATACGTACTGTCTTCAACAATTACTGACATAAGCACACACTTATCCATGCAGCCACTGTCACAATCACTCACTGTCACATATACTCACTTATATACTCCAACACTCACAAATACTGCCTTTCACATATGTAGTTACTTACACATATACCACTAACATATCCATTCACACACGAACACAGCTATACATACACTCACTCACCCATACACTCCCTAACACATGCACTCATAAACGCATACACACAGTGAATTATCTACTCACACATCTATGCACAGAGGCACACACCCCCCACCCACCCACAGAGACACTCAGGCACCCATACAGATACTCAGACAACCAATGAATAACCCATATAGACACTCATTTAGCTACTCACCAACCCATTCAGCCGCTTACACACCAACTGACAGACTGATACAGACATTTATACAGTTTACTCACTAACCCATGTATTCAGTAAGACAAGTTTAATCACTCACTTATACAGTCAGTCACACACCTACTAAATCATCTATTCAGACACTCATACACCCACTCATACTTCAATACACCTTGGCATTTATATATATAAAACATATTTAAACTTTACAGAAACACACAGTCACTGGATGATGTCATCAGTGATGTCATCAGTGATGTCATTTGAGATGTCATGAGTGATGTTACTGAGCATGTCATGAGTGATGTAATATGTGATGTCATCAGCAGTGCATTGCGGGGGCGCGAGTTATAGTTCGCTCTACTAACTATAACAGCAGAATTTCTCTGGTTTTATACGAGTGAAATGTCCAACTAACTATAATGTCCCTTAAACCTTTGGTTTTTTCAGTGAATTTCTAAGGTTTTTTAAATGCTAATTTCTAACTATAACGTCCCTGAAACCTGTGGTTTTTTCAGTGAATTTCTAATGTTTTTTAAATGCTAATTTCTACTATAACGTCCCTAAAACCTATGGTTTTTTTAGTGAATTTTATATATATGTATTCAATCTCCTCTCACTCTTACAAGGAAGGAATCAGCACTCAGGTTGTAGTTTGGAAGTATTTAATCTGCAAAGGACGCGATCCACGCGTTTTGGCTCGTCCGAACCTTGATAACGATACAAGACGTCATTGTAGCTTCAGTGAATATATATATATATATAACTCACGCCCTCGCAATGCACTGCTGATGACATCACATATTACATCACTCATGACATGGTCAGTGAAATCATCAGTGATGTCATTTGAGATATCATCAGCATTGCATTGCGGGGGCGTGAGTTATAGTTAGCTCAGCTAACTATAACAGCTGAATTTCTCTGGTTTTGTATGAGTGAAATGTCAGACTAACTATAACATCCTTGAAACCTGTGGTTTTTTCCGTGAATATCTAAGGTTTTTTAAATGCTAATTTCAAACTATAACGTCCCTGAAACCTGTGGTTTTTTCAGTGAATTTTATATATATGTATTCAATCTCCTCTCACTCTTACAAGGAAGGAATCAGCACTCAGGTTGTAGTTTGGAAGTATTTAATCTGCAAAGGACGTGATCCACGCGTTTTGTCTCGTCCGAACCTTGATAACGATACAAGACGTCATTGTAGCTTCCCTATTTAAATGTACAAATGCCTCCAGTTGCCAACATTAACAAAGGACTACATATTACTTTAATCCAAAAAGCTGGCGGCCATATTGGCCTGGTCACGATGTGAAAATTCAGGAATTGATACAATAAAGAAAAGAAAACAAGTGTTAATATGCACACAATGTCATTTCAGCATATCTTGCCCCGTGACCGCCGTACCTGTATGTTCGTCAATGTGACTTGTTCACAATAAACATACTTAGGATTGTAAACATCAACATAAACAATGGACTACACATTACTTTAAAGTGAAAGGCTATCGGCCATATTGATCTGGGCACGTTGCGTATTATAATGGTTCTTACATGAAAGAAAAGAAAAAAAGGGGTGCTAATATACACACACTATCCCTAAATAAAGTTCTAGTGATTATAGTTCCATTCCATTCACAGCTCATTTGAGATGTCATGAGTGATATCACTGACCATGTCATGAATGATGTAATGTCTGAGGTCATAAGCAGTGCATTGCTGGGCGTAAGTTATAGTTAGCTCAGGTAACTATAACTGCTGAATTTCACTGGTTTTGTACGAGTGAAATCTGAGTCTAACTATAACGTCCCTGTAATCTTTGTTTTTTCCGCGAATTTCTAGGTTTTTTTAACGTTAAGTAAGATGCCTATCACACTGGATGGTGGGGGGTTGGAAGTAGGGCCTGGCCTGGCATTGTGCTGCCCCCACCCAAGCTTTCTGCTCCTGCCTCCCCTCCTCCTTGCCATCCATTGTCCAAGTCCATGCCCCTGCTCCCTCATTACAGCCCTGTGTGGCCGTAGTTCTGCCACTGGCCTTCCCGCCTTCTCTGAACAGTTAGCTTGCTGCTCCATCCATCTCCTCCCTATCCTCTGTTGTCTGAATCCATTCACTAGCCTCCTCCCATGCATGGTCTGATGTGCTGCCACTGCCCTCCGTTTAGCATGATGTCCCAGTCCACTCCTCCTGCCCTCCATTGCCCAATTCTATGCCCCATCATTGACCTCCTGCTTAGCCTCTGTGCTTAGCTTGCTACCCCTACTCTCCTTCCCCCTAACCTCCGATGTCTGTGTGCATGCCCCTGCTCCATCCTTTTTGCCCACCATGCTCAATGGACCTGCCCCTCCTATCTGCTCTGAGTTTTCTGTTGAGCTGCCACTCCCCTCCCACCTGCCTAGCATTGTCAGATGACTGTAACCTGTCCCTGCCACCGCCACCCTGCCTGTCCACGTTCCATGCCCCTATCCCCTTCCTCCTGTCCTCCATGGTCCATTTTACTGCCACACCCTTCTGCCCTCCCTGGTCTGTTGTGCTGCAACTGCTCCTCCTGCCTGCCCCACGTGGTCTGTTTTGAGGCCCCTTCCCCTGAACTCTCTTGTCTGTGCCCAGCTCCTACCCCTCCCTTCTATCCTCCATGATCCTTTGTGCATGCCCCTGCCCCCTCCCTCTTGCCCATCATGGCCATTGTGCTGCCACTAACCCGCCTGCTTGCCATGCATGGTCTTCTGTGCTGCCACGGCCCCTCCCACCTTCCCTGTGTGGTCAGCTAGCTGCCCCTGACCCCCTCTCACCTTCCCTCCATGGTCTGTGTGTATGCCATTATAGTCTCACTGTTGCTCTCCATGGTGTGTCTTGCTTCTAGTGCCCATCCTGCCTGACCTCCATGGTCAGCGACCTGCTCCTGCCCTGCCCCCTTGCCCCCTGCCCTCTGTTTTCCATGTGCAGACCCCTATTCCCTCCCTCCTGGCTTGTCTGTTCCATTGTAATGCCCCTGATCCCTCCCTCCTGCCCTTTATGGCCCATTATGCTGCAGCTTTCTCGCCTGTCTGTCCATTTTGGTCAGCTAGCTGCCATTGCCTCTTTCCCCTCTGTTCTCTGTTGTCCATGTGCATGGTCCTGTCCCCTCCCTATTGCTTTCCATGGATTGTTGTGCTGCACTCCCATCCCCATTGCCCTGTGTGGTGTATTGTGCTGCTGCAAACCCTGATGCCTGCCCTGTAAGGTCAGTTTGGTGCACCTGTCCATGTCCCTCCTGTCCTCTGTTATCCGAGTCCATGTCCCTACCCCAATTCTTCCTGCCTTCCATGATCCAATGTACCATACTTGCTAACATTTTGAACTTGTTAAGAGGGAGATTTTGAAAAAAAACTGGGGTATTGATTTTCCCCATTGACTTACATTGAAAATGAGGAGATTGTAGACAGGAGACAGATCAAATAAAGCCCATTTGGGCTTAAAAACATTGGGCGTTTCCTGGCTGAATCGGGTCTGTTGGCATGTATGGTTGTACTACCACTGCCTCTTCCTTCTGCCCACAATGGTCTATTATATTGCCACAGCCTCTCTTGCCTGTCCTGCATTGTTGGTTTGTTGCCCCTGCCCCCCTTTCCACTGCCCTCCATAGTCTGTTATGCTGCCACTGCCCTTCCTGCCTGCCCAGTGTGGTCAAATTGTTGCCTCTGCACCCTCCTACCTGCCTTCAATTTTCTGAGTCCATGCCCCTGGCTTCTGCCTCTCAACAGTATCCTAATGAACAACTAGATTGCTAACATTCTATATTTATTACAAAAGTGTGGCACGCCTGACGTCATCTTGATGTAATCAAAACTGTAATACCTAGAGCATTTCCTTTAGAAATTACAGAAATGAGAGGATCTTATTTGCATCGAAATTATGGTTAGTGCTCTAAAAACTAAAATGAGTACATATTTTCTGAGTTTTCAAATAGCGACAAAGCACTTTTAAATTATTTGTTATCTTTATGTTTTTTTATCCAGTTGACCACTTGATTAAATGTTGCACTTAGGGAGAGGGTGTGGTGTTATTTCCAGAGCTGCAGACTTTGCAACTGGGGAACCAGGTTGGAGTTTCTGCTTCAGCTCAACATTCTGTGATTCTGGTCAAATCACTTATTCTCCCCATGTCTACAACCAAAATGAATTTGTCCTTGTGTGATGTAACCAATGCTCATGTAAAGCACTCCAATACCTGACCAGTCTGCACTACATAAAACTGCAAAAAAACAAAAAATAAAAAGTGTTTTGCACACTTCTGTCATTGGGCTATACGTGGGCTACATCTGGGTGATATTGGTGCTACATTTGGGCTCTTTGTCTCTGGTGGCCATCTTGGGAGATTTATTTGTTATGAAGTTTCCTAATTTACTCATTTACTGCAGTCTCGTCAGTAGGAAATGCTTTCAGTTTTTTACTTTGATTCCATCAAGAAGGCATTCAGATGTGTCACACATTTGTCATAAATTCTGAATGTTAGCACTCTAGTTGCTCATTAGATCACTGTAGTAAAGCTACTGCTCACCAGGGAAGTCTGCTGCTGGTATTGAAAGTGCATGTTTCAGTCTGCATGTCAGAATTTTTTAATGAAATAGAAGAGGATTTGAGAAGTCACTCAAAATGTGCCCTAATTTTTCTTTCTTCAGCACTAATCATAATTTCTATGGCAAAATGAACCCCCTCATTTTGTTCCTTTTTAAATTAAATGTTTTAAGTGTTACCACTTTATTCCAATCAAGATGGCTTCAGGTGTGCCATACTTTTGTCATAAGTAAGACTGTTAGCGCTCTAGTTGTTCTTTAGAACACTCTGGGACATTCTGTCATTGGACTATACGTGGGCTACATCTGGGTGATATTTGTGCTACATTTGGGCTCTTTTGTCTCTGGTGGCCATCTTGGGAGACTTATTTGTTATGAAGTTTCCTAATTTCCACATTTACTACAGTCTCCTCAGTAGGAAATACTTTCAGTTTTTTACTTTGATTCCATCAAGAAGGCATTCAGATGTGTCACACATTTGCCATAAATTGTGAATGTTAGCACTCTAGTTGCTCATTAGTTCACTGTAGTAAAGCTACTGCTCACCAGGGAAGTCTGCTGCTGGTAATGAAAGTGCATGTTTCAGTCTGCATGTCAGAATTTTTTAATGAAATAGAAGAGGATTTGAGAAGTCACTCAAAATGTGCCCTAATTTTTCTTTCTGCAGCACTAATCATAATTTCTATGGCAAAATGAACCCCTCATTTTGTTCCTTTTTAAATTAAATGTTTTAAGTGTTACCACTTTATTCCAATCAAGATGGCTTCAGGTGTGCCATACTTTTGTCATAAGTAAGACTGTTAGCGCTCTAGTTGTTCTTTAGAACACTCTGGGAAGCTGCAGTAGAACACAAAGGAATCAACTGACATTCTCTGCCCTTGTTGGATGTACATGTTCACCTGAGAATGTCAGACTTCATTCTCACATGACTGAGAAAGATAATGTGATTTTACAGAAAATATGCTGTCATTTTAGCTTCTAGATCACCTTCCAAACCTCTATGGGAAAAGTATGAGAAAATAGTTTTCTCTCAAACATGATTCATGATATCCCAGCAGAAGGCTTTTTCACAGGGTAAAATCACCTTAGAACACACCACAATTCCTAAAATTAGTATGGTACCATCAACAAATGATTTATAATGTAACTAAAGTCTTATCACCCTTTATACATTCTCCTTTTGGTGACCCTCAAAACCTTCCATACGCTATAATGCATTTTAATGGGGTGCTATCATGTATATTGGTCCCAAGATGGCTGCCAACACTTCTTGGATGAAGTGCTGACAGCCAATCAGATCTCACGATGAGATGTGTGGTTAGGCTCCGCCCAGATATATACATTTCTTTTTCCTTTAATATTTAAAAAACTACTGAACGGATGTACACCATTTAAAAAAAAGGGCGTTTTCTGAACCAAGAGCTACCTTTTTGCCAAATTTGGTGTAATTCGTTTCAGCAGTTCGGGCTGTAGCCTTGTCTAAAGTTTCCTATGGAAATTAACATGGGGAAAATGCATTTTGGGACCCCCTTTTTTCTCGGCCCCCGTTTGACGGATCACCCCGAAACTTTTAAGGCAGGAGCTGACCTGAGTGGGCCATTAGTTTTGAAACTTTTGCAAAGATTCGTCAAACGGCGCCAAAGATATTGGTAAAAGAAAAAACACTTTTTGAATAGAAACAAGGTCCTAACTATAACTACCTACTGGCGACCGCCAGTAGGTAATATATACATATACATATATATATACATATATATATACATATATATATATATATATATATGTATGTATATATATATTCACTGAAAAAACCATAGGTTTTAGGGACGTTATAGATAGAAATTAGCATTTAAAAAACCATAGAAATTAACTGAAAAAACCATAGGTTTCAGGGACGTTATAGTCAGTTGGACATTTCACTCGTACAAAACCAGAGAAATTCGGCCGTTATAGTTAGTTGAGCTAACTATAACTCGTGTCCCCGCAATGCACTGCTGATGGCGTCACATATTACATCATTCATGACATGGCCAGTGACATCACTGATGACATCACTGATGACATCTCAAATGACATCACTGATGACATCATCCACGTGATTATCTGATGCACCTCCTCAGAACATAATATAACCTTTGATACACCCACTCTAAAATACAGACTACCATTTTCGAAACCATAGACACACCAATACCAGTTACTACATACCCACTCACTGATTCCTAGGTCTACACACACGCCCACTCATTCACTCATACAGTCACTCATACATGCAGTCACTTATCAATACAGCACTATCATTTGCACTTATACACCTATACAGACACTCACACATCGCCACTAATCCATAGAGTTACTCACACACCTAGTCAATCATGCAAAGAATCATTCACACTCCCATTTACTCACCTATAAAGTTATACACACACCACCTCACTTATTCATACAGTTACTAACACATACTTACTCTCTTATACAATCACTGATACAAGCACACACTCATCCATACAGCCACTCTCAAAATCACTCACTCTCACATATAGTGATTTATATACCCCAACACTCATATATACTGCCTTTTACATATATAGGTATTCACACATGTACTACTGAGACAACCATCCACTCACCAACACACCCATGCACACACTCAACCACCCCTACAGCCCTTCACAGATGCACTCTTGATCCCATACACCTAGTGAATTACCCACTCACACATCTATGCACAGAGTCACACACCCCCACCCACCCACACAGACACTCGGGCACCCATACAGATACTCAGACAATCAATCAATAACCCATATAGACACTCATGTAGCTACTCTCCATCCCATGCAGCCGCTTACACACCAACTGACAGACTAATACAGACATTCACACAGTTTAGTCACTAACCCATACATTCAGTAAGACACGATTAATCACTCACTTATACAGTCAGTCACGCACCTACTAAATCATCCATTCAGACACTTATACACCCACTCATTCTTCAATACACCTTGGCATATATATATATAAAACACATTTAAACTTTACAGAAACACACATTCACTGGATGATGTCATCAGTGATGTCATTTGAGATGTCATCAGTGATGTCATCAGTGATGTCACTGACCATGTCATGAATGATGTAATATGTGACGTCATCAACAGTGCATTGCGGGGGCGCGAGTTATAGTTAGCTCAACTAACTAGAACAGCAGAATTTCTCTGGTTTTGTACGAGTGAAATGTCCAACTGACTATAACGTCCCTGAAACCTATGTTTTTTTCAGTGAATTTCTATTTTTTTTTTTAAATGCTAATTTCTAACTATAACGTCCCTGAAACCTATGGTTTTTTCAGTGAATTTCAAAGGTTTTTTAAATGATAATTTCTAACTATAACGTCCCTGAAACCTATGGTTTTTACAGTGAATTTCAAAGGTTTTTTAAATGTTAATATCTAACTATTCCTACAGAGGTAGGACATGTGCAGAAAGAGGAAGAAACGCGCAGAAGGAAGCAAAAGAAATGCAGAAAGACGCAACAGAAGTCCAGAAAGACGAAGAAAGGTGCCGAAAGAAGCAAGAGATATGCACAAAGAACCAACAGAGGTGCAGAAAGAGGCCTTGTTGCAAAGTCATCCTGTGCCCACAACGTTTTGCTGACTGGTACTGGTGGTATCTGACTCTGACAAACCAGGCCCGGAGCCAGTGCTATCCTGAAAGACACTTAGAATACAGTGAAAACACCTACATACACTAGGGTACACTATGGGTTGGGGTACCCCTGTGATTGGCATGACCTCCCCTGTAAGGCCCTAGTATATAATAGGGCAGGGGGATTAAAACTACCTCTGAGTCAGAGGTGCAGAAAGAGGCAAGAGAAGTGCAGAAAGAAGCAACAGAGGTGCCGAAAGAGGCAAGAGAGGTGCAGAAACAGGCAAGAAAGGTGCAGAAAAGGGTACAGGGGTACAGAAAGAGGCAAGAGGGATACAGAAATTTGCAACAGAGGTACAGAAAGAAGCAAGAGCAGTGCAGAAAGAAGCAAGAGAAGTGCAGAAAGAAGCAAAAGAGGTGGAGAAATAGGGAAGAGGGTGCAGAAAGAGGAAAGAGGGATACAGACATTTGCAAAAGAGGTACAGAAACAAGCAAGAGAAGTGCAGAAAGAGGAAAGAAAATTGCTGAAAGAAGCAACAGAGTAGTAGAAAGAAGCAAGAGAAGTGCAGAAAGAGACAAGTGAGGTGCAGAAAGAAGCAAGAGCAGTGCTGAATGTACCAACAGAGGTGCATAAAGAGGCAAGAGAGGTGCAGAAACAGGCAAGAAAGGTGCAGAAAAGGGTACAGGGGTGTAGAAAGAGGCAAGAGGGATACAGAAATTTGCAACAGAGGTACAGAAAGAAGCAAGAGCAGTGCAGAAAGAAGCAAGAGAAGTTCAGAAAGAAGCAACAGAGGTGCAAAAAGAGGCAAGTGAGGTGCAGAAGGAGGCAAGAGAACTGCAGAAAGATGCAAGAGAGTTGCTGAAACAGGCAAAAGGGGTGCAGAAAGAGGAAACAAGTGGGCAGACTGAGGCAAGAGAGGTGTAGAAAGAGGCAATAGGGGTGCAGAAAGAGGCAAGTGAGGTGCAGAAACAAGCAAGATAAGTGCAGAAAGAAGCAACAGAAGTGCAGAAAGAGGGAAGAGTGGTGGAGAGAGAGGCAAGAGGGGTACAGAAAGAAGCAAGTCAGGTGCAGAAAGAAACAAAAGAAGTGCAGAAAGAAGGAACAGAGGTGCAGAAACAGGCAGAAAAGGTGCAGAAAGATATAAGAGGGGTACAGAAAAAGGCAAGAGAGGTACAGAAAGAGGGAAGAAGGGTGCAGAAAGAGGCAAGAGGGTACAGAAAGAAGCAAATGAGGTGCAGAAAGAGGCAACAGACATGCAGAAAGAGGCAAGAGAGATGCTGACTGTAGACGAGATTTGGAGAAAGAGGCAAGAGAAGTGCAGAAAAAGAAAGAAATGTGCAGAAAGAAGCAACAGAAATGCAGAAAGAGGCAAGAGAGGCACAGAGAGAGGCGCAGATGGAAGCAAGAGTGGCTTGCACACCATTAGTACCAATTTAACACCCACATTTAGCAATACGTAACAGGTGACCATTCTAGGTTTGTAAACGTCCTTCCAACATGCTGTAACACTTGTTGCTGCATCTTTGGTAACGTTTGAGCCGTTGGAGCTAGAAACAAGGCTTTTTTTGTTCAAATCTACAGATTAGGGAGCAGATGATGAATTATGTGGCTAATGCGGAAAATGTATATTTGTGCGAAAGTCGGTGCAGCCAAACAGTCGCATAATTCCAGTGGCCCTGCTCATACCTCTGACTAGGTCCAGAAGTGCTCCTCAGTGATTCCTTCTTTTTTTTGTCTCATTGAGTTCATAGTTGAGCTTCTATGGAAGCGAGGAAGACTAAACCTGACATTACCACTCCACAACACAGACTACCATACCACATAATTGCTCTCCATAACACATAATCCCACTCTACATAATTCCTATAAACTAAATACCACATACTTTCTATCCACATAATTTCACTGCACAACTTACCACATAATTCCACTACACACAACATACATCCACTCCACTCCGAAAAACATTAAAAAACTTTTACATTTACATTGCCACTAGCTCTAACTCTCGCAAATGCAAAAATTATAACATTGCAAACACTTCTTTAACTAGCAGTCGCGTTTGCAGAGTGGAGGAGAAAGGGTGCTGGGCCTCTGACCACCGCTCAGGAATTCCGCTGCGTAGGACTTACAGGAGGTACCAGGAGGGCTTCTTGGCCCCCAAAGTCCCTCAGGAGTAAATTGGACTTCTTCCCCCATCCCGTAGTCTGCCAGGAGGCGCGTTTGCAGAGTGGTGGAGAAAGGACGGCATGGCCTCCGAAGACGTTTTAGCAATCCCACTCTGCTGGACTTACTGGAGGTAACAAGAGGGGTAGTTGGCCCCCAAGGACATCCTTGGGGGCCAACTACCCCTCCTATTACCTCCAGTAAGTCCCACACAGCAGGATTGCTAAGTTCTCAGAGCACGCCACGCCCCCTTTGCCCACCACTCTACAAACGCGCTCCCTGGCGGTTACTCGGTTACCGAGTCACAAGATGGCTGCCAACACTTCCTGGTTTGGAGTGTTGGCAGCCAATCAGAAGTCAGCTCGTGCTCGGGAGGAGTCGCGACTCCTCCTCAGTGCTCAGATATCGATATTTTTATTTTGTAAATTTCACAGGAACTACTGAACGGATTTACACCATTTAAAACAAGGTCGCTTTCTGAACCAAGACCTACCTTTTTGCCACATTTGGTGTAATTCCGTTCAGCAGTTCGGGCTGTAGCCGTGTCTAAAATTTCCTATGGAAATTAACATGGGGAAAACGTGTTTTGGGACCCCCCTTTTTTCTCGGCCCCCGCTTGACAAATCACCCCGAAACTTTCAAGACAGGAGCTGACCGTAGTGCCCCATTAGTTTTGAAAATTTCGCGAAGTTTCGTCAACCGGCGCCAAAGATATTGGCAAAACAAAAAACGCCTTTTGAATAGAAACGAGGTCCTAACTATAACTACCTACTGCCGACCGCCAGTAGGTAATATATATATATATATATATATTCTGTATGTGATGATATACTCCTAGTCAATATTCTACCATCAATATTCTCATAGGTCAATGCCAACACCTTTATATTGTAGTGCACACAATCATTTTTAAAAAGGACGTGGCTTCAGTAAACAGAAATATAACTTACAAGCTGTCAGTGAACTGCTTCAGCCCACAACCATCAGGGTTGTCTTGCTGACCACTTCTTTTAGGGATCTGCAGGAGAGTGCCCCCATAAGACTTTGGCTCCAGGGTGTCCTTGTCCTGTACAGAGAGGCAAAACAGTGACATATCAGTGACATGTCACAAACCCTACCCCCTTCCTAATGCATCACTCACATATTGATTATGTGAGAAGACAAAGCTTCTGAATGGAACTATGGTAAAGGCCTTTTTATAGGCAGCAGAAGGAACCTGGATTTGGGACAGTCACAGATTTTCACCATTTGTCCCAGCAAATTTCACGAAATCTAGCTCGACTCCTAGTTTTCATTGAGGGTTAAGTGAGCACAGTCGGAGGCAAGTTTTCATGTGTTCTAATGCAGAGTAATTAGCAGTCCATAGCAGTAAGCAATTTAGTTAACACAGTTGATACTGTGTGTAAATGTTGCATATAATTCCACTTAGTGCTATATTGTTTGTGTTTTCTATGTTTCTGAGCGTTGACAATGAAGCCATTTTGTGTCCCTCGATTGATGCAAAATTGTAGCCTACTTTTGTGTTCGCAGGCTGTCCTGTTGTTTGCTTTTTAGAATCTAGTCACCCTAATTTAGATAGCTGTGATATGAAACATGTTACATTTCTCCTCCCAGAGAACCAAATTACCTTTCTGGGGAGGGCGGAAGGAGTGGGTTAGTTTCACAACTCTACTGTTGAGCTGTCCCTTTAAAAGAAGTATAAAGAAATTCTAATGATTAAGCAACCTGGTGATCTGCACATTTAAATTATCTGTGATAAACAGAGAATTCTCCAAAAGTACCAGATTGAAAATGCTTCACCGGTTGGTAATAGCCTGTTTGTCCATAATTTAGGGTGTGCAGGCTATTCCCCTGTGTGAGAGGATCTGTCTATACATTACTAAATTCCTCCTGAATATAATCAGTGCTTGTCCATCGCTGCATTCCTTGCAAATTGGCCACTTAACAGATGTAATTCAAGAATGTGAGATCCCCAACTTTTTAGAGTTTTTCCCCTCCTGTTCAAATATTTGTGGATTGAGCTTGAAGTTTAATTGGCTGGGCCTGCCGAAAGTGCTGGAATATCTACCTTGCACAGATTTTGATTCTATGCCCATGTACCGCAGCCAAACCTGTATCAATTCATCATAGGCATAAATTTGAGCGCTGTTGTCCACCCAAGACCGTCACTCACGTGGCTGTATATATTATTCTTCAAGAAACTGCTGCAAGGCAGGATTCTATTTCATGTTCAGGCCAGGTGGAAAGTCTGCTCCTGGCAGGGGTCAGGTCTGGTTCACTTATATTCCCATTTAAGTCAGGACTGTTCTTCCCTGAATAGCTGTGCCTTTCCTTCCAAGTTGTGAAAGTCAAGTCGTGTGGAAGAAAAATATGTACACTATTTCGAATATCAAATTCATATCCAGAATTGAATGAGTTTTTTTCAAATCCCAGGAGGTTGTCTGAAACAGTGGATTTTCTGTTGGTACATAGCAAACATAGCCAGATGTAATCAGGCTGTCAAGCAGGCCTTTAGAGACATTGACCTGCTCTGTGCTTGGCTCTGTATTTCCAGGGCAGACCTTCATTCCACCAATGCAGAACAGTGGCAGTGATGTGACATTGTGTCTCAGTTGGCTCATAAAATTGTGCAGTCGCCCGTATAGTTTTAAGACTACTGGCAGAGTGGACAGGGTTAGACCGGGGAACCAAAAGCTGGCAAAAATGCTCAGATCAGCCCCACACCATTCATTTCCATGCACATCATCTCTTTTCATCCACCCACACACTTTCTCTGTCTCTTCTCCTCTCTTCTCCCTCTCTGATTGCTTTCTCCTACCTTCCCCCCTTCCCTCTCTTTCTCTCTCTCTGGATGCCTCCCCATACCTGCTGCAATAAACCCTGAGGAGCTGGGGAAAGTGACAGAGGCACCAGGTGTGGCCCGCTGCTCTAAAAATCCGCCTCCAATTTCTTTAGCCCACAGGGCAAATGGCCGGAGGATTAATAGGCCTGACTCACCCTAGTTATTGAACCAGTACGATAAGGTATCTTTATCAAAATGAAAAATATACTTTTATTCACTGTACATTGTAGGATAACTTGAGAGGAGAAAAAAAAAGACTATGCGTGATTCTGATTGAACACAGAGAGAAGGGACAACAAATATTTGACACTGAGACTAAATGCGAATAATGCCATCGAGTTTTTGTAAGTCTAAGACATGAGGACACATTATTGCAGCAGCCACTGGCAAAGACTGATGAAGGGTTCAATCGTATTAAATTGTTGTGCATTATTTATAATTTGGGCTCTCGGTTTTATGGTATTTTGTTTTGTTACATTTCCATCTGTGTTTATCCATATTTATTTTTTGTCCATCTTGTCAGTATTTATCCATATTTATGTTTTGTTCTCTGAATAGATGAAGTTGTAATATGGTATATTTCCACATTTATTTAACTCATAAATATGTGCTCATACTTTGACGCCTGTCTGTTTTAGCAAATGAAGCCGCTAAATATAACATTGCTATACACCCACAGGTAAATATTGCCATTATAGTACAAATAGATATTGACATATGTCATTATTTAATGAAACCTTATCCTGTTTTGTAACTTCCCATGCCATCTATCTGCTCAGCTGTTGACCTGGATTTAATGAAAGACAGTATGGAAAGGCATTCAAAAGAATCCCAATTTTCTGTATTTTTCAATTTTTAAAAATAAATGCAGACAGGAAGCACATTGTTTTCTGTCTACATTTATCTGAAAAATTTGCCAAAACAGAAAACTGGGAGTCCTACTTATAATAAAGATAAAAATTCCTTAAGTACAATGACTGAGAAAGAAAGAGGTAAGGAGTGGAAGAGCAAAAGGAGAGGTTAAAAAGTAGAAAGTACAGTTTTCCTGAGATAAATGTTTAGATTTGGTCACGGGATCTGCGCACTGATCTTTACATTCAAAACCCAATGGACAAATGTTTTTCCTTCCAATACAAATTTGGTTGAGACTACATTAATTTCTTTCCTATTCCCCTAACACTAAACTTAGCATTAATCACAGTCTAAACGTGTAGTGATAACATTATGTGCAGAACACATGGCTTATCTGGGAGCCTTAGGCTGTCCTTAGTACCAGGTGGCAAAGGTGCTTACTGGTACTGGTGTGTAGTCCTCAAAAAGAATTTTTAGGTTTCACCTGTGCCAGCACATGTGGTCTCGCTTGCAAGACATATTGTCTTCTACAAGGTGCTTGGAGCCCACCCATTGCTTACCATTATGCATTGTCAATCTCATTTGCTGCCTTATAATTGGGCAGCGCAAGCCGGCTTGACTTCCTCTTCTTTCGACTGGAGCATGGACCAAGTACTGATTGCTTCATCTGGATTAGTGTCCTCTGCTGCTTGAGCTGTGATTGAGGTACTATTTTTGCTTCTCTTTCTTCTTCCCTGCTGTCCTTGTCCATGTTGCTTCTTCCCCTCCCAATCCCGTCTGTAATGCATTTTACCTTCCCACCTCCATCCGTATTGTTACTTACCCCTCCTACCATCCCTTATCTGTATTGCTATTCCCCTTCCACCACCCTTCCTGTTGCTCATCCCCCTTTCACACCCCATAATGTTTGCTTTTTCCCCTCCCATCTGAGTTTGTGTTGCTTCTTCTCCCACCCCCTCATCCATGTTGCTTACTTCCCTCCCACCACCCCCATCCATGTTGCTTATTCCTCTCCTACTTCCCCCAGTAATGTTGCTTATTCCTCTCCAATCCCCTCTTGGCCCTGTTCTTTTTTATGCTCCCACCTAACTCCCATAAGTAAAAGAAGAACTATGCTGCTGTGAGGGCTTACCGTCCTATTAACTAGTAGTCCACCACCCACCGAATAGCAAAGCCAATAGCTTGCCCATAGGCAAGACCCATTGGCTTTGTCACTGTTTTTTTTAGAATGCTTTAATCTTTGGACATATACAACAAATCTGCACAGAACGTTCCACAAAGAAAAAAAAATTCCCTAATGCTGATTTTGAAAGAAGGGTGCAGATTGGTTAATGTGGGTTGCAAAGTATAAGGGGTCCCATTTTCAATTGAAATGCCCATCAGTAATTTTTAGAAAGTGAGAATGCATAAACTTGTGCCAACGTCCAGGACCAGTAGGTACAAGGCAACCCTATGTCCTTTGGCCATTGACTATACTTGGGGTGCTGGCATAGATGTGGCCAGAGCATCAACCTGTGCCCAAAGCACGCTGTGCACAAAACAGGCTGTGTTCAGTAAGCAGTGAGAGCTTGGATGCTGGGCACACTTCAAGGTCAAAGGATATCTTCTATGTCAAGAGCCAGCAGGGCACAGCCACATTTCATGCCCTATGGCTCAGGGAAGAGGGGGAGTGAGCACAGTCTATGGTCCATGGATATACCCTGTAACTGAAGCAGCTGGGCATGGCTTTATGGTGTGGCTTCTTGATATGGTGAGCTGGCACAATGATGACAACCTTAACCCAGGGCTTACCTAACATTGTCAGGAATCATTCCCAGTGGCTGTGAGGTCTGGTGGAGTAGCCACAAAGAGTAACATTAGGCCATTATGTGCCTGGGGCAGAGCTCTAGTTGAAGTGGATGTGGATGTGGACACAGGGTTTGTCTAGCAAACATACCAATCAACACTGTGCCCACTGCACCAAATCGGGCCTACCAGGAACCTTTGCAACAGCGATTTGATTTCTTTGGAATATAGTACAATCTAAAGATTTTTTTTAAATGCTTCAATTTAAGATTAGCAGAGAGTAATAGGAAAAGGCACAGTGCACTACAATTACAAAGTTGTAGCTTTTTTATTTAATTAGTGCCCATCTTCGCAGACCTATAGTCAGTGTCCTACTGTGTCATCCTTAAACAACAGGCTAAGTCCTGACTATTGGTCCAACAGCAGCGATCAAATTCCGACTGGGGGTCGAATAGCTTTGTTTATGGACCTTTTGAAAATATCAATCTCAGACCAATGGGTTGTGAAAATAAGTGAGGTAGGCTACAAGATAACTTTCGGTTCTATGTCATAAGATTGTTATTGGCACAAACCTCTTCTAATGGATTGAATGAAAAGAGCAGCTCTGTTTGATGGTATTCCAAACTTGCTTTCAATAATAGCAATAAGGTTTGTTCCTGATCAACTGAGTGGTCAAGGAGTGTACTCCATTTTGATCCTGGTCAAACTTGGGGCATGGAACTTCAGACCAGCGTTAGACTTGAAGGAGGTCAACACATACTTTCCATATGTGAAGTTCAAGATGGTCTCCCTACAAAAAACTCTTCTTTTTCTGAACTAGGGAGATGTCTTAGCATTCTTAGATCTGTTGGATGCATACCTCTATGTCGCAGTGCATCAAACTTCCTAGAAATTCCTCATGTCCTGTGGCAACAATCAGCACTATCGATTTCAGGTACTTCCTTTTGGGCTTTCATCATCACAAAGGGTGCTAGTATCTTTAGTGGTAGCCATTCATAGGAGGAGAATTCAGGTTTTCCTTATCTTGATGATTTCCTGATTTATCCTTCTGCTTTACCTAAGGTCAATCTTCAAGTCCAGGAGGTGTGCAAAATCCTGCAGGATCACTGATTCCTGATCAATGTCAAGAAGTCATGGTTGATACAATCCCAGGACCTAGTGTTCATTGGGGGTCACTTCAACATGGAAATGGGACAGGTCTTCCTGCCTATGGAATGGAGAGATTTTATTTTTTTATTTTAAGAGTTTTATATAGCGCTGGCTAGACCCGGAGGTATCAGAGCGCTTTACATTGGGTTACACAATGTTACAATGATAACAGATGACACTTTACATCAAAAATAAGCAACAGATTGAGAGAGGAAGGAAAGGTGAGACAGATAGAGCGGAGGGGGGAAGGGGGAAATGTGAAGGGGGAGGATGGGGGAAGAGACGGCAGGAGAGACGAAAGGAAGTTTGCCCAAAGACCGACTGGGTAGGTGACGTCCGAGGAGGGAATCCACAGCCCGTCTCCCCTATAGCTAAGCAAGGTAGCTCCATCGGGCATAAGTCAAAATCACTAGAGATAAAGAACATCTGGAGCTGTCTGGGTCAGGAAGCTCCTCCAGTGTCCCAGAGGCTGAGACTACAGGGATTGATGATAGCAGCAATCAATGTTCACCCTTGGACGCAACTGCACATCTATTCCCTGACCAATCATCTATTAGTACGTTGTTCCCAATATTCCTAGGAGAACAATCAGACAGTTCAAGTGTCAGGGGTTGGTGGTTGAATGTCTCCAATCTTTCCTATGGTTTGCTATTGTATGTTACTCTTACTGCTGACCGCGGAGTCCTGCAAGTTGGGGTCTCTACTTGGCCAGAATGCAACCTGAAGTCCCTGAGAGCCGTTTACCTACCGGGGAGGGAGAATTGGGCCAACAATCTGAGTAGAGTTTTTCCTCCAATGAGTTCTATTTTGTTGAAGAAGGAGGTGTTGCAGAAGTTGCAGAAGATATCTGGTTGTTCAACAGTGAATCTTTTTTGCATCCAAGGACAATGCTAATCTTTTACGATTCTGCATAATTATTCCATGCACAAGGGCAGGGACGACAGATGTAATGTCGTTCAGATGGCCAGGGGAACTGTTTTATGCATTTCCTTCCACCCCGATAATTTCCACAGTTTTACACAAGATCAAGGAGGGCAAAGCATGAGTACTCTTTTGGTTCCTAGGTGGGAGATATGTCCATGGTATCCTCTTTTGTTGGAGTTGGTAGTTCAACATCATTAGAATTCTTTTTCATAATAGTGTAGGGAAAGAGGGTTTGATTCTGTTTTTGTTGAACCAGTGAGGGTGTTAGAATTTCTGTCAGATGGGTTTAGATTGGGCCCTGTTCCATCTACTATGTGGCCTCAATAGGCAGTTATGAAGGCTTTCAGAAGCCCATGGTTAGATCATTTAGAGTCCTTAGTTACCAGGCGTATGAAGAGTTGCTTTTTACAGAGTCCAAGAATGGTGTGTCTGGCTCCATCTTGGGACCTTCCCCTAGTGTTGAAAGCTCTACAGGCTCCACCTTTTGAACAATTGTCAGCAGTAGAATTCAAATTTCTAACTTTGAAAGTGGTCTTTCTGGTGGCAATTGCTTCAGCAAGAAGAATAGGGGAAATGGGGTATTTTCTCAAGAATGAACCTTTTCTAAAAATAATTCCAGACTGACTAATTTTAAGATCAGACCCAAAGTTTTTATCAAACGTTTCTTTTTTGTCTAACAGATCAAGGGAAGAAGTGCTAACAGCTTTTCACCCAGGTCCTCAGTTGGAGGAGGAATGATCTTTGCATCTTTTACATGTTAAGAAAGTAGTTTTGATTTATTTGGACAGGACAAAGCCATTTAGAAAGATAGATAGCTAGTTTGTTAGATTCAGTTCAGTAAAAGGTGGGCTTATTCCATCCAACTCCACCTTAAGTAGATTAAACAAACAGACTATTTTTTGGCCTATGAGTCTTAAGGGGCAGAAGTGGATAGACAGATACAGGGAAGATCGACAAGGAACATATCTGTCTCTTAGGCATCTTTTAAAGAGGTATCTGTAGAGCAGATCTGTAATGCAGTCATATGGGCCTCTCCTCACATGTTCATGGATCATTATAGAGTGGTGTTGGGAGGTAATACTTCTACATAATTTGTTTCAGCAGTTTTGAATGCAAGCACTAACCCTTGTTATTGTTTGATATTTTGTCAATATATACCTTGGTTAAATATTTGCTTTTCCTGTGCACAGCAGACACTCGTCTTGAGTGAATCTGTTTGTTGTATGATTCATGAAGCCTATTGTGGCTGTGGTATCAGTTCATTAAGTAACTACTGTGGCGGGGAAGACTGGTAATGAGGTAATGTCCTCGTTACTTACTGGTAATCTTCATTACTGCAAGCCAGTCTTCTTCAGCACAGTCTCTTTCCCAACGCTCTATTCCCTTTCTATGTCAGCTTTATATAATTTTGAGGCGTGGGAAGGAACAGGATGTGTGAAGGGTGAGACTTCCTTTGTCATTAGTTACACAGGAAAAAGTAGTCAGCCATATTGGGGGGGTTGGGAACATCTCAAACTTTTTGTTTTTTTGCCTGGATGGTTCGGTGTAGGAAACTAAAGCTCATTATGTAGATACTGTGGTGAGAAAGAAGGAGTCGGAGTAATGAAGATTACCGGTAAGTAACTAGGACATTTCTTTTTGTCTGTTATGCTTCTATGCCTGATGTTAAATAAAGCTGTCATCCATTACACCATCAAACCCAGAATACAATCTGAAATCAGGGAGCTCTCAACTACCCATCTCTTACTCTAATTTCAAATATTTCAGTGCCCTCTGGGTTTTTTATAGACCCAAATGAAACTTCTAATGGAAAATAATTTGGGAAATATGCACTGGAGACTGATAAAGGAATGCATCGGAAAATTGTAATTTTGGCACCACAATCTATTTGATTACTCTACACCCTCTAATTAGGGCAATAGGGTTTCCAATCCTGTGTGATTATTTATGCACGGTTACATCTTAGCTCCAAAAGGTTCAGCAACATCAGGGATAAGTTTTACTTTAAGGACGTTAAGAGCTGTAACAGTCTTTAAGCCAGTTATAGCAGCAAAAGAGTTACAGATAATCTGAGCTTCATGCATGTTAAATGATACTACAGGTGAGGAGCTCCAGCAGGGAGCTCCCGGCTAGGGATTGACTTTTTGGCTCAATTCCCCTGATATCTACCTCCTCCTTGGACCCTTTTACTCACCTGGGGTCACGTTTGACTGCGGTCCTCGTCTCTCCAATCTCCCGCATTTGGGCTCGAGATCTTCGGATGAAAACGTGATCGATGTTCTGACCATGGAGCCTGAGCAATCATGGCCGATGCCCGGTGGAGCTGCCTAGACAGCTATAGGGGAGATTGGCTCCGGTTTCACTGCCTCGGCCGTCACCTACCCAGCCGGACATCGGGCACAGTGCTCCTCATCTCTTCGCTGTGTCTCCTTCTTCCCCAGCCTTCCTGACGAAACACCGATGATTTTGCCCATGATGGTTAGCAAAATGTCTTTCTTCCTGGGTGGCTGCTGGGGAGATGGGGGGGGATCTCTCATCCGGCCGTCGCCCACTTCCCGGACCTTAGACGCGGTTGCCTGGCATCCCGCTGCGGAGGAACGAAAATCAATGAGAACGCAGCAGAGAGAACTTCGCGACGCTGCTGCCCTGCACCACTGAGCTTGCTTTCCTTTTTTTCTGAGTTGCTCGCCCTCCTGACTCCGCAGCTGCCTTCCTCTTCAGGGACTGCTGCCAGGGCGCCCGCGCTGACTTCCCCTGACTTGGATGACCCGGGAGAGATCGGCGACTTTCAACCTTTCCTTCCACCTGAACTGTCTGCTGCCTTCCCCATTCAGCTCTGCTTTTGGGGTAGGTTTTAAATGCTGGCTTTTTTGTCGGATTTTTGTACTACCCGCAATCCCACCATCTTGTTTACGTAACTTTTGGGGTCCTTGTCCTGGTTCCTCCATCTTGTGGTTTCGACTTCCCCCTGATTGAGCCTTGCCACTGGTCAACGCCTTTTTGCCACTGGAGTGACTATTGTCCTTTGTCGTCCTCCTCTGAGTCTACTACTCCCCACTCTTCTTGTTTGGCCACTGTTAGGCTCCCTTTCGCTTCCTCCCTCACACCCCTTCCATTTTTTATTTTCTACTCGACCCAATCAAGCAGTCCGGCACTGGTTGTTGTTGATCCCTGGTCCCACTCCGGTTTTGTTCGACTTGCTTACTCTGACTTTTTTTGATATCCACTGAAGTACTCTTTCTCCATGACTGGTCTTCCTGATTTGATGTGTATCCCAACCCTTTTACTTTTCCCCCTCTGCCATCTATGCTCCTTAGGACTTGTTTTTCTATGTTATCTTATGCTCTAGCAACGGATGTATTAATGTAATCACTGTTCTTTCTCTATGCAATGTTTTGCTCTTGAAACCAATGTAACTTTGTAACACTGTTCTTTTGTAACCATATTCTCATGTAAAGCGCTCTGATACCTCCGGGTCTAGCCAGCGCTATATAAAACTCTTCTAATAAATAAATAAAAATAAGTGACACTGCTCCGTTATCTCTGCTTCTCTTTTACTTGCCACAATGACAGCATTCACTGCTTCAGTAAATACTCCCAAATCCTCCGTACAAGTTATCATCTTAATTTAAACTACATTACAGGAGACTGCTTTAATTACTTCATACATAATTACATGACTGATATAAAGCTCCAAATAAAAAGCAAAAGAATATGGGCAAACTAGGGTACCTCCAGCGTGTTATATTTTTCTCAGCAAACTATTACTGATGAATTTTGGAGGTTTTTTTGTTTTACAAACATTTTTATATTATTTCAACGCCTAACTATAATGCCACTTTAACCTTTGCTTTTTCCAGTGAATATATCCATATATATATATTCAGTGAAAAAACCATAGGTTTCAGGAACGTTATAGCTAGAACTCAGTTACTCAGTCACCCATGTATTAGTAAGACACTCTTAATCACTCACTTATGAGTCATGCACCTAGTAAATCAACCATTCAGTCACTAATACACCCACTCATTCTTCAATACACCTTGGCATATATATATATAAAACATATTTAAACTTTTTAGAAACACTCAGTCACTGGATGATTTATCAATGATGTCATCAGTAATGTCATTTGAGACGTCATCAGTGATGTCATCAGTGATGTCACTGACCATGTCATGAGTGATGTAATATGTGATGTCATCAGCGGGGGCGCGAGTTATAGTTAGCTGAACTAACTATAACGGCCGAATTTCTCTGGTTTTGTACGCGTGAAATGTCCAACTAATTATAACAGCCCTGAAACCTGTGGTTTTTTCATTGAATTTCTAAGGTTTTTTAAATGCTAATTTCTAACTATAACGTCCCTGTAACCTATGGTTTTTCAGTGAATTTCAAAGGTTTTTTAAATGCTAATTTCTAACTATAATGTCCCTGGAACCTATGGTTTTTTCAGTGAATTTCAAAGGTTTTTTAAATGCTAATTTCTAACTATAACGTCCCTGAAACCTATGGTTTTTTCAGTGAATTTCAAAGGTTTTTTAAATGCTAATTTCTAACTATAACGTCCCTGAAATCTATGGTTTTTTCTGTGAATTTCAAAGGCTTTTTAAATGCTAATTTCTACTATAATGTCCCTGAAACCTATGGTTTTTTCAGTGAATTTCAAAGGTTTTTTAAATGCTAATTGCTAACTATAATGTCCCTGAAACCTATGGTTTTTTCCGTGAATTTCAAAGGTTTTTTAAATGCTAATTTCTAACTATAATGTCCCTGGAACCTATGTTTTTTAGTGAATTTCTAAGGTTTTTTAAATGCTAATTTCTAACTATGCCTACATAGGTAGGACATGTGCAGAAAATGCTTCTTTAACTAGTAGTCACATTTGCAGAGTGGTGGAGAAAGGGGGCTGGGCCTCCGACCAGCGCTTAATATTTCCTCTGCGTAGGACTTACAGGAGGTACCAGGAGGGCTTCTTGGCCCCCAAAGTCTCTCCCGAGTAAAGTGGACTTTATCCCCCAACCCGTAGTGTGCCACAACGGGCATTTGCAGAGTGGTGGAGAAAGGGGGGGCTGGCCTCCGAAGACCTCTTAGCAATCCCACTGCGTGAGACTTACTGGAGGTAACATGAGGGGTAGTTGCACCCCAGGGATTACCTCCAGTAACTCCCACAAAGCAGGATTGCTAAGTTTTCATAGCAGGCCACGCCCCCTTTGCCCACCACTCTGCAAACACGCTCCCTGGCACGCTCTTGGATGGGGGATGAAGTCCCCTTCGCTGCTGGGGTCCTTAGTGGTCAACAAGCCTACCTGTTACCTCCAGTAAGCCCCACACAGTGGGATTGCTGAGAGGTGGACACAGGCCACACTCCCTTTCTCCACCACTGTGCAAACGTGCCTCCTGGTGCACTCTTGGTTGGAGGATGAAGTCCCCTTGCCTCCTGAGGGTCCCTGGGGGCCAACTAGCCCTCTTTTTACCTCTAAAAAGCCCCACACAGCTGTGTTGCTGAGAGTGGTCAGAGCCCACGCCCCCTTTTTACACCACTCTGCAAACGCGCGTCCTGGCACACTACTGCTTGGGAGATGAAGTCCACTTTAGTCCTGAGGTCCTCAGGACACAAGGGGACCTCATCACCCCACCAGCAGTGCGCCAAGAGGTGCGTTTGCAGAGTGGTGTAAAAAGGGGTGAGGCCTTGTACCACCTCTCAGCAATCCCACTGTGTGGGGCTTACTGGAGGTCCCTGGTGCCCTAGTTGGCCCCCAGGGACCCTCAGTAGCGACGAGGACTTTATACCCCAACCCAGAGCGCGCCAGGAGGTGTGTTTGTAGAATGGTGCAGGGAGGGGGCGGGGCCTCCGGGAGTTGCCGGTTTCTTTTTTTATTTTATGGGAGGGGGGCCACGTGGCCCCCCTTCCCTGGGCCACTTTTGGCCCTGGGGACCCCATCCCCAGGGGATAATTAGGTATTGCCCCCGGGACCTGGCCAACCTGGGGACTTATAGAAAACGAAGCGGGGGAGCCCGCGCTTCATTTTTTTAATTTTTTGGCGGGATTCGCGCACCCAGCGCGAATTCTTCCGATTTAAAAAAAAAAAAAAAAATTGGGGCCATGGGGGTCCTTGTGGGACCCCCTGAGCAGGCCTAGGGGGTTAGGGGGTTTCTACCCTGCCCCCTTTTCTTGATTTTTATCTTTTTTTTACTGTTTTCTTGAGACTCGGTTTTACCGAGTCACAAGATGGCTGCCAACACTTTTTGGTTTGGAGTGTTGGCAGCCAATCAGAATGAAGCTCGTGCTCGGGAGGGTTCGCGAATCCTCCTCGGCCCTCAGATATCAATATTTTTATTTTTTGAATTTCTCAGGAACTACTGAACGGATTTACACCATTTAAAAAGAAGCACGCTTTCTGGACCAAGAACTACCTTTTTGCCACATTTGGTGTAATTCCGTTCAGCAGTTCGGGCTGTAGCTTTGTCTAAATTCCTATGGAAATTAACATGGAGAAAATGTGTTTTGGGACCCCCCTTTTTTCTCGGCCCCCGCTTGACGAATCACCCCGAAACTTTCAAGACAGAAGCTGACCTGAGTGAACCATTAGTTTGGGAAATTTCGCAAGATTCAGCTAAATGGCGCCAAAGATATTGGCAAAAGAAAAATGCTTTTTGAATAGAAACAAGGTCCTAACTATAACTACCTACTGGTAACCGCCAGTAGGTAATATATATATATATATATATATATATATATATATATATATATATATATATATATATACAGCTCCTTACTCGTGGTAAATGAGGACCAGCACTCTCGTTAGGTTAAATCCTTCTCCGGATTTTATTGCGAAAAATTGCTTTAAACAAACGCGTTTGGCGTTGGCCTTTGTCAATGTTGACAGGCTTGAGAGAAAGGGACCATCAAGATAGAACTGAAGAGTTGGGTATAACCCAGTCAAGTGCCTCGAGTCCATTTAAACCCACCTCAAAGTTCTACCCACAAATGCCAGTGGACGCTTTAGACATTTTTTCCGAGAATGTTAATAAAGATCTTTTAACATTAAGGACTAGAAAGAATAAGGAAAAGAAATGGAATCTCACGTTTAACCAGAAAAAAGCCATTCAAGACTTGAAGAATGACAAGTCGATTATAGTGAAGCCATCTGACAAAGGTGGGAATATAGTTTTGCAGACGAGAGAGAACTACTGTAAAGAGGCCTTTCGACAACTGGACGATAGAGAAAACTGCACATTAGCAAGTGAAATGGACTATCTGTCGAGTATACAGTCATTTGAAAGCATGATTGAAAAGTGGTTCTGCAAAGGTATACTTTCATGAGATGAATTTAACTATCTACAGAATAAATATCCGCGGATCCCTACGTTTTACCACCTTCCAAAGATCCACAAAAACGCCACTAATCCACCAGGGAGGCCGATAGTCTCCTCAATACGGGGCCTGACAGAGAATCTATCTAGATATGTGGACTACTTCCTGTCTCCCCTAGTGTTACAACTGTAATCATACACTCGGGACACAAAGGATTTTCTAAGACAAATCCAAGGGATTGAATGGGAAGCGGAATTCATCATGATCACTTTGGACATATCTAGTTTATACACAAGCATCAGGCACACGGTTGGACTGGAGGCAGTGAAATATTTTTTGAAAGGACGTCCCCTGAAGTTCCTTGAGCATAATAACATGTTGATTGAATTCATCACATTCTGCCTACATAACAAAATTTTTCTTTTTCAGGAACAGAGGTATAGGCAGATACAGGGGACGGTGATGGCCACCTGCTTCGCCCTCGGCTACACAAATTTATTCGTGGGCTGGTGGGAGAAGCAGGTGGCCTGGGCCGACACAATGGATGAATGGGTGGAACAGATAGTCTGTTGGAGGAGATATATCGATGACCTCTTCATAATTTGGAGAGGGTCCATGGAATCGGCCAATCGATATATCTCCTCCCTCAACAACAACGAGCTGAACCTACAATTTACAGGAGAGCTGAGCACCACACAGGTAAATTTCCTGGACTTGAGGGTGTTTGTTAAATCTAATGAAATTCACACAGCCCTCTATAGAAAGAAGACAGCGGGAACTCAGTTCTACATGGAAAGAGTAGTCATCCGTTAAATTTGATCCACAGCATCCCCTATGGGGAATTGCTTTGGATCAAAAGGAACAGCTCAAGAGATGTGGACTACGCACAGGCAGCCAAAGAGAGCTTCCAGCGTTTCAGAGCAAGGGAATACTCAAAAAAGACCTTAAGGAAAGCAGAACAAAAGGCAGCAGAGAAAGAAAGGAGGGAGCTTTTACAACATGACAGTGTACAGGAAAATGAGAGAGGAACAGAAAACAAGTTCAGAATGATCACTAGCTATTCAAATGCAGCACAGAAGATTAGAGCTATTCTATGCAGAAATTGGAAAATTTTGAAGTCTGATACAATAATAGGGCAAGATCTGCCGTTAGAACCAAGTATGACGTTCAGGAGATCGAGGTCCATAAGAGATCAATTGGTGGGGAGTCACCTAGAGGGTAGAAAATCAGAGTCAGGCTTACAAAGTCTCCATGGCTCTTTTCCCTGCGGTAAGTGCAGGGCTTGTGCCACTAGCAGAAGGGTTACCACGTACAAGATAAAAGGCATTGAGAGAGAAAAACAGATAACCAAATTCATGACGTGCAGTACCCCGTATGTGGTATAATGTTTGGTCTGCCCATGTGATTTACGCTACGTGGGCAGTACTAAAAATCCAGTAAAGATGAGGATTTTGGAGCATCAAAGGGCCATAACAAGTTTAGACATGAACTATCCAGTTGCACGCCACTTTGCGAGTCATCATGAGAGTAACAGGTCACTTCTACAGTACTTTTGCCTGGACCATGTTCCAAAGAACATAAGAGAGTAGCAGTTAAAGAAAGCCCATACAGGGCATAATCATGGAGGTTGGGTGGAATTATGCCACTGAGAAATGTTAAAAGTGCAATGTAGGATGCTATGATAGCATATTACTGGTGTTCTGTTGCATGGTTTAAAATAATATCATATAATCCGAACGCAATTATGAGCATGTCTATGATATTACAATAGGCAGCCCATGTAAGAATCTCACTAAGACACGCTCCAAGATGGCGCACTATTCTGCATGAAATAGCAATTGTCCTTTTTCGATTCTAATGAATGAATCATGTGATAAATGTTGCTGTGGTAATGGCGCCTGTCAACATTGACAAAGGCCAACGCCGAAACGCGTTTGTTTAAAGCAATTTTTCGCAATAAAATCCGGAGAAGGATTTAACCTAACGAGAGTGCTGGTCCTCATTTACCACGAGTAAAGCTGTATATTGAGCGGATTTGCCCCCGCTGGACCGAGCACCCGCTCACGAGTGCGGACCCGAGGCAAAGGACACGGAGCTGATATATATATATATATTTATTCGAAAAAAACAAGGGATTCTCCGCACTTCCGCACAGCCGTGTGGCGAACAGAGAACACACGAACCACACGAAATTAGGCACTGTTGTTTTATTCGGTCCTCAGATCTGACGCGTTTCAGACAACACTTGTCCTTGATCACAGATCACAGAGTGTAGTTCGCCATCTTTTTTAAATATGCAGTGAAACACCCCCACGTGGTAAATAGCCATAAAAGAAACACTAACTTTATCATTCTGCATACTGATAAGTCTGTTCTTCAATTTGTTGCACATTGCATTCAAAATCTCATGTGGTCAATATGAATAACACAAACTGAACACGTGTCTTAATAAATGATGTTTCAGATTGCATTGTAATGCCGATTACTCAATCATGATCAAATGGCAATATTTCGAATTTTTGTGCGTATTATTATGCACAAACCCCAGTTAATGCTGCATATGCATGTCATTCCTGCTTGAGTATTAAAAACATGTGATTTAAAAGCAGGGAAAATAGATAAAAACCAAACAGTACCACCTAATTGTATTGCTGGTTAAAATCCCTCGATCAGTTGCATATCCCACAGTAGTAATATCTACCTATTTGCTTGGATAGCCACTGGGCATGCAGTAAATTAATTTATAAATAAACACATGTGCAAATATCGCAAAAACCACTGTATACCTTCGACAATGTGCCCAAAACTTCCTTATGGAAGAGCTACAGTTTATCTTACTGCTTGAATGCAGAGGCATAATTGAAATAAATATACACCTTGCTATCGACATCAAAGAACAATAGTTAATCTTCCTACATAAATGCATTGACATACATATTGACCCGTTTCTTTGTGTGTATCAAACATAAAAACAACTGTTATGAATGAAATAGTTTCATTCCAAACAAATGTGCAAAATTATGCAGACTCAAGTAAAGTGCTATGTAATGAAAGTGCTACCTTATGGTCAATACGACATATTAAAGTGCAAGTGCTAAAACCAATAATTAAATACCCTCGTAGAAATTCTTAACTTTAAAATTAGTTGATAAAATCCGAGCCTAGATGGAAATTGGAGGTCCACTGTTACCAGAACTTTTTGCATATCTGTACCAATCTAAGCTTCGCTTTAGGGGAATACACATTAAATATTAATATTGTCTGTCATCATTGTTGTAATTTTATAGGAAATGATGTAGATCCTCTGTATTGTTGAGACCATTGGGGAATTTGCTATCCATCTCAAGTATCATCTTGGACTCCATTTGCCTCAAGAGTTTTTCTCTGTCACCCCCTCTCCGTAATTTAGGAATGGCCGCCCCTACGTAGTATTTCAAACAGTTAAGATCATTGTTATGTACTTGCTTGAAGTGGCGAGCCACGGGATAGGAGGCATCGTTATGCACAATCGCTCACAAGTGTTGCAAAATTCTGACATGCACCTGTTGCTTGGTGCTGCCAACATATCTCAAGACACAAGTGCATGTCAGTACGTACACTGCAAACTCTGTTCTACAATTAAAACTCCCCTGAATGGTGATTTTATCAGGACTAAAAGGGGTGTAGTAGTGCGTGGTGTTTACCCCAAATTTGCAGGCTCTACACGAGGAACATTTTGAGAACCCTTGTCTAGGTTGTAACCTCATCGCTGCCCCTACTAGTTCCGGACTGCTCTTAACAATTTGAGTTCTCATGGATGGACCTTTTCTGTAAGTGATGGTGGGCTGCAAAAGGAGCCTAGAAGTTAAAACACCATCTGTGAGCAGTATAGGCCAACTGTGTTTTATTATTGACCTTATCTTTCTCTCCTGCTTATTGTATTTGGTTACAAATCTCGGGACATCTATTTCATCTACATAAGCTGTTCCTTCATTGGTGCTGACACTGAATAGGGATTCTCTGGGCTTGTCTTGTACTTTTCTGACAGCCTCCTTCAACATGGCCTCACCGTATCCTCTCTCCCTGAATCTAGAGAGAGTTTGTTCTGTACAAATGGTTAAATCTGCCTCCGTGCTACAGATTCTTTTGAGGCGCAATAGTTCGCCGAATGGAATATTTTTGATGAGATGTTTAGGGTGCGCACTGCTGGCATGGAGTGTGGAATTACCAGCAGTGGCTTTCCTATGGAGGGTAGTTGCTATTTTACCATCTTTAATGTAAACTTTCACATCCAAAAACTCGATACTTTCCTTACTAATCTGTGATGTGAATTTTAGGTTAGCATTATTGATGTTAATTTGATGAATAAAAGCGATGGCACTTTTTTCATCTCCTCTCCATACTACAAAAACATCATCAATATATCTTACCCATTGTACAACATGATTGACATATTCAGTCCTGTATGTGCCTTTGAGGACCTGCTCATACATATATAACTGTGCATAAAATAGAGACATGTATGCACTATATAAAATGTTTCTGTATAATTATAAATAAATGTGTGTATTTATAATATATATTTTATATATGTATATATAAATCAATTGTGTTCTGTATCTATAAATAAATGGGTATAGTTATAATACACACACATATATATATTTATATATTTTTATGATAGATAGATAGATAGATAGATAGATAGATAGATAGATAGATAGATAGATAGATAGATAGATAGATAGATAGATAGATAGACAGACAGAAATGAAGTGGCAGCATTCTTTTGCTTTGCTAATAACTTTGGTGCCATTTTACGAATCTTTACAAAACTTTCCAAACAAAATCGACCTAACCTCCTTCGTGGAATGCTTTAGGGTGGTCCATCATGCAAAAGGGTGATCCCAAAACCTAATTTTCCCATGTTAATTCCCATTAAAAAAATTGGGAACGGATACTGAAAAGACAACAGAACAGAATGATAAAAAAAAGTGGAAAAAAGTTAGAACTTCAATCAGAAACCACGGTTTTCAATATTTGGTGTAAATACGTCCAGCCGTTTTCAAGAAATTTGCATTTAAATTTATAATCGGCTGGTCATGAAAGGGTAGAAATTTGTTATATCTGGATGATTGAACCCTGCAGGACCGTCTTTTTAAATAATGGGGGCCTCTGATAGGCCCAGGGAGCATTTTCTCCCTTTAGGCCATTTCTGTCCTGCAGTACTTAAGTTGGTACTATGGTACTAAAAGATTTGATTGGCTGGCCGCTACTAGAAACTTAATGCTGCGGCTACCATTACAGCACTCTGAGATGCTGCTCCCAAGTCCTGAAATTTTTTGGGTAAAAAGCTCATAAGGGGGCAGGGTGGGCATACCCTGAGCCAAGGGCTTTGTGAGGTTAGATTAAGAAAGTACAAAATAAATTATTAGGGTAATGGGTGTGTGAGGAGTATGGCGGCAAGGCGGACCGGAAGTGGCCGGTGGGCGGTGGTGACTCACTGCACAAGCCGGAAAAGCCGAGCGGTCTAGTGGCAGCACGGAGGATCGAGGAGGAGCACCTGACGTCATCAGGAGGAGACGTCCAAAAAGGCATGGATCCGGAGAAGGAGGTGTGCGAGAGTACAGAGAAGAGGAGAACTGGGATGGAGATGGCAGAGGAGAGTGGAGAGAGAGACCAAACGAGAACGGAAGACGAGGACAAAGACGAAGGAGGCGGAAGATCCGAAGCCCAAGAGAGCATCTTATACACCGCGATAGAGCCTGGCGGCCCGAAGGAGGGAGAGGACGCCCCGGGTCCCAACACCACGGCCCTGGACACAGGTTGTGGCCTAAGGCGAGTACCGCTGAAGGGATCGTTTTGGTGGGGATGGTGGGGAGGCACGGGGTATTAGTACACGCGTGCATTGTTTGATCCTTGCACTGCGGAAATTCCCTCACTTTACCCCCCCCCCCCCCACTTCACGGCGTCCGGTGGTGGTTGCACATATAATAGAAGAGAAATAGAACCCAGTAGTAATCCCGGATTGTTGTTTCTCCTTCTTTTCCCGCACTCTGGGACGAGAGAGAGAGACGTCATAGAGACCTTGCTGTTTCAGGACCCCGAGACACCAAAGGAGATCTTCGGGAGGAGCAGTGGAGGATCCTTCCCTTTTATTTTTCGTTTGTTGTGTCCCCACAGACATGCCTGTTGGCTTTGTATGGTCTGCAGTTCCCAAACGACGGGCCAAGGAAAATCAGAATAAAAGCCTTCAAACCCACCTCGTTGTGTGTCCCGTGTTCCCTTTTGCCCCACGGTCCATCAAAACGCCCACAGGGTGCCACAGTACCAAATAGCAGGTGTGGTGGTACCCACAACAGACACCCTGTGTGGTACCACAGTACCTAGAACAGTATTGAGGTACACTAAATACTTAACAAAAATATACACTCCATATTCTCCCAGCAAGGTAGCATTTACTCAACAACCAATGTAAAGAACTGAGTGGACATTTGATGCAAAACTGTAGAGTTTTGGATAAATATACAGGCAAGTTTTCAACCTGGCACAGATGCTCAATTCCCAGAAATTAAACCTCAATGGAAAGTACTAACAAATATAAACCGAGCAGGTGCCCAAGTCGAAGCTCCGCTTCTTTAAAAGTCAAAACGGTCCTAAATCCTTGTGTTTAGCCAATGGAAAGCTAGGTGTGTTGTCTTTCCAATTCTACACTGAAAAACGATCTGAACAGGAGGGGCAAGGGGGTGAGTGTAGGGGCAGCAATGGAGGCCTGTGGCAGCACAGGGGCAATATCAGCACAACAGACCAGGGAGGAGGCAGGCAGGGGTATGCAAACAGTGGACAGATGGGACAAGTGTAGGGGACAGCACCAGGGAGGGAGGGGGCAGAGACACACACACAGAAAACAGGGAAAGACTAGTAGGGACATGGGTAGCAATTGAGGGCAGTGGCAAGTGAGGCACAGTGGCAGCACAGTGGACCGGGGGGATAGGGGCAGCGGCATGCATATGCAGAACAAGGGGGCAGGGCCCTCAATGGAGGGCTGTAATTGCACAGGGGCAACTGCAGCATAATGGACAAGGAGGAGGGACATGCACACAGAGATAGGGCAGGTGGCGTGGGAAGTCGCAGCAACACATTGCAGTGACAGGATTACGGACCAGGGATGGAGGGGACAGTGGCACGCCCAAGGAGAATGAGGGCAGGGGAGCGGTGTCAGGGGCAGCACTGGAAGGCAGGTGGGAGGAGCAGTGACAGCACAACAAACATGTTAGGGAGGGGCCAGGGGCACACACACATAGAATGGAGGGGCAGGGAAAGCAATGGAGGGCAGTGGTAGCACAAATGACCAAGAAGAAGGTAGCAGGGGTCCACTCACAGGGAAGGGGGAAAATCGCAGGGGCAAGAACAGAGGGCAGTGACAGCACAGGGTCAGTAAAGCACAATGGACTAGAGGGTCAGGGGGTTGGCCCACATACACAGGGGAAGGTTGGTGAGGGTTGGGGGAAGCAACAAGGTGCAGTAGTAACAATACGGCAGTGGCAGCACATCAGTCCAGGGAGGGAGGGGGCAGGCACACAGAGAAGAGGGGGCAGTGTGACTGGCCTGGGGAAGCACCAGAGGGCATGTGAGAGGAGCAGCAAAATGGACCAGGGAGGGTGGTGGCAGGGGCCCAGCAAAAGGCAAAAAGTAAGGGGAAGGGGGATGCACAGTACAAGGACAGTGGCAGTACAACAGATATGGGACGGAGGGGCCAGAGACATGCACATGGAGAATGGCTGAGGGGATGGGGAGGAGTAGGACATCAATGGAGTGCAGTGGAAGCACAACAGACTGGGAAGGAGTAGGAGCAGGTACACAGAAACCAAGGGAGGAGGGGAAGTGGCAGTTGCAGTAGCAGCAACAGAGGGCATTGGCAGAATTGGGGCAGTAGAAGCATAATGGACCAGGGAAGAAGGCAGTAGGGGCACACACAGAGAAAGAGGGGGCAGCAATGGAGGGTAGTGACCCCAAAGGGGCAGTGGCAACCACACAACGGACCGGGTAGGGACTGGGCAGGGGCACACACAGATAAAGAAGAGGCAGCAATGGAGGGCATTGTCAGCACAGGGTGGAGACACCACAATGGACCAATGAGGGGGTTAGGGATATGGGCACAGAGAACGGGGTGCAGGGGCAGAAATGGTGGCCATGGCAGCACAGGGGCAGTGGCAGCATAACAGACCCAGGAAGGGAGGGGGCAGGGGCACAAATGCAGAGATCAGGTGCAGACGGGAGTGGCAGCAGCCAAGGGTAGTGGCAGCACAGGGGCAGGGAGAGAGGGAACAGAGGCAAGCACATGGAGAACAGAGTCTGGGTTGGCAGTGCAGTAAACTGACTGTGGAGGGCAAGACGGGGGCTGGGCATGCAGATGGAAAACAGAGGCAGGAGTGGTACAGTTGCAGGGGCAGTGCAGGCAGGGAAGCAGTTGCACCCCCATGGTTGGCCAACTCACTCCATGGAGAGCGGGTTTCTTCGGGTATGGGCCTGTGACAACCGCCCGCTGCACATGGCCAATGGTCATGCGCAGTGGGGGTGTTGGCTAAATATGTTTTAAAAAACTTGAACTGCCATAGATTTCAGATGTATTCAGTGTTGTAAGATGTGAAGAAATACGCTGTGCATCATAGTGATGCAATTTATACTTAGGTCACTTATGTATAACTTGTGAATTTCAAATTTTTTGTTTTAAATCTTTTTTTATTATATTTTCATCTATGTATAACTCAACTTTCACCATTGCTTTTTTCAGTGAGTTTTTTTAACGTATGTTAAAACCTTATTTACACATAATTCCACTTTAACCTTAGTTTTTTTCAGTGATTTTCTACGATTTTTCAAAAGTAAAGTAACATTTTATTATGATACGTCTGTAGTCTATCCATAGCACACACAGCCTTTGGCTGTGCTTGGCAGGGTGTTGGCTGGAAGGCCTGATGTACCCAACATCTCCCCACAGGAGGCCATCCCCTGGCAATGCATGGCCTTTGGTCATGTGCAGTGGGGGTCAGCCGCACGGCCTGCCTCTGCAGCCAACCCCCGCTGGCGAACAACAACCCCACAAATGGCCAAACAGCCACAGACCCCACCCCACATTTTTTATATGTTTTATTTTTTTATTCCCACAGAACTCCCGCTGGAGAAAGAGAAAGAAAAAATGTAGTTTCCTGGATGTGAGCAGAGGAACAATACAAGTCATCCAATCAAAAGGTTGGTAAACAAGCTATGCTCCAGGAAAGGGACAAACACAATAAGAGGAAGGAAATATATTGAATAAGAAAGCCAACTAATGTCAAACAATGTGTTGACCCAAAGCCCACTGTAAGCATTGGTACTGCCCAATGTGGGTCTTTTTGATAACAGGCACCGAAAATCAGTGTTTTAGTGAGACCTAATAAGCCACCATTTTGGGGTTCACAGATAAAAGCTGGTACCGGTTACATAGGGAATGTAAGGCTAGTGTCCAGCCTCAACCCCTTGGCCCCGGCTTACACATGGCCAGGTGGAAACAAGGGAGGTCTAGCTGAAGGGAAAAATAATTCCTTGGCAGCCAGAGACATTAGAGCCTTTAGAGAAAATAATGAATGCTGCCTGGAATTAATTGACCTCTTTCCAGATATCAGCTCAACAATATTTCTAAACAGAACCAGGTAACTAGCCCTCTTCTATGCCATCCCAGAATTAAGAGTTGTTTTGTCAAGCGATAATTTGGGCAGTGAAATTGATTAATCAGTCGCCTGGTTTAAGTAGGAATAGTGCCTACTCCTCTAGGGTCGAATTTGTACTTCCCAGTATTGCTAGACTGGTCCTTAACCGCATTGATGATTTCAGCATCATGCGGGTGGACGTATTGCACTGCCCAAGCTTAGTTCAGATAGCCATCTCAACAACAGGGCAATATCAGTCACAAATTCCCCCCTTCGATGCAGAGTGCCCTCCTAATTACAAATCATCTGCGAGGGCACTGAAGAGCGAGCCATTGAACGTAAATGATGTAGCTTATGAGAATTTGCGTATCACTGCTTGTAACAATTCCAGATCAATCAGGTTCTCAAACTCTGGGAACAAAGAAATTGAGGTTGATCATAATGATTAGTCATGGATAGCAGCGACACTGGCAATTAAGTCTGGAAATAACCTTAGATGCTACTCTGATTGAGTATGGAAGAGTTTGCCACCCGAGTCTACTACTGTGCATCCTACTGGGCAACCCAGGGCCATCATTATGAACAAGTTTAATAAAGACAATTTGTATGTATTTTAATGGAATATAGCAGACCTGGGTAGTAAAATAGAGGAAGAGGATTGGTTGAAGTTTGTTGCCCAATATCACATCTCTGCTTCCAGGAAACATGGGCATTGGAGGGCATTAGCGTTAATGGTTTTCTAGATTGCAGCAATCAGGCCACCCGCTCTCAGAGGGGTCGGCCTTCGGGCGGGCTCACTGTATGGGTGTTGTGTAAGCTGGAATGTATGCTAGAGAAACTCGAGCAGGTAAATTGTCCTATAATGTTCAACACGTGAGAATTTAGCTTACGGGCCAAGAAGGTGGTGTGATTGACATAGTGAATGTGTAAATTCCACCAGGGTGGTCCCCAGAGGTACAGGTGATCTGGAGGAATTTAGTACTTGTATTGATAGTATTAGGGAGGACAAGGCCATTCGCAAGTTATTTGGGGAGGGTAAAAGGCCAAAGTAGGTATTATTGATTTGTGGAGATTTCAACACACAACCATCGAATATTGTTAGTAGCAATGAGGTGATATTGGAAGATCGCAGTTTGGGCATCCCTGAGTCAGCCTTGAGCAATTTTAAATCCAGCAAGAAGGGGGGCGCATTCTCTCAGCTTTGATAAACTACAACCTGCGCTTTATTAATGGTCATACCCATTCAGATAGTGCTGCTAGGGCAACTTTTAATAATGGGAGAAGTGCATCAATAATTGATTATATCTTAATTAATATAGAGGGCTGGGGATGTGTGAGCGATATGACAGTTGTCTGGAGAGTGGTACTTTGCCTGGAATTATGCCTAAGGGGGGGAGCTGTCAAAAATAGCCCAGTGGAAAGGAGGCATAGTTACATGAATGTGGTATCGAACTGTAGAAAGAGGATAAGATGGAGCAGGGAGAAACATTTACAAACACTGCCACTGCTAGAGAGTATATTGATTAAGTATGGTTTTGTAATTTTGAACTGTCCTTGCGGTGACAAGGGTGCAACCCTTGCAGCCTACAAAAAGATGGTAGAGGAGCTGAAGGCCCTGTGGTCTAAGCCCATTGGACCTGCAGACTCCTTGTTGGTTGGTGGGAAAAGGAGCACACGGGTTACTTGGAATGATGAGGAATGCTATAGAATGAAGGGAGTTGTATCACCCCCCTAGTACAATGACACCATAGCCCACGAAGCGAATTACTATTTAGAGAGTGTAGGGCCAATTATAAACTCCTTCTGAGAACCAAGAAACTGCTGCATCAACTAACTCTTTGGGAGGAATTGACGGAGGCTGCACAGGAAAAAAACTCCAAACATTCTGGGAATTGATATCAAGGGTGGAGAGGGGCTCAGTGCACATTATAGAAACTTCTATTGAGCCATCTGTCTGGACTAGCCACTTTAGTAATTTATATAGTGTCAACCCAATGATCCCTCTGTCAGCCTGAGAGAACATCTGCTCTGGGACTTGTGTTATTGATCGCTTGGTAACAGAGGTGGTGAGAGCCCTGACACAAAGCCCCAGGCCCTGATACGGTGCCTATTGATATATATCGTGAAGACTTGTGGGACAGAATCCTTACTAAAGTGTTCAATTCAGCACTTGCTGGAAATGCTGTACCCCCTTCATGGCGTTCGGCCATTATTGAGGTGATCCATAAGAAAGGCGATTGATCCAGCCCATCCAACTACCATCCGATCTCTCTTCTGGAGGGTGCAGGAAACATTCTGGGGAAAGTCCCACCCAACCACCTCCAGGGATGGGTCGATGCTCACAACATTTTGCCTGAAGTGCAAACTGGATTTAGGCCTTGCATTGGGACCATTGACCAGGCTCTCTGGCTACATATGATCTCCTATATGTTTGCTGTGGTGAAGAAGACATCGCTGTACCTAATATTTGTGGACTTGGCAGCAGCCTTTGATTTAGTAGACCGAGAGAAGTTGTGGAGATCGCTGGAGGTGTTGACTCCTCGCTAGTAATGGCCATACAGGTTCTACATACTAATAACACAGCCAAAGTACAGTATGGGCCGGGCGGGGAGTGTACTGTACCCTTTCCTGCCAAAAAAGGTGTCCGGCAAGGGTGCGTGTTGGCTCCCTTGTTGTTAAGCCTATTTTTAAATGATGCAGCTGTCTATTTGATGGAAGACCCCATAGATATTCCAATTGTAGCTGGGAATTGGGGCCAATTTTATTATACGCGGATGAAACGGTATTGATGGCATGAACAGAAAATGCCGCCCCAAGGCTACTAACACATTTTGTGGAGTATTGTGACAAGAAGTCATTAACCATCAATGGCAGCAAAGTACTTGGGCCCTCCCCTTGTTTTAAGCGAAAGCCTTTGGTTGAAGGTATTACCCTGTATAATGTCAAGCAGTTTGACTATTTGGGAATTTGATTTACAGAGAATTTGCGATGGGGCAGCCAAATACAGAAGGCCACGCTAGTTCTGAGACAATTGGCAGGAGCAGTTTTAAAGTTTAGACATCAGGCCGGTGCCAGAAGTATTAGTGTTATTTTACAAATATGTAAGCAAAGGGTAGTGGCGGCCACACTGTGCAGAACTATGGGGGTTTGGTAATGTCCGCTCACTCCAAGTAGTTGAGAATAATTTCCTCCGAAATGTGCTGGGATTTGGGCCAGGTACCCCTCTAGCGGCACTGTACGCAGAGCTTCATTTTATTCCTATATCAGAAACTATTGCTCTCAGGCCAATTCTTTATTGGGTAAGACTAGGAAGAAACCCTAAGACCACAGTTTATTTAGAAACCCTTTTTTGTTGCAGATTTATATAGCGCGTAATCAACCCAAAGGTATTGGAGCACTTTACATGAGCACCAGTTACGTTACACAAGGACACATTCATTTTTTTTGGTAGGCACAGGGAGATTAAGTGATTTGCCCAGAATCACAGGATGTGGAGTCGACCCCGAGGCTCGAACCTTAGTTTCCCAGCTCCAAAGTCGGGAGTCTAGTTGTGAGACTGCATCCTCTCACATACTTACCCTTAAGTAAGTCACAGCTAGTTGCTCCTGTCGAGGCCACACATGGTCGTTACATGTACAAAAAAATGTTAAAGGAACTACAGTTGATATCTTTGTGGGAAGCCCCTGGTAGTGTTAGACAGGATACTGCAGCTTTGATTAAAGAACGGTATCATGAAAACATGCAGACAAAAAAATACTGGGAGCTAAAGCCGGGATCTTTTATGAGCAATTATTTCAGTAACACCTATGGCCTTTTTGTCCAGAATATCTGGACATGCTATACCCTAAAGCGAACATTGCACTTAAGATTCCCGCTAGGTATCCTCCCAACCAGGGATTTCCTTATAAGTTTACATATGTTTGATCGCCAATCTGATTGCTGTGATTGTAGCGTTGGTGGTCTGGATGATCTAACCCATTTTATGCTGTTTTGTAAAAAATATGTACCCGCCCGGCGGAGGTGGCTCTTTCCCCTTTTTAAATACTATGGGGTCAGATGTGTTAAACCAGCAATGGTGTTATGTATTAAACTAGATGATTTGAATGTCATTACCTTCGTAGTGTCATATTTATGGGTTACGTGGCCCTGCCTGAGTGAGTTGCCCTCCCCTCTAAGATTATGTTTAAGTAGGTAAGCTCTATGAGCCTGGTTGTTTCCTATTATGGAACACACTGTTACTTTATGCATAAGTTGCACAATTTTACACTACTTTAATGCACTACACTTTTACTCCCTAGGTGGGTCGACAAACTGTTCAAAACTGAAAAGAAGATAATTCCCAAATGTTCTTATGTTTTTTAATTATTAGTGATGCATATGTTTTTTTCTTACTCAGGAGGTTGCCTCTGACAGTAATGCGAACCTTTCCTATTGCACTCGCACTGTATCTGAAGAATTTGAACATGCTCTTTTTCTCAGGGTGTATGCCTTCGATGAAAAGACACTTCTCTAGAATTTTTCAATTAATTTATTGATAGACTGCGGTGCTCACGTTTTTATTGACTTGTTCTTATATTGCATGTTTTTAAAATATTGTAAGGCTGTCAGCTGAAACAATAAAAAAATAAATACAACGAGGAAGGAAATACATTAAATAGGAAAGCCAACTAATGTCAAACAATGTGCTGACCCAAAGCCCACTGTAAGTATTGGAACTGCCCACTATGGGTCTTTTTGATAACAGACACCTAAAAGCTGTCTTTGGGTGAGACCTAATAAGACACCATTTTGGGGTTCACAGACAAAAGCCTGAGAAGTATATTGTGATGTATGAAGCAATACATGAGCTAATGTTCAATATCAGGGGGAACATTTGAACTTTTTTACAAGTGCTGTTTGACATTGTCTCCTATTGCAGCATACAATATGATATCTATGTGGGGGGCAAGGGGAATATACATCTTTGCAACATTTAAAATCCAAATTTGGCTGGTAGATGGAGGACATCCATTGCATCAAATGAACAGAGGCTATACTTTCTGTTGATCTATGCATAACACCTACTCATGAATTGATTAGATACTAGACACAAAAGACGTAGTTCAATGCGTGTTAGATTTAGGGATTGTTAATATTCCTTTCTCCAACTACAACATGATTGACTCAACCTTTCACATGAGCAATAAACGAAATCAAACTCGGCATGGAGACTCAACATTTGGGGGCAGATTTACAAGCCCCTTGCGCCACTTTTGCGTCACTTTTCCCATGTTAAAAGTGATGCAAAAGTGGCGCAAGGGGCTTGTAAATCTGCCCCTTGATTTTTAGTGATTATCAAAGAAAATTAAGCAGAGGATATTAATGTTGTATTGTATTGCAATTATATTTAAATAGTGCTTATTACCCTTGGAGGCAGTGAAGTGTTTTACAGTGAGTCGAACGCTACTCCAAGTCCCCTGGTTAGTGGTTAATCTAGTGGTTATTTGATTAGTCAGATTAGTCTAGTAGTCTAGTGTCCCTTAAAGGAAACCCTTCCATGCATTACCCCAGTATGTGTGTGCTGGAGACAGAGAGAGTTACATGTGATTGCTATGTGATTGTGTGGCTTGTGTGAATTACTGGTGAGGTGAATAGATAGGGTTGAAAAAGATTAGATCATTGATAGAGAACAGGCAAGTTGTGACCCATTTCTAAAGAAGAAGAGGAGAATGGTCATGGATAGGGACGCCGACAGTTCACGCAATTAGGTATTGTATTGTAATTGCATTTATATAGCGCTTACTACCCCTGACGAGGCGTCGAAGTGCTTTTTCGGCGAGTAGCACGCTACTCGGGGACCCATAGAGGATTATTGTTGAATTAGTATAGTGAAATATGAAAGTAATTTTAAGTGGTGGATAGGTTAGTCAGTTATTTGATTCGGAAGGATAGCAGAAGGATAGAAGAGGAGAAAGGTTTGTATTTATATAGCGCTTGTTACTCCTGATGGGGTGTTGAAGCGCTTTTTTTTGGTGAGTAGCACGCTACTCCGAAAACCCATAAAGGATTAGTGGTTAATTAGTATGGTGAAATAGGAAAGTAATTTGAGTGGTGGATATTAGTCAGTTATTTGGAGTGAGAAGGATAGCGGAGGGATAAAAGGGGAAGAAAGGTTTGCATTCATATAGCACCTGTTACCCCTGATGGGTGTTGAAGTGCTTTTCTGGCGAGTAGCACGCTACTCTGGAACCCATAAAGGATTAGTGTTGAAAATTAGTATAGTGAAATATGAAGTAATTTGAGTTGTGGATATGTTATTCAGTTATTTGAATAGAGAAGGGTAGGCGGCGGGATAGAAGAGGGAAAGAGGTTTGTATTTATTTAGCGCTTGCTACCCCTGATGGGGTTTTGAAGCGCTTTTTTGGCGAGTAGCACGCTACTCTGGAACCCATAAGGATTAGTGTTGAATGAGTATGGTGAAAAATGAAAGTAATTTGAGTGTTGGATATGTTAGTCAGTTATTTGGATTGAGAAGGGTTGGGGAGGGGTAGAAAAGGGAAAAAGGTTTGCATTTATATAGTGCTTGTAACCCTGATGGGGTGTTGAAACGCTTTATTGGCGAGTAGCACGCTACTCTGGAACCCATAAAGGATTAGTGGTGAATTAGTATAGTGGAATATGAAATTTGAGAAGTGAACATGTGAGTCTGTTATTTTGATTGAAAAGGATAGTGGAGGGATAGAAGAGTGAAGGATTTGGATATATTTTTTTTGGGAGGTCATAGCAGTAGGAGGAGGCTTTTGGATGAGTAAAAGAGGTTTTGGAGGGGAAGAGTCAGAGGGAAGAGTTTAGAAAGGTTTGTTTTGGGGGATCGGTATAGTAAAAGAGGTGTCAGATGATGCAAGGAGGGGTAGAGTAGGGGAGAGTCTAGAAAGGGTTATTTTGGGGATCATAGTAGTGGTATGGGGTTTGGGATAAATGAGAGAGTGGATGTAGAGGATATATTGATAGATGTATAGGGTGAGAAATTGGGTAGTGCATTGGAAAGAGTAGTAGAAAGAAGTTTGAGATGAGTCAGAAAGTTGGGCTAGAAGATATATTGAGAGAAGTATAGGCTGAGAAATAGGGTAGTGCATTGGAAATGCTAAATTAGAAGAAAGTGATAAATATATAGAACCATAAGTACATTGAAAGTATATAGATGCATAAAGGAGGAAAGTATATGTAGATTAAAGATATTGATAGAGGTACAGGATGAGAAATAGGGTAGTGCATTGGATATGCTTTTTCAGGAGAAAAGTCACAAACACATAGATCCAAGTACATGGAAGGTGCATAGATGCACAATGGAAGCAAGTACATAAAGACCAAAGATGCACCAGATAAACTCCGGCTTTCAAGTGTTATTGTACTTTAAAAAAAAATGTATTTAACAACATAATTATTCTACATGTTTATACAAAGCAATACACAAAGATAGGTACATATCTATAGTGAAATAAATGCTTATATACAGAGGGAAATGCTGTAAATTTCTGTTTGCGTATGGTGCTTATGTGGGGAAGAGCCAATTCTTGAGTAGTTTTCTGAAGATAAGGTGGCTGTCGTGGATCTTATGTTGGGGGGTAAGGAGTTCCATAGTTTGGCTGCTTGAACAGAGAAGGATGTGCCACCCATGGTTTTTTTCTTGTATCTTGGGATTTTGAGGCGAGGTGCCCCTTTAGAGCGGAGGTTCCTTTGTTGAATGTGTTTGGTGATTTTATTCCTGATGAAGAGCGGTCCCATTCCATGTATTGCTTTGTGGGTGATACAAAGCAGCTTGAACGTGGATCTTCTGGCAACCGGTAACCAATGCAGGGCTTTCAAGGCAGGTGAGATGTGGTCTCGCGGTTTGATATGCAAGAGTAGTCTGGCAGCCAAGTTCTGAATCCGTTGTAGTCTTTTCATGGTTGTTAAAGGTGATCCGTGGTAGAGGCTATTGGCGTAGTCGAGTTTGGACAGAACAAGGGAGATGGTAGCTTGGACCTTGTGTGGAAATCCCAAATGAGGGAAACTTCGTAGCAGCGTTTTTATAGTGACAAAGCTTGATCTTGCTAGTTTGTCCACTTGGGCATTCATCGATAGCTTGGAGTCCATGGTCATTCCGAGGTTTCTTACTTCCTTCGATACTTTAGGCGGTGATCCCAGTTCATCAGGCCAGGCAGCAAGTGGGTCATAATGTTTCCAATCGTCACACGTGAGTGTTTCAGTTTTGGAAGCATTCAATTTGAGATGGCTCCAAGTCATCCACTGATCCACGGCTCTGAGACAACTGAAAATGGGGGATTTTCCAATGTCTTTGGGGCATTCCAGTTGAAGGAGTATTTGCGTGTCATCTGTATAGTTATAGCACGTGAGGTGAAATTGATTGATCAGTACTGGTAATGACTTCATGTAGATGTTGAAAAGCATGGGCGAGATGATAGAGCCTTGAGGGACCCCTGCTTTTGTGGAGTATGGTTTGGACGAGAAAGGTGGGGTATAGATGACATTAGTTCTGTTTCGAAGGTAGGACGCGATCCAGTCTAGAGCAGTTCCCTCTATGCCGGCTTCATAGAGTCTTTGTTTCAGTGTCATGGTCAACCTTGTCAAAGGCAGCCAAGAGGTCCAAGAGTGCAGCAACCCTGTTGCGGTCTACTGTATTCTTCAGGTCATCCCAGATGGCAAGGAGGGCAGATTCAGTGCCTCTTCCCAGACAGAATCCTGTTTGGAAGTCTGAAAGTATGTCATTCTCTTTAATTAATTGTGACATCTGGGCGAACGCTGCTCTTTCTATCAGTTTGCCCAGGAAAGGTCCATTTGTAATGGGTCTGTAGTTGTCAGGGTTCAGCGGGTCCAAGTTTGTTTTCTTCAGTAAAGGGCGTATGTGTGACTTTTTGAGTTCTTCTGGAAATATTCCGGAAGTTAAGGAATCGTTGATGATTCTTCTTACTGGAGTGGCAGCAGAGGTTGTTCAAAGAATTTTCTTGAAAGTTTGTGGTGGACACGGGTCAGAAGGGCTGCTTGCTTTGACCAGGTCCATGAATTCATCGTGTGAGATGTGTTGGAAGGAACGGAGAGGCTGGGTTAGAGTATTCTTGGATTGTTGTTTTGTACAAGGGTTAGTGCTGGTGCTTTGTTTCTGTTTTAAGTATGAGTTTAATGTGTCTGCTTTGTCCTTGTAATGATTTGCCAGTTTGTCTGTGAAATCTTGAGTAACAGGATGAGTTCCTTCTAGGCAATTTGGTTTGCGAAATTCATTGAGTATTTTATAGAATTCTTTATTTGCACATTTAGCATTTTGAATTCTGTCTGAATAGTACCTTTTCTTAGCTTTTTTGATAGCTGACTTGTATAATCTATTAATTTTCTGTAGGGGAAGTTTGTCTTGTTTGGCGTTTGTTTTGAGCCAGGTACGTTGCAGCTTTCTAATTTGTTGTTTTATGTCTTTTATCTCTATGTTTCTCCAAGGCGCTTTTTTTCTTTTGGTCTGTTGTGTGGTTTTGAGCGGTATCAGGATGTCAAAAGCTTCCTGTAGCCACTCATATAGTTTTTGAACATAATTTATTGTTTCCAGATTTGTACTGGATGTTAGTTGTGTTTCTAAGTGTTCCAAATGGAGTTTGTTCCATGGCCGATAGGTGGATGGATGTAAGGTAGTTTTAGGTGAGTAGCTTAGTGTTGTTTTATGTTGGAAAGCAAGCAAGTGGTGGTCTGACCATGTGACCGGAGTTATAGTTTGAAAGGTAACTAGTTCGGTATTAGCAAAAATGACATCTAGGATATGTCCAGCGATGTGTGTGGGTTTGTGGACAATCTGATGCAGGTTTAGTGCGTCTAGGCCAGTGATTATTGTTTTTGGATGGGTCACATTGGGTTTGTCAAACCAAATGTTGAGGTCACCCAGAACGCATAGGTTGGAGTGTATTGTTATCAGGTTTGAAACTGTGTCTAGAAGTGCATCTGGGAATGTCGCCTTGCCAGGTGGAGGTCTGTAAAGGAGCAGGAAGTTACAGGAGGAAGACGGTGTAGGATTGCATCTGGTGAGAAGAGCCTCACAATTCTTTATGGTGATGTCGTTAACTTTAGTGATATGTAATGTTTGCCTGTCAACAACAGCTAGACCACCTCCTTTTTTGCCTATACGATTTTGGGTGATCGTTTGATAGCCTAGAGGAACGGCTTCATGCAGGACTGGAGCCATATTATCTCCCAACCATGATTCAGTTATGAATAGTATGTCTGGTTTTGCATCGGTGAGAAGGTCGTAGATGTGATGTTTGTTTTTAGAGCGGGATCGAGTATTTATTAGTAGACAGTTTAGAGAATGGGCTTTGGTGATAGTGAGACTTTGTTTTGTAGAAGAGTGATCAGTATTGTGTGGGTTTGTAGCAGGTGTGTTTTTAGTGCCGGTATTAGCTGTATTAGGATAGCAATCGTGTAGCTGTTCTGTATCATGTTCCTCATCCAGCATGCTAAGAAGGCATTTTGATGGGTCTGTGTGTGTATGTGGTGGAGATGGTGTTTGAGAGTGAGTTGGTGTGCTGTGTTGTTTTCGTGGTGTAACATTGTTGTGCATTAGACATGGGGAAGCGAAGTTGTGAGATGTGGCACGTTGCTTATATTGTTTGCGTGTGTTTAGGGCGGAAGGTGTATAAATCAGGGGTGGTGGTGCAGCATGTGGGTCATGTAGTAAGGTTCTAAATTGTCTAATGGATGAGAGGCGTTTGGAAGAGAGTTCCTGTGTTGCTGTATCTGTGTTAGGTGTGGTGGAAGAGAGAAAGCTTGGCATTGGAGTTTGTTCCTTTGTGTGGTTTGAAAGGTGAGTGTATGTTTGTATTTTGTGATGGTAAGTATTATAAGGTGTTGCGCTTTGAAGATCTTGTTGTGCTGGTGTGTGTGATATGTTTTGTTTTTGAGGAGTAGTGAAAAGGGGTGCTGGTGTATTTGTTTCATGCGATGGATTTGTTTGTATAGTATTGTTTGTGAGAGGAGGTTGTAATGTAGAGGGGGTGGTGATGTGTTTATGAGTAGAGTGTATGTTGTGTGTAGGAGGAAATGAAGTAGAGGTAAGAGTATTTGTCTTAGACTGGTTTGTTGCAAGAGTTAAAAAGTGTGGTGCCATGCAGTGTATGTGTTGTGCTTTAGTGTTATTATGGTAGAAGGAAGAGGAGGGTGTTGGTTGAACAAATGATGGAAGGCTGATTATATGTTTGTTTGTGATAAAAAGTGGTCTGTTAGGAGTAATTAGAGCAGGGAGTGTGTGCCTGGATGGGATGTAGGTATGTATGGTGTTGAATGGCGTTGTGTTAGTGTTGAGTGGATTGGTTAGTGGTATAGGATAGAGTTGTGTACTGTTCGTAGGTGATGGTGGAAATGTGTGGTAGTTGGGATAGAAGGGTGTATAGATGTGGTTTGGTTGGTTTTGTAGTGTATGCTGGTACATTGATTTGTGCATAGGGTTGTGTGTGGTGTACATTTGGTGTAAGTGTGTTACTATGCTTGTGGATGTGGATGGTGTGGGCTGGGTATTACTGAATGGGTAAATGGGCAGCATTTCTGGCCCAAGTCCCGACCAGTCTCGAACAGGCTTAAACAGGCAACTGCCCTTGTCCTCTCCGCCCTTAGCCTCGACTCCCGGGCTGAGACGCCCTAAGCCTTGGCCTTTTATAGCCCTATTAATCAGGTGACCCTTTCAGCCAATGGGAACCCTAGCCCTAACACTATCCAATCACAACACTAGCCCTAAAATCTAGAACCAATAGGAGACCAGGACCTTACAGCCAATCTTAGCCCTAGTCCAAGCACCCAATCAGTTTAAAAAACCCTGATCTCTACGTCCAATAGAGGCCCTAGCCCTACCAGTAGTCCCAACCCAAATCCAAGCAACCAATGACACAGGAAGCCCTAGTCCCTACTTCCAATAGAAAGCCTAACCCTACTCTTAGTCCCACACCTAGTCCAGCAACCAATCACACCAGAAGCCCTAATTGCTACTTCCAATTAAAGGCCTAACCCTAGCCCTAGTCCCAACCCTAGTCCCAACATCCAATCATACAGGAAGCCCTAGTCCCTACTTCCAATAGAAATCCTAACCCTAGCCCTGGTCCCAACCTTACATTGATTGAGTCACAGACCCAGAAACCAATCAGAACCCTCAAATACCCAACCAATGAGGGCACTAACCCTAATCCAATAGAAACACCAGATACAACCACCAATCAGTGTACACATGTACCAACCAATAGCAGACTATATAAGGTCCCAGTGACCTGAGACAAGGTTTGCTGGCCAGGGAGTTGGAAGCTGCTCCTCTATTCAGAAATCTCCTAGGAGACAGACAGGCTCAATCCACACTTTGGACTTTTGCAGGTAAGGGCCTAACAAACTTGTCCTCTAACAATACTGTTTGTATAAAACATGACTCCCTCTCCTGGCCAAAAAACGAAGTGCACAGTCCCTATTAAACACAGCTTAAACAGCAGATTACTGCTGTCTCAGAGCACCCTCTGTTCTCTCTCTGATGTAGAAATATCCCTGTTGCTGGGGGGAGGAAGGGGGGGGGCTGGTTTCACTCACTTGCTAACACAACATGGGAGCTGGGGGTGGACTGCTTAACATACGGGTCTTAGCACAGAGCAAGGGAGAAAAACAGAGGGAAAAACTGATAGTCATATGGAATGAGAGGGAAAAAACTACAGAGTTAGGACTGCAAATCCCACAATTCAACAGGTTAAATGGAGACAGTCACAGGCAAGGAAGAACCACATGCAAGTATGCCCCATGAAGGGACCAGTGCACCAAAGCACTGAGAAGTCAGCTGTGTAGGGTAGCTCAAAATTGTGAAAATTTGCCCCATGAAGGGACCACCGCATCAAAGCACTGAGAGGTCAACTATGCAGGTCAGCAGTATGCAAAATTTCCCCATGAAGGGACCAGCACACCAAAGCACAAAGAGGTTAGCGGTATACAAGTTCGCCCCATGAAGGGACCAGCACATCAAAGCACAAAGAGGTTAGCGGTATACAAGTTTGCCCCATAAAGGGACCAGTGCACCAAAGCACAGGTCAGCTGTGTAGGGTAGCTCAAAATTATGAAAATTTGCCCCGTGAAGGGCCCAGCACATCAAAGCACTGGGAGGTCAGTAGTATGCAGGTTTTCCCCATGAAGGTACCAGAGCATCAAAGCACTGAGAGGTCAATTGTGCAGGTCAGTAGTATGCAAGATTGTCCCATGAAGTGACAAGTGCATCAAAGCACTAAGATGTCAGCGGTATGCAAATTCACCCCATAAAGGGACCAGCGTATTAAAGCACTGGGAGGTTAGCAGTATGCAAATTTGCCCCTTGAAGTGACCAGTGCATCAAAGCACTGAGAGGTTAGCGGTATGAAAGTTTGCCACATGAAGGGACCAAAGAATCAAAGCACTGAGGTCAATTCAGCAGGCCAACAGTACGCAAAATAGTCCCATGAAGGGACCAGCACATCAAAGCACTGAGGTTAGTGGTGTGCAATTTTGCCCATGAAGAGACCAGCGCATCAAAGCACAGAGAGGTCAACTATGCAGGTCAGCGGTATGCAAAATTGCCCCATGAAGGGACCAGCACATTAAAAGTACTGAGAGGTCAGTTGCATTGGTTAGCGGTCTGCAATATCGTCCCATGAAGGGACCAGTGCACCAAAGCACAAAGAATTTAGCAGTATTCCAGTTCGAACCATGAAGGGACCAGTGCATCGAAGCACTAAGAGGTCAGTTGTATAGGTCAGCTGAATGCAAGCTTGCCCCATGAAGGGACCAGCACATAAAAGCACTGAGAGGTTAGTGATATCCAAGTATGCCCCATGAAGGGACCAGTGCACCAAAGCACTGAGAGGTCAGCTGTGTAGGGTAGCTCACAGTTGTAAAAATTTGCCCCATGAATGGACCAGCGCATCAAAGCACTGAGAGGTCAACTATGCAGGTCAGCGGTATGCAAAATTGCCCCATGAAGGGACCAGCACACCAAAGCACAAAGAGGTTAGCGGTATACAAGTTCGCCCCATGAAGGAACCAGTGCATCAAAGCACTGAGACATCAGTTGGAGAGGGCAGGTCAGTGGTATGGAAATTTGCCCCATGAAGGGACCGGTGCATCAATGAACCACAGGACATGATGTTTTCTGTAGAAGTTGAATATGGCACACAATTTGAAGGAGTTGAATAAGCAGGGTGGCTTTGCGGAGCATAATAAGTATACTCTGGGTGTAAATAAGGCTATTTTGGTTTGTGCAGGGTTTATGCTGTACAGTGGTTGGAGGTTTGTCGAGCTGTTCTATCTGAAAGTCTCAGAAACTGCCCTTTCCTAAAAGAGTTTAATGGTGAAGTGGCACCATAGGTTGCAAAGGATGCCATGAGGATTTTACAATATCTTGCACGGTATAAATACCCAAAATAACTACATAAATAAATTAATACTATTTTTTGTTGTAAATAGGTTTACTCTCCTCCTGAGAAATAAAGTGTTGGAGACAGGGCCCTCGCATTATTTATCCTGTAAACCACTGTACTGAACCGCAGCTGATAGGCTAAAGAAAAATTGGGCTTCAGAGACACTCTCTTGGTGCTATAAAACTGGTTGTAATTTTACGAAGGTATGGTGCCGAGTCCTGATTCAATCCAATAGCCTTCAATTTATAATCTGATCACTGCACTGTAGCAGCCACTCAACCCACTCAGCTATTTCACTGCTTGCTTAAACCTCTGGTAGCAGATAACGAATTTTGAAGGTAGTTCCGACATGTGTGCACTACAAGTGAAATGGCTTCACTAACAAATATGTTTGCTATGTTAGGTAAAGGCAGATTGGGAACCCAGCATATTAATCACGATTCCCAGTGTGACGAAATAGCTCGAGGCTCAGTCTAGGTTCCCTTTTCTGCCAAAAATAGAAGCAGATTTTAAAAAACAACATTAGACAGCACCATATAGTACATTCAAATAAACTATATAGACGCTGCAATTGTCCCTCTTTGCAGGGTATATTTCAGCCACTTAACAATGAAATTGTGGCAGACATCCAGTCTGCACTATAACTGGCCCGGAAATGATTCCAGCAAGGTATTTCTCCCCCCTTGGCTAAAATTCCAAGTTTCAAAATTTCCCACAGTTGGACCATCAGCATGTGGCAAACGGCTTATCGCAGCCAATCAGGAGGCAGCGTGTGCTGGCACAGGCATGCGCGTGGAAGTCTGCGCGGTGACCGTTTGCTCCCTACCTGGCCCAGACACACGAGGTTCCATCCACAGCTCAATCAAATGTTCTGCGCAGCGACATTCTCACTACGGATGGAAAACAGAAAAAACGCATCAGTGCAAATGCTAGTACTTCCTAATCTATGACGTGCCCTGGGAATATGGCCGTCTCCGGTAGCAGCACTGTGTAGTATTAACTGGCGATAGCAGAAGCTGCGAGTGACCTGGCCGCCGGTTTGTTTACATAAGCGTAACATGTCATCGCAGGTGTCACAGTCCTTGACAGGGCCACCGACAGAGCACTGGCATTGCAGAGAACGCTGACATTGGTTGACAGGTTTATAGTGTACTTGGACCAGCAATTTATTTTATTATTATTATTATTATATATATATATTTTTTAAAGAGCCTTTGTTTCAGACTCAAGAAGGTCTTTTCCATTAGAGATCGAGGCACGCGCTAGCTGATCTTCCACTTTAAAGAGGTATTATTTTCCGACAAAGTCTAGTGAGGCAAAAATACAGGGCTGGCTGAAACCTCCCAGACCTCAAAAACAGTGTAAATATCAACCCTATACAAGGAAGCAAATAAGGATCGAAGGATGCAAGACTTTGTCTTAAACATTGAAGCAAACAATTCATATGGTTGCACGATTTTCAGATATGGTAGTTGTACGATTTATGGGGAGAGAGGATTTGCAAGCTTTTCAGTGGAGAAAGTCTCCCAGAGCATGATTTCTCTATAGCAGCAAATCATGTACATGCTTACAAAAAACAGAATGGCTCACCCCCTGGGCTGCTTTCAAGGTTAGATGAACTGAGAGCCCTCAACATTACTGAACTGAAAGTAGCACCCTAGCCCTACCCTACAACGGGATTTCTCTTCGTCCCCTAGGACCAGCCGTACTGAAAACATATCTGGTGCTTCTTATCACGTGTAGAAGGGAAGTGTTTCTTTTTGATCATGGCCCGATTTCTATATGGCTGGTCCCCATGTGTAGTGAAACTGAGACATGAAAGTACGAGCGGCTGCTGTTGCAATGCAAGAAGTCTCTACTATTAGTAGATGCTGGCAATCTTTCTATTGGCTACTGCTCCCCAATCCTCTGCTCTATCATTTACTATCCCTCCATATTTTTTCTTCTGCATGTCTGAGCAACCTAAGTATTAAAAAATCAGCACAAATGAGCCCACTTTAGTCAGTCAAGGTTAAATTAATTTGACCATTGGTCTTAAAACAATATAAAACATATTCCTATACAAAGTTCTAAACACATACTCAGTTCATCACAATTTCTATAAACAATTCCACTTCAGGATGCTACTTGAGTTTACGTAAAATTCATTCTAAAATCCATACCTGCAACTGTTACCAACATATAAACATTTTAAAAACAAATTACATTCCTATTTATACAATATATTTCTAAAACACTATGTTTCAATTAAAACTTTCTAAAAACTCTCATACATTCCATCATATCCTTCCAGCCTCCATTTCCTTTTACATGAATACCCTTTTTACGGCCTCTATGTACTTTGCAATTGCTATTGCAATATCGAGATTTGGCATATCAGTAAGCAGTTCAATTGCCTGACTACGCAACAAAGTGCCATATTTTAAAAAGATAGGGCGCAAAAACTGCTTCCGCTGATCTAGCACTTTTAGGCAGTCCACTAAAATGTGTAGGTTATCTCTTTTGTACCCAACCTACATACACATTTACCATCCGATTGCCTCATTTCTACTCTCCTTTTCCCAATAGCTATATCAGGATTAATGCCGATTCTCAGTCTTAGCACTTCTGCTCTAAACCGATAGCAAGGTAATATGTCCAGATAAGGATACCAGGATTCTTTCACCCAACTAGAGAACATAAATTTCACTGACTCTTTTTCCCTCAGATACTCCATATCTTTTTCCTTAGACAGTTCCTTTCCAAGTTTCCTGAGCTCACTCTTTGTTGATCCGATTTCTAGGGACTGCTTATCAATTCTCACCTTTAGATTTTCACAGACACCATACAATTTCTTCCTGACCTCTTTGGCCCACTTTAAATCACTGCGCTGCACCTCGTTTTTACACCACTGTGACACTTTCATGGACTCTCCTGTGTCCAGTATCTTCCAGAACCTTACAAGGGCCATTGGCACCTGAACCGTCCAAGCTATTGACCCCAGCTCTACTCTAATTGCCTGGATCATGGATGAGCCCGGTAATGACATTAATAATTTTATACATTTCCCTTCCTCAGCATCCCAGCAGCTTTTACCACTTAAACAGATTACTTCAGCACCATATTGAAACTGAGGTGGGATCATTGCATTGTAGGCCTGTAGCATAGGTCTGTGGGACATATCCCCATAGATACAGTTGAATTTTTTCAAACCACCCACAGATATAAGTGCTCTCGCTTTCTGGGCCTCCAAATGTGTATTCCACTTTAAGGACTGATCGAACCAGACCCCGAGATATTTATACTCTTTCACTATTCCAAATGAATTGGGCCCAGATACCAATTAAACCTCAGGTCTCTCTTTCCAAAGCATAAGATCTTGGTTTTTCCCTATTTACAGTCAAGTGCTTTTCCTCACAGTATTTACTAAATACATCTAACTTCCGCTGCAGGCCCATCTATGTCTGGTCAAATATTACTAGGTCATCAGCGTATAATAGACAGGTTACATGTTTACCATTCATTTTCGGGCTCGCACTTCTATCAACTTCCAGGATCTTAGGTAAATCTGCCAAAAAAATTGCGAAAAGAAGCGGAGCCAGTACGCAGCCCTGTCTTAATCCGTTATTAATCGCTATTTTTCGTGTCAGGGACCCCGCCGTATCCTTAATAACTTGTGCCCAATTCTGGGTATGAAGTTCCTGGATTATCTTCAGTAGCCCATCCGGGATGTCATATTTTTTCAGCATCTCCCAGGGGCAGCCCCTGTCAACCAGGTCAAAGGCCGCGCGGAAGTCTACAAAACAACAGTACAGCTTCCCTCTTTGTTCCATAGACTTCCGCGCCACCGCCCATAGTGCGAAACAGTGGTCCATCGTGGAATGACCTTCCTTAAAGCCTCCTTGTTCGGCTGGCATGATCGACCGCTGTTCCACCCAATCTTTCAAGCTACTCAATACTATTTTGGCAAAGACTTTCTCTCCAATATCTAGGAGGTTAATCAGTCTATAATTCTTCGGGTCACTTCTATTCCCCTTCTTATGTATTGGTCTAATAATTGACCCCCTCCAATTTTGAGGGATGTGGCCAGAGTCTAGGATGATTGTAAACATATGGTGTAAAAATTCTGCCCACCAATTTACCTGGGTCTTTATTATAATTGCTGGTAGGTTATCGGACCCTGCTGCCCTAGTTAATATTAACTTACTTATAGTTTTCTTTACGTTTTCAGCCGTAAAGAGAGTTTTTAGATCATCTACCTCCCCTCCCCAGTATCTTTGTTTATTTATTGCAGCCACTTCGCTAGTCCCATATAATTCTCCTAGATGCTCTTCCCATGCCGCTTCCTCCACTACGCAGCTCAGCACCCCTGGGGACCTCCCGGAAGCTTCTTGTATTAGTCTCCAAAACTGTCGTACGTTTTTTGTTTCAATTGTTTCCAAAAGTTTCCCCCAACATTTTTCTTTAAAAACCCTTTTCTGGTTCCTAATTAGTATCTTATACTCCTTTTTCAATGTATTCAGGATTTCCTGCCTAATTGGGTCATATTTTTTCCGTTGACGTCTCTCTTCTCTTTTTATTAGCTTTTTCTTCTTTGCACACTCTAAATTAAACCACGCAGTACTTGATCCTTGTGTGGTTTGATTATCAGTCTGGCCGACTCCCTTATTTTTTAATTCTATTCTAAGGCATTGTACAAGATGTTCTATTGTTTCTTCAAACCATGACACGTTCTGTCCTCTTACATTTTCCAAACTTACTGTCTGTTGGAAGTTAGCCAGTTTTTTTACATATTCCTCCGTTAGTTTTGTTGTCAGGCGTTTGGGGTACTCCACTTGATGAGGGAGTACTATATCACGGTGCATTGTGGGCCCCCCACATAATTTAAAGTACAGGGGATTATGGTCACTGCCTTCTCTTGGGGAGACCCAAAAGCTTTCCACCACTGCAAAGTTCCATGCTTGCATGAACACATAGTCAATAGGGCATGTCTGTGTGCCTATCTTAAAGGTTTGTTTTGCTGGGCAATCAGATTCCATCCTGCCATTTAGACAGAACAACCCCATCGAGCTCAGATACTTCCCTAATGTTAATTCTTGCCTAGTAGAGGGGCAGTTGGGAAATTCTGCTAGCATTATATTATATGCATGCAACGTTTCTTTGAACCATGGGTCGTATTTTTTGGGGTTTAGTTTATGATTGAAATCACCCATTACTATAATCATATCATTCTCATACTTGTCACATAATACCTCCATATCTTCCTTAAAGTGTTCCATCTCCACCTCATACTCCTCCTGGGAGCCCCATTGCATATATACATTCACCAGGACCATGTTCTCATAATTCTTATCTATAGCAGGTAGTGTTACCTTACAGGCAAGCAACCATTTGCATGTTATGTTTAATACCATCACTTTTTTTGCGATCCTTGTTGAAATAAGCGTCATGAGCCCCCCCGAGGGTCGACCAAACTTATTTTTCCTAGCTGGCTTGTGGAATTGGGAGAAGCCTTCGATCTCAGGGGTTTTGTCGCATAGCCAAGATTCCTGTAGACATATAATATCTACCCACCGGGCTAGTTGTTTTACATTTTCTACTTTGTTCTGCCCTCCTAGCCCGTTTATATTCCATGATGTAAATATCAGGCTATGCGACTCCCCCTTTTCCTAATCGATATCGCTCAGGCAGTCAGCCTCATTTTGATTCCACTGGGAAGGACCTGGGAAACTATCTTCTTTACTCCAGTTACCCCAAGAGGTACACAACTCTGCAGGCTCCACTGCTATTTGGATATTATCTTTTCCCCCATGTTCTCCAACTATCAGCTTTATCTGCCTTCTCCCCAATCTAGCATGGCAACTCAAAAATGTACTTTTTGGTTGGTAAGCCCCCTCCTCTTCTGGTGCTAACCTTATCCCTTCTTTTAGGATCTCTTTTTCTGCTTTTATGATAGCTGTCTTTACCAACCCTGAGTACACTAGTACCTTGGTGATTTCTTTCCCTATATTACGGTGGATGAAGCCTACCTGTCTTAGGTCCTTTGTCCCAATTCCCCTTAAACTTGGGCATTTGGAGAACGAGAAGAGTAACTGGGACCGATTTAGGGGTACTATTTTCCTTAAGTTTTTCCTCCCCTCTCTGTTTCAGATGGCTCAAAATATAGCCACATATTGTCATTTGATTCTGCTGGAGTGGGACCATTCCTCTCATCTACCTGCTTCTTCTTCTTACTGGTGCTTACATTGGTGCTTACATTGGGAAGGCTACCACCTACACCCGTATTCCTTTTAGTTCCCTTTTGCCCTTGGTTTTTATATATTATACTCGCCTTCTCTTCCTTGCTGTTGCTCGCAGTAGGTTTTAATTGCTCCTTTTTCCCTATTGCCTTTGTTTTTGCCCTTTTTTGGGGTCCCTCCTTTGTCACACTTCTCCTAACTGTGGGGGTACTCTCTTTGGGGATTACCCGTTGTAGACCCCTCTCACCCTGTCCTTTTCTTATAACCTTTTGCTTTCCCTGTACTTCCCTTGGCCGTCTTCTTTCCCTCCGTAAACTGTGATGCTTATACCGCATGTATTCCCCTCGTCTTCTAACCAACATCGGGCATCTTGAGACATAGACCTCCTGAACTTTGTTAGCTTGCTCACTATCCTCTGCACGACCCTGGTTCTAAGTATCAGGGACCGGTCTTACAACCGAGGGCATTAAGTTCTTTATCCCTTGCAATTCCCCCACAATTTTCTGAAATTGTATTTCATGTGTTTTTAACAAATTATTGTTTGACATGGTCACTTCAAGAAGTCCTTGCAAAGTTTGTTGCAGCATCAACATTATATCCAGCATTGGGTTTGCTGGTATTCCTGATAAGTCTATGTCCAATGACGTGATATGTGTTGATTCTTCAATGGCCTCTATTCCTTGATTTACAGATCTGCCGGTACAATTATCTAATGATGCTTCCCTAGTGGGGTCCACTTCATCTCTCTTTATACTTCTTATACCACCTGAGGTATTACCCACCCTTTCAGATTCTTCAGCACTACTCCTAAAGAAAATCTGTGGCGAGGAAGACAACCTAGGTTCTATAATAAGTTCACTTTGGCTTAAATTGAATTGGTTGAGAAATGATGCTTCTGGAGTGGGGGTGCCTGTGTCGTCATGATCTTTTTCGTGTTCTTTATTAATATCCGGGGTTCTCCCTGGAGTATTCATCCTCTTGTAGTGCTTGCCTACGAAATCCTTAATTGAATTTGGCAGAGACGCTCCCTCTTTCGCACCTATTTGCGTGTTTTAGTCAATTTGCCCACTTTAGTCAAATTGAATAATATTAATTGGCTCCAATTAGAGGAGGCGGTCTTTTAGGGTTCAAAATAGAATATCGCTGACATAAATATTGATGTTCAAAATATCGATAAAAAAAATACAGACTACAAAAATATCGACTCCCATACATAAACAGGTAAGTACAAAAATATTGAAGCAAAAATATTGATGTAAAAAATATATATGTCAAAAATATCGATTTAAATATATATATAAAATAAAATATTATATATTAAATATATTTAATATTAATATTAATTTTAACAAAATAAATTACATTTAATATACATTTTAACAAAATGTAACAAATAAACTTAATTAAAAAAGATAAACACACAAACAATAATGTATACATATATATATTTACTTTAAAATAATTAATAAACTATTATCATTCATTTATTTTAAAACTTTAAAATTATATAAAAATAATATATATATATATATTAAAATAATTTAAAATATAAAAATCATTCTATAATAAATTAAAAAATTAAACTTTAAAAAAATATATAAACTTAAATTTCCCAATACAATCAGTGCAACAGTAGGGAAAGTGTTGGATAGCAAAATCATTAAATTTAACATTCCAAATCCAGGGAGTGTAACAGTAGGGAAAGTGTTGGATAGCAGAGGGGTAAAAATTACTATTCCCGCTCCAGTGAGAGCAACAGTAGGGAAAGTGTTGGATAGCGGAGGGGTAAAAGTTACTATTTCCACTCCAGTGGAAGCAACAGTAGGGAAAGTGTTGGATAGCGGAGGGGGAAAAAGTACTATTCCCACTCCAAACATTGCAACAGTAGGGAAAGTGTTGGATAGCGGAGGAGTAAAAATTAATATTTTCAGTCCAGTGAGAGCAACAGTAGGGAAAGTGCTGGATAGCGGAGGGGTAAAAATTACTATTTCCACTCCAGTGAGAGCAACAGTAGGGAAAGTGTTGGATAGCGGAGGGGAAAAAATGACTATTCCCACTCCAAACAATGCAACAGTAGGGAAAGTGTTGCATAGCGGAGGAGTAAAAATTACTATTCCCACTCCAAAGAGTCCAACAGTAGGGACAGTGTTGGATAGCAGAGGGGTAAAAATTACTATTCCCTCTCCAAAGAGTGCAACAGTAGCGAAAGTGTTGGATAGCGGAGGGGTAAAAATTACTATTCCCACTCAAGTGAGCAACAGTAGGGAAAGTGTTGGATAGCGGAGGGGAAAAATTACTATTCCCACTCCAAAGAGTGCAGCAGTAGGGAAAGTGTTGGATAGCAGAGGGGTAAAAATTACTATTCCCACTCCACTGAATGCAACAGTAGAATAACTGTTGGATATCGGAGGGGTAACATTTTTTATTCCCGCTCCAGTGAATGCAACAGTAGGGAAAGTGTTGGATAGCGGAGAGGTAAAAATTACTATTCCCACTCCAGTGAGTGCAACAGTAGAGAAAGTGTTGGATAGCGTAGGTATAAAATTACTATTCCATCTCAAGTGAGTGCAACAATATGGAAAGTGTTGGATAGAGGAGGGGTAAAAATTACTATTCCCACTCCAGTGAGTGCGACAGTAGAGAAAGTGTTGGATAGCGGAGGGGTAAAAATTACTATTACAACTCCAGTGAGTGCAACAGTAGGGAAAGTGTTGGATAGCGGAGGGGTAAAAGTTACTACTCCCACTCCAGCGAGTGCAACAGTAGGGAAAGTACTGGATAGTGGAGAGGTAAAAATAACTATTCCCACTCCAGTGAGTGCAACATTAGGGAAAGTGTTGGATAGAGAAGAGACAAAAATTACTATTCACACTCAAACACTTAAAACAAAAATAAAAAACATAAAAAATTATAAAAAATCATAAAAATGAATAAACAATATTTAGAAATGAAAAATCAAATATATTAATCATATAAAAAGAAAAAATATAATATTAATCACATATAAAAAAAACTACAAATAATATATAATATAAAATATAAATACATTTATTTAAAAATTCTTTTAAACTAGAAAATATTTACAAACAAATAAATTAATTAATACTTAAATGCATTAATTTTATTTCCAACCCTATAACACCACACCAATAACAAAACACGTCAACATTTTTAATTAATTTCTTTTCCAAAATTAATAATCAATTTAAAAAATATTATTCATAACAAAACTAATAAACATTAATTGACTACACACACTTTAACACTATGATATCCACAACACACACCTAAATTGAACTCTAAAATAATAAAACACAATTAAACCTTATTTATAAATTAAAAACTATTACTATTAACAACTAATAATAAAGGAGGTCATTACGATGGTGGACGGAAACAAAACGACCGCCATGGTAGCGGGAAAACACCGCCCGCCGCTACCGCGGGAAAACCGACGGCTAGATTAGGATCCTCGGCGGTAAAACTCAAACCGCGGCGGAAAGGAGACCCGAGAAACCACCGTACGCCTGCGGAAAGGGCCCAAACCCGTCCACGGCGGTCGGTTTCGCAGCGGAAACAGGCCAAACGCCCGCAACCACAGCGGAGACACCGCCATCAAAATTATGATATTCCCGACATCCCCGCGGTGCAGTGCGCTGTTTCCGACCGCCGCGGTCGACAACATTGAAGAATCAGTGAGACGGCGGAAGCGCCATAGCCGAGTCACCACTGCGGATGCTCCGTTAAAAAAATGGCGGTCGCTAGAAAAACACACAACATGGCCACAAAGTGCACCAACCATACAAGGCATGCACCCAAAAATAGCTAACACAGCCCAAAGACACACCCCATGGGAAACTCCAAAACTACAAATCCCAGGTACACACACACACCACACCTGCAACCAATACCCCATCCTGACACACCCACAGACACCAGTATAAATCCAGCCCCCGACAGACCACAATCCTTTGCAAAACTCCACAACTGAGGGGACATCCACCACAGATGACAGGAGAGGCAAATCTGCACAACACACACACATCACCACCACCACTTCCACACCTGCACCTCTAACACCTTTGCACAGCACACACCATACACATCACAACCACCACTACCACTCCCAAACCTGCACCCTAAACACCTTGACACATCACACACCATGTCACCACAGAGAATGCCCAAATTCAGTGAGAGTGAGTTGAGGGTCATGGTTGATGAGATAATCAGGGTAGAACCACAATTGTTTGGTAACCAGGTCCAACAGACACCACTAGCAACAAGGACGCAAATGTGGAGAAGGATAGTAGAGAAGGTCAATGCAGTAGGGACCGGGCCCCGCAATAGAGATGAAATCGTGAAGAGGTGGCACGATCTGAAGGCAGTGGTCAAAAAGAAGAGAGCCAAGAACCATGAGCTGGCTCGCAGGACAGGCAGTGGCCCTCCCGTTCCACTCAAAACATTCACTGAATGGGAGGAGAAGGTGCTTGGCATTCTACATCCAGAGAGTCTCTCAGGAATACCCGGGGAGTGGAGGCTGGTAAGTACAAACAAATGCCTAACATCACACAAATGTACTGTCTTGCACTATTACAAAATAATACCTCCTAGGTACAAATTCATTCATGTGCACAACACTCCCCCAACACATCTTTCACAGATATAACAGACACTCCCCCTGAAGCCCCCAAAGGTAGTTAGCAACATCACCATTGGTACATGTGTACATGCTGCCAGCACTACAACTCCCACCAGGCCCCCTTGTCCCACAGCTGAGCAGGATGGAGCACTGCCCCCACCCAGAAGCATGCCTCAGCCATTGTGTGCTACACCCTCACCTAACAGGTAGGTAGCCATCTTTACCGGGAGGTGGGTGGGTGTTTGGGAGGCCTGCACTACAACTCCCACCAGGCCCCCTTGGCCCACAGCTGAGCAGGATAGAGCACTGCCCCCACCCAGAAGCATGCCTCAGCCATTGTGTGCTACACCCTCACCTAACAGGTAGGTAGCCATCTTCACCGGGAGGTGGGTGGGTGTTTGGGAGGCCTGCACTACAACTCCCACCAGGCCCCCTTGGCCCACAGCTGAGCAGGATAGAGCACTGCTCCCACCCAGAAGCATGCCTCAGCCATTGTGTGCTACACCCTCACCTAACAGGTAGGTAGGCATCTTCACCGGGAGGTGGGTGGGTGTTTGGGAGGCCTGCACTACAACTCCCACCAGGCCCCCTTGGCCCACAGCTGAGCAGGATAGAGCACTGCCCCCACCCAGAAGCATGCCTCAGCCATTGTGTGCTACACCCTCACCTAACAGGTAGGTAGCCATCTTTACCGGGAGGTGGGTGGGTGTTTGGGAGGCCTGCACAACAACTCCCACCAGGCCCCCTTGGCCCACAGCTGAGCAGGATAGAGCACTGCCCCCACCCAGAAGCATGCCTCAGTCATTGTGTGCTACACCCTCACCTAACAGGTAGGTAGCCATCTTTACCGGGAGGTGGGTGGGTGTTTGGGAGGCCTGCACTACAACTCCCACCAGGCCCCCTTGTCCCACAGCTGAGCAGGATAGAGCACTGCCCCCACCCAGAAGCATGCCTCAGCCATTGTGTGCTACACCCTCACCTAACAGGTAGGTAGCCATCTTTACCGGGAGGTGGGTGGGTGTTTGGGAGGCCTGCACTACAACTCCCACCAGGCCCCCTTGGCCCACAGCTGAGCAGGATGGAGCACTAGTCCCCACTAGTCCCACTCATAGGCATGTGACATACTACTCCCACTCCAGCGAGTGCAACAGTAGGGAAAGTACTGGATAGTGGAGAGGTAAAAATAACTATTCCCACTCCAGTGAGTGCAACATTAGGGAAAGTGTTGGATAGAGAAGAGACAAAAATTACTATTCACACTCAAACACTTAAAACAAAAATAAAAAACATAAAAATTATAAAAATCATAAAAATGAATAAACAATATTTAGAAATGAAAAATCAAATATATTAATCATATAAAAAGAAAAATATAATATTAATCACATATAAAAACCTACAAATAATATATAATATAAAATATCAATACATTTATTAAAAAAATTCTTTTAAACTAGAAAATATTTACAAACAAATAAATTAATTAATACTTAAATGCATTAATTTTATTTCCGACCCTATAACACCACACCAATAACAAAACACTTCAACAATTTTAATTAATTTCTTTTCCAAAATTAATAATCAATTTAAAAATATTATTCATAACAAAACTAATAAACATTAATTGACTACACACACTTTAACACTATGATATCCACAACACACACCTAAATTGAACTCTAAAATAATAAAACACAATTAAACCTTATTTATAAATTAAAAACTATTACTATTAACAACTAATAATAAAGGAGGTCATTACGATGGTGGACGGAAAAAAAAACGACTGCCATGGTAGCGCGAAAACACCGCAAGCCGCTACCGCGGGAAAACCGATGGCTAGATTAGGATCCTCGGCGGTAAAACTCCAACCGCGGCGGAAAGGAGACCCGAGAAACCGCCGTACGCCTGCGGAAAGGGCCCAAACCCGCCCACGGCGGTCGGTTTCGCAGCGGAAACAGGCCAAACGCCCGCAAC